>JAGMUU010000028.1:0-728319 GCA_020744375.1 Dactylonectria estremocensis | reverse complement strand
GGAAATGAACAGGGGTAGTGAAAGGGACCAGTAAGAGAAGAGAGGGCGATTGGGTGTGGCAAGAGAGATGGGGGATTGGAAAATGATGTAAAGGTGAGTCAGGGTGTTAGGGGATGGTGGGAGTGTTCTAGTTGTGTCAGGAGAATTTTGACTGGCTGGGGATGGTGAATGTGAAGATATTAATAGAAGGGAAATGGACTAGTGGACTACTGGACTACGATTGGATATTGCTATAAATATAGTAGAAGCATAAAGCGTCGACTGGCGAATAAGAAGGAGAGGCAGGAAGTGGACTTGACAGAAGGATGGTGCACGGACATCTAAACCTGGGGGTGAGGGGGTGTTATGAGGAGGTGGAAGGGTGCACGGACACCTACCCCCAGGTTTGGAGGTGGGTCAAAGCCTTAGAAGCGTGGATGGGCTCGAAAAGGGTGTAAATTTACCCGCACCCGCATCGAAGTCGGCCAGTTTACGCTCAGCAATAATCATAGACTATCCTCTTACATAAGGTAGTCTTTCCCACCCCTGCCTGCCCTCGAACCAAAATCCGTTCTGGTGGAGCCATCGTATCGTCTTGTCTTCTCCGCGGGCCAAAGAGGGAAGCCAAGGAGACCTGGATGTCCTGATGCGGCGTCTCGACCTTCAGGCGGGCGAGGAGTGAAAACGGAGAAGACCGGTGCTCGGTATCTCCCCGGCGGTTGGAGTGCTCCACGACGGCAAGGTTGATGTAGCACTGATCCATCGACAGCGGCTTGCCCGACAGTCGTTCCACCAGGAGGCGGCGCTCATCTTGAAGATAATACTCGCGTATCCTGACGTCCGCGTAGAACACCTGAGCTTCAATGCAGCGGGACCAGGCTTGCTTCAGTAAGTCTACCGGAAGAGCCTCATCTCCCGTTTTCCGACAAGGAATCTTGGAAGCATACTCCGTCTGCTTCCACAGCCGCCGATACCATGACCGCCGAGCAGGTTGGACGCCATCCGTCCAATCAGATCGCCCGAGAGTATCGGCAACCAATTTCACCCATTCGCAGACACGTCGGTGAGTCGATTTGGATTCTACTGGAACCAGGACTCGTTCCAAGAATCGAACAATTTGCCCTTCGGCAGATGGGTCTCTGGTTTCCCAGGCCTGCTCGAGCTGCGCGAAGATGCCGCACAAAAACTCCTTTTCCTGGCGGCAAGGCACTTCCCGGAGAAAGTGTTCCAGAGAGTTGAATGCCTTCGCTTGGATCAACATGTCGGTAAACCGAAGAGCCACGTACCAGCTCTTCTGCTTCTGCAAGAAGCTCATACCCTCGACCGCGCCTCCTAAGCTATCGACCAGGCCAGACAGAGCCTTGACCACGTCAACCATGGAGATGATCAGACGCGGCAAATCCTGCAGCTTCGAAAGACCGTCAAAGAGCTTCGCTGGATCCATGGTAGACACCGCACCTGCCACGGATGCTGTACCTTCAACCACGGCGAGCGTGTGGCGCCAGAGCCCTCTGTATGGGCCCTCATCGTTGGGGATGCCAAGCAAGGCCTGATACGCGTAACCAGCGGCTTGAGCCAGTCGAAGTTCTTGATCTTTGCTCAACGTAGCGAGCTGCTTGAGCAGTGGTTCGTGCAGTTCCTCTCGACTGAGGCCGGCGGTCTTGATGTCTATTATGGCATCCAAGACGGACGACAGCGTGCAGATCAGCTGATACTGGGTTTTGGGTTCGGCCTGTTCCACGGCATATTTCAGCCTCGTCTGCAAACTCTTCATCACGGGCCCAAGTTCTATTTCGGCCTTCTTGGTATCTTCAGCGCAGCGGAGGACAAAAGTGAACCCCTTCAAGAGCTGGGGGTCCAGGGTGTTAGCATCTGCTGTGCCCTGAATCATGGCGTGGTTGAACGCCCGGGACAGGTCTTGGTAACTTCTGGCGGTGGTGACAGGCGCCAGAGTGGCGGCCTCCGGCACATACGACAGGCGGCGCTCGTCTCGGAAGACCTTGATCATTTCCTTGGACAGGGCTTTCAGGGCGTTCATCTCCTTCGGATCGGTATCGCTGCTCCCTAACTGTCGGACAAGGTCGTCCGTTAGAGTGGGTCTAGACGGTTGTCTAGTCTGCGCCATCGCTGCGGAATTCCGTGCGCAGGCGAGATTGGTGAGTGTGAGGTGGGCACAGATGGCTATTAGGAGCAGATAGGACACGTGCCCTTACCAAGGCGTAAACTCCACATCAGATTCAGATTTAAAGTGGTCTCCGAAGTGATCCCAACGCAACCATCAAAGACGGAAAGGAGAGCTTCGCCTACAGTTGATCGCACTTTACTCACTATAAGAAGCCTCTGCCAAGAGGAGCCCTCAACCCGGAGGAGTCTGCCCAAGCTCCCAATGTTTCTTATACGGGGTTGACATTCGGATGATGTGAGGGCCACGTCATGGCATGCACGAGTTGGGCCGACTCACTGGTCACCTTGACAAGCAAAGTTTTGTGGCTTATAAATTTCGTAAATCGATATAAGCGAGAAGTGCTATATTTAGTCGGATAATACCATGTCTTAGATTATATACCTGCACAATTACAGCTACTGTAGAAGTAGTAGGGTTATAGGAAGTCGGCCCTTCTCCACTGACACGACATGTATTAATCCGAGATTGTCTGGAAGCTTATTCGGGCCTAGTCGCAATCATGACACTCAACATGCAAGGATCCTTCGATGCCATCCTTCGGGAATGCCTTATGATGCGCATGTTACAGCAGGGCTGGCCGGCGAATTTAGTCAAGTTCGTGAGCTCCATGGAAGAGAGGTACCCTTAACGTCACGTGCTACAGTTAGTACCCCAGTACCCATGCCAATTCTAGTGTCACGACCTCTTATTGTGTGAGGCGTCTGATTGGATGTGTGTATGTTCTTGATTGTGTCAGATCCCCGCTCTGAGTCCCTGTACATCCTTTATGCAGAAGTAGCTTAAAGGATATTGCTATAGCAGTCATACGCCATGTACACGCCCAGCTACCTAAATACATATCGTGACACACCCCCTTAGCTGAGGCCATTCCTAAGGACTTGGCTACCCTATAACTTGTCTTTTGGGTCTCTGCCCTCCTTGATATCTGAGTCTTGCATCCTTATCAGGGCTGTTGCCTTCCTTCTGGCTGCGTGTTTTCACAATCTGGTCCTTCATAGCTTCCATTCGCTGTTCTAGGGCAATCTAGTCTGAAATGTCCTCCATTTGAAGCATCTTAATGAATGTTATATGCCGTTATTTAGGTAAGGCCTTTATCATTCCATCTGCAATCATCTTCAATATTAAGACCCACCTGAACTTAACTCTCTTCTCCCTATATTCCTATTATAACTAGTGTCGATAAATGTCTATATGCTGAAGCTTTATAGTTAATTTAGCTGATTCCTCAGTTAGGAGCCTGATTATCTAGGTATTATTACATTTAATATATAATAGTCTATCAATCTGAACTTCCAGCTCCTTAAGAATCCTACTTATGAAGATGGCTTCCTTAGCTGTCTGGGATAAAGTGAGCAATTTAGCTTCAGTGCTCGATGTAGTGACAGTAGATTGTTTCATTGCTTTCTAGGCAATTGGTCCTCTAAACAATATCATCATATAGCTTTGCGAGCTCTTCCTGTCTATTGTATTATCTATATAGGAAGCATCACTTGCATATAGGAAGCTCTTAAGGAATCTTATTCCTCCCAGCCTGATTCCCAGTGAATGTGTTCTATATAAATACTGCAAGACTCAGTCTGCAGCCTTGTGATATATCTGATCTAGATTCATATTGAACCTAGCTAGCCTTGCAGCTACAAATGCAACGTCAGGTTATATTAAGATTGATGCAAATAATGTCAATCTGACTTTCTTTAAATATTTCTCAATTGAACGCCAGTCAGCTTAGCAGGTTACTAGTAATAATTCTTCCTCTGCCATCAGGGTCTCAGGAGCCTTAATCTCTAGATCAACTCCATACTGATGAGCGATCTTATTAATATATACATCCTGGGTTAGCTAGATAGTTCGCTTGGCTCTGTTTCATATAATATAAATTCTAAGGAACCACTTCAGCTCTTCCAGCAGAATTATATTATATCTCTGCTATAGACCTTCCATAGCCTTCCTTACTTCAGCTGCCTTCTCTTTTTAGTATGCCCAGATAATATCATCAATAAAGAAGAAGATAATCACTCCATCTTTAAGCATTACATAGGGTTCGTTAGGAATAGTCCTGAAGCCGAGATCTCAGAGGGTTTATATTAGATCTTGTTGCCACAACAATGGAGACCTTCAGAGCCCATAGAGCGCCTTTTGCAGCTTTAGAACTTTGCTATATTATTCAAATCCTAGTGGCATTCTTATAAACACTAGCTCATCTAGGTCGCAGTGTATAAAAGCACTTACAGCGTCCATATGCTCGAGTTCCAGGTCGCATTCTGCTGCTATTACTATAAGCGCCCTAAATGATATACTTGCAAGCATTATCGCTTAAGTAGGCAGATCTCCCTTAGTCTATTAATTACTATATATTATAAGGCGGGCTTTATACTTAATAAAATATCCATACTTATCTATTTTATAGATAAATATCTATATATAGCTTAGCACCTATTATCTTTTTACCTAATGCTATAGCACTTTAATAAATAACTTTATCTATTAGTAAGATGCTATATAGTCTTCTTATGCTTTATGGAACTATTCCTTAAACAGGTAACTATCGAGATCCCTAGGAGTCTTCAGCTCCTCTAGCAAGTTTCGCTTATATATCTTCTCCAGCTTGAACTTCATTCCAGCATTGAAACTCCTATGATAAGCTGTCTCAATTGGAACTAGGATAAAGTCGTCTAAGCAGCTTTCCATAATTGCAATTAGTGGAATATCTGCTCTCACCCCCTCAGCTCCAGCGACTAGTAAGAAGATTAAAAGAGCTATATCTTGCTCTTAGTCTGGCTCAGTTGGTGGAGGTGTATAGAATGCTTCCTCTAGAGCTCTTGCTAGTTCATAGTCTTCTTTATCTGCTTGGTCGTCCTTATCTTCTTCCCGATCATCAGCCGGAACCATTTCTTCTTCATTGTCGTCATCCTAGTCTTCTCTATAGTTGCCAGATTTAAAGACTGGCTCATCCTCTTCAAGAATTGCTTAATTATTCAGCTGGCTCAGCGGAATAGCGACCTTTTCGACCAGGTCGTCAACGCTATCAATGAGTTCCTTTTCTATATATTTTCCGTTAAAGAATATGTCTTCATTAAAGATAACGTCTCGAGTTGATATGACTTTTCCTTTATGCGGGACCTAGATACGAAAGATATTTGTCGAGTTATAGCTAATAAGATAGCCGATGTGCGCTCTCGGGTCAAGCTTGCGGAGCTTCTTTCATTTAAGTTGCGCTCATGATGTCATAGCGTAGGCCCTGCAGCCATATGCCTTCAGATGTGATAGATACGGCTGCTTTAAGTAAAACAACTCATAAGGGGTCTTCCATCCATTTGACTCTCTTGGCGTCCTGTTCTTTAAGTAAACGGCTGCGCTGATTATCTCTCTCCAAAGATCATGCAGTATGTTCGCTGTGATTCTCATCACTCGAGTCTTCTCATCACTCGAGTCTTCTCAATTATCGCGCCCCCTAAGCGCTCAGCTCCTCCATTCTAAGCTTGCATATTCAGCGCTAATAGTTTCCTAATGATACCTCTCCATATCATCCAGTATTTGATCTTCTTGGTGAAGAGCTCGTTATCTGAGCGAACCACTTTAATTAGATAGCCATAGTAGTTCTTCATCTAATGATAGAAGTGCCTTAATATCTTACCACTCTCTCATCTATCATATGTCTTAATATAATATAGAAAGACTATACCAGACTATGCATCTGTAATAAATATGGCTTAAATAAAACCCTTCTTATCTTCATCAATGTCAGTCAAGTCAATCCAGATTTCATAACATAGCTTGTCCTTTTCTCGGTCTAGTGACTGTCGAGATATCTGCCGATATATCTTCCCTTAACTGCAGCCTGGACATTGTGTTATCTTTAGTCCGCGGAGTCTTATCCCTAGGGAATTCTTCCCCAAGTGATATAATACTAACGGACTTAGATGTCCCATTCGAAGATGCCATAAGGATCCATTCGCTACCGCTAGTGCCCTTAGGTTTCGCGATGTTCGTCGCCTATATTGCGTACTAAAGATAGCATTCTCAGAGTTGCGTATAATCTCTTGATACTGCAGTACGAATTGATTATACATCTGGTGGATGACGCATATAGTTAAGCCGTCCCTTCGGATCAGGAGGTTGTTGATAGTATCCCAGAAGATTCCGTTTCTTCAAAGTAATTGAAAGGATACTAGGTTCATGCTGAAATCGGTACAATAGGTTGCGTTCCGTAGGCGTAGCATTCCAACTCCTCCTCCTGGAAGTGTAACCTCTAGGTCAACTCTTCCAAAACCTAAGATTGGAACTTCTGGTGCTCCTGCAATAACTGCCTCTCCGTCTGCTGCCTTTCGGAAGGTCTTAAACCTAGTTAGATCGTTAAAAATATGCAAGGTTTACATCCCTATGGGCTCTCACTTTTTTATTGAAAGGGCAATTTCATGTCCTCTCATTGGTCTATACCCCTGTAAATCCCCTTTCAGTTAAAAGGGGATTCGCATATAACGCCCCCGACCCATCTTTCATTTCAAAGTGGACGATCTACTTTCTAATTAGATGCTGCAATCCTGCCCCTATTATAATCGTTAATATGTTTTCTTTTTCTTCTCTCTAACCTTTGACATCTTTAGTCGTATTAAACTATTTTCTACTGCTATTAATAATTAAGTAGAAAGTAATTTCAATAATTGCATCGCGTGCACGCGTTCCTTACGTATTCAACAGAACAGTTATAGTATAACGCACCTAAGCAGATAGCTTTATAGCTCACTTTCATTATTATCATCATTATCATCATCATCATCATTATCATCGTCATCGTCAATTGAATAACCTGCCAGCATTATCTTCCCTTACATTTGTAACTCAAAATGCAGTTTCAAAAAACCGGGCCCGATCAAGTCCTGGACATTAAGCAGAGTGAAATAACTAAATGGCTGCAACATACGGGCTGGCTACAGTTGTTCCGCAATCGACCACTTGACATTATTACTGCATCAACACTACAGCCTAGACTAGCATGGAATGAAGATTATCTTCTAGGTTTATAGCAGGGTACCCAGGTTTAGAGCTCTATAGCGGTTAAAGCTCAGCTATAAATCATACTACGCAGTATCGACTTGATGTTTGATCGGGCTAAATTTACGTTGGCTAGGACGTTATATAGATCCTGCTGCTAGCTTAATACCTACTGGAAAGATGTGTTCTGGCCACATGAGTTCCGAATTATATTCAGTTAGAAGAGATATATTTCTATATGGAAGAGGTTTATCTGTTTTATATTTCGGGCCCTATAATCTAGTCTACAATTGCATTAAGAAATTTATAACTTAAGACTTAGACCTGATGAAGTTAAGATAATGCGGTATATACTGGACTTGGCATTTACTTTGTAGTAGCAAGGGAAAGTAGAATGGAATGATGATTCAGAATATATAAGTTAAGACGGAAGGGAAGAGTCTAGTGACGGGGAGGATAATGAATCCTTTGAAGATAATGATGGAGAAAGTATTGAAACTGATGAAGACAAAGATGTCGAATATAATAGTGGGGATAGAGATGAACTGACGGCTTTCGCTCTCCCTCCTGGTGTCTGGCTATATCTATCTGAGGCTATCTTTCAACTTTCGATGATATTCTGGACATACCGAGACCCTGCTGGAGACATGTCTTCATCGGTGCTCATTCACTATACCGCAGTTATAGGGATCTAAAGAGACTCTCTTACCTACTATTCAGCATATAACTTAACGCTGAAACTGGCTACTCTGATATAGGTTGGCCGTCTTTTGTTCCTCGAATATGCCTTGCCTGTTTATACCTATGATACCCTTACCTTTCCTTGGCTATATCGGACGAGCTACCCATCCTAGCCCGATCGGCTGGACTCAATCCGCAGGAAGTATCTTCTCCAGGGATGCTATACCCCCTTTAGGGAGATGATCGAACTAAAAGCATTTACGAAATCTATTATAAAACGAGAGGGCATCCCAGGAAATCTTTCCTAGGCTCCAGACGGCCGCTTATTCACAATCAGTGATGACAAGAAGGTTCAGCTATCTGAATTCTATGAGACATACCATAAGGTCATGGCGCAGGTTTACGAGCAGGTCAACGAGATGATGCTAGGCTGGGACCCTAGTATTGACCTGTCTACTATTCGGGATGATTTAACTTGTCGAACAGCTGGCTGGTGTTAGATTGGGTCATGTGTACCCAATTAGGGCAGGAACGTGCTACATAAGTAGCGCGCTGCGTTTTTGGCCTATTAGTCAAAATCCAACAGCTGGTCCTTCGTAAAACCGAGAACAACCTGGGTAACATTTGGAAGACGCTACTACACAGGCTTGAATCTGCTTCATTTCATAGCCAACCGTTTATCAAATCCGGGTCTTAGCAACCGGAAACTTGTATAGCATATCTCAACGCCAGCCTCAGGTTGAACAAGACTGCCTTTGCCGCGTTCCATATGACAGCTAGTTTACCCGGCCGAGGCTCTGAAATAACCAGCATTCGATACATCAATACAAAACTGGCTATACGGAATGTCTTCTTTCATGGAGGCCAAATGATCATCATTATTAGTTACAACAAGGCCAGGGCGTCCAATAATTATGCCTTCTACATCGTTCGTTACCTTCAGCTGAGTCTCAGCCTGAGCTTCTTGAAATATCTCGCAATTATTCAACCGGTCTAGGAGTTTCTAGCTAAGCAGATGCATATGCCTCGCCACAGCAGCAGTGAATTTTTCTTTCTAGATCCTAGTGGCAAGAAAAAGCATCTCTCCCCGACGCAAGCCTCAAGCATCTTAAAGGACCTGACTCAAGATCTCACTACGCCGTGGAGTCTATCGCTATATAGGCAAGCAGCGCTAGCTATTGCGAAACAGTATCTGAAGAAGCTTATCGAGAAAACGAACTTTTACTACCCTTCCGATGCAACTGATCCCATACGCATATTTGCAGCCAGAGCTGGCCACCATCCTCGCATGCTGCTGACCACATACGCCATCGACCGAGCTCTACTAGAAAGGCTTCAGCCAGAGCTCCTGGACATATATCAACGACTATCGACCATCTAGCAGAAGTGGAACCAGCAGTACTACCACGAATATTATTTGAATTCGAAGCTAGAGCCGCATAAGTCTCAAAGGCCGATAGCTCATGAAAATAGTGGATGCAAGCGGTTAGCAGATCATGATGATTCGGGTAGAGCCTCAAAGAGGATTATGACTACTGAGAACAGCTCTGGCTATTGTGATATTAGACATGACCGTTCAGACGGATTTCTGTACAATGCTCAGTACCAGGTCTTGATATGCATCACATGCGGTTCGATCATTTAGCCCGGACCAAAGTCATTTTACTCTCATCTAAACGGCATTCATTGTATCACTGGGGTAGCCTGCAAAGCCTTAATGGACCGCTTCAGCTCATACAACCTTCGCCCGTTCGATTAACTTGAGGTTCCACGCGAGAAAGTGCCTCAGATTTCTGGCCTACCCACCCGCAGTGGTTTCCGATGTAACGTCTGTCCTGAGAGTTCTGGATCCTCATACTTTACAGTATCGTCGAAAAAGATCAGAGAACATATGCCTATCCATAACATGGGTATCACACCAATGAGGGCGTTGCAATTGGAAAAATTTTGTCGCATTGACGGCTACGGCAAAAGTGGAATGAACACTCCGCTAATGCGTAGTGCAATGATGGCCTATACTGGATGTAACATACCCCCCCAGATTAGCGATGATAAAGGTGATCTGTAGCTGCTGTAACTCTGCTGTATAGCGCTCGTTTCTGCTGAGGCTTTGTAGCTCTGTTTGTGCTGGCGTACGGATGTCGTGTGGCTGATTGTGGCTAACTGTGGACCCGATTTTAGTGGGATTCGAACTCATGACCTCTCTGGTTGTCGTAGGGGCAGCCTGTACTAGCTGCGACAGCAACTTTCAGTGGAAGTTACAGGACATTGTCCTCCCGGGCTCATAACTGTCGCATTGACGGCTACGGCAAAAGTGGAATGAACACTCCGCTAATGCGTAGTGCAATGATGGCCTATACTGGATGTGACAAATTTCAGGCGTGTTATATCCAGACGTTCTCATCTGCTAAGGGTAGGATTCAGTACTTTGAAGTCAAGCCTGTGAAGTATTAAGGCGTATTTACTGGGTGAGTTAGACTTTCTGTAATGGTCTGGCCCTTGATTGGGTGGTGAGACGAGATAAAATTAGACCACGTACCGGTATTCATTTCAGGGAGAGTCTCAGCATCACTAAGCTTAATTAGTCCATCGACTCAGTAATACCCATCAGACTGTGACGATCCTGTATCTGCCACATGTGCGCCTTTCTCTATGACCCTCACCATCGGGTTGTCGTCTGCCGGCCGTGCGGGATATGTCTAGTCCCCAAGGCGGCAAGTTGGAAGAGCCACCTGCAGGCCGAGCCGCACCGAATGAGGGGCGACGAACTAAGAACGACCATTGAGCTCTTGTTGAGTTACGACCTGCGCCCAGTAGAGGAGCTCCGGCAGTGGAGGCCAGATAGGACGAGACCCTGCCGGCCGATCGAGGGTCTCGCCGTCTTTACCGGCTACTGCTGCACGCGCGATGGCTGCAACTACTGCACGCGGAGGCTCGCCAAGATGCACCAGCACGTGCCAGCACATGGTATGAAGGCCTCGCAGTACCGGGAGGCCGTCCCCCTCTGGCGAGGCTGCAGGCTCCAAACGTATTTCACAGCAAAGGGTCGCATCGACTACTTCGTCGTTGAGGGTTGGCCGTCATCGTCGGCGTCGAGAGGGGAGGTATCAGTGCTTGGATTACCCACGCCGTCGTTATCGCAGGAGGAGGGGAAGCTGTTTAATGGGTTAAAGGCAGATACTGCCCAGGCATCACGCGACCTGGACGAGAAGGCCGGGGTCGTGCAGGACGTCGATGAGTCACGAGCAGACCGAGTCCCCTGGCTCGTCCATACTGGCTTCCCCAGTGTGGCTAACAGACAGACCGTCTGACAGACCGTCTGAGTCCGTCTGTCAGACCGCAGACCGACAGACCGGCCATTGTCATCAGACCGACAGACCAGACCAGTTGGTCGGTCTGGGTCGGTCTGGGTCGGTCTGGGTTGGTCTGAGTAGGCTGTTGCTTCAGTGTCGCCATTGGCCCGTTGTGCTCTTAGTAATAAGTGGAAAGCATGTTTACTCGACATCACGCGTCTGCACTTGCCTGAAACCATTGCCTTGCAACTTTCGCGTTGTGCTCCGTACATGCGCATTCATACCAGCGATATTATGTCTTCCAGTAGGACTTCGAGCCCCGTGCCGTCTATACCGCAGTCTCTAACCTCTCGTCCACCTCCAACCCCGGTTGATGACGGTCCTGAGGCCGCGCCAGCCACGCCCGCCACGCCCACCACGCCCGACGCCACGCCAGACGAGACAGATTTCCCACAATGCGAATTTGACATCGACTGGGAGAACATCTGGCACTGCGGAAAACGGCTTGTGGGCGCCAAAAAGAGGCCTCGTCACAAAAGGGTCGTCGGCACAAAGATCAAAGAATCGTGGATATATCGACATGGCGCGAATTTAGACCACAACGGAGTACGGTACTGGCTTTGCAGACTCTGCCATGAAAAGAAGAGCTATTCGACAGCTGTGTACGCCTCATCAGGAACATCTTACGCCGCCAGGCACCTGCTCCGTCAGCACCAAATCGCTGAATTTGGTGAGAGCGGTCCCAGCTTGAGGAATCCGTTTACCTTAGCATCTTCATCCGCATCCTCTTCTTCGCGTCCTTTATCGCGGCAGGCCAGCCTAGGCTTTCAGCTCGCCTCCCACTTCAATGAAAGAGCATGGAAAGCTCGTTTTGGACTGGATCATCCTCGAAGATGTCACCTTCCGACAAGCATCTAGCGAACGACTTCGGTGGCTAATAGCAAAAGGTGGAGAGCTTGCAAGCCAGCTACTTCCAGAGCACCATACCACCGTCTGTTCGTGGATCTGCCAAGCCTTCGAAGGCTGACAGCAAATTATATTCAATGTCGTCAAGAACGCGAAGAGCTCTGTTCATATAAGCTTTGATCTATGGACTGCTTCAAATGCGTTTAATTACATCGGGATCGTCGGCCACTTTGTTGACATTGAAGGCGAAAAACGTGATGTCCTTCTTGGACTGCCGCGCCTAGTCGGTCCACACTCCGGTGAGAATATGGCCCCCTATGTCAAGGAGGTGATCGATCAATACAAATTGGGCTCAAAGCTTGGATACTTCATGCTTGATAACGCCGAGAGTAATGATACCTGCCTGGAGACGCTTGCTAGGTGGTTTCCAATGGACGTCAGCCGTCGCCGCTTACGTTGTATAGGCCATGTTATTAACCTGATTGTCCGAGCTGTTATCTTCGGCTCAAACGTAAGTAGTTTTGAGGCAGAGCTTCGTGGGGCCACAGATGAATTCAGTTTCGGAATTTGGGCGAAGAAAGGAGCTATCGGCAGACTCCATAACCTTGCTGTCTACATCCGTCGGATAGATCAGCGACGTCAGGCTCTTCGGCGATTATAAACCGAGCTCGCAGGTGACGACACCATTTTCACCTTGGAGATCGTTGTTGACGGCAAGACACGCTGGAACTCCATTTATATTATGATCAAACGCGGTAAGTCTATAAGGTACTACTGTACTACTTCCACTCACTGACTACTTATCGACTAGCACTCGAGCTTCGCAGCGCGATCGAGCTCTATCAGTCTCGCTGGCAAAAACCCAGGAATGACCCCAATCACCGTGACCTAACGAAAGACTTCCTCAACCCTGCGGACTGGGCTGAACTAGAGCGTTTCTACGAGTTCCTGAAGCCATTTTACATCCTTACGAAAACGATAGAAGGCAACGCCAACAAGCCAGGAGGAGAAGGTGGCCACAGCGCTGTGTGGGAGACTCTGAAGACAATGGACTATCTATTTATTAAATTCAAGCAGGCTGCGGAAGATACTCGGCTTGAGGAAGCCTCCTATTTTAAGTCGGGTATTGACTGCGGATGGGCGAAGCTTGAAGAATACTACGTTAGGACAGATAGGACACCTGTCTATCGAGCAGCTCTAGCGCTTCATCCATCTTACGGGTACGACTACTTTGAGCGACACTGGAAGAAGGCGATGAATAAGCCGCAATGGTATAGCGACATGCAGTCGGCTGTTGGTAGCCTGTTCGATGAATACCGGCGGCAGGCTGAAGTTAAAACTCAAGCTCAAGCCGGGCTTGTGGAAGACGATAATGATGAAATCGACGCTGACGTTAACGAATATAGCTCTTTTGGCAAGAGATCGATCAGCTCATTAAACACACAACGGAAGAAGGCCAAGTCCGTTAGCGAGCTTGACATTTTCCAGACACGGCCAATTTATGCCGAAGATCTCGACGTTGCGAGCCCTCTTGAATGGTGGAGCCGGCATCAACTTGAATATCCAGTCCTATATCGAATGGCGCTAGATCTATTCTCTATTCCTGGCATGAGTGCTGAATGCGAGAGAGTGTTTAGCCAGACAAAGAAGATGATCACAGATGAGCGAAATCGACTATCGCCAGAGACAGTCGAGGCTGATCAACTTCAAAAGCAGTGGCTAATAAGGGGGTTAGTAACATAGCAGTGTCTTTATAGCAAGAGAAATATGTGTACGAGTCTGTAACCATATAGTGAGGCCCTTTCAGTAATAATGTCGGACCAGACCATCAGACCTAGACCGACCGGCCCGCCAACTCCAAACAGACCTAGACCGACAGACCGAGAGCCCGGGTAAACCCAGACCGACAGACCGAAGAGGCCGGTCTAGGTCTGTCGGTTTGTTAGCCACACTGCTCGCACTGCTGTATCCTCATTCTGACGCAATGGCTAAGGTCATCACGGCATATGACGCAGGCAGCACAGCAAGGAGCCACCCCCGAAAACAGCTCCCAGCAGGCAGTCGATGACACTTAGAGTTGCACGATCGAAAGTCAATATTAACAGGGCGCTCCCCGGAAAAGTTGGCAAATACACGAAATGACTCTATGACTAGCTGTCATAGAAGGAAACTAATGTGCTCGCTTAGCTCAGAACGGGTATAGCGAGACTGAACGTATATCTCTTCTATATTGAAGTGGTACTATTAGACCGGCGTGATTATGGATATGCGGGAGAGATAGTTAAATACTTCTATTCTGGTATTAGAAGTGGACAGTATACCGTCAAGAAATGGTTTAATATAACTACCGTTTTTAGGCGTGTATTAAACATAGCGGCTAGACCCACGTCAGTATTTTTCACACCGTGGTCGCTTGTGACTGCTTGTCTCAACGCTTTGAACTGCCGGGCATTTGTGAGCACCTACGTCACTCGAATCGAGGTACACTCCAACGGAGGTCGGCCCGGTCACACAATAGAAGGAGAAAACCTCGAACCGCGTCTGGCGTGTTCTCGTTCGAGGCGAAACGGTCGGTACAACATCACGCGAATCGGTTGATGTCAGCGGCGGTTTTATCCAGGCCATCGAAGCCACAACAAATAAAGTTTCACATAGCGTAGCGAGACAACTACTTACTTCCAGTGATTGATGCCCGCTCGCCTCATGTTCTGGTTCAGATGTCTGTACCAATACCTCGTAACGTAGTACTGATAGCGTCACTAAACTTTCTTGCGCACGACGAATAGCAACATGTGATCCAGAACATGGTGTCGTTCCCTGCAGGTGTCAAATTCTTTGCAGCTGTGAATCTCTACGGCTCTTTATCTGGCTGTTTTGTAGTAGAAAATGCTCTCTTGGTGCCTGCCGTGATTCCCTTGTTCAGGGTTGCAAACCACTCCACTAAATCCACGAGCGGGAGCAGTGACATAGATGGACCTTAATCCACGAAGCTTATCAGTGTAGTGGATCCATTTGAAGCGACCGTGGACGTGGAATGGATGTAGTGGATTGGTAGATAAGTCCATTATATTAGCATTTTGGAGTTGTGCAAGGGTGAAGCTATTCCTAACCACTTCCTTCTTGGTAGCACTTTGCCATATTCTTAAGCTACGCTATTGCCTACTCTTGAAGCTCGTCGTCCGTTATGTAAGCTATCTTGATATTGTCCTGCTCCTCTGCTACTGAGATAAAGAAAGGGTCTAAATCTTAAATAATATCCGCCTTAAGCTATGAACGCAAGACCTGATAGGTCCTAATAACCCGTGCTTTAAGCTGACTCTGTAGAGGTATTACTATCTGCTCTGCTGCTAAAAAGAGGTATTTATATTTAATGGATATAGGCTGGATTATAAGAAAGTTAAGGGCTATTTGTAATAGATGTAGATACTTGAACCTTTTCTTATGTTAATAAGTAAGAGGGTTATGAACTTAGGTATTATTACTCTTATGGTTTGAAATTTAGTGTTGATATTTATCTTTAAATGGCTTGAGGCTGTCGTCACCTTATGTTGCTGGTGCTGTGCAGCGGTTTTCTTTAAGGTATTCTTAGAACGGATTGCTATATATCTTCCGCCGTTTGGGAGCTGGTTTTTCGCTATCTACAGCTATTTAATGTCACGGCCCAGGTTGAGACCAGGCGGTCACAACTGGCAGAACCATGACGTACCCACTTTTTACCTTCTCTCTACGAGTGATAGCTAGGACGATCCTGACCAATTAGGGAAGGAGCGATAGCAATAGGAGCGATAGCGCTCCTGGAGCGAAGCGCTCCTGGAGCGACGCGCTCCTAGGGACCGTCGCTTCCACTTAGTATATATATATATTTACTTAGCACTTCTATAGAGATAGCCTCACTAGCTATTAATATACTTAGTTATATTAAATCTACTATTCTACTATTACTAGACTGTGATCTATATTGCTTACTATGACGTCCTGATTTACTAGATTATATATCCCACGCCTTAGACCTACCTTATACCTTTAGGTTAGATCTGACTGTTATATATTGATAGCTTTTGTTTAGTGTATTATTATGTTAACTTAAGCAATACTTGAATTAGTTATTATGGCTTTAGTAACTCCATCTAGCTCCAACTCCTCTAAAGGAAAGAATGTCCCTAGAGAAGATGTTAATATATAAAATGTTAATATCCTAAAAGGTTAGGAGTTTGATGAAGATGATGATAAAGAAGTAGCTATCTTTAAATGAATTAATCGCAGTATGTACCAGGAGATCGCTGCTTTATGCACTACCTCCAGCACTATATATAATGAGAATGCTATATACTTTGGACTACTTGAAGAGCAGATTTGAATACTTAACGCTAACTAAGTCCAAGTGCGCTCTGATAATGATGCTATTATTAATACCCTTTGTAAATAGATCGTTCGCTTGGAATAGGAATAACTTACTATATATAAAACTTAATGCCGATAGATTGAATAATTCAGTGGCTTTAAGATAGCCTCTGCAGCTCTGCGACCCCGGGATATAGGCGAAACTATTAAACCTATATAGCTAACTAAGTTTAACAATACCCCTAAGGACCTATGTAAGCACTTGACCTAAATTAAGTCATTCTATATATACTATCTCAGCGCATTTAGAAATGAATAGCTTAAAGTCTAATATGCTATAAGTCTCCTGGAAGGAAAAGCACTATAAGGAATGGAACTATACCTAAGGGACTTTATTGAAAACTCTAAAGAAAACTGCAAACTTGAGACGAAAGAATTATTTAGTAGCTTTATGCTATATAAAGAATGACTTATTAACGCATATAGAGAATGGGATGAAAAACACGACGCCTTTATTGCAATTTAGAAGCTTTAATAAAATAAAGCTGCATTGGAATATCTATTAACTTCTGATATCTATTAGCTAAGCTTAATTAAACTGATGAAAACTAGATTGATAAGTTCTATTAAGGATTGAAAGATGAAGTTAAGGATGAGGTCTGTAAGATTCTAGCTCTACTAACTGACTTTGATGCCTATGTTAAATTCTGCGTACTTATCGATAACTGACTATTTAAAAGATAGATTGAGAAAAGAAGAGGTACCTTAAGCAAATGGAAAAATAATAAGAAATTCCAAGCCAATTATAGGAAGAAATAATAAATTAACACCTCTTATGGAACTCAATCAGGCCCTATAGAACTAGGAGCCGCCTAATGAGACCACTTATAGATTATATGCTGGAACTGTAGAAAAAAGGGCCACTTTGAAAGCAAGTGTCAAAGCCCTAAAACTAACTAAAAGCATAAGCCTATACTAGAAGGTAAAAACGTCCGTTTTGCTAGTAAGCTAAATGATGAACTACGATTTAAGATAATTGTAATGACTAGAAGCGGTTATAACTTCTCTAGTGTACCTGAAGACACCTTGCGGCTATATGTTAATAAACTCTATAAAATAAAGGAAGAAGCTGAAATAGAGATATATATTATATATGTTATATATAGAAAATTCTTACCTAAAGAAGAGAAACTAGACCTTAAAGACTTATAGAAAGAAAGAACTTAATCCATCTCCTATATATAGATACTAGTTCCGGAAGGAAAACCTTAGATAACAGCAGGAAGAACTATCACTATAATTTAAAAAGGAGCTAAGAAAAACACTAAACCCTTTATATTAGTATTAGAGGATGTAAATGCCTACTGATGACCTGAAGTTAAAGTTGAGATTTTAAATAGATAATTAAACTACGATGAATTATCTTATATTAATGTAGGATATGATGCAGTCTGAGTATGATAGCTTGGCCTGCATATTGAAGATAGAAACATTCTAGTATCTATAGATGAATACCCAAGCTGCAATGACACTAGTAGCTGCGCATCCAGTTACATAGATATAAATGAAGCAACTACACCTAAATAACTAATACTTATGAAAAAAGAGTGGTGGGATATATGAAAATATGACGCCTAAGGCACCCCATGCTGGGACAGCCTAGGCAAGATGTATAGCTAACTCATAAGGGAACGAGCGGACTTACGCGAGGAAGAAATCGTATATATTCAAGCTGAAACACGCATTCAAGCCTCAACGGATAACAATGAACCTTGGAAGTCTATATACGATGATCCGCAACTAATTCCTATAACTTAGGGATATGTAGAAATTTCATAGATGTTCTACTGCTATCACCGCTGCAAGGACTATGAGATAGATAAAGTTAATAATAACTGTTTCCCTATTAGAGTTGCTAGCACGATCATTAAGAATCCGTATTTAGAATAGGAAGATATCGGTTATACTTAAACCACTCTATTTAAAGTAAGAAGAGTTGCTATCATTTAACTAAAGGATAACTTCTACCCTGAATAATGTGTAAAAGGACTGGAGGACTTCGGATACTATGAATATAAAGAGTGCTAAGTATACTTATGAATGAAGGTATAGGTATAGCATAAGAAATAAAGATAGCTAAACTCTCTATACCTTGAGGAATATGCAATTAATTGCTAATAATGAAATTATATAATGCATAAAGACGAGTTTAAATAGATCTATGACTGGATTAACTGTATATATATGGAAGGATTTAACTTTAATATTAAGACCGGTAAACCCGATAACTAAACGTAGTATTGAGAGTTGTGAAGATATATAAAAAACGACTTACGCCACCTATAGAAGAGCGATAAGCGAGCGATAAAGAGGAGAATGAACTACCTCCTATAAAAGCTCTATATATAACGAAAGTAATAACGAAATGAAAGACACTTAAGCTATAAATGTAAGTTAAGGGTATATAGCTTACTGCGTTAGTAGATAGCGGAGCAGAAGCTGAATATATTGACCCTTCGGTAGTTAATAAGCTGAAGCTACTATAGAAGGATAAGAAGGACTTATATATAGTATATAATCTTAAAAGCGACTTATTTACTTATGATAATAGATAGATAACTTAAGAAGTTAATTACTTAAAGGTTTTTATTAATAGAAAGAATTAAGGCGTTATATTTAATATTATACCTATGAGATACTATAATATCATCCTAGGGTATCTATAGCTGATGAAATACAACCTATAGTTTAACTAGAGAACTGGCTAGGTATATATTAACTATAATGATATGCTCTTTAGTGATAATAAAGATAACTTAGATAATGAGAGATCTTTAATCTTAACTTCTGAAGATAGCGAGGGCGAGACTTTAAATGAGGATATAATAGAAACCTTATTACCTCTAAAAGGAATATAATATAAATACTAGAAAGGTAAGAAATAAGCACTCTGAAGAATGATTAGATGCCTTTAATGATAGTTTATATAGATAAATAAAGACCTCGAAGAGTATAAGAAAATTCCTAAGGAAGAATGACTTAAGAATATATTAATATAGTATTGTATCTATAAGAAACTCTTTATAGAAGAACTTGAGATAGAACTACTACTATTTAGTTAATAGAACTATAAAATTAACTTAATAGATAGAGCGTTACCTACATTCTACTCTATCTTTAACTTGAACATTATATAACTTTAAATGCTTAAAGAATATATTATAGAAATAGAAAGAAAAGGATATATTAGGGAATCTATATCTTCAGCTGGATATCCAGTTATATTCGTTCCTAAGAAGAACGGAAAGCTCTGACTTATTATGAACTACTGCAGATTAAATGAAATCACATTTAAAGATTGAACTCCGTTACCTCTTATTATGGAGCTTAAGGACTGACTCCACGGGATGAAGGTCTTTATGGTACTAGATCTTAAGGAAGTATATAATCTCATCTATATTAAGGAAGGATATAAATAGAAAACTGCCTTTAGAATAAAGTTCAGATTATATAAATACCTTATTATGCCCTTCGGATTTATAAATACACCTGCTATATTCTAATAAATAATTAATAACATATTATATAAACACCTTAACATTTTTATTATATATTACCTAGATGATATCTTTATCTTCTTTAAAATGGAAGAAGAATATATAGAATATATTTATAAAGTACTGTAAGTGCTATAAGATAATAACTTATTAGTAGAACTAGAGAAAAGCCACTTCTATATTAAAGAAGTAGAATTTCTTAGATATGTGATCTTTTATAATGAGATTAAGATAGATCCTAAGAAAATCGCTGCAGTTAGTGAATAAAAGAGATCTAAGAACCTTAAGGAAGTATAATCCTTCCTCAGTTTTACTAATTACTATTGAAGATTTATTAAGGGGTTTAGTGGACTTGCTATACTACTAACTAACTTCAATAAAAAGGGAGTAGACTTCTGATAGAATATTAATGTAGAAAAAGCATTTAATGACCTAAAGAAAGCCATTTTAAGCAAATCTATACTAGCTACATTTAACTCTAAATGAGAAATTAAATTAGAAACTGACGCTTTAGACTTTATATAGGGCGCGTAGATTGGATAATGAGATGATGATGGAATATTACACTCCATTGCCTTCTTCTTATATAAAATGCATAGCGCTAAACTCAATTACTCTATCTATAATAAAGAATTTCTTATAATTGTTAATGCCTTTAAAGAATTTAGATACTACCTCCTAGGAAGTAAGTATAAGATTAAGGTCTATATAGACTATAAAAATATCTCATACTTCGCTACTATATAATAACTTAGCAGATAATAACTATAATACGCTAAATATCTCTTAAAATTCGACTATATTATTATCTATTGAAAAGGATTAAAAAACGGCTAAGTAGATGCTATCAGTTGATGATATGACTTCGATGACGGCAAAACCGTTATTAACAATTAACTTCTATACCTTACGCCTAAAGGATACCTTAAGTAGAAATTTATTGCAAGAGCTTGGAAAGGATAATACCCTCCTTAGCTAAAGCATCTGAAGCTAATCCGCAATGATAGACTAGCATAAGACTTTATAGATTAGGTATGAAGCTACACTGGAAGAGTTACCTACTAGAATGGATGCATTGTCATTCTAGACCACTACTAGTACTAAATTGTAGAAGACCTATATAAAGAAGGTTCTCACGATGGAAATATCGACACCTTACGGAAATATATTATTAAAACGTATGTTATATGTAACTTTGATAGCGCTCTACGATATATAATTAAAGAATGCCTAAAATATATATTACTGAAGGAACTTCTAAAAGAATATCTGAAACTCCTAAGGATACTAAAAGACTACTGATTTAATTTAGTTACTAGTGAGTTACTAAAGGAAAGATATATTAAGAAGAGTGAAAATAGTAAGATTATTATTTTAAGAAATATAGAAGAATACCTTATGGAATACTACTATAACTTAGTATATAATGGAATGCCTTAATATATAGAAGCCTAGATAATAGAATTCTATATTATAGAAAATATATATAGAGCTATATAAGACCTTATAGCATAGTGCCTTAAGTGCCTTAAGGATTAACTATATATTACTAGAATGATAGCTGCAATATATATAGTGAAATAAGGAAACTCACTACTTAAGTAAATCCAGAAGTATAATGATATACTACCTAAAGAAGAATGTATAAATAAGCAGCAAGTTCCTAGAGAACTGTAATACCAGCTTATATAGGAGATATATAAATACCTCCTATATAGACATCAGGGAGTTAATAAAACCCTTAAATGAGTTAGAATGATATATCAATTTCCTAGAATGAAATAGATTATAAAAGATATTATAAATAAGTACTGCCTTTATAAGAAAACTAAGGCTCAATACTATAAACTATATAGAGAACTACAGCCTCTATTAATTGCTAAGTGACCTTAGGACTCCATTACTATAGATTTCATTATAAAGTTACCTCTATTAGAAGACTCCGCAACTAAAGTTATATATAATAGCATTTTTATTATTATAGATAGACTTATGAAGTTTTCCTATTTTATACTATATTAGGAGTTAATAGATATAGAGCAGTTTGCCTATATCTTTCTAAGGAGCATTATCAGCATATATAGAGTACTATCGGAAATTCTCTTTAATAGAGGACCTCCATTTACTTCTAAATTTTAGCAAGTACTAATGGATTATATAGAATTAAACTACTGACTTTCTATAGCTTTCTAACTATAGACTGACAGTTAGATGAAATAAATAAACTAAATACTGAAATAATACCTTCGTTGCTATATTAATTATGAATAGAACGATTGGGTTAAAAAGCTTCTGACTATATAGCTAAGCTATAACACCGTAACTTACGAAAGTATAAAACTCACTCCAGCATATGCTAACTTTAGGTTCACCTCCGATGCCTATAGAGCGAGCTGAGATGGATTAATCATTCCTAAAGCTATCCTTATATTAGAAAATTTAAAAAATCTATATAAAGAAATAAAGACTGAGCTTAAATTTATTAGAAACTAGATAAAAAAATATTATAATAAAAAACGGATGAAGGGACCATCCTTCTAAAAGGGAGATATAGTTCTACTTATAATAAAAAATATTAAAATAAAATAATAAAATAAAAAACTGGACTATAAATATATTAGACTTTATAAAATCATTAAAAAAATCTCAGAAAATAACTACTAGCTAGACTTACTGCTAAAAGTTAGACTTCACCTAGTCTTCTATATCTCACTTCTTAAGGATGCATTAAATACTATTATAGCTAAGTTTAGTAATAAATATAAGACTGAGGTTAAAGGATCAGAGGAATATGAAGTTAAGAAGATTCTCAATATATAATAAATTAATAATAAAACTAAATACTTCATTAAATAGAAGAACTACCCTAAAAGCAGCAACTAATAGAAACTAGTAAAAAATCTCACCTATATATAGCACCTCCTAAAGAACTTTTATTAATAACACTAGAAGTAAGTAAGGAAGGATCGATTAAAGGAGATATATTAGCTAATTCATCACTAAGCCCTAAAGTCACCTAATCTATATCATTTAGTATCTCTTGAGCCTGGATATTATAAACAACCTAGCGCTTATAAGCATCGACTATATTTAATAAAGCATCCTCTTCTTCTAAACCCTAAAGACTATAGCGCACTATCTTAGAATGTCTCTCTTTGACTTTTGACCTAGTCTTCTATAATCGGGACAGACGCCCTGCAGCAGCGGCTATCCACATCTAAAGCTCTATAAGCTCCTTATAAAGCTTTAATAAATCCTCCTCTGCATCCTCCTCATCTTATTCTAATTTCTTCTCTTAAGACACTAGCTTCATCACTAAAAAGAAAAAGTAAGTAAGGAGACTGGCTGAAATAATAAAATAGTATATATATGATAAAGCGACTTAAGTACTATCATAAGCCTTATGCAATTTCACATACTTGCTATAATGACCTAAGTCTTCAGACATAATGCAAGATTTGCTAGTATAAAAGCACTAAGTATATAGTATATTAGCAGGTTCGCTAGTAATAGCAATAATAGCTAATAAAGAAGACTACTTGTAATTCTTGCGGATAGTGGTTTTCGAGGCGCAATTAAATATTGCATTAATATAGCATTACGATATTTAGGAAGGAAAGTCAGACTAATACAACTTAGCTAGTTAGAAATCCACTTAAAGGGTCTTAAGGGCAAGACTAATAGGAGGGGGGATATCGTATTACAGCCCAGGTTAAGACCAGGCGGTCACAACTAGCAGAACTATAACATACCCACTTTTTACCTTCTCTCTACGAGTGATAGCTAGGACGATCCTAATTAATTAGGGAAGGAGCGATAGTAATAGGAGCGATAGCGCTTCTGGAGTGAAGCGCTTCTGGAGTGATGCGCTCCTAGGGACCGTTACTTCTACTTAGTATATATATACATTTACTTAGCACTCCTATAGAGATAGCCTCACTAGCTATTAACACACTTGGTTATATTGAATCTACTATTCTACTATTACTAGACCGTGACCTATATTGCTTACTACGACGTCCTGATCCACTAGATTATATACCCCACGCCTCGGACCTACCCTATACCCTTAGGTTAGACCCAACTGTCACATTTAAGGTAAGCTAGTCTTATAATATTTGTAGTGCTATATATTATAAATGATTCGCTTGGCTTGATGAATTCATTTAGGGTTACTAACCTACTTGCAGTTAAACTACCCGTTGGCATTGTGGGGCTTGCAAGCATGCCAACCTCTCCGAGGTTGGTCACAAAAACCTGGTCCAGTCACATTAATGTGGTCCACCCACATTAGTGACCTTCAAGCTGTGAAATGACCCATTTTCTGTTCACGGAGTTTCAGTCGGCATGACATCTTCATTTATTGAAGACTAGGGCCGTAAGCGGGCTCGTTGGAAAGCTACGGAATAACAGAAATTGATGATGTATATGAAAATAGCGGAAATTGCATTTGTGGGCTCAATTGGGCTGCCTGCTGCGAGGGTCTCGCTGCGGCTGTTGCTTATAACCCTGTTGACTATGTGTTCCTTGTGGCCGCATTAGGTGCCCTATTAACCCCGTGGCTCTCGTAATATCCTCACGATGCCTTGATAACGGGTTTGCCTTCGAATTGGAGCCGGCGACGGCAGCGTTGTTGCGAAATCATGGTGTTGACTCGAGGGCAGGTCAGCTGGTGACATCGGCGGCGATGAGGTTAACCCTGGGGGGGTTGCTAGGTCAGGAATATCCTCCTCCTGCTGGTCTTGGAGCCCTATGAGCTCGATATGGTCATCGTCATCATCTCTAAAGGTTGTGATGCCTGTGAACTGGATCACTTCGTCACTTGGAGGCCAGGCGTTGGGGTTCATTGCTAGGGTCGGTCTGTAGGTGCGGCGGGCTTCTTCTTGGGCTTGAGAAAACGGGATTTGGGTCTCTTGCTTAAGGGTATCGTTATGCTCCTTTCTCTGTGCTTCGAGGGCGTTATATTGGTCGGTGTAGTTGTTCTCTATGAGCCACATGTTGAAGGTTAGCCGGGGAAGATGAGGAATATCTCGTGTTACTCTTGCCTCTCTCTACTGACGCTTGAGATCGTTAATCTGCTGGATAATAAGAGATCGAGTAAATCGCAGTTGCGAGCGCTGTTCCTTGACTTCTGCTGCGGCTAGGGATGCTTGGTGTTGAGCCCGTATATCAGGAAAGCTGACACTAGTGATGAAGTCACCAGCAGGTCTCATGCGTTGGCCGGATTTCCTTCTCTTGCCCCATTTCTCAAGCCGCTGAAGCCGGTTAACTGAGAAAGACTCACGCTCTCTATGCATAAGGGCCGCCTCAGAGAGAACTTTGCTGATGTTGCTGACGGCTTCTAGAGTAGGTGAGCTCATCACGGCGTGGTATCTCTCATAGAGCCGGTTGATCTGATCCTGGGCATCTTGGAAGCGAGAATCGAGAGGCAGATGCTTCTGAATAGAGGGATGTATCGCCTTCCGCTGTTGCCGCTGCTTATCGAGGATGCGGTTGATCACAGGCGTTGCATTAGGCGGCCAGATACCGGATTTTTCGAACCCTGATATAATGTGGTGGGTAGAGAAGCCAGCTTTGTAGATCTCTGAGAATGCTGTTGCGAATTGCTTGCGGTTAAAGGCTAGGTTTCCTTCCCGGATAGATTTGCGAAGTTCCTTCTGATGTGCGTTCTTTAGAAACTGAAAAACTCCTATATCTAGTGGCTGCGTGAGGTGTGTTGAATGTGAAGGCAGGATGCAGATGACGATGTCAAATTGGATGCAGTAGTTGATGCACTTAAAGGATAGATGCCCTGAGAAACCGTCAATGACTAGAAGGCGATAAATCTTCTCTTCCTCTTCATGGACCACTGGGGGGGCTGTGTGACGGAAGTCCAAGTTAAAGGGATCACAGAGCCACTCATCACAGCCAAACCAGTCCTGGAAAGAGATCTCTCTTTGCTTGACCTTCGCAGAGGCTCTCCAGGAATAAGCATTGAAGTCATGAAGCCATTCCAATGTGATCTATTGGTTGCTGAAGCCGGTCTCTGACTGTGCAACCCTCATGCCTGGGATATTGTCAATATCAGACCAATCTGTTGTAGGAGGCGCCTTGAAGATCAGCCAGGGAGGAATTGTATCTCCAATAGCATTTGCGGCTCCAACCTGGGTACAGGACTCTCGATTTGCCGGATCACTGACTTCTGGGCGTTGGGATCGTGTGGTGCGTACGACGAGGACCTGGATACGTTCTCGAAGGCACCCAATTCGAAGACCGCACTCATCTTCATTCCAGCACTCTGAGGGACCGACCCTGTACTGATATATGATATCCTGGAGGCCAGAGAAGAACTTGGTGATGTCCTCAATATCAGATGCTTCGAACGACTTGCGTGCTCGGTCCACAGCCTTCAGGAACGACTTCCGCAGCTCAGGATGACGCTCACGGAACCGGGGATACCACATTCTGCCGATCTTGGCGTTGGGGATGTTCCTAGCAGTCAGGAAACCCAAAGCAGCTTCTTCAACTTGTGACTTCTCTGCTGGAAAGCCGGATTTCTCCATCTACATAACGTATGCTGCCACAGCCGCATCTTCGCTAGGCGTCAGAGTCGCCGGCCGGCCTCGTGGGCCCGGTGGAATATATGAAGAGGAACTGGTAGTAAGAATATGCTGTACAGTGCCCTTAGAAGTGCCATTGGCCTCCATAAGCTTGCGGTGAGAAGGCGGCGTGCTTATAGCCTTCGTATGCCTCCGTGTATGATACCGCACATTGGGGTGGACCGCAGCGAGTATGTTGGTGCGGATTTCGGCCTTTCTTTTGTCCGCAGCGTTCTTGGCAGGCGGAGATTGCCTAGAATCACGGCGTACGCGGAGCATCTTGACGTTGATGAAGGTCTACCTGAAATTTAGTAAATAAGGTGTGTTTTTGCGGTGTGGTCGGTGGAGGTCGAACGAAAAGAGGTGGACCACATTAATGTGACTGGACTAGGTTTTTGTGACCAACCTCGGAGAGGTTGGCATGCTTGCAAGCCCCACAATGCCAACGGGTACTTCTAGTAGTATACTAGATGGAGCGCCAGGCCTATATAGTAGATAGGCATTTCACTTAATAGCTAGTAATATTTATTAAGTTTCTTCTAACTTAAATTGATATTAATTCTAAAGTATTTAGAGTTAGAAAAGTATTTAGCTATGGTTTTATAGCCCTTAAGCTTATTAAGAAGGAATTTAAAGCCTTAGATAATATCCTAAATATTACTATATAATCCTATCTATCTACACTTCCGCTTATAAATTTAGCTATCGCCTTTAAGCATCTTAATTATGCATTTAAAATAGCCTAGGAGCTGCGTAAATATCCCGAGAATATCCTAGTCCTTATTAGATAACTGATGTTCTAGCTTATAAATATATAGTAGTTTAGCGGACTTCTTCATAGTCCTCCTTTTAGTCTTATGCTATTATTTAAACTCCACCTAATATTATATAATAAGCAGTTTAATATAATTATATAGCTGAAGTACGCATCGGATTATATATAATTGCGAAAGCTATTAAGTATCGTTATCTAAAATAATTTCTAAAGGCTTCTTAATCTTAACTTTAGGGTTAGGTGACTGGTTGAAGGCGGTCTGCTGGAGCTCTTGAAGCAGGTACATCAGCTTATTAGATCTGTAGATAAATACCATAATATTATGTAATTTGCCTACTAGACCCCTTTTCTGCTAAAGCAAATGCTCGGCTTCTGATAAAGGCGCCTGTCTAGATAGCTGCTGTTTGAACGCGTCGGCTTTGTGGCTGAATAGTATGCTTTTAGCTGAGAGGTTTAGAGTGTGGCTAAAACAGCGCCCTCGCCTAGCCTTGCTAATAAAGCCCAGCTCTCCTCCAATTATCTCTATAGCGGTATTGTTATTTTCTGCGTTATTTAATATAAAATATCCAATTTTATCTTAAACCTTATAAGCTTTAATAATGTTAAGGATTTCAGCTGCGATATTAGTATCTATGTAGCTGATGCTAAGCTTGAGGACCTCTATTATAATATTATATAGCTTATTATTTTCATCCCTAAAAAAACAATATACTCTATATAAAGTATGCTGATTTCTAGACCTCTAGCTGTCAAATGAGATGTGGATGAGGCCAGGCGTCTTGCGGAGTACTTCAATAACCTTCTATTTATATTATTTAAATGCTGAAGTAACTTTTTCCTTAATTATTATATAGGTAACGTTAGCGTTATAAACTGAGACCGATAGGTTTAAGTAGTAGAATATTTCTTATAGTTTGTTTTCTTCTATAATAGAAAAAGAATGGTTCCTTACTACGATCTAGTTTATTAAAAGCTATTGAAAGTGATTGCAGTTAAAATACTTAATAAAAGTGTTAGTAATTGCTTATTTTTGTGGGTTATGTAAGTTAAGCTGTATAGCCTCTATAATAGACTTCTGCCCCTTTGCTTTAATATTTATAGAATTAGCTTTCTTTTCTGTAGTTCCTTTCGTCTTATTTAATGGAGTGTGAATTCTATATTCAGTAAATAGGTAATTATATGCGTTTTAAATGCTATCGGAGCTAAAGTTTCCTAAATAGGGGTCCTTCTTATGAATGTAGGCTCGATAAATCTATCTACGCTGTTCGTCCTTTTAGATATTATATCTAAAAGGCCAGGCCTAAGAACCAGTTTCTCTACTTCATTTAGATAGTGCCTAGCTATGGAAATAATGCTGAAGCGTTGCTTTATATCTTTCTTTATCTTTAGAAGGGATCTCAGTCGGTCTTAAGAAGGGGTTTGGGGTTAAAGGCGCTGGAGAGGGCGTTGGAGATAGCGTTAGATGGGGAGTAATAAGGCAAGAATTAGACAAAGCTATCATAAATAAAAGCCTATAGCTATCTTAAAATCGCATTAAAAATAGAGCAAAGTATATTAATAAAATATTATAAAGAAAGAAAAAGGAGATTTATCTTAATCGTAGCCCCTGGACTCTGGCTAGAGCTACCCCTAACTAGGGAAGCGGATGGATCTTCACTTTAGTAAATTTAATAATAATAAGATATAGCTTAATTAAAGGTAAAATAGATCTACTATAATAGCCCTAACTGAGTATATTAATAACTAGCTAGATAACTATAGCAACTTCAGTAAGTATCTTAAAGCTAAGGAAGAAAGCGAGGAAAAGGGGAGAAAAGAGAAAAGAAGAAATAAAGGAAGCCTCTTGCAGCTCTTAAGCTTATATAGATCTTTAGGACCTACATTAATCAGTCAGTTTCGAAAAAATAATTAGAAAATGAATAAATAATAACCTACCTTTTTCTTCACTTTATTAGTTATTATATAAAGCTTTACTTAGCATATTATAATTTATATCGTTTTAATAAGAAAAATTCAGCAGTTCTAATAGCATTACTTTCATTAAATAGCAGTAAATGCCATTTAATTAAGAGAGTTCCTGACGATGTGATTCTAAGGTAACTATCAACTAGAGTTAAAGCTCGCACACCTAGCTTGGCAGGGAGCACTTAACTGCCCCACTTCAAATCCACTCCATCCACTCCACAAGCGCTTCGAGTGGAATGGATGGATTAAGAATCCACTAGCCGGCCAGCCTCATGGAATGGACCGTGGATCCACTCAGTGGATCCACGCGTGGATTCAGTGGAGTGGTTTCCAACCCTGTCATTCGACAAGGCTTTATTCATCTCATCCTTTAACATCCTCGTGTGTTCTTCGAATTCTTGTAAGATCCACCTTCTTACGGTGTTTCCCGACGTCGGCAGAACTTCGATAACAAACTCGTCATCTAGGAAGGCAAGAAGCTGTCGAAATAGCTTGTGTTCAACGCCGTGAAGAGGGATATTGGCATCCGTAATCCAGCCGAGAAGAAGCCGCTTGAAGATGTCTGCTCTACTCTCAACGATCAGCGGCCTTCTTTTGGCGGCTCTCTTTTGCATATCAAGGACCGATGCAGAGGATGACGGAGCCGGAGATGTTCTATTCGACGATTCGGGCTCTGAATCAGGACCGTTGTCGTGTGCAGTAGATGCCTTATATATATGATGGTCGTTGTTCAAGTGGTAGATCGGGGAGGTAGTTGCCTTAGCCTCCAATATCTTAACCTGGTTCCGTGCGTCACATAGACCACAAACCCAGTATCGGCCACCTGCTTTGCCGTCGTCGCTAAGCCTGATGACGTATTTGCCGTACCGAAGGATCCACGAAAGGCTTCTCCTTCCCTTTTTGTGTATCCAGTCCTCTAGGACATATCGGAGACCGTCGATGTATAGCGAAGGGAGTGAAGAAGGTTGAGCGACGTCGAGATGCTCAGGCCGAACGGTCGCCAGTTGGCTCGCTACGCTTCTCGTGCGCCGAAGGTTTGAAAGGGCACCATCGCCCAGCGCTGCTGTCAGATCAATCAGATCAGATTAGGGCCTAAATCTCATCTGAACTGATAATTTACCCTCTATATCTGATCTGATTGATTGATTGATAGATATCTGATATATCATAGGTCAGGTGAAGCTATCCCCAGCTTCGGCATCCTGCCCTAGGTTCTAACTGGCTTATTGCTCAAGCATAAGCCCCCTAGAGTAATACGCCCTCCCCTGATCCAGTTCTTCAGTAATTGGACCGACTCAATGCTCGATCTAAGTAGGGAATGCCTCTGTGAGCTGACTGTAAGCTTCGTAAGACTGAATGCTCTCTTACAGTCAGTTGCTATGGCTGGAATAGCAAGGACATCTAATGCAAATCTGCTTAGGCGTGGAAAAGCGTTCCTATGGTCGGTCTACCACTGAATGGGGTCGTTCACTTGCTCCGGCTCAAGCCTATAGTATTGTTTAAGCTCACTGCCCGTTGCTGAAAGCTTAGGCTGCCGGCTTTTTACCCACTGCTTAAACTTGCTTTGCTTAGGTCGTGGCGTTAATGAGGGCATGGCTACAATGTTCTCCTTGGACGCGTCATAGTCGTTTGAGTACTAACGCTCAAAGTAGCCTTTGATGCCATCCTTTGCATCCTGAAGCCATTGTAGCTGCTCTGGAGAGGTCCAGTTAGCTTTGAGCTACTGGAGACTAAGATCCGGGTTCAAAACAACAGAGGCCGCAAATAGAGGCGACTGCCCGAGGAGGGTATAGTACTCGTTAAGCTTAATCCAAACATTATTGATGCTCGCCTTGATGCTTGCACGCTCTTGACCCTCTATACTAGTAATAGTACTTATAGAGCGGGCATCGCTCTGTAGGTAGTCGTTTCGAGAATGCGTAGGGAGGGCATCTTCGTTGAACTGTGGGCTGGCATGTGGATGAGCTGGACGACCTGTGTTGCGATAGCGGCGTAACGGCGTGATCTCACACCCCTGAAGCCTTGATGGTAGTCGCGGCTGGCATGATGGCCTCTCTCGGGTTTGGCCGACTGCCGGTGACTGCGCAGATGTTGATTTCACACCTATAACCAGCTCAGGATCCTCTCCCTGGCTTCTCTGCCCTACTTCCGCAGCTAGATGAGCGGATTCCTCGTCATAGAGAGCCCGCTAGTCTTCGAGATGTTCTAGAATAAACTCCATCCCTGTCATGACTTCCCAGAGCCGGCCGTGACTTCCACTTGTACCCCATCCCTGTGTTCTCATCGTTATATTATAGATCGGCTCCAAGATATGGAGAACTTCTCTGAGGACCTTCCAGTCATCAGAGGTCAGGATGTCGGCGATAGGAGCCCTTCTTGAGGCGTCTGCTTCCAGCCCTAACTCTTGAATGAAGCTATTGAGCTTAGACTGCTTGATCAAGGCGCGTTCGATCATCATATAGGTCGAATTCCATCCCGTAGTGTTGTTCTGTATCACTTCAAGCTCGGCCGTTGATTCTTCTGCAAGCTTATAAATGTCTGCCTCCTCCTGCTCTCTGGCATGTGCTTTGAATGCTTCGGTACGTTGTGGAGAGGCTCGGATGAACCTGACGATATTATGAAGCTTCCTGACTGGACCCTTAGCTCGCCAGTGTTCGAGGTCTTCTTTAACCTGCTCCAGCATGCCATAAGCCTCAGATTGAAGTTCGAAAGAAGCTGCATCATCGCCATAGAGGAAAGCTTAGGCAATAAGGTTGAGAATATGCCTGAAGCATTGCATCCTTCGTGCCTCTGTATCTGCTCGAGTCATCGAGGCATCGAGAGTTGCGTAGAGGCTTCGTAAACAAACATCATTACTAGTCGCATTATCGCAGATCGAGACCCCAAGCTTCGAGTCGATCCCCCAATCCCGGATGACATTCGCTATAGTGTATGCGATATTCTCGCCGGCGTGAGACCCGATCTGCCTCCGGAAAGCAAGCAGCCGGCTTTGGTATAAGTTGTCTCGGTCAATAAAGTGACTAAAGATCGAAATAAAAGCTAGCCTGTTTGGAGAGGTCCAGAGATCGAAGCTGATATGTATCTAGGTAATAGCCTTGTCGAGTTCTTTCTTGACGGCTGCTTTCTTTAAAGAGAGTATATTCTCGAGATCTTTCCTAACTGTACTTTAACTCCAGGGCACCTGGAGACAGAGATCAGGATCCAGCTGACGGAATAACTCTTGCAGGTAAGTGCTCTTGAGGGTAGTAAAGGGGAGATTAGAGTCAACAATATAGCCAACTGACAGCTCTCTGATCTGTGCTATCTTCGCTCGGGGAAAGACTAAGGAAGGAGGAGCTGGTCGTTTCTTGGATGCTCTCCTTTGAAGGTCGAGGACTGACGAGTCGTTAGATAAGCCCGGTTCGAAGGTCTCGGTGATCTTGTGAGCTCTGACGCTGTTAGTGATACCCTTGGAAAAGGGAAGGGCTGTAAACTTGTAAAGATGGGCGCTCTGCCGAAGATGTTGACTGAGCATTGAAAAATCGCGGCGTGCCCTTATTATCATAGAGCCGGCAACACCAGATATCCCCGCTAGATGTATTGTCTGTCCTCAATTCTGCCAGGAACCAGCCATGGTTTCCAATTCAGCTTCGCCGGCCCCTGCTCTTCCTCCTATCTAAGAGGCTTGCTATGATGAAATGTCGTTAGCCCCAAGTGATCTTGTACAGGTCGTCGACCGAAGAATCGGTAGTCGAGGCTAAGGCCAAAGCTGCATCATACTGCTTAGCGATGCTCTTAGGCTGGGATCCGAGACGAGGAAATGGAGGAAGTGGTGGCTGTGGCGACGCGCTGCCAGCAAGGTTGCCTTTTAAAGGGCTCTCTGACATTTTGGACATGAGCAGAATGTGTGGATTGCTTCAGATTAAATAGCTGACGAGTTTCTGACGGTCTAAAGGTGGCGTATGCCTGGCTGGCAAAGGCTACACTACGAGCACATGGAAAGAAAAAAAAAAGGGGGGGGGGGAGGAATATTCCTTTAAAATTGCCTCTCGCCAGGTCCCTGGCAAGGGTCCCGGACAATTTTGCTGGGCTGATGACCCCTGTAACGCTTTACTTTCAATCGGAACATATACATGATCCCGCAGCTCTAGGGTAACAGCTATCCAACTATGGAATTGCAAGGTTGCCTAAGGGATATCAGATATATCAGATGTATAGAGGCTAGTATCTGAATTGTTTGATGTGATGAAAATCTATATCTGATTTGATTTGATTGATCTGATTGATATATCTGATTGTTAATCTGATCTGACAGCAGCGCTGGATGGTGACCCAGAACGACTTCTCCTTGAGGCGATGCCGCGTCATGCTGAAGGAGATAGAAGTGACGCCGTTGAAGACGGCGAGAGAGAGACCCAGATGCCCCACGAAGGAGTGTAGAAGTGGTCAGGGTCTGCAAAGAACAAGCCGACAAGGACGTAGTTGACGATGGTGAGTAGCATGCCAGCAGCGATAGCGTAGTCTGCAATGTGTCAGATATGTGGTCTGGGAAAGAGTTGGAGAGTGGTTTACTTACAGGTGAAGATGTAGGCAATAATGGAAACCTCGCTAGAAACCGGCATGTTGCTCCAGAGGAAACGGAGGAACAGTCGTGTGACGGGGCCCTTGTAGGTCCATTGGTAGCTGTGAAGCAATTAGTGATGGGCCAGGACTCAGAATCGTGTCAACTTACAAAGGATGGAAAACAAGTTCGTTGCAGCCGTAGGTATACTTTTCCTAACGGTTGAGCTCATCGTAGACGGTCAGAGAGACGCCTTCTTCAAAGCCACCATTGTGGTAGGTAGCTAGACGACAAGCTATGCCGGCCATTTGGACACGCAGACTGATATCAAAGTCCTCAGATACGTGCGAATCGGACCACCACTTTGTGACGCCGTCAGAGGGATTGACAAACGAGACGCTCTGGATGGCTTTCCAGCGCAAAAAGGCATTGTGACCGACGAATGGGGCGACGTCACCAGTGCCAACACCGTGCTTGATGGCCGTGTAGACGATGTTGGTGAAGTAAGTGATGCCGTTCTCAAAGATATTGTGGGCAACTTGCATAACACCGGAGCCGTGCTAGAGAATAGCCACCTCGGCACTCTCGTGCATCTCGAGGGCGCCATAGAGCAGACAGTCAACGGGGACACGAGTATCACAGTCGATGATGAGGATGATTTCACCCATGCGGATATTGCCCTCAGCCCAAGTCTTGCCCTCATCAGCGTCGAGCATGTTCTGCAGAGCCATCTCATACATTCTGTCGTCGTCCTCGGCCGTCAAATCGCCGTAGCTGCAGTTGCGGTTCTGGCACTCGAGCTCCGTGAGGCGGTGCAGCTCGTCTTCGACGCGGTTGGAGAAGGAGAGGCAGTAGTTCATGTTGCTAGCCTTCTTGAACTTGCCCTTGCGCACGAAGCCGAGCCTGTTGGCGCGGCCCTGCGGGCTCAGCTCGCTCTCGTCCTGGTTGTCGACTTCAGGGTCGATGGGTGGAGAGCGCTTGAACCACGACAAGAAGCCGCCGCTCTTGGAGGTTTTCATATTGGGCATGCGGGCGCAGTAGCCGATGCCGTTTTCACGGTAATATTGCTTGCGGGCTGCAGCCAGTTCTGGTTGGATACATTGCATACCGTCGTCGTTGATAAAGACGGATGCTGTGCCACCCTGGTTCTCGTAGTACTGAATAGCAGCCATGACTGAAACCATAGTTGGGACAACGACACTTTTCAATACAAGTTAGACAAGGTCATGAGTTTTCAGGAACAATAATCAACTTACCCTCGCAGACCCTCCTTGTAAACCGGCATTTGCACGGTAATGTGAGGCAGCTCATAGTTGACGTAACGCTTACGGTTAGGCTTGACGGCTGTGGCGCACGTTAGATCAGGTACGAAATGATCGACAAAATGACTAACCATAATGGTATTTCGAGTTTCTAAGACACATGCCTGCGGGGAGAAGCAATTGAAAGACACTGCTGACGACGACGATGAAGAAGAACTAGACAACCGGTGAGCGAGCCGTACAATGCGACTCTGGAGCGAGAGATGATTTTCGAGCGATAAAGACGTACCAGTGACAAGAGACAGAGAGGCGGAATGACAGCAACCTGTTTTTTGGTTAGTTTTGACTAAAATCGTCGGAGAATTGATTCAACGCACTAGAGTGAAGCGCAAATAGTCGCCGTCCCAGGCCCACTGGCGAAGAAGCTAAGAGAGAGTTAGCACATTTCTTTATCCGCGTAATTCAATTGGTTGTCATATCAACTCACCTTGGACACACCCATGCTCTGGGTCAAAATGACCAAGATCATGACGATGCCAATTCGGAATCGAAGCGTCGGCCGCAGGCGGGTTACCTTCGAGAACCTCGTCGACATCGTCCTCGCCTTTTCGACCTTGATGGCGGCCTGGTAGATTTCGTGCTTTTCATCGATGGCACCTCGGACGTGTGTGGCTTGACCATCAATGGACTGTTCCTCTGTCTGGGCGAGCAAGCCGCGAGGTATTGAAGGGCCGACGATCTGTAATGACAATTGTATTAGTTTTCCAATTATACGATTATTTTTTTTGGAGATATCGATCACAAAATGATACCAGAGGTGGCAAGTTTGCGTCTGGGATATGGAAATGGGTTCAACGGCTACTTACAAAGCCCAACAGCTGCTTCTCAACATTGTGAGCGACACTAATGATGGTGTTTGCATCATTAGACCAGATGAGCACACATCGCTCCTCAACGACAATACAAGAGCTGGCCGAGTACACCAGCGACTGGTGAATATCTGCAAGCGAAGGGATGATGGGAATGCGGGCACCAGTGCTCTCGACCAACAAGCTATTTTGATCAGGCTTGATGGCGTCGAGCACGGTGTTAGTCACCTCTGAGACCATGGAGATGATGGCGTTCTCATCAAGACGGGCCACGGCTGCCACCAGGTTTGGGCTTGGATCATCTGGAGCATACGTGTACGTGCCATCAGGCTGCCTGATGGCCACGCTGGTGGCAGACCAGCCGCTGCTGATGGCGGCAGCGGGGAGTTCATCAAACCAGCCGAGGAGCGTGGCACGACGAGCAATGTACTTGGCAATCTGCGACACGTTAGGCCTGTCTGTCATGATAGAGGCGGCATGGTGGAGGTGGATGAGAACAGAGACATGATGAAAAGGGAGTGAGACATGTGAGTGAGACAGCGTGCAATGCTAAAGAGAGGTCTGTGATGTTCAAGGTTGGCGCCTCGATTACAACACAAGTCAGGCATAGAGTACAGAATGAAAACGACTTACCATTGCTGGCTCCCTGGCCTCGGGCAGGTTCTCAGGCGTGCCCTCAGACGAGCTGATACCAGACCGCGATCGATAATGGTAAGGACTGAGCGAGGGAAAATAACCTCCTCCCTCAAGCTTGTTCAGCGTCTGCGTATCGGCAGAGGGACTGGGAGGGACCGACTCGCGGAAGTCGGATTGGGAATTTGGGGGATGAAGTTGTCCGTCCTCATCTTCGTGTCTCTCTGCATTTCCTTCCGCAATTCCGACAGATTTCGCTTCGAGTCGGTCCTGTACGCAGGACCGGACCTGTTCGAACACACTACAAGCAGGCATGACCATGGTGAGACCACTCGTAGGACTTCCAGCAAAGACATGGCCAAAGAGGTTTCCAGTGACAGCGTCTCGAACCCAGCTTCCACAGTCACCCTCGACAAGAGGCTGGTCGAATCTGGCAACGTAAACTTCCGTGTACGTTTTGGAGTGTGGGAGGCGAACGAGTGATGGAGTGCCTGACAATATCCCTCCCACAGTTCCACCCCCCGGGGTGGTTGTCTTTACGGCCGCGTCTCGGGGATCCTTTTCGACACGGGAGTCATCATCCAGGTCTATTATGTTGTGCCCAACATCACACAGGCTACCGACAGCAGGATCAACCTCGATAAGTGCGTAATCGAGTTCTTTCGATCGCTGAACCACCTTTCCCGCTCTGATGCATGCGTCCTTCGGTCCGCTAATGTGGGTAACTCTCTCCTGAGTCAGGTCGAGGCGTTCAAGCCTTGCCTGAACTGTTGCCATGTACTCTTCAGCATCAAATGTACTCCCAGATGCAAGTAGTGACGCGCCGTGACCGCCGCTTTCGGAACCATCCATATCCGAGGCCACAGATTCCGGTGTGGCACTGCCTCGGCTGGTGGCATCAATAAGGTCGTTGTCACTTTCGTCATCGATATCGCTATGTCCGGTAATCTCACAGTCATCATCATCATCCTCGTCGTCGTCCGAGAGCGGGACGATAGACCGTGCTGCAGGTTGCGTTCGCTCCAAGAAGTGATCAACCGTTAGAATCATCCTCGTTCCTTGATAGGAAATTACACCACCAGCTGTCGCCGTGCGCGGTATTGTTTGTGGTTCCGACGTTCCGTAGAAATAGAGGCGGCGACCTTCTAGCTTTCCAGCCTTGGGGGTGAAAACATCGAGCGGTTCGCTAGGACGAAAGGCATCGCAGGCGAGGTCGACGTCTTTACCGGCAAGGAACCTTAGGTTTTCGAACTCTGCTGCGAGAGGAATGTGGCCAAGTTCAAAGCCGGGGTGCTCTTTCATGATGTCGCTGGCCTTGATCATCTTGAAAGCCTCCTTGCGTGCCCTCTTGTCCTCGGAGACGAACATGATGGTAGGTTTAGTTCGCGTAGCCGACCTCCCAACCATGAACAGAGAGAAATCGATGATGTTACCAGAGTCTTGTACCATTTCGTGGTTTTGTTCCAGATATAGCCGGATCTTGCCCTTAAGGAGCTCAGTGAATTCTCTTCTGGCGTCCCCAATAGCGTCCCAACAGCTCACAGGGCCGATCCGTCTCAAGGGTAACGTTCCGAGCCACCGCCCGACCGAGTCTTTTGGCGAGTTCTCGGCATATGGCCACTCTTTGCGGCGGCTGTAGAGGAGGTCCATAAGGAATCTTTGTTCCGGTTGTTAATCGTTAGGCGGATTGCCGGCTATCCAGCTACCGGTTGAGTCACACGGTCAAGTGGCAGCCCAACGACGTGTCCTTGGACGTATGTTGCGGCACCTGACAAGGATGCGTAATCGCCGCTCGGTTGAAGGTAATCGACGAGGAGTGGGATGAAGGTAGTACGGTAAGAATCGAGTGTCACTAATCTCCCATCACGATTGCGCCAGAACAGCACAAGAGTCTCGTAGGGTAAGGAAAAACAACACCAGGGAAATTGTTGGGCTCCCAAATCTGGCAGAATCCTGGCTTGATGAGAGCCTCAATCGCCACCTGGAGGCAAAAGTGAGGCGGGCGACATATGCACCGCCTCAGCCGTCAAGCCAATCGAAGGCTGCCACAACGCAATTCATCCGAGCTGAACGAAATAAAGGCGTCGACTACGCCGAAACAAGGCGCCGAGGCAGATTTTATCACAGATCTTAGTGAGACATTGGGAACTGCGGCTAAATTTTAGAACGGACCTAAAGCCCAATGATCGGAGGACAAAAGCTTCACTCTCATCCCAGGTGAGTTAATTTAACAATCTACCAGGACGATATCAGTGCGTAATACCAAGTTCCACGAGCATGGAGTTAGATGTCCCGGGCAATTTCCTACGAAAATATCCAATTCCAGCGCCCGTCAGAGAAGAAATTGTCGCCAAGCTTTGGGAGACATCCGGAGAACCGAATTACGATGCATCGCAACACGATATGTCGTTCTATTTTGAGTACTACTCTAAGCGAGTACAGAGGTTCTTGCTCGATGGTGGGAGGCATATCTGCATCAAAACTCATTCGGATCTTGTTCGAATTGCCAAACAAATCCTCTCCGGGCGGGCCAGAGACGACGTATATCAGGAGATAGCCAGCCACGCCACTTCGAACGATGTTTCAAGCAATGCCGATGCCATCGACAACACAATCGACCTATGCGCAAGCCTTTTGCTTATGACTGAAATTGGGCAGAGCCAAATCGGTCTGTCCGGACGCACTCCGATCCGCTGGGGTGCGAGCCTCCTCAAAACCGCCTTAGCCGAACACTTCACCCCTCAAAGGACCCTTGATGTGGACAACCCGAAGTTTAAGAAGCTCTTTACCGGGCGCAATTTGAGCCGCGTAGGTGGTTTGCAAATTATCTGGACCACTAATTTGGCCGACCATCTTCGCTTGATTGATGATTCTCAAACCGTGTTTATCTTCCACTGCACGAGTTTCCTTCACTTCCAAGCCTGGTACGACAGCATCAAGCTTACATGTCTCATAGAAGCTAACATCAGACAGTCTTAAGAATAGCCCATTCCCTGGCGGCTTTATTAAAGAGACCCTTCAGACGCTAGCATTGTTGTTTCCTTCAACAGACAAGGCGACCAAAAGCTGGCTACAAGCCCAGAGGAAACATGTGGAGTATGACAACATAGACCCCACCTTGGGCAGATGTGGTGTAGTTCGAGCTCATGATCGTCGCTTCGAGAGATTTTCTTTCTGGCACGACCGACTAGTTATTCTCAAACAGGCCTTTGATGAATCCCAACCAAAAACTCTTTCGCAGTGGTGGTTCGACAGAAGGAACAGAGTCCAGTGGTACACGTTCTGGGTCGCAGTACTTGTTTTCGTCATGACAATGGTATTCGGCATAATCCAAAGCTTGGAAGGCGCGCTGCAGGTGTATCTATCTTATACATCTCTTCAGCAGGGGTAGCAGCGAGGTTTTTAATATGATGCCGTCGGTGGGAGGCGTGAAGTGAGTTGAAGAACGCTGCAGCATCACGGATTCCGACACGAACGGGCGAAGACAGAGTCTCGTACAGAAGCGCAACGATGGGTTTTATATCGTCATTGAGGATTTCCAGTGCTGTTGTAGGGCACCTTACGCCAACAGTGCTCAGCGAGATCCACCGTTATATCGAGCTAGTCAATAGACAGATCGGCAACGAAACTTGACAATTTCACATCTCCTTGGGGAAATTAATTGCCGGATTATCCTCATGTTTCGTCCGTTCGCGCCGCGGTACCAAATTCGACGGTTCATTGGCACAGAATGCTGCGCTGCCTCTCGAGTCGTGAGTAACTTCGGCCTGAAATAGCCTATCAGTGGAACACCACAGAATTCCTCCCATAGGAGCCTCACTACGCCTATTAGGGGTTGGAATCCGAGCTCGCGATGTGCTGGCTATCGTCCAGGAGCAACATCCCGAGTCTATCTTTACACGAAAGGATATCTACAACGCCAGGTCTCTTATCAACCGTGATAAATTCGGTGGATACACACCTACAGCAGCACTCATCAAGCTCTTCGACGAGAAGGAGATTCCCTATCTCGTCAAGTGGGTGGATAGTAACCCAAATCGTCTTCTTGGCCTTGTCTGGACCTTCCCCTACTGTCTTCAGATGTGGAAGCGGTTCCCCGAGGCCATCAGCTTCGATAACACGTATAACACCAACCGCTTCAAACTCCCATTATTCCAGGCAACAGGACAGACTTGCCTAGGGTCGGTCTTCAATGCCGCTTTCGGTTTAATCGACAACGAGAGACGGGAAGGGTTCCAGTTCCTTTCCGAAAGCATTCGGCAATTAGCGGAACAGCACTCAATCCGACAACCAGACATTATTATCACCGACTTCGACGATTCGATAAAAGCCGCCCTAAACGATCAGTTCCCTGAGGTACAGCAGCAGCTCTGCATCCACCACATCAATTCCAACGTCCTGCTCAGGTCGAAGCAGAAGTGGGTTAAGGACTGCAGCCACTATAGCAGCAGCAGCAGCAGCAGCGACGGGGAGGCACCTGACCCGCAGACACAGGCAGAGCTAAGTCCCAAAGACCGACAGTTCATCCACGCGCCAGCAGCCGAGGTTATCCCTCATAGCTATCGAGGGGTTCTTATGATGTGGAAGCTTGTCCTCTTCGCCGAGACTGAAGAGGTTCACGAGAAGGCATGGGTAAACCTTTGTCGGGAGTTTGATGACCAGCGGGCCATCCTGCGATATCTCCATGGAACCTACATGCCAGTTAGGGCTCAGTGGGCACGCTGCTTCATCCGCAAGTATCGCAACTTCGGCATTCGCGTCACCTCTGGCACAGAAGCAAGCAATAACAACGTCAAGAGCTACCTTCTCAATGGCATGGGCCACCTCTATCGGCTAGTTGAGGCGATGGGGGATATGATAAGGGACCAAGAGCGAGACTTCACTCATGCCAGCGCAGAGGACGAGGTACTAACTGTCCGCGAGTAGCTCACTGTGAGCTCTGAGTACCTAGGTGAACTGCGAACATCGATTTCGTCCAAAGGCCTCGGACTGATCACAAAGCAATATCGGCTAGCAAGGAAAGCGATGCCGACAGGGAAGAATCCGCCCCCTGATCCTCTCGGGGATTGCAGTGAGGACTGCTCAGTATCGGCAGAGCTGGGTATCCCCTGTTGCCATAAGATCTACTCGAAGATAGGGTCTGGCACGCCTTTTACTAAGTGGGACGTCCATCCGCGGTGGCGGCTGCGAGAGCCAACCTCTCGAGATCCCAATCGACGGATCCTCGACCCCAAGATCGCCACTGCTCTCCGTGGTAGGCCGAAGAACACTACACACTAAAATACTACGTCACCCCATGCACATTGGAGCGGCGATAGGGTGCATGGGGTAGCCTCAGCCGAAGGCTGTGTGTCCGCGGGCCGGGAAGCTATTACTACTACTGCATTATCTACGTACTGATCCACTGCCATGGCCATTCGTGGTATTATGTGACATGTACGTATTCCGTGTGAGCACCTGTCGTTTCCTAAGCTCCTGATCCCTCATCTTCATCTTCATGCCATCCGGGGGAGACCCGTAGACCATGTAATCCTTATAATCAATGGAGCGCAATCGAGGCTCAACAAAGTCTGCCCTACCGTCAGGAAAGAGGCAGGGAAAGGCTAAGGAGAGTCATGCATGAGAGCGATTGAACTCATTAATGGGTGTGTGACGTATGTTTGGGAGTTCCAGCCCGTGTTGCACCTGAGTCTGTGAGCTTAAAGGAAGTCCAGGGCCATCCGCCATCTTCCAGTCCTTCGGCGAGAATGGCCCGGAGGGCATCGAGCTCCATATCTTTGGCCAAAAGATCTGGCACTGCAACCTCGTCCTCTAGGTCTGGTTCTGCCTCCTGATCATCCTCGGGCCCAACGTCTGTGGCCTCCACCTGACTTCGAGGGATGGCATCCAGTACATTACCGTCCTGAGGCAATTGGCTCAGCCGCTCTTTGTCGATGACGATGCATCGATACCCAGGATGATAGCGCCGGAGGTAGTTAAGCCATATAGCAACCGGCTGGCGGCGCACGTAGAACTGGCGGGTAAACTGTCGGCTGAGCATTGCGTGGGACGACGTATTCGCAGGACGGAGTAGCACAGTGTTCACCTCCTGAGGCAAAAGCGGGAGCTGGTGGTACACCAAACCAACCTCGCGGAGAAACAACTACTCAAAGACTGACTAGGCCTAGGGGTCAAAATGTAAAAAAATATAAGTTCTATTGTAAAAAGTCATAAAATAGTGCCCTACTGTACAAAGGCCATTCCGTTTTGCGTCGCAAAACAACGAAACGGCCCGTGCATGCTTTCTTGTCCGCCACGGCGGCTAATAGGCGGACGGGTAGAGTCGGGACCCACAACTCTGTCACCCCACAACTCCGACACCCCCGCCTCGTCGCACAAGCATCATAACCCTCACTTGTAACTCGGCTATTGCATCGCCATTTGACCCCCAAATTGATCCACTTTTTAAGCATACTATCTACAATGGATGAGGATCGTGAATATCTCTTCAGATCTGCAACACTGCAAGCTCAACATGACACAGTCGCAAATGCCGCACGAGACCACGGTCTGAACCGTACGACTTTGCAGGGCCGGATTGACGGCGCTGTAAGCATTCACGCGGCAAAGGAAGTGGCCCAAAGACTATCAAATGATCAAGAGCGTGAATTAGTTGAATGGATCCTCCAAGAAGAGGCAGCCGGCCGGGCTCCTAGCCACGGCCAAATCCGTGGCTTTGCACAGCTCATGATAAGCTGTGCCGGCGATGAGGAGCCCATCGGCCACAACTGGGTCCCCCGGTTCATTGAACGCAACCCGGCCATAAAAACGAAGCCCTCTAGAGAGATTGAAGCCGTGAGAACTCGGGCAACTACGAAAGAGAAGCTAAAAGACCACATTGACCGTGTTGATCACATGATCAAGACCAAGAGCGTTAGCCGGGGCCGGATCTACAATGTTGATGAGCACGGCATCGCGGAAGGTGCTACGAACGCCGGGCGAGTAGTCGGCACCTCTATTACGAGCTATTCAGCGGTCTCAGCTAGTGATTCTCGTGCCTGGGTCTCTATCATCGAGTGTGTGGGTGCCGGCGGCAACAGACTGACCCCGTGTGTGGTGTTTACGGGCCTCAACTTGCAGGGACAGTGGTTTCCTGAGAGGGATATCCCCAAATGGGCTTATGAATGCACTCCTTCCGGTTGGTCTAATACTAGGGTCTTCCAAAAGTGGTTTCTTCGAGTTTTCCTCGAGGAAACCCGGCCCCGGGACCGATCTTTATGGCGGATCCTGATCCTAGACGGTCACAAGTCTCATGTGACCGTTGAGATCATGTACTTAGCATGGTTGAATAAGGTCCAGCTTATTTACCTACCGGCACATTCATCGCATATCTCACAGCCGCTGGATGTTGGTCTTTTCTCGCCGTTGAAGTCATATTTTCATATAGAAACGCGGGAATTCGCCTCTTTCAACACCACAGCGCCAATTCAGAAGCAACGCTTTATTATTGCATATAAGGTTGCCAGCGAGAAGGCATTTTCAAGCCGGAATATACGGTCCGGCTTCAGAGCAACCGGAATATGGCCTACTAATGCCGATAGAGTCATTGATCAAGTCGTTGAACCCGAGCAGCCCCCGGCGACGATTGCACCCCCCCAGACGCCCCAGAAGAGAAAATTTGAACATCCTGATGTTTGGATGACTCCAAAGAGCTCTAGGGACTTGAATTCCCTCGTGGATCTATTGCATGAAGACCTCGATGATGTTCATCGCGATTTGCGTGAGATCTTCAGGAAAATCGGCAAAGGATACGAACGAAAAAATGGTCTCATAACAGCCCTGATAAAGAGGAATGAGTTCCTTGAGAAAAAAGAGGCATCGCGCAAGCCGATCGGCCGCAAAGCCGTTGATTATAACCCTAATGAATCCTTTGCTAGTATTCCAGAGATTGCATCTGCTCGTTATGAAGCCGCGATAGCGCAGTCACACTTCGAAGAGGTTCACGGGCCTAATCTTTACAAGGAGGCGATGGAAATTGCAAGAATGGAAAAAGAAAAGATGTATATCCAGTGGCAGTTATAGATAGTCAATTGATGCAATATTGGTTGAGAAATCGCTGATTGAAGTTGACTGCATAATCGGAATGTCACCTGAAATGAGGCATTTTGAGATGTCGGAGTTGTGGGGTGACAGAGTTGTGGGTCCCGACTCTATGGCGTAGGAGCCAAAGGAAGATAGAGTGGCAGCCAGTCACCCAGTGTAGTGGCTGATAGAGAAGTGGCTGGTGGAAATGTGGCTAAGTGCTTGATTTTAATTGGCTGGGCATAAATGAACACTACTAGGGTGTCAGAAAATGAACTCTACCCCCGGGAAAGTGGGGCTTGAAAATGAACTCTAGTACGGAGGACCCTTTCAAAAGTCATTGCCTGCCAAGACGCTAGGATCAGCCACAAACAGGGATTTAGGTCACAAGCGAATGTACCCACCAAAATCCTTAGGTACCGCTCCCCTCTTTGTTGATTCTTCGTTTTCCCCTCAATCTGACCGCCTCAACAGCCAAAAATGAGGAAAAAAACAGACATCGCGACCCGGGCTCTTGTGGTCTTCCTGAAGAGCCCGTTTGGAGGCAAAACAACAGCTGAAGTAACAGAAATAACCGGTCTTTCGATACGTACGATCAATAGCATATATGCCCGAGCCATTGAACGCGGTTTCGATCCAAACCAAGAGCCGTTAACCCTTCGAGATGAGTTCCTTTGCGATTCTGACCGCCCCGGGCGTCCCAAGAAGCAGACAGATGAGGCTCGAATAGAGATTATCGCTAAGGTGCGCCGCGATCGATTTGGCAGGGAAAAAACGTGTGCTGATATCGCCGGGGAACTCAGCAATGATGGAGTCGATATTTCAGCCGTCACTGTGTGGCGGATACTGAAGAAAGCTGGGTTTAGGAAGACTAAGCCGACGAGGAAGCCTGGATTGACGAAGAAGATGAGGAAGGAACGCCTAAGCTGGTGTCTTGATCATCGCCACTGGACTTTAGAGGACTGGAAGAACGTCATTTGGTCTGATGAGACTTCCGTTATTCTGCTTCATCGGCGTAGAAGCTATCGTGTGTGGAGGAAGTCAGATGAGGCCCTCGTTTGAAGCTGTATCCGGGAGAGATGGAAGGGCGCGTCTGAGTTTATGTTCTGGGGCTGTTTTTCCTATGATAAGAAGGGCCCTCATCACTGCTGGGGCCCAGAGACCGCGGCAGAGAAGAAAGCCGCTGATGAAGCTATCGCGAAAATGAATGAGGAACTTGAGCCTATTCTGCGGGAAGAGTGGGAGCTTACGAATGGCGTGAGACGACTTCATCTTCGTCAACTACCTGGCCCGAAGCCTAGTTGGCGATGGAATAAGCAGTCTGGAAAGCTGACGAGAGGCTCTAAGGGCGGTATTGACTGGTATCGCTATCAGAAATCGATTCTGATCCCGAAGATGTTTCCTTTTGCTTTAGAATGTGCCAAGGACCGGCCAGGCACATTAGTTCAAGAAGATAAGGCTCCGGCACATAACCACTACATACAGCAACGGTGCTATGATCTGAATAGCATCACCCGGCTGCTTTAGTGCCCCAATTCACCGGACCTTAATGCTATTGAGCCAACTTGGCTATGGATGAAGAGACGGACTACGAGGAAAGGGGCCCCAAAGTCACGGCATGATGTAGTCAAGGCTTGGAAAGCTGCTTGGGAGGAATTGCCGCAGGAAGCTATTCAGGCCTGGATCGAACGCATCCCTCGTCATATAGAGAAAATCATCGAATTGGAGGGTGGAAATGAATATAAGGAAGGTCGGACGGATCGGTAGGTACATGAGAGAACAGCCTGATACATTTTCCCTAACAATTTGCTTTTTCCCGCTGCGCTAGTGTCCTTAGCGCAGGCAATGACTTTTGAAAGGGTCCTCCGTAGAGTTCTGGGGTTATACCATCTGTAGGGGTCTAGCTGGACTAATCATGCTGCCGGACCCGGAATTATTACTCCTTTAGGCTACCCGGTTCTTACTTCTGATTGGGTCACAGAGTGCGTGAAGGCGGGAATCGAACCCGCGACCTTCCCAATTGAGCGCTGAGCGCGTATTTGACTGTTAATTGTTAAATAGCTTGTATGACCATTTGATGACCTTGAACATGTGTGTGTATTGTGTATCTGTTCACTGTAGCTCCCGCCCCTTGAGGTCAGGGAGGTATAGCTTTCCTTTGCTTCCTAATACAGGCTAGCCGGCCGGGGGCCCGGCGAGCCCTTTCCAAGTCGGTCCTGATAACCCCCTGTCACACACGTGACTTCCTGGAGCCCTGGTGTTCCGACATGCCTCCAATTCAACAATTCTATCTATTCAGTCTAAATCCCCATTTAACCTGGGGGGGTATGTCACACCCATTAACTGTTGAGACTGCGGCCCGGTCTCAAAGGCTCGGCTCTCTAGCAAGCCAGTCTCAAAGGCTCGGATCCCTTGGGATCCGGTCTTAGGAGAACCTTATCATAGCTGTGGAAGCACCCTACAAATAGAGCTGCTACAAGCCCTCAGTTGGATAGAAATCAAGAGCTTCTATTCATATCGCAATGCACCCTTCCTATCTGATGTAACACTTCCATTAAATGGCCGGGTTCCACAAACGGACTGTACTGTCAAGAGATGCAGATGCCACTACTCTGCTATCTGGCGAGAATGTTATATCAACGACACCCTTATTACTAAACCAACCACCATGGCCCTTAAGTATTCGTTCTGTACCGGTCAAAAGGCTACAGAGCCTAATTGTCCCATCGAGAGAGGCAGATGCTACAATTTTACCATCAGGTGAGAATGTTATAGCGCTGACTGATCGAGTATGGCCCTTGAGCTCGAGTCGGCTGTTACCAGTAGTGCTCCAGAGCCTTACCATTGTATCTTTAGACCCAGATGCTACCAGTGTGCTGTCTGGTGAGAATGCCACGACATTGACTCCACCATGACTATTGAGCGTGAATTGTGTTTTCCCAGTAAAAGTGCTCCAGAGCTTGACTGTTCCGTCATCGGAGGCAGACGCCACCAGTTTTCCATCTGGTGAAAATGATGTGGCGTTGACGGAATAAACAAATTTATGACGTGACGCTACCGTGGGAGCCGCTGGGTAGGGGCTGGGGCTGTAGTTTACGATATATTCCACATGGCCCTTAAGTGTAAATCGCTCCGAACAGTCCGAGATGTCCCATAGCTTGACTGTTCCATCTGTAGATGCAGACGCTAAGAGATCGCCATTTGGAGAGAATTTTACGGCGTTGATTTTACCGCTATGACCCTTGAGCGTGAAGTGTTCAGTACCAGTAGACGTATTCCAGAGCCTCGCCGTCTTATCGTTCGAGCCGGACGCTACCAGTTTGCTATCTGGTGAGAATGCCACAGCATTAACTTTGCCAGAAGCAAACCAGCTACCGTGGCCCGCAAGCGTGATTCTTGTTATACCAATAGAGGTGTCCCAGAGTTTGACTGTTCCGTCAGTGGAAGCTGACGCCACTAGTCTACCATCTGGGGAAAAAACCACAGCATTTACGCTGCTGGTATGGCCACTTAGCACAAAACGTGTCACACGAGTCGTAGTATCCCAGAGTCTAACTGTCCCGTCATGGGACGCAGACGCAAGTAGTTTGCCATTTGGTGAAAATGTTATGGAATTGACGCCGCTGGTATGGCCTTTGAGCGTGTTGTCATCCGTTATATTACCATCTGGCGAACTTTTTGTAGGGCCGGGTGATGAGCGTATCGTCGCTATTACTTAACAGTTAAAGGGTGTAATAGAGTAATCGAGCTAGAATTTGGTTAAATCTCACTTACCATCTCTATTAGTATGCCAATACTGCTCCTTTATTTCCAGACTGAGCCTCGCCTGCGACCCATCTTGCCATAGTTTCCGCTCGATGTCAGGTATATTCCGGCTAGAAACGATCCACTTGACGCGTGGTGATGCTGACTTCTGGAGGATAAAGTCCAAGAGTCTTAATAAGTCCTTTACGCACTCGTCGAGCGCGTCGATGATTAGGTATGTGGTTGGCAGGTTTGGGTCCCCTAGCATATTGGTGAAGATTTCCGACAAGGCTACCCACGCGTTCACGTCCTCAAAGAGCGCTTTACCAGCGTCATTATACTTCGTCCGTATGTGCGAGAGGAGTGACGGCTGCTGCTTGACAAGGAGGTATATCAGGCCGCGTAGGACAGCCGTAGCGCTGTTGATGCGCGAGTCAGTGGCCTGGCAGAAAAAGTAAGACAGCAGCGTGCCGTCAACATAGCTTGCCAATTTTGTCGAGGGCGTCAGCTCGTTGATAATGCCACAAAGCAACATGGTCTTGCCGTTGCCGGGGTCGCCCTTGATCCAAAGCAGCCAGCTGTGCTTGTCGTCGCGCCATCGCTGGAATTCGGCGTTGTCAAGTACCCAGCGGTATGAGTCTCGCAGCAGGCCGCCATTTGTGTCTTCAATGCGGATCTTGTCGTCGCGCGGGTCGGTACAGCGCAGGTCAGCCAGACAGCGGTCTTCCGACTGATTGTAGTTATTTCCCAGGTGAATGCGCGCATAGCCGTCTGCGTATATGGGCCCGGCTTGGTTTGACGATTCTAGCTATTTTCGTAATGCCTTATTAGATGATACGATGCAACTACCGGGCCTATTTCTAACATACAAATACGCGCGGGTCCATCCTGACAGGCCGTGTGAGCTAGGGAAAACGGCTAACTAGGAGTTAGCAAGAGGTGGGAATATTGTCGCATTCGGCACGTGGGATTGCGCAAGTAGGGAGTCAGTAGGCAATCGCAATAGCGAGTTAACATCGCTGTCAATAGATGCTCAGGATCTAAGAGTGAAGACATATGCAGGATTTGCAATTGTTCACAGCTGACAAGGGCCGCCTTAGGGCTGTCGACTGCCCATTAAAACACCCGGTCGTGGGGGTCGAGTCTTATAAGCAGGGCGGATATGAACACACGCTAAAAATAAGTGCCTAATTGCAGGCAGCTGATCAAGTCATAGCGGGGACACATAAGTATCAAACCTTCAGGTAGCGCTAGATCCACAACAAATGGATAAGTGAGTAACCCTAGCTAAGAAAGCGTTTCTTTAGCTTGGTGGGTCACTTATCGGTGTGAGAGCTGTGGTATCTTGCCTCAGTTTAGGTAGCTGAAAGTGTGTCGCTTGACCCACACACTGCGTCAGCATCAAATTGTAGTAGGGCAGACTGGCCCGCTACGTGGAGGTCGCTTGGAGCTGACTGAATGATCTACACGGTATCTATTTGCCCTCAGAGGAAAAACCTTGCTATTATATTACTGTGTTAGTTATTACCAAGCTTCCTGTCTAGCCTCACCCAATACCAAGACCCATGAGTTGTCTTTATCTATCAGCAGCAGCCACAGCGGATAATACCGGCAAGATGCGGTATTTTCTCAATTAACCCTACTGGAAATGCATTGACCTATTGCTGCCTGATACTCAAACCTGCAGCAACACGAAAACGGTCATGCACTTTGCTATCCGAACTGCATGTTGCCTTAGTTGAGCTAAGGTGGCTTACTAGAAGGTTGCAGGGGCGCGTTATTAACCTTAGTACGTTAGAAGGAGGCTTGAGCGGTGGTCAGTAATTGAACGACCCTCTTTATTTGTTTAAGACGTGCATCCTGATAGGACATTAGGTACGGGAGGGGAGACCTTTTCATCAAAAGTACAGCCTGACAGCTCTTGGTATTGTAGATCATTATTGTAAATTACTCTCTGGGGCATGGGGTAATGATGCTAGATTGCGTCCACGATTACTCTTTGTAGTCGGCTTACCGATCTGCGCAGGGCGGGTCAGTCTGCCCTACAGCGACTTCTTGCTGACAGGTTGTGAGGCAAGCGGCATACCTCGTCCCACAAACAGGTACCCACTGCTGCAACCTTCCGTCTCACCTCGCAACTGAGCCAAGATGCCAAGGCCATTATTCCCAATCTGGTCGCACTTGCTGCTGTGTTGTCAGTTTCTCCCCTCACTGCCCCGCTACTATTTCTCATGCATCTTCTTTCTGGAAAGTGAGCCACCAAGCTGAAAAAAAGCCTTCCCAATTTCAACAAGAGAATTATAACGCCTCATATCACATTTAATGCAACCGAGAACATCAAAATAACTATGCGCGGGAGATCTAAAACATCTCAGCTACCGATTGCTTCCTCTGACTGTCTCTTAATTACTTGCAGAGTCTAGTGATACAAGCGGCAAAGCCAAGGCGGAGTACGCAGTTCGTGGATGGCCCACCAAATCGTGTTAAATATCTCTCAGGCCCTCTGGGTGCAATCCCCCTTTAGGGAAGGCGTCGCGCTATGAAGCGCGCCCAGTAGGCCTGGTACATAAGGTAAGGGGGCAGGAACTTGAGGGATGCACGTGAGTCTTGCCTTCCACCACTGTCGAGATGGAGCCACGTCACCAGGCTGCATCTTTCTATTAAGGTCAAGCGAGTAATGCATCACATGCCGTGGAGGAAGCGGCTAATCAGTCCCGCAGCCTTTTACTGTACTAATTACTAGCTCTAATGTGAGATGTTAGCTGATCCGATATGATGACAGCTCCGCGCAGGATGTTACTATGTCAGCAGGGATATCCTACAGTCAGTTACTGACCTTTAAGCACGGCGACTCATACGTGCACCGCCGGCGGTGCAAATAATATCACGTGACTCACACACCGCTGGCGGTGCAACTAAGATCCGTTATGTAAGAGGCAACGTGGCCTTATTGAATAGGGATAGCATACTTCAAATTGGGCCCCCAATTCAACGGTCAACAGCTTCTATGGTATCAATTCAACTTGCTATGCCTTTCTTCTGCTATAATAAACCTAATTGGCGTTCCCCTTCGCTTCCCTGATGATGCCCTCCCTCCTAAAGGCTAATTTAACTCACTAGAGGAACTACGTACTGAAATCAAAGCTTGGGCAGCAACACGAGGCTATGCCTTCGTGATCGGAAGGTTGAGGAAGACTCCTAATAGAAGGAAGGTTATTATCTTTATCTGTAACTATAGAGGGCGCCCTCCTGCCTCTAAAGACTTAAAGGAATAGAAGCGGGAAATAATAATATACTATATAGGATGCCTCTTCTCTATTATAGTAAAGGAAGAACTATATAAGACTAACGTATATGATAAGCGAGCGACGCAGACAAGCGAGCGGCGCAGTAAGATTTTCACCTTAAATCGCAATTTTAAAATAATCTTTAGAAATTCAAACTAAGCCCAAAATAGCTGAAGTTTTAAACCTAGTTTATCTATAATATATATTATTTTTATGAATTTTCTTAGGATTTATATACTTATAGCGCTAGTAGTATAAAATTCACACTGTCTTTTTTACTATTTTTACTTATAACTAGCTTAATAATTTTTTTAAAAATCTAAAAAAAGACTAGTTTATTAACTTTTTAGTTAAGTAATTAAAATTAATTCCCTAAAAATCTTAGGGCTATATAGGCTATTTTAGAAAATTTAAGGTTTAGAGTTTTCAGTGTATAGTATATGTGCGTCGCTCGCTTGGATGCGCCGCTCGCTTATCAAGTACGTTACGTTATTAATTAGTATACTAAATACTACCCGTTAGCATTGTGGGGCCAGCCGCCTACCAACCTCGTCCCGAGGTTGGTCCCAAAACCCCTTGTCAGCCCCAAAAACCCTTGTCACCTACTTTTCGTCCCTTAATGCGGTGAAATGGACCACTTCACGATCATGATCTTTCGGACTTTGCGACATAGTCATTATAAAAGGAATGTAGCTGTAAGCTAGCTCGTTGGAAAGCCCTGAAGAAGCAGGAAATGATGCTATTCACAGAAAACGGTGGAAATCGCATATTCGCCCTCAATTGAGCCGCCCGTTCAGAGTGTTGATCTGAGCCGCCTAGTATGACCCTGTTGTGATGATGTTGCCCTCGCAGCAATAGTGGCCTATTCCTCCCGGAATTCCCTTATGACCTTCTTGACACGCTTGTAACCTGATATCCTTGGTGTTGTGATGGGAAGTGGTGGTAATGTGAGGTTATCGTCATCTAATTTATCACCTGGATCTAAGGGACCTAAGGGCGGCGAGGAAGTCATTTCTAACTGCGATTCTGGATCTGGAAGATCGTCACCACCTAGGTCATCGAAGCCTACGAGTTCAACATCATCGTCATCGTCATCAAATGGCCCAATGCCTCGAAATTCGACCTCATCGTCGCTATCAGGCCAGGCGTTTTGATCCATCGCGAGAATCGGTCTTGGGCCTCTGCGGGCTCGTTCTTGGGCCTCAGAAAACGACTTCTTCGGTGTTTTATTGAGGATCTCGTTATGTTCCTTCCTTTGAGTCTCGAGGGCCACGAATTAGGAGGTTTGGTCGGTCTGATCAAGCCACTGATTAAATGTTAGTCTTGGCTGCCCTTGGGTCTTGAGAGCCTCATTTTCTTCTCTCTAACGAGCCCGAAGTGCATTGATCTCTTGAATAATGATCGTACGGGTTGACCGCAGTTGTGACCGCTGTGCTTTGACTGCGGCTGCTGCTACGGATGCTTCGTGTTGCGCCTGAATATCAGGAAATCTAACGCTTGTGATGAAGTCACCGCTTGGCCTGACCCGTTGACCAGTCTTCCTCCTCTTGCTATATCTCTCGATCCGACGAAGCCGGTCTACTGAGAAAGTCTTACGTTCTTGGTGCATGAGAGCTGCCTCTGTAATAACGTTACGGACGTTGGTGATAGCTTCTAGGGTCAGCGAGCTCATAACCTCTTGGTAACGCTCGTAGATGCGTTCTATCTGATCTTGAGCATCTTGGAAGCGAGTCTCCATAGGCAGCAGCTTTAAGAGAGAGGGATGTATCGACTTTCGCTGTTGCTGCTGCTTAGCGATGATGCGGTTGATTATAGGGGTTGCTGATACTGGCTAAATACCGGATTTTTCGAATCCTGATATAATATTATGCTTTGTGAAGCCGGCAGTGTAGACTGACTTAAATGCAGTAGCGAACTGCAAGCAGTTAAATGTTAGGTGACCTTCCTGAATAGATTTTCGAAGTTCCTTTTGATATGCGTTCTTGAGAGGCTGAAAGACACTAATATCTAGGGGCTGCGTAAGGTGCATTGAATGTGATGGCAGGATGTAGATCAGGATGTTAAATTGAATGCAATATTAGATGAAGTTGAAGCTGAGGTGACTAGAGAAGCCGTCGATAATAAGCAGACGATATATTTTGTCCTCTTCCTCATGAATCGTTAGAGGCGCGGTTAACTTGCTATGTGGGGAGATAGCATTATGAAGCCACTTATTATAGCTAAACCAGTTAGTTAGGGAGATCCCTTTTGCTCTTGCCTTTATAGAGGAAAGCTAGGAGAATGCATTGAAGGAATGAAGCCATTTGAATGTGATCTGTTGGTTGCTGAAGCCAGTATCTGACTCTGCAAACCTCATCCCGGGCATAGGCTCGATCTCGGCCCAAGAAGATGTTGGCAACGACTTGAAGATCAGCCAGGGAGGGATACTTCTTCTGAAGGCATTTGCGGCCCCAATCTTCATGCAGGACTCGCGGTTTGAGGGATCAGGAACTTCAGGGCGTTCAGAGCGGGTTGTACGGACCACAAGGACCTGGATCCGTTCTCGAAGGGTTCCGATGCAAATACCGCACTCATCTTCATTCCAGATCTCAGAAGGGCCGATATCGTACTTCAAAATGAGGTCCTGAAGCCCAGAGAAGAACTTCTCGATGTCTTTAACATCAGAAGCTTCGAAAGATTTGCGTGCCTTATCCACGGCCTTAAGGAATGTCTTTCGAAGCTCTGGGTGATGCTCACGGAACCTAGGATACCAATTCTTTGATATCTCAGTCTTCTCGATGCCCCTAGAATGTAGGAAACCTAGGGCAGTATCTTCAACTTGTGACTTCTCAGCTGGAAAGCCGGACTTCTCAAACCATACGACGTAGGCAACTAGGGCATTATCTTCAGATGCTGTCAGCAACGCGGGGCGGCCGGGAGGCTTCGGGGGACTGTGGGATGATGAAGTTGAGTTAATAATCTTTCGAATAGTCTCTCTTGAAGCCGGCAATTAGGTCGCAAGGTCGCGAGTTGAAGGTGTAGATGCAGCAGCTTTTGCAGCTCTTCGTGTGTTGTAGGGCACATTTGGACTGACTGCTGCAAGCACATCTCTTCTTAGCTCAGCCCGAAATTTGTCCGCTGCGTTCTTTGGAGGCTGTTTATGCCTAGAATCACTATGTCGAGGTGGCATTTTGATGTTGCGCAATGATTATCTGAAAATCGTCAATTTAGGTGTGTTTTTGAGGGTATTTTGATAGCGGTGAGGCGGAAAGTGGGTGACAAGGGGTTTTGGGGCTGACAAGGGGTTTTGGGACCAACCTCGGGACGAGGTTGGTAGGCGGCTGGCCCCACAATGCCAACGGGTAGTAGTATTTTTATCCACCCTGCTTTAACTATCCTTTGTTGCCTGGCATTTAGTCAGGCTGTTCCTTTTTCCCTTCTTTTGTTCCCTCTTCCTGATGCGAGCAATCCCCATTTTCAACCTCTCTTTTCAACCTCTAGGGTAAGCGTTTCTGTTCAGCCTGGGGTCTGCACTGAAGTGCACCCCTCACCAACAAAATAGCGCGGTTTAAAACTGGCTGGCGGTTTCTACGAAATTGACTTCATTTTGTAGTTTTGCTATGCCAGGCTCTGAAAAATAACTCCTCCTCCTCCTTGCCTCTAGAAAAAGTGAGTTTATCTGGAAGTGATGGCCAGCGCTTGAGAACCGCTGGCCGCGGCCAGGTCTCGGACTTGTTGTACGTGTCAGCTAGTTCCCGCACTGCAATGTCCTCCCAGTCATCTCCGAGTATCTCTAGTTCGTATAGAAAGCTCCAATGATCTCTGCGGGGAAGATCCTCGACGCTGAATCTGGTTCTCGGCAGAACCGTCGCATCGAAGTAGGTCGGTTCGTGTCTTGGGTCTTTGGTCGCCACTCGTTCCACGCCGAGGCCGCGAAGTAAGGATTGGAGTTTTCCGTAGCCCCAGTATTGAGATTCTCCGAGCTCCCTCCGCCTTTCATCTTCTTCATGAAATACCATGGGAAGCGATTTATACACGGAGTCCATGTCTAGTGCGGGCTTTGCCTTGTCCATGGCCTCTAGTGGTTCCTGGAGCTCATGCTCAGATCCAGCAGAATCTGTTGTCTCAAGATCGTCATCCGTCACAGTTTCCCATGAGGACTCCCGTGACCATTGATCTTTCTCCCAGAAGAATCCGTCGTTGAGCTGAGCTCTAAATATCATGTCCGAAAGTACTCGCTAAATTGATATTGAATTGGTCAGAGAGGAAATCACATTGTGTAAGCTTGAATGTCGAAGAACACCGTAAAAATAGCAAAATCGTGAAAACGTGGATACAGATATCTACTGACCTTGCAGGCGCATTGAGCTCCGAAGAAGGCCATGTCTAGTATCGAGCCCGTAAAGTAAGTCGTCTCGCGCTGAAAGGTCGTGGCGCAAGTCATGGCCTCCGATATGCGGTCCCCCATGCCGTGTGTAAGTAAGAACTTCACGGTTCTGTACCGTCCAAGACATGCAGAGTGGGCTAATACATGTGTACGCGTGTTGTTGATGAGCTTCGAATGTCCTGCTTCGTTAATATGTGGCTCGAAAATGAGAAGAGATCTCATCAGGTCGACATCTTCTTCGTCCGTTCTCCAGTTCGAACAACTGGCTGCTTCGATTACTGTCTTCTGTTTTGGAGAGATGAAGTCCAAACTGGCTCCAGCACTCAGAAAAGCTTTTGCCAGTTGCATTGTGGCCGCCAGTTTCTCTGCAGCGGACGTCCCAGCAATTGCCGGCGGCAAAATTGACGATAAGAGAGCAAATAGGGGTGTATCTCCGGCCTCATTTGCATAATCGATCTTAGCATAAGCAGCGTTGTTCGGAGATGTCAGGATTTTGAGTGTCCGTTCGAAAGGGATCGTGTGATCATTCATACGAGCCTGGCGCAATTTTTCAATCGGCGAGAGCATCGTTCTTGGCTGTAGATTAGGCACTCGTTCTACCAGAAATTTGGTCACGGTATCGTATGCCTCGGGGTGTCGTGTGATGACGGGACTCGTAATGATCCATAAATCCAGGATTGAATGGATCCCATGGGGCGACTCCCTCGGTTCAGTTACGTCCGCTCCCGCCTCTATTAATGCGACGATGGCATGGCCTTCGGCCCACGGCATATCTGTGAACTCTCCATTCCGATGTATCATGAGATGCATGTCTAGACCTATTGTAGTGAGGAGGGGTGGCAGCCCATCCAGGTTGTTACCATTGATATTTACCCCCTCCTTCACTAGGAGCGCCACGATCTGGTTAGTCGCTCCGAGAGTTTCTTGCCAAGAGCCATGTAGATCTGTTCCGCGAGACTTCTTGGCCGGTCTGGCAATGAGGTGCAGCAGATTGTTGCTCCGCTCGTCCAGCAGCATGGCGTCCTCATCATCGCGTAGAAGGCGCTCAACCTCTTGGATATTGAGCTCAGCAACAGCTGAGCCGAGTCTTGTTGAGTGCAGTGATGGAACGGTGGTGGGTTCGAAGCAAAGGTCCGAGTCTGAGTCTTGCAAATTCGATAAATCGTCATCATCATCGTCATCGTCGTTGTTGAAGAATCCTCCATCAGAGCTGTTGTCATCCTGAGTCCGACGGGATAATCCACCCTGAGACTTGATTCGAGGCCTTTTGGTTGAAAGACGCCTGAAACCATGACTCGAATCATCTATCATGCGTCAGCGTCATGAGTTACGTATGTGGGCAAGCACTTGAGGTGTGCAACAGGAAATCACCTACTAGATGAGTCCGGGCTCGCCGAGTCCGCACCCCAATCTATTGAAACAGAATCCTATACCTCGTCAACTGCCACCCATTAAGGATGGGTGTCCTCACTATACCAACGGTATCTGACCTACCTCTGACATAATTGATGCTGGGAATCAAGCACAATGGGGAAAGTTTTTCCGAGGAAGTACTAATGCAAAAGCCGTAGTGTGAGAACGGTCTCAAGCAAGCAACAAAATAGGTCAATTGTAGAAGAGACAATACGAGACGGACATCCTGTCATATCATATTTACATATCGCATCATGCGCCGTTACAATTAGGCCATCGCTTGCTGCCCACTCATTTGGTGTTCCGCGGAGAAGGTGGGAGCGTGCTGACAGTTCTGTCCTTGTAACCCGAGCGATATGGGGTCACGAAAAAGATTGCTATTGGGCACAGATGAAGGCCTCCACGACTCACCGTCAGCGTCGTAGTCAGACTTCACTCAGCTTTGATATTGTGCAAGTGGGAACGAATCAAATCAACGCTTTTACTCAGGTCCACCACTCGAGGTGCGATATAATTCGCTGCGTGCTGTTTTCAGCTTCTTGCAGTAATCGTGTAGTCGGGCAACGTGTGAGCGCTCTATTGGTCAACAACTAGCGGCTGAACGCCAAGATGGGACTGAGAGTAGTGTTGTGCAAAAGAATAGGGAAAGCTTCGTCTCCAACACCCACAATAAGCCACGTCGGCACAGGTTATCCAGGTCAGCCGGCACAACGAGTAGTTTTTCTCGGGTGGAAACGAGGCCCAGGCGCAAATATGCATGTGCCGGAGTGCTCTATTTATCGAAGGCAGTGTTATGACCGACCATTGCCGCATCCCCTCGCATTCCTCTGCCTGTTCTGCGCCCTCTTCACCCTAGGCATGCAAACCTCGACTTGTGATGGGTGACTGAATCTATATCATCTGTCAATTGCAGAAAGTCACTTCATTAAAAAAGACAAACCTTAAAGCTCTCAGCGACAATTCACCATGGAATATTACACCACAGCTAGTACGGCAATTCGAGACATATATGCTGTTACTGTCTTCATCTGCACAGTCATCAATGACATGAAGGAGTACAAGGAAGAGCTGTCAGATACTCAAAAGCAGATAGATTACGAATTCTGCTTTGTCGAAACCTTCAAGTATCTATTCTTCGATGGTGATGGCGCTCCTCAATGGTATGCGGGCCTGCCGAAGAACCTCGCGAGATCTGTCCACGACGTTCTCATCGAGCTCCAAAACAGTCTCGCTAAGTACAAGGTGATCGCTATACAACATGGCATGGACGTCTCCTGGGGTGAGCTTGTGCTCGAGAGCATGGCGTCTAAGGAACCCACGGATTCTCAACATGTTGCTGTTGTCGTCGCGGTCGAGAAGGAGACGGTGGCTACGGGACAAGACAATGCACCCGTCGAGAAATCCAAAAGAATTGCCCGCGCTCAAGATAAGATCAAAAGTCGGATCCTAGAAGTGAAGACCAAGTTCGAATGGGCGCTCTTCCAGAAGGCCCAAATTCGGGACCTGCTCAAGCAATACCAGGGTTATACCAAGAAGCTCAACCGCGTCATGACTCTCATCCTCCTGGCAGAGGGCAGACTGGGAGCTTGGACGAGAGGAAACCTGAACATCAACAGCAAGATGCTTCACGACCTTGGGCTGGCCAAAATTGCAGCGCGCCAGACCCGTGCCGAGTCTGAGCCTCCCTCCGACTTCAACGCATCAGGAGGTACCTTCACCCCCGACTCAGACCTGAAGCGCACACAGACGACATACCAAGTTGGTGAGTACGAAACTGATGGCTTCAATACGAATTCTTTCCGGGTCATTCTTGAACGACATGATTTGGCCATATACGACGAGAACAAAACGAAAGAGGAGAAACAAGCCATGCGACTGAAACTTGTCCGCTCGCTGGCGTGGATGCTCCGAGAAACAGATCCATCAACAGTCTCGCACGAGAAGGTTAAGGATGGTGCAACGCCCATGTACATACTGGGCTGCCTTGGGTATCATCAGGAGGACAAATCCTTCTCTCTCTTCTACGAGCTTCCCGACAAGGCAGTGTCGAAACCAGAAACTCTCTACGACTTGATGAAGGACTCAAAGTCGAAGCCGGCTCTGGGAGACAGGTACTTCCTTGCATGGGCGTTGGCATCTACCCTGTTCAACATTCACAGTTCCGGCTGGGTTCACAAGAACATCTCGTCTAAGAGCATACTCGTTTTCCGACAAGGTGGGCGACTTGTTCCCTACATTGCCGGCTGGACAGTTGCACGACCGCAAACTAAAGAGTATCGAGACATGTCAAAGGTAGAGGACCGAATGGAAGAGGATAAAGCAGTCGACGCTAAGGACATTGAGAAGTTCAAGGCCACTTTGGAGCCAGAACTTTACCAGCATCCGAAAAGATATCGCACAGCGGAAGAGAACTTTAAGAACGAGCATGACATCTACTCGGTCGGAGTTGTTTTGTTGGAGATTGGCCTGTGGAGTATCATGTTGCGAGTCCTCGAGAGAGGCATCAACCAAGTCGCAAAGAAGGAAAAGTATCCATCGTCGACCGAAGTGGAGGGCGCCGTTTACAAAGAGACGCAGAAGCTGAAGTTAAGCCAACAAATGGGCTCTGAGTATGCGAAACTTGTGCAAGCGTGCTTGAGAAATGAGTTTGGTGTGAGAGTTGATAATAAGAAGAGTACGGATCTCACAGGACAGTTTTTCGAGATTGTAGTAGAGAAGTTAAGACTTGGAACTATGTTCTAATAACGTACTTGATAACCGAGCGCCGCAGACAAGCGAGCGGCGCAAAGATCACTCAATCTCTCCTCTTTCCATTTGATCAATTGTTTCTCAGCCACCAAACATAAAACAATCAAATATCGAGGCAAATAGCCCTCTTTCTCTTCAAGCCATTTAAAATAACCCAAAACTAAGTCTTCGACACGCTGCAACAATCTATAAAGTCAACAAGCGAAGGCTATATTGCTGACAGAATGGCACATTGTCACGACCTCTTATTGTGTGAGGCGTCTGATTGGATGTATGTATGTTCTTAATTGCGTCAGATCCCCGCTCTAAGTCCCTCTACATCCTTTATGTAGAAGCAGCTAAAAGGATATTGCTATAGCAGTCACGCGCTATATATACGCCTAGCTACCTAAATATATATCATAATACACCCCCTTAGCTGAGGCCATTTCTAAGGACTTAGCTACTTTATAACTTGTCTTTTGGGTCTTTGCCTTCATTAATATCTAAGTCTTACCTTCTTATTAGGGCTGTTGCTTTCCTTCTGGCTGCGTGTTTTTACAATCTAGTTCTTTATAGCTTCCATTTGCTGTTTTAGGACAATCTAGCCTGAAATATCCTCTATTTAAAGCATCTCAATGAATGTTATATATTATTATTTAGGTAAGGCCTTTATTATTTTATTTATAATTATCTTTAATATTAGGACCTAGCTAAACTTAACTTTCTTCTTTCTATATTTCTATTATAACTAATATTAATAAATATCTATATATTGAAGCTTTATAGTTAACTTAGCTAATTCCTCAGTTAGGAGCCTGATTATTTAGATATTATTGCATTTAATATAACGTACTTGATAAGCGAGTGCAACAAACAAGTGAGTGCAACACTTTAGGATTTCTTAGTATTTACGCTTTAAAATCTAATTTCTTTAAAATTTCTCTAAAATTTAAAATAAACTTAAAATAGCTGAAACTTTAATATAAGATTTAGTATAGATAAAATATTAAATATAAATTTTTTATAGATTTTTAAAAAAAGTTCTTTATAAGCTTAATTAAAAAAACCTTATTCGCACTGTACAATTAGCTATATTTATATAAAGGACCTTTTTTAGAAATCTAAAAGAAATACTATATAGTTTTCTTTTTAGTTAAATATATAAAACTAATTTCTTTATATTTTTATAAATTATATAGCCTGTTTTAGAATATTTAAAGTTTGCTCTTTTAGCTGTATAGTATAACGTACTTGATAAGCGAGCGGCGCATCCAAGCGAGCGACGCACATATACTATACACTGAAAACTCTAAACCTTAAATTTTCTAAAATAGCCTATATAGCCCTAAGATTTTTAGGGAATTAATTTTAATTACTTAACTAAAAAGTTAATAAACTAGTCTTTTTTTAGATTTTTAAAAAAATTATTAAGCTAGTTATAAGTAAAAATAGTAAAAAAGACAGTGTGAATTTTATACTACTAGCGCTATAAGTATATAAATCCTAAGAAAATTCATAAAAATAATATATATTATAGATAAACTAGGTTTAAAACTTCAGCTATTTTGGGCTTAGTTTGAATTTCTAAAGATTATTTTAAAATTGCGATTTAAGGTGAAAATCTTACTGCGCCGCTCGCTTGTCTGCGTCGCTCGCTTATCATATACGTTATATCAATTGATTAAATTAAGATAAATCCAATGACATCAAAATCATCATAATAGGGTTAGTAAATCAGGAGCAAAGAAGGTGTTGATTCCCTATCTAAGTCTGAGTGGTCTCCAGCATTTTATATCAGGTGGCCAATCCGGCTGCAGCCAGCTCCTTCCTGGCTAGGCAATCAAAATCGGGGCATTATTGACCCGACCAATTAAAATCCTCCTGAGGTATAGCCGCAGGCCCTCAGCCCCGACATATTCCTCCCTACGCAGTCAGCGCTTTACACCCGCAAGCAATAGCGACTGTAGACAACTAAAAGAAAAGGGGCTCTTAAAGTAGATAATAAGTAAGTAATGAAATATAAATATATAAGAGGTATATATCCCTTTGTAATTAATTAACTGAAACCGCAAACCTAAACTAAATCCAGCTTAAAGACTATAGAGTATAACTCTATAGAAAGGTGAAGTTATATTAATGAGTTATTGAAATCGTATCCCCGGGATAGTTTACATTTAGTTAACTAGGTGATATAAACTCATCCGTTAGGTTCAACCGAGAGGAGGCTACTCCTGTGGAGTGTGAGGAGTGTTTGATTGACTATTCTCTTTAGACCGTTCCCGGACTGGTGCAAGGGCAGAGAGATTCGCAGGTGCAGAAGCCGAGGCGGATAGGACGGAGGGAGACGGGCTGGGTCGCAAGGGAAGTTGTATAGCCCTTTTCTTACGGTTGGCAGCGCGCTCAGCCCTCGAGGGTCTTATCGGAGGGGGAGGAGCCAAGTGGTTACGTAAGGCGTCTGTGATAGAGTCCCATTGTGACAGGGAGATTAACCCATTAGGAATAAAGGTGGCAAACTTGCCCATTTAATCAATCTGTTGCATTATACGATCGCGGATAGGGTGTAGTTTCAGCATTCAAGCGGCAAGAGAGGTCATGATATACGCCGGGGTTGTTAAGTCATTCTTACGGGCTTCAGTAGCTATAGCTCTAGCGACTTAAGAACTAATGTAAACATCCGTAGTACCGTCAATTAGGGGGCGGTTAGCTATAACTTCCTCGCAATTATTTAATTAAATGATCTTACTATCCTCCTTCTTCTTAGGCGATGCATTCTTAGTGGGAAGTTCCTCTATATTATTCTTGCGTTTCTTATTACTGGTATTAGCAGTAGGCCATTTGCGGGCTCTCTCACTAGCCTTTGCAGTTAGCCTTACTGTCACGGCCCAGGTTGAGACCAGGCGGTCACAATCGGCAGAACCATGACGGTACCCACTTTTTCACGTTACCTTACACGATCAGGACTCCACCTCGTGCGATCACCAGTGATCCCGACTGGATCACTACCGATCTACGACGGATCACCTATGATCCCTATACCTGTACCTCTGATCGCCTCATAGGGCCCCGGTATATAAGTACATTCATTTAGCACTTTTATAGAGATAGCTTCACTAGCTATTAATATACTTGGTTATATTGAATCTACTATTCTACTATTACCAGACCGTGACCTATATTGCTTACTACGACGTCCTGATCCACTAGATTATATATCCCACGCCTCGGACCTACCCTATACCCTTAGGATAGACCTGACTGTTATATGTTGATAGCTCTTGTTTAGTGTATTACTACGTTAACCTGAGCAATACTTGAATTTGTCATTATGGCACTAGCAACCCCAACTAGCTCGACATCCTCGAAGGGAAAAGCCACTTCTAGCAAAGACACTGCTATGTGAGGCAACGACATTCCCGAAGATACGGAGTCTGAAGAAGAAATTGAATAAGTCACTAGCAAGGACCTGAAGGCGCTGAAGAAGGCAAATAGGGAGTTGACTAATAAAATCAATGAGATTCTTAAGTATAATAGAGAAACCTCGACCTATAAATAAAACCAGATCGATAACCTGAACGCCTAGTACTAGGACCTTGTAGGAAGAAATGAAGCCCTTGCCTAAGACCTCATTAGATAAAAATCCATATATAAGGACTATATCGAAAACACTGCGTCTAATGCAGCCTGAGGAAAAGATGCCGGAGAAATCCTTAGACTAAGACAGCCAGACCCTTATGATGGCTCACTAATCAACCTGTAAGGATTCCTTATGCATCTCCGAGCTTACTAGATGTACTATCTATCCCAGTTTGGGATGGAGGAAGCTAAAGTCAGACATGCAATGGGATTCCTTCATGATAAAGCCCTACGATGGTTCGAACCCATCATGAGAGATTACGTTAATAACCCCTATGAACTTAGGAAGAAGGAAACCCTGAACGTCTACGGAAGTTATAAATACTTCGAGCAGGAACTTAAGGACTTCTGTGGATTCTAGGATGAGAAACGAATGGCGGAATAATAAATCCAGAAACTCTGCCAGAAAGGAGCTGCATCTATGTATGCATCTGAATATTGCAACTCTGCGTCATAACTCAACTGGGGAGAAGAGGCCCTTATAGCCAGCTTCTACCGAGGACTGAAGTCAGAAGTCAAGGATGCTATGGTGGGAAAAGAAAGACCCACTACGTATAGCGGACTCGTCTAACTAGCTGTGGAAATTGATGATTAATAATTTGAAAGACGATAAGAGAAGAAACTGGAGAAAGTAGGAGAAATGTATACCCCTAACTAGAAAAATAAGAAATTCCAAGCTAATCAGGGAAAGAAACGACATATGAATACCTCCTATGGAACCCAGTTAGGCCCTATGGAACTAGGAGCCGCTTAACGAGACCACTTATAGGTCAAATGTTGGAATTGTGGAAAGATGGGCTACTTTGAAAGTAAGTGTCGAGGCCCTAAAACTAACTAAAAGTATAAGCCTGTGCTAGAAGGTAAGAATGTTCGCTTTGCTGGTAAACTAAACGATGAACCACGATTGAAGATAATTGCTATAATTGAATGTAGTTATAACCTCCCCGATACACCCGCTGAAGAAATCCATAAAACTATTGCATACGTCTGGATACCAGTTCTAGAAGGGAAACCCTAAAACACTGCGATTAGTAGAATCCTTGCTGTAATGAAGAAAGGAAAGAAAACCCGACCCTTCGTACCTGTTCTGGAAGAAGAAGCAGCCTACCGACGACTAGAAGTCGAGATAGAGATCCCGGATAGACAGCCTAATGAATGCCCAGAATCATTCTCTAAGGAGAAGAAAGCCATCTGGAATAAACTGCATGATAATGAGAAACCTAGATGAGGTAGTAAATGATATTATGCTAGTATTAGCAAGCGCTGGGAACTAGCAGTAGGAAGCGCTGAAGGTAAGTAATGCTTAGAAACCTTCTGAATCTTGGATGAATGATTTAGCTAGGAATTAGAATAAATTATTGCCTCCGCGGATGAATATCCGGAAAGAAGCGATGAGGAATGAAATGACCCCTATAATGAAGATTATAGGGAGTCCTATGAATATAAGGAATGGTGGGATATAGCGGAATACGACCCACAAGGAATCCGCATGTAGATAAATAACGACGATAAGTACTAATAATTGATTAGAGAAAGGCAGGAACTCCTTACTAAGGAAAACCTTTATATCTATGCCTGATTAAGACTTGAAGCCCGAGGCGATGAAAAGGTACTATGTGGAGAATACTATGACGACCTACGCCTCCTGATAACCGACCCTCTGTATGAAGAAATCGCCTGGATATCATGCTTTGACCTACGTTGTTAGAAATATATCTATGGCAAATGGAAGAATGACTGTTTCCCCATATGCTTAGAAAATCACCTAGTAACCATACTATACCTATATATAGAAGTCAAGGGTTATTAAGCATGGAACTCCGGACCTATCGAAGGAATTGCTATCCTAGAATACTCTAAAGGGTTCTTTTCCCTAAAATGTATTAAAGGACTAGCGAACCCCGTAGGATGTGATGAAGTAAACTGTTAAATCTACGTATGTGCTAAGATCGACCTCTGGCATATGCACTGAGATGAGTGGAGAGAACTACTTGAAGACTGCGATGAAGTAAAAAACGACTTACGCTACCTGTAAAAGAGCGATAGGCGAGTGACATAAAGGAGAAAGAACTACCTCTAATAAAGGCTCTATACGTAATGAAATTAGCAATGAAACGAAAGACACTTAAGCTGCAAGTGCGAGTCCAGGGTGTACAACTCACTGCGTTGGTAGATAGCGGAGCTGAAGCTGACTATATTGACCTGAAGGTGGTTAATAAGCTGAAGCTAAAATGGAAGAACAAAAAGGATCTGTATATGGTATATAACCTTGAAGGTGACCTATTTGAGTATGATGATGGATGGATAACTAGAGAACTTGATCACTTGAAGGTTTTTATTGATGGAAAGAACCAAGGCGTCACTCTTGATATTATACCGATGTGACATTATGACATTGTTCTTAGGTATCTATAGTTGAGAAAATACAACCTATATATTAACTGGAGAACTGGCTAAGTATTAATTAATGATGACGATGTATTCTTTAGTGATGATGAAAGCGACTTAGAAGATGAGAGATCTCCAATCTTGACCCCTGAAGATAGTGAGGGCGAGACTTCGAATGAGGATACGATAGAAACCTCATCACCCCCAAAAGGAATATAACATAAACACCAGAAAGGCAAGAAATAAGCACTCTGAAGAACGATCGAATGCCTTTAATGACAGTTTATGCAGATGAATAAAGACCTTGAAGAGTATAAGAAAATCCCTGAGGAAGAATGACTTAAGAATGTATTAATATAGTATTGTATCTATGAGAAGCTCTTTGCGGAAGAACTTAAGATAGGACTACTACCATTTAGTCGATGGGACTATAAAATCGACTTGATAGACGGAGCGTTGCCTACGTTCTACTCCATCTTTAACTTAAATGTTATATAACTTTAAATGCTTAAAGAATATATTATGGAAATGGAAAGAAAAGGATATATTAGGGAATCTATGTCTTCAGCCGGATATCTAGTTATATTCGTTCCTAAAAAGAACGGAAAGCTCCGACTTGTTGTGGATTACTGCAGATTGAATGAAATCACGCTTAAAGATCGAACCCCGTTACCCCTCATCACAGAGCTCAAGGATCGACTTCACGGAATGAAGGTCTTTATGGCATTAGATCTCAAAGGAGTGTATAATCTTATCCGCATTAAGGAAGGACACGAATGGAAAACCGCCTTTAGAATAAAGTTCGGACTATATGAATACCTTGTTATGCCCTTCGGACTTATAAACGCACCTGCGACATTCTAACGAATGATTAATAACGTGCTATGTGAGTACCTTGATATCTTTGTTATATATTACCTAGATGATATCTTTATCTTCTCTGAAACGGAAGAAGAATATATGGAATATGTCCATAAGGTACTGTAAGTACTATAAGATAATAACTTGTTGGTAGAACCAGAGAAAAGCCACTTCTACGTTAAAGAAGTAGAATTTCTTGGACATGTGATCTCTTATAATGAGATTAGGATGGATCTAAAGAAAATCGCTGCAGTTAGTGAATGGCTAAGGCTGAAGAATCTTAAGGAAGTGCAATCCTTCCTCGGCTTTGCTAACTACTATTGAAGATTTATTAAAAGGTTTAGTGGACTTGCTATATTACTGACTAACTTTAATAAAAAAGGAGTAGACTTCCGATGGGACGTCACTGTAGGAAAAGCATTTAATGATATAAAGAATGCTATCTTAAGCGAGCCCGTATTAGTAACATTTGACTCCGAATGAGAAGTCGAGTTGGAAATAGATTCGTCGGACTTTGCATAGGGCGCCTAGATCGGATAATGAGATGACGATGGAATATTGCACCTCGTCGCCTTCTTCTTATATAAAATGCATGGCGCTGAACTTAACTACCCCATCTACGATAAAGAATTCCTTGCTATCGTCAATGCCTTTAAAGAATTTAGACACTACCTCCTAGGAAGTAAGCACAAGATCAAGGTCTACATGGACCACAAAAACATCTCGTACTTCGCTACTATATAACAACTTAGCGGATGATAACTATGATATGCTGAATATCTCTTAGAATTCGACTATGTCATTATCTATTGAAAAGGATTAGAAAATGGCTGAGTAGATGCTATTAGTTGATGATGTGACTTTGATGATGGCAAAACCGTTACTAACGATTAACTCCTGCATCTCATGCCTGAGGGATACCTTAAGTAGAAATTCATTGCAAAAGCCTGGAAAGGACAATACCCTCCTTGGCTAGGGCATCTAAAACTAATCTGCGATGATAGACTAGCATAAGACTTTATGGATTGGGCATGAGGCTATACTAGAAGAATTACTTACTAGAATGGATGTATCGTCATCCTAGACTACTATTAGTATTAAATTGTGGAAGACCTATATAAAGAAGGTCCCTATGATGGAGATATCGATACCTTGTGGGAATGTGTTGTGAAAATGTATGTTATATGTGACTTTGATAGCGCTCTACGATATGCAATTAAAGAATGCCTAAAATGTACACCACTGAAGGAACCTTTAAAAGAATATTTGAAACTCCTAAGGATACTAGAAGACTACTGATTTGATTCAGTTACTGGTGAATTACTAAAGGAAAGATATATTAAGAAGAGTGAAAACGGTAAGATTATTGTTCTAAGAAATATGGAAGAAAACCTTATATAATACTACTATAACCTGGTATATGATGGAATGCTCTGGCGTGTAGAAGCTCAGATGGCAGAATTCTACACTATGGAAAACATGTATGGAGCTATATGAGACCTTATGGCATAATGCCCTAAGTGCCCTAAGGACTAACTATATGTTACTAGAATGATAGCTGTAATATATATAGTGGAATAAGGAAACCCACTACTTAAGTAAATCTAGGAGCATAATGATGCACTACCTGAAGAAGAATGTATGAATAAGTAGCAAGTTCCTGGAGAACTGCAATACTAGCTCGTATAGGAGATATATGAATACCTCCTATATGGATATTAGGGAGTTAATAAAACCCTTGAACGAGTCAGAATGATATACCAATTTCCTAGAATGAAATAGGTTATGAAAGACGTTATGAATAAGTGCCGCCTTTGTAAGAAAACTAAGGCCTAACGCTATAAACTATATGGAGAACTACAGCCCTTACTAGTTGCTGAATGACCCTGGGACTCTATTACTATGGATTTTATTATAAAGTTACCTCTGTTAGAAGACCCTGCGACTGGAGTCGTGTATGATAGCATTCTTGTCATTGTGGACAGACTCATGAAGTTTTCCTATTTTATACTGTATTAGGAAGTAATAGATGTAGAGCAGTTCGCTTATATCTTCCTGAGAAATATCATTAGCATGCATGGAGTACCATTGGAGATTCTCTCTAATAGAGGACCTCCATTTGCTTCCAAGTTCTGGCAAGTACTAATGGACTATGTGGGATTAAACTACTGACTTTCTATGGCTTTCTGACTATAGACTGACGGTTAGATAGAATGAATGAACTAAATACTGGAATAATACCTTCGTTGCTACATTAATTATGAATAGAACGATTGGGTTGAGAAGCTCCTGACTGCATAGCTGAGCTATAACACCGCAACCCATGAAAGCATGAAGCTCACTCCAGCATATGCTAACTTTGGATTCACCCCCGACGCCTATAGAGTAAGCTGCGATGGACTAATCATCCCTAAAGCTATCCTTATATTAGAAAATTTGAAAAATCTATATGAAGAAATGAAGACCGAGCTTGAATTTGTTAGAAACCAGATGAAAAAATACTACGATAAAAAACGGATGAAGGGACTATCCTTCTAGGAGGGAGATATAGTTCTACTTGCTATAAAAAATATAGAAATAAAACGATAAAATAAAAAACTGGACTATAAATACATCGGACCTTATAAAATTATTAAAAAAATCTTAGAAAATAACTACTGGTTAGATTTACTGCCAAAAGTCAGACTTCACCCAGTCTTCTACGTTTTACTTCTTAAAGACGCATCGAATACCATCATAGCCAAATTCGGCAATGAATATGAGACTGAGGTCAAAGGACCAGAGGAGTATGAAGTTAAGAAGATCCTCGATATATAATAAATCAATAATAAAACTGAGTACCTCATTAAATGGAAAAACTACCCTGAGAGTAGCAATTAATGGGAGCTAGTAAAAAATCTCACCTATGTGCAACGCCTCCTGAAGAACTTCTGTTAATAATACTGGAAGCGGGCGAAAGATAATCGCCTAAACCTAAGGAATCCCAACTAGCATCTACTATATCTGCGGAGTAATCCCGGAAAGTCCCGTTGATATGGGATAACTCCTCAGCGGCAGCCTCATCCCGCTCCGCCTGCTTTAGAGCATCTATAGACGCCAGACCCCGATGAATTATGTTAAGACCCTTCGTGGTCACCTGGCGTTTCTGGCGATGTAATTGCGTAATGCGTGTGAATTGTGTGTTTATCTCTAAATGAATAGCATTTATTTTCTCTTGAAGCTGTAATAGCTTCGCCTTAGCATCCTCCTCCTTACGTTTTAAACGCTCCTTCTTAGCGGCAATCTTCTGAGCTGATAAAACGTTAACTAAAGCCTCAATTACGTCACTTAAGAAAAGAACGCACTAGCAGCTACGGACAAACCGTACCTATCACAAGATACACCAGCCCTAACATAGGACTGATAACGATTAGAAAATTGAGGGGAAATCTTGCATTTAAGCCCCCGTTTCTTATAGTAGGAATACGGCATGGCTAAGATACCAACAGCCCCTATAAGGATCTGTAACGATTGGCGGTTTTGGGAGACACGTTTAGCAGCGGGTTTTTTAGATTTGGTTACGCGACTAGACATTTTGTTAGCATTATGACCAGAAGAATATTGAGGAAGGAAGGATGAGGATTTTATGGACTAACCTAAAGACAGACGGTTAGGTCTACTTATGCGGCCTTGAGGATAAGACCAACCGGGAGGGAGACATTGTGTCACGGCCCAGGTTGAGACCAGGCGGTTACAATCGGCAGAACTATGACGGTACCTACTTTTTCACGTTACCTTACACGATCAGGACTCCACCTCGTGCGATTACTAGTGATCCCGACCGGATTACTACTGATCTACGACGGATCACCTATGATCCCCATACCTGTACCTCTGATCGCCTCATAGGGCCCCGGTATATAAGCATATTCATTTAGCACTTTCATAGAGATAGCCTCACTAGCTATCAACACACTTGGTTACATTGAATCTACTATTCTACCATTACCAGACCGTGACCTACATTGCTCACTACGACGTCCTGATCCACTAGATCATATACCCCACGCCTCGGACCTACCCTATACCCTTAGGATAGACCCGACCGTCACACTTACTTTCGGCTTTAGAGTTTAAGGAGGGGTCACCTTCTTTAGAGAAGGTGCTAAGTAGTTAAGTATATTAAGTTAATTAATTAAAGGAGCTGGAGATAGTGGGATTGGGGAATGAGGAGGGATGGAATTGCTTAATCTAGGTGAGGTAACTTTGGCTGGTTTATTAATTGCAGTGAAGGATGACCCAGAGGGAGCGGCATCCCTAGATAGTCTAGGCATGTGAGGCGAAGAAGGGAGAAGTATTTAAATAGAGTACCGTTTGATATAAGGGGTCAGGTCTGCCGTAAGGGTGTCGATTTCTTCCTGAGGCACTCCTAAGCTATACTAAATAGCAGCGGACTTATTAGGGAGATCTGGGGTCTTGATAATAGTGTAGCTAGTGGGCTTAGTCTGATAGCGGCGAAAAGACATCTCTGGAGACTTTATGACTAAAAGATGGGTATCCTTAGTTCAGTTCCCGGCTATCGGCCTATTGGATTACTTAATTAACTGGTATCCGCCCTGCTTAATAAAAGTAACCTCAGGTCTAGTGGGCAACGGGCCTTAAATAGAGAGATAGGTGAAGTTAGGGCTAGTGAGCGCAGTAGGGTGACTGTAGTTAGTAAATATGATATTTCTAAACCCCATTTTATCTCAGATAGCAGTAGTGATTTATGCTTTAATGTAGTTCTAGCTATTAGAAAGCATAGCCTTTGAGGCTAAAAGCTTTTAATTTAATAGTTCTGTAAGCCAGTTGCGCTGGGCGATGGAGTATTCCGCCTGAAAGTCCCTATTAAAGCTCCTAAGGCGAACAGTAGTTGGTCATATATAAGAGTGCACTTTTAGATAGTTGCAACTAGCTATGGAGCGCAGGTTCAGAAAGACTAGATAGACTGCTAGATAGCTACATTTATATCCGCCAAGCTGATTGGAGACCGGTGGACAGAATATATCGAAGTCATAGAGATAGCTTATAGCGGAGAGAATTTATCAGAAGGTATATACAATAGCCTTCTGTTAATTCCGGAGGTCACGCCCTAATAGAGTGTTATAGTAGAATATTTAACTATAATAGCAATCGAAGATATAAGAGCCCTAGTGGTAGTTCTTAAAGTTAACTAGACTAATGATAAACCTTCGATTTATAAAGAGGCACTTTATGCCTAAGAGTGTCTCACCCCTTTCGTCTAATAAGGTGTATTTAATAACTAAATTAGCGGGCTTAATTAAAGGAACCAGTTAATTAACTAGATCCGCATTTTTCTTTATTAGATTCTGCTTGAGGAGGGGCTTAGCAGCTATAGCAATGACAGGTCTAGTGATAACTATGTCCTCTAAACCGTAGGTAACTATAGATAAGAGAGTAGTCAGACCACCTGCCCCAGCCCAATTGCTATTATACAGGTCCTTATGAAGGTCCTAGAGCTAGTGAAGGTGCTTTCGCCACGAGATATAATAGAGCAACGCTCCTTTATTATAGGTAGGTCGGCATGGGGATATTTCTAGGAACTTAAGGGCGCTGAAATCGGCATATATATCAATAGATCGAGGATCTTATTACGCCGACTACACTATCTAAGGCTAGAATAGAGCTAGCTATTTTATAACTATTTCTTAAAGGCTTTTTATGAAGTTAATTTTAGAATGGTAGTAGAACTAGTTAATTCCATAGTTAGTAACTATAATTTTATAACTCTAAGAGTTATTAGCTCTCAGTAAGAAGTAGGCAGGGTTATTATTAACCTAGGCATTGATATAAGGGCTGGTTAATGTAGGTGCAGCTGGGGCTTTGCCTTTCGATTTAGTGAATAGAGCTTTTAATATAACGATTAAGTAGCTAGTTAAAATAGCGAAGGGGAGGAAAGGGAACTTAATAAGCAGTAAGCAGGGTATTCAATTAAATAGAAGCAGTGTTTTAAGAAACTAAGCAGTAATATAAAGGCACTTAGCTTTAATTAAGATAGAGATTTCGCAGTTGGTGGTGTCTGCTGTAGAGAGTTGCGAATGGGGAGATAAGAGCTATGATATAGCGGAACGTTGGTTTTAAGAAGGGTGAGCGGCTCTTGGGTTGATGGTGAAGGGGGATCAGTTGATCGAATAGAAAGAAAGCTCATTGGGCAGCGCGGCTGCAGAGGAAAGAGATTAGGTAACTTACATACATTACTGAGGAGGATATATATGTAATGAAGAGCTGGGAGTATAGAGGGCAAGGAAGGTGACTTTTATAGTGCCTGAGTTATTTGTTCTAGAGGTAGCTATAGTGATTCATTAGTAAATAAGTGATGCTCTACTTAATTAGGTAGCTTTATAACTTTTTAAGTATTTAAGTAATTCACTCTGAAAGAATAAATAGAGTTGATCTTTATGCTTCTTATTCTCTAGTCTTACTATAAAGGGCTTCTCTTCCTCCTCTTCTTCTCCTTTATCTATCTTCTTTTCTTTATTATAACTATCTTCTGACTGAGTTTTCTACTTAATTAACCTAATTAATATATCTTCTTCTAACTTTCACCTCTCTAACGTTACTAATGTCTATTGGGGTGCTCTCTCTAATTTACATCTCTTTGCTATAAGCTAGATAATAAATGATAAATTCAGCACTCATTCTAGCTCCACTTAGAATAACTATCATAAGACTCTCTTATTTATAAAGGAGCTTAAGGATCTTCACTACCTTTTAGTAAGTCTACTTATCTATTATAGCTATTTAATTTAATGATTCTCTAGTTTAAGAAATACTTTTCTATTTAGATTTGCTTTTAAATAGCTTTTAACTATAGTAGCTTACCTCTCTTTATTAAGATTACGCTATAGGGCGAACTTAATGATATTCATATAATTAAGCGACACCTCTGTTAGTAGGTTAGCGCTGAGCTTTATAGCGATAAGGTGCTTGTGGCTTTAATGCGATACCTCTCCGATTGACTTATATAAGCGGTATATATTCTAGCTGATTTCAGCTACTTTTATAGGTATTTTATTAAGGAGCTTCTCCGCCGCCTCGAGTATATAAAGGCACTTATGGTGGCCTTCCTTAGCTATTAAAATCCCTTAATATATTAGTGTTATATTTAATTAAGTACTTCTAATTACTTAATATTAAATAAGTACTTTATATAGCTATTCTATGCCTATTAATCAATTTCCGGATATATAAATAATAAGTGTGCTAACTGTATTTAGAATGCTAATATTAACTATAAGTAGTTATCTCTTAAGGGCTATTTAGTACCTAAAGCTAGGTTTAGGACTTCTCTGAATTTATTATCTAGTAAGGAATGCTCTCGTGATCCACTAACTTAGGGCATAAGCGTTCTTAACTATAAATCTTACTTATATATCTTCTGTAAGTATCTTTTAGTGTAGGAGGATGAGTCTTAATGCAAGCGTGCTGCTAACTAGGCAAAGGTTTGCTCCGATTGAGATAAGGTAGTTAAATGATCGGTTTCCTTTCTTAATAGCTTAAATAATTTAGATCGCTATTTCTTATCTTTTGTATCCTGCAACGTCTTTCCATTGTGACTCGCTAGGGGGCTGCCTCTCCGGTCTATAGCATCTCCTCTCTAAATTAGGTCCTTTCAGACTGTGTTTCTAGTTGATTAATTAGTTGCTATTTTTATAGTTATGTTTACTAAGTGTTTTAAAATAAAGGGGGCTAGATTACAGGTGCTTTATCTTTAGGATAAAGGATACTATTTTTTTAAAAGAAAAGACTATAGGTGGTAGTTATTTTTATGTCCTTTTCTATATTACTACCTCTCCCTAATAATAATAAGAATAAAGTAACTAGCCTTGTTGTTATTTACCTCTCCGGTTAAAGGGCTCTGAACTGCTTCCTCTATGCTTAATTGCAGTATAGGAGGCGGACTTCTAATTAGCAGTTATTTTCTTTAATAGGGTCTTTAGGATATTGCTTATTCTAGGTAGGTTCTTCTAGAGATTTATCCTCTATGAGGTCTATTATTTCATCCAGGACCGTTTAATTAACTGATTTCTATTGTAGTTAGTTATAGAAGAGCTGCTTGTGGTGCGAAGATAAGTCCTCTTCAGGATCCCACTAACTGTCCTTATCCTATTTGAAGACCTTGAGATATTCACTATGGTAGGTGACTTTAAGCTCGATCCCTTCTATAGTTTTTAAGCGATATCAGCCTTTCTTAGAAGTGACCTTAATTCTATAGGGATCTAGCTATCTTAGCCTGAACTTGGCAGCTGTAGAAAGGTCCTTCTTCTTAGGATAGTTATATCTTAAGATAATATCTCCCTTCTTCAGTGAAGTTAACCTCATTGCCCTTAGGAAGCCTTTGTTGATATTATCTACGCGTTTCTTTTTGAATTCAGCTGCCTTTCGTCTAGCTATCTCTATGTCATCATCTAGGAAAGATAGGATCTGAATTCTGGCTGTAATCATTTAATTAGATATTCATATATCGTCCCATTAGATCAACCTCTATATAGGGGCGTCGCCTTCCATAGGGAGGCCGAGCTTAAATCCATATATTAGGTATAATGGAGTGTATCTATGCGAGGCTCTTGGAGTGATTCTATTAGTAAATAGAATCGCAGGTAAGTGAATAGACTATTTTCTGGTTCTTATGGAGTCTGTTTTCTTAATGTAGGACGTAATACTGCTATGGTCTGATTTAATTAACTTGTTTGCTTTAGGGTTATATATAGATATATATATATAGTGGGTTCCTAGGTTCTTTAGGATCTAAGTAAGGCCCTCTTAGCATTCTGATCCATTATTAACTATAGCAATAAGTGGGATGCTGAAGTGAGATATAATGTCCTTAAGGAAGGAATGCATTACTAAAGCGGTTAAAGACTTTAGGGCAATAGCTTCTACCTATTCCGTAAGATCATATCTAGCCTCTATGAGATACTTCTTCTCCTTAGATTCCTTAAGATGCTGAGTATCTATGTGGATTTTCATTATTGGGTGATGAGGGCGGGTAGGGACTATTGGTTCTCATTGCCGTTAGGCGTCGTGGATTTAGCATAGTTTATAAGCCAGGATGGCTTTATCTACATCCTTATATAGGTTCGGCTAGTAATAGCGTTCTTTTAGGAGCTATATAGTCTTTTTATAACTGCAGTGACTGTATTCCTTATGATAACATCTGATCAGATGCTTCTAAGTGGCGGTATTATCTATAATAAGCTTGGGGTCTTTATTTAGATAATATAGTAGTTACTATAGAGTCCCTTTATTTAGGAAGAACTTCTTAATTCTAAGTTATAGATAAGTATATGCTTTATCTATTAAGCTATCTAGTCGTTGCTATATCTGCAGGAACCTCCCTAGAGTCTTTAATTCGCTAGTATATTTAGATTTTAGGGGAATTAGATTGGCTAGAAGGATCTCTGAGATAGTTGTAGTGTAGATTATGATTGCATTTAACTGCTTGTTGATGAAGTCTTTAATATCTTCTTTAATAACCTTATCTATTTAATTAGATGGTCCTGGAGCCTTTTATAATAAGCCGTCTGTGACAGTGTTCTTGATGCTGGGGATATGGCGCACTGTGAAATCGAAGAGGAGTATATAACTAATCCACCTGTTGACTAGAGCGCCAGGCATATCTGTCCTACATCTATTGAGCTGATGGATGAGAACTTAAGCATCAGTCTCTAGAGTAAAGTATATTCTATATAAGTGTATATATAAACGTTTGATTGAAAGCAGTACTGTATAGCACTCTCTTTTTATAGCGTTATAATTTTGCTCGCTTTGAGTCTAGGAACCTGATTTAAATCTGATAGAATGACATTTGCTCTTAATAACTTGCATAAGGACGCAACCCCAGCCTAAAAGGCTAGCATTAACTATAAGAATTACCTCCCTATAATCTAGCGATAGGTCTAAGGAGACTAAGATCGGGGCCGATAGTAATTTGTCCTTTAGTAACTATATAGCCTTAGTCTGAGCGTCACCTTAAATAAATTTGGCCTCTTTCTTAAGTAAACTTGTTAGAGGCTTTGTAATGATAGTGTAGTTAGCAATCTAGATCCTGTAGTAGCTTGTAATGTCTAAAAAAGATCGGACCTCTGCATCTAAGCTGCAATAAGTCTACTTAGTGATTTTAATGACCTTAGCTATATTAGAAGAGTATCTATAGGTCTTATAAAGGTATTTAATGATAAGAGCAGTTTTTTTATAGAATTAGGATTTTAGTATTGAAATTATATAATCTGCTAGCTTAATATTTAGCAGCGTCTAATCCAGGTTGATTAAATGCTTATAGATATATTTATAAATATCTGGAAGGACTTCTTCATTATTAAAGGTTTTAGTCAGACCCTTTATAACTATATCATTAAGGAAAGTAATATAGATATCTGGTATTAAGTTAAATAGAATGCGGGTGATAATATAAGTAAACTAGGCTACTGAATTAATAGCTCCCTAGGGCAGCATATATATATATAGCAGGCCTAGAGGGGTTATGAAGGTTATTAAATTGCGACTTTCCGGCGCTAGGCTAACTTAGTTATACCTGGAGAAGAAGTTTAATAATAATAACATTAAGTATATCGCTATATTAGTAGAGAAGTCTTCTGTGCCTAGAGGGCTGAGACTATTATAAATAGTGACTTTATTAATCTTTATAGCTAAATTAATTAACCTGATTCCGCTATCCTTTTTAATAACCAGTATAAAGGGATTGCAGTAAGATCTATAACCTTCCTCGAGGATGCCTCTTTAAAGTCATTGATAGAGCAGTTTGATGACCTTTTTTCATAAGCCTAGGGGTATCGGTATGCTCCTAGCTTGCTAGGCTTTATGCGGCATAACTTTAATAACTTATGGAGGGGCGACTATTGGATTAACCTTATTATAGTCCTTAAAATCCTATGCTAAAGCCGCTTCTTAATTAAATAAGATAATAGTTAAAATATCTTATTCTTTAGTAGATAGTTCGTCTTTTATTTAATTAACTATTTATAATAGTCTGTCTGCTATTAACTGGCTTTCTTTCTTTAGAATGGAGAATTTTAGCGTTAGGAAGTTAGCATATTTCATCCCTTCTATTATTAGAGATGTAACTTCTGCTATCTTCTTCGATTTTTAATGGGGATCTCCTTTAGGAACTGAACTATCTAATAGTAAGTTATTAATTAGGTGGATCTTAACTCCTTTGCGTTTATAGAGAGTATTTATCTTGATTTCTTAGAATTTCCAGCTGGGCGGCTGGTACTTTTGCCTCTTTTCCTTCTGTATAGGGTGTCTCAATCTTTCTAATTCTTCTCGCGCCTCATTAATAGCTATGGTATATTACTTGATTACTTTGAGGGTAAGGATGCAGATGACTTCTATAAAGTCTTTATAAGAAAGTAACTAGCTTTCCTTAAGAATATTATCCCCCTCTAATGGGAAGTTATCTATTTCCTAGATTATGAGGGGGTTGGCTAAAATTGGCATTCTACTTAGCACCTCGCCCTTCTAGGTGTGGTGCATTATAGTGGATTGGGCTAGCGGCTGGGGTAATAACATGGATATTATTAAGTTAAAGGCATATTAAGAGTTCCTTCTAGGTGATTAAATAGTTGAAGGTAAGGTGGCTTGCCCTAATGAATAGCATCCCTAGGATAAAGGGAACTGTAATATTATCTGTAGGCGTTATATACAGTCAGACTGGTATATAGGCATTCCTAAGGAATAATTTAGTTTACATTTCTCTAACTATGGGGACCTTCCCGCTGTTATAAGCAGTAGTGGCTGCATTAATAGGAGAAACTGTGAGACTGTAATATTTAGATTATTCCTATGTAATTAGATTCCCTTTAGATCTAGTGTTAATGAAGGCTTTGATAGCAGGCCCTGATTGCGCTTCTAGTTAGATAACTAAGTGCGGGGTATTCTACTTATGGGAAATAGTTAAGCTGATTATTAATAAAATGGAGTTTATAGATACCTTAGTAGTTAGTTAATTAACCTGACTTTCTAATAGCTTAAGGAAATGTAAAGGATTATTAATTAATTTAATATTTCTATCTTCATCTTCATAGAGTATTTATCCTCTATTTAGCTTACTATCCTAAGACTTAGAAGTGGTTTCTATATGAGATAGGGTAGATAATTATTTATTAGATAGAGAAGCTATATGGATGTAGAGGTTAGGCATCATTTGATTAGATAGATAGTCGCCTAGCTTTAGGAATTCCTTAGGGCTAGTATAGAACTGGAGGTTTCTAGCTATATCTATGTAGAGGCACTGTCTATATGGGGTTTTCTTACTATTAATAACTGTAGATGCCTTATTATATAGATTAGCTCCTAAGGTAATTACAGCAATCTTAAATTCCACGTGGTTTATAGATAAGTAGTCTAAGTCTTTCTTTAAAGACCTAAGAGCGGCTTAGTGGATTTCCTCTTCATTAGGCTTATCTTCTAGATATAGAGTGATAGTATATATTGGGAACTTCCTTTTCGGCTTATAAATAGGGTTTATAACACTTTTATCTATAAATTCAACACCTTCCACTTATTTAACTATAATAGAATGCATATTTAAAAGGGCCTTCCCTAGGTTAAGATCCACTAGTCCTAAGAATGTTATAAATAGGAGAGTGTACTTCATCCCTTTTGCATTTTAAAGAGCAGTTGCAGCTAGGCTATAGCGAAGGTCGCCTGCTTTATAGAGGTTTATATAATCGAATTCTTCTTTAAATCTCATTCGATTAGCTAGTTTACTTCTACTGAGGACTGTTTCTAGCTTTAGGAATTACTTAGTTAGCATTATAATAGGAACTGGATTGCCTCTAGCGTCTCTTTACTATTTATTATTATAAGCCTAGATGGAGATGATCTATTGGGGTTCTTCTTTATTAGAATTTGATTTGTTGAGTTCTTTAATAGAGTATAAGGGTTTAATTAAATTGATCTTAAGTGCTAGTTTCACCAGGTAGATAGCCAGGTGCTTTTAGTAGTCTTTAGGCTCATCCTCTATATAGGCAGTGATGAAGATTGGGTTTATTTAAATGGCTGGTTTTATGAGATTTATGAAGGTGATTGTGGAGGTAGCTGTTTAATTAACTGGTCTCAGTATATATAAGATGAATTTATTAAATAGATCCTGCTCTGATCTCTAGATAGTTTAATTATATATTAGCTTAACTGATGACTTAATATCTGCTAATTAAAGGGTATACTTAGGGTCTGCAATATATATTATAGTGATAACTAGGAGGCGCTAGATATAGGATTTGCACTAAAAAGCAGTAATTAGCTGAGGGGGTAGCTGAAAGCTGTTTATTAACCCCAGCTAATAGGTATCTGCTTTTAAGTTATAACTTATATAACCTTACTTAAGGTTATATTTATATAGTTTACATTAATCTAGGTAATATCTTAGGTATTAATAGTATTAATACAATCTCATTTTACTAAAGGATGATATTATATAGACTTAGATAGAGGACTTATTATTGGATTAATTAAATGGATTAAAAGTAATGTAATTAATTGAGATTTATTATACTGCTTTATTATAGCGTTTTCAGTTTTCCTCTTTATAGAGTATAGATTTAATACTATTGAATTTAGACTTATTCGTTTCCTCTATAGTAGCTAACTAGATTTATAAGGCCTTGAAGCTAGCTATAAGATCAGGCATTGGATCTTAAGCGGTAGGAGCTTGCGCTAGTGGAGGCGCTTTGCTAATTGCTGGGAATGATATTGATGCCTGAGGGGCTAGAGTAGTAGGATGGGCGTTCTAAAAGGTGGCTAATTTAAATGGCGTTAACGCTAGGAATGAAATTAGTGGTGGAACTGGTTGATTAAATGGAAATGGAGAGCTTTTCCTAGCTATAATGGCGATATCGGTATCTAGGTAAGTAATAATAAGTTTGTGGAGTTTACTATATTTTATATCTGCTAGCTTCTATGGGCTCTTGTTACTTCTTATATATATAGATTGCATGAGATTCATTAGAAGTATATAGTAGAGAGCCTGAGATTAAAGCAAGTTATCTATATTCGTTAGATTAACTGCAGCTACTATATAAGAGTGCTGTAGAAGCAGCTGTTATATTATATTTAGGTTAAGAGTGTCTAGTAGCTAGGTGGCATTTAGACAGCTTAAGGTTATTTATAAAGTCTCTTTTTAATTATAGTCTTAGGGACTGAAGTAAGTAATAAGATTCCTCTTAGCTGTCTATTAGTTGAAGTTCCTGATGGCAGTTATAATACTGGACTTTACTTCATTAGCTATATAGAAGCAGATGAATTAAGTGAGCCAGTCTTTCTTAGGAATCTTTTCAGCTTATATATTAATTATAAATGCATTAATGTATATAGTGATATTAATTCTATTGAACTTATGCCTTAAGCTAGAAGATCGAGGCTGTAATCGTAAGTAGATATAATCTGCTATTCATAAGACATCTGTATTAGAGAGTATGGGTGTTTCTGAGGTTGTAACTGCTAGTATAGGCATTAGTAGATTTATAGCAGTGTCTACTAATACTTCTGAGGAGGATAGTGGTTTTTAAACTTGCCTTCTCTTATATACGCTTCTAGGCTGGGTTAAATAACCTAGTGAAGGCAATTGTCTTAGAAGCAGTTAATTAACTGGTTTAGATATTTGCATATATGTAGAAGGTTTAAGTAAAATGGAATTGCTAGTATCACTTATTTTATATAGCGAGTTCTATTGCATAAGAGAGAATAATATATCTGCATACCCTAGGGATGTAACTGCTATAACTAGCCTCATTTATATTAATAGCTATATAACTAAGAGCGTAATAAGAACTGGTATATAGCTGGGAAGCCATGTTAGTCTAAGTAGCTGAGTTCTATTAATATTAATGCCTTTATAGCGGATTGTTAAGAGGGAATAACTTAGCTTCATCTAATTAACTGGTCAGAATGGTCTAGATTCAGTCTGGGCCTTAACCTGAGGGTCTCTTTGATCTTTTCTGCTTATCTTTGCTTTTGCTAATTCCTTTATTAGCTCCCTTAGTGTGTCATTAGTGTTATAAAGTGCGTTAGGAAATGTATAATAGGAATCTATCTTAAATTAGTGAGATAAATAAGTAAATAATAAGATTAGTATTTCTGCTGCTAGCTAGATTAATTAATTTAATTAATGATACTGTGTGTTCTTCAGGAGGATATTGGGCGAGGTTGTTTTTTAAAGTTAAATGAATGCCTCTATAGAAACTGCCCTTTAGTCCCTTCTTCTTACCTAGTCACTTACTTTAACATTTAAGATAGTCTTTATAATAGCTTAGAAGTGCTACTGCTTATCTAATTAATTAATTGATTGCTGAGATTAATTGATTAACTGTATTAGCAGCTTGTCGCCCTACCGTGACCTCCAAATGTATTAGGCAGGGGGATAAGCAAAACCACCACCTGAAGTGACTGGACGTGAGGTTATGTAAGAGGTAGAGAGAGGAGGGAGGGCAGATAAAGTCAGTAAAACAAATCATCAAAATTGGCTAATTAGGTCGCAATGAGGCATCTGATAAGAAAACAAAGTAGATATATCAATTGATTAAATCAAGATAAATCCAATGATATTAAAATCATCATAATAGGGTCAGTAAATCAGGAGTAAAGAAGGTGTTGATTCCCTATTTAAGTCTGAGTGGTCTCCAGCATTTTATATCAGGTGGCTAATCTGGCTGCAGCTAGCTCCTTCCTAGCTAGGCAATTAAAATCGGGGCATCATTGACCCGACCAATTAAAATCCTCCCGAGGTATAGCCGCAGGCCCTCAGCCCTGACATAATACCTCTAGCTAGAGATTATTAAAGTAGCTATCTACCTTTATAACTGCTTATTAAATGCTTACTAAAGCTAGAAGTCTCCTTATAAAGCATTTTACTTATAATACTATATAGATAATATAGTGAAGCCTGACTTATTTTACTTCTAATTATATAGCTATAAAGCCTTTATATTAATAGTAGATATATAACTTTACTATAACTATCTCTAAAGGCAGGCTCCGCAAGCCTAGATCAGTTTCTTTATAAGATATACCTTAAGTAATTCTTTTTAAATCTGGAACCTACTTGTCAAATATGAGAGTGAACTGTGATGTATTCTCTTATTGTCCTCGTTTAACAGAGGGCTTGCAGCGGCCTTTATATACAGAGATGCCCTTATCATCATAGAAGCAGCAATAAGGTTTTCTTAAAACCGGATCTGAGGAGTCCGGGCCTTCGAGACCGGTTTGCTAGAGATCCGGGCCTTTAAGACCGGGCCGCAGTCTCAGCAGTTAACCTCGGGCCATAGTCTCATTAATTGATAGATGTAACATGTACCTCTGATGTATCTGACACTACTATTAAAGGAAGTAGTAACCTTAAGAGATATAACCTTTAATAAATACTAGCTATTTAATAAGCATTTAGAGATCCTTTAGAATAATTTACTAAAGGAAGACTTAAAAGCGATATAGAAATGCATTTAAGAACTGCTTATAGTAATAAAGGAACCTTAGCTATAGTTATTATAGCTTCTAAATGAGGAATTAAATGAAATCTCACTTAACTTTAGTAATCTAAATTAGGAAGAAGCTAGTAAAGAGGAAGTGAATTCCCTATAAATCCCCATTAAGTAGTTAACCTATATTACCTCTAAGTTTAAAATCCTTCCTACGCCTCTGCAGTCACCTCCATCAGCCTTTTTCCACACCTTAGCCACTTACCTAGATATAGAGAGGCGGAGGCGGCGAGATAGTAATAATACCAGAGGAATAAAGCTAATAAATGCTCGCTAAATTATCTTTAAAAGGGTGACGCCTAGGATATCATTTAAAGCTGCATTTCTAGCGGGCAGTCTATAAGGGTAAAAGCATTATAGATACTTCTATTAAATTAAGGAAAATAGCTTAGCCAGCTCCTTACTGAAGCTAGTGAAGCGGGTCGAGTTGGACTGTGGATTATGAAAGGGGCCGGGGGCCGCCTTTAGTATCATGCCAGGGGGCTACGGGCCGGGAAGTTTAAAAACGGAAGTTAGTCGCAGTAGGCGACGCAGCAGAGACATCATCATGACCAACACTGTGAGGGAACGAGACCTTCTTGTGAAGGAATGGTGATGCCTTTTTCTTTTAACATTGTATTAATACCCTTTTTAATGATATCCTCATCTAATGTCTCATTGCTTTGCCTAGTGCCGCAAGAATCCTCTTTTCCGTCATTTCTGGTGTCGTGCGTCTGTCCACCTCAAACCCTCACCGCACTCTTAGGCTGTAAACCGACATTCAAGCCTTGCCACCTTCCGCAGCCAAAGACCCATTGGATAGAGTGTCTAATTAGACACTTTTCTAGCTATCTTGAAGTCCTTGGACTGTCTACCTCAAACGCGGTCGTGCTACTAGCAGCCGCTACCTACTCTATCGGAGTAGGCTGGACACCTTCCTCTGCGGCTTGCCCCTGACATCCGTGAGGGCTAGCTATCCAATTGGGGTGTGGTTATCTTCGTCCGCTGTGGTCGTTTCACTAGTAGGAGGAAGCTTAACTCGCCCTCTTAACTATATATATAGTGATGTTATTTTCACTTACGGAGGGAAAGAACCCCTTGTGGAAAAGCCACTGGCTGGAATGCTCTAGCATTTATTAAAGCAGCTTCCTAGCTTTTATATTTAGATAGAGAAATATCTATATAAAGACTTACTAATTGTAGCTAAAACCTCCCACCTTTAGAGCTATAAGGAAGTAGGCTTATAGATTAAAGTAGCTAAAGTAATAGCAAATAGTTACTAAGTGCTTAGCTACTATTAGATATATATATAACGTACATGATAAGCGAGCCGACTGCACAAGCGAGCCGATCATTCAGATTTACACCTTAAATCGCAATTCTAAAAAAATTAAAAAAATTCCAAACCAGGCCTAAAATAACTGCAATTTTAGAATAGGGTTAATTAAATGCGAAATTATAAAATAAAATTTTCCTAAATTTTATTTATTTTAATTTATAGAGTTATAAAGAAAAAGCTTATTTATACTGTATTTTTTCTGATTTTTATAAATAGAAAGCTTAATAAATTAATTAAAAATCTTTATAAAATACTGTCTTATGACTTTTTAATAAGATATCTAAAAATATTTCTTTTATATTTTTAATAATTATATAGCCTATTTTAGAAAATCTGATATTGCTATTTTTAGCTGTACAGTATAGTGATCGGCTCGCTTGTGCGGTCGGCTCGCTTATCATGTACGTTATAAGCTTAATAAATATAGCTACTTTATTAAAATTAAGGTATAGTTAATAATTTATAGCAATTAGCAGCTAAAAGATGAGTGAGATATCTATATAGCTACCTTAGCTAAAATGTTATTTTAAACCCTTATAGCTCTAGCTAACTGCTTTAATTATAAGATATTGCAATATAATATAGTTAATGCCTTTATATATATAGACCTTAATGAAGATATCTATATAAAAATGCTAATTAAAACTAAAAACCTAGCGTTATTCTTAAGCTTTATAAAGCCCTCTATAGCTTTAGATAATTATCTCTCCTTTAGTAGTAGTATTTTAAGAAGGGCTTATACTTGCTGAGGTTTTATTAAATATTTAGTAAAGACTGCTGCTAGTTATATAGGGAAATTATCTTCTTCTTCTATATAGATAACTGCATCCTCTGCTACTTAAAGACCTTAGAAAGCAAGGTAACTAAGCTAATTAAATCCCTTTAGAAACTCTACTATATAGAAGGAGGCAAGCCCCTTCACTAGTTCCTAAGTATTAAAGTTATCTACAATTAAGTAATTTAATAGCTGTGGCTTTTCTAGTCTATATATATTAATAAAGCCTGCTAACTGCTTGCTGATTTATCGCTAAATCCTAAGTATAAGACTCCACTAGTATATAAAGAGCTCCTCCTATTTAATAATAGTATAACTTTATAATTAATTAACCTATACTAATGGAAGGTTAGAACGATTATATATACCGCGGTTATAACTTAGCTAGATATCGCTTTTATAGTAAGTAAGCTAGTATAATTTAACTAGAACCCAGGCCTCAAGTATTATAAAGCTATAGACCGGGTCCTCTGGTATCTTTTATAAATATAGGAACTTTCCTTATAATATAGAGCTAAGTTTAGCAGCGGAGATAATAGCCTTTTAGTAGCTTCTAACGCTAGTTTTATAGATAATTTACTAAACTATTAGAGCTTATAAGCATTTACTATAACCCTCTTTAGCAGCATAACCTCTTAGAGAGTTAATAAGTAAGATATAGTAAAAATATTAATAATAGAAGCTAAGCTACTAGCTCTATTATAGGCAGCTAAAGAAGCTCTCTTTATAAGCTATTTTATCTTATCTCTATATATCAACCTACAATTGCTAACTGCTTACTAAGGAGTTGCCCCTCCTTCTTAAGTAACTATCTAATATAATAATAAATAGACTATTTACCTAGTTAAAAAAGAGCTTATCTAGCTATATATAAAACTCTAGTATATTAATATATATAACTACTAGCTTCATTAAGAAGTTATATAAGGCTGGATTAATATTATCTATATACTATTAGCCTAACTACTAGCTAATAGCTTTACTAAGAGCCTTCCGCAAGAGACCTTCGAGATAGTTATTTAATAGCTAAGGCTCGCTGACCTATCGGCGAAACTGGCCCAAAACTGGAAGCAGAAATTAGAAGAGGAAAAGGAAGCCCTAGTAGTCTTAGAAGTCAGCCTAAAGGCTATGCCTTCGAGCTGAAGGGGCGTGTTAAATTGGAGGCATATTAGAACACTAGGGCTCTAAGAAGTTACGTATGAAATAGGGGGTTGTTAGAAATGACTTAGAAAGGGCTCGCCAAGCCCCCGGCCGGCTAGCTCGTATTAGGAAGCAAGGGAAAGCTATACCTCCCTGACCTCAAGGGGCGGGAGCTACAGTGAACAGATATACAATACATACATATATTTAAGGTCATTAAATGGTTATACAAGCTATCTAACAAAATATAAATACATATATATATTTAAGGTCATTAAGTAGTTATTAGCTATATTATTTAAAGTCTTAACTAAAGACCTTCTAAAGCTAGAGTTATATTAAATAACTTAAGAGACTATAAGTTAGAAATTAATACTTAAGAATTAGTCTTTAAAACTAGATCTTATTATAATAATATTTATAATATTTCCTTCTTTATTTTAGCTTTTAAAAATGACTTATTTTAAATACAGTTTTCTAACTTATTATTATTAAAGACCTTAGGAACTGCAGTTTCTTTTATTTTTTTTATTTTAATATCTTTATTAATGTAAGGGTTGGGGCAGCATGCCCAAGCCACACCAAGACCCATTGCCGGTTGAGGCAAAAGATCAAGCGATTCCGAGTACCTAGCGTTACTCAATCGTGCTGCACATCTAATGATAAGGCTAGTCCCGGCCGAGGTCTCTCCTCGCTGCTAACTCTTACAATTAATTACTTCTTTTACTTATTAATACTTATTAAATTCTATTTAAAATATATTATTATTAATAAAAACTTGTAGATATATTTTTATTAAGCTTATTTATAATTATAATAATATTTATAAAAAAAGATTTAATGTGTATGATAAGCATGCGGCGCATATCGATTTTCACCTTAAATTGCAATTTTAAAGAAATTATTAAAAATTCAAACTAGGCTTAAAATGGCTAAGAATCTAGAATTAAGTTATTTATAGGAAGTTTTATATATATAAACTTTCTTAAATTCTCTTAACAACCCTAACCCTAAGAAACCTTATTTACACTGTTTTCTTTTCCTATTTATAATTTTAAAAAGCTAAATAAATTAGCCAAAAGTCTAATAAAAATAGCATCTTATGACTTTTTTAGTTATATATCTATAGTTAATTCCTTGTAATTCCTAAGGCCGTCTCGTGCAGCCGCGCCAAGGGTCTCTTCCCAGCCTTCCCTCTCCCTGTCAGAGATAGGTTTATACAGCGGCTACTACTGTCACAGCCGTGCTTGGCCATCCCGCTGACGGGCAACAAGCTTGAAACAATAGCCATCGTGCTAATGATATGCTGGATAGAGGTCTGCTTTTGCATTATACGGAGAATGTTTTAATGGGGAAGTTACAATTTCGCGTCGTAAATACGTTAGCACAGTCCCACCTTTAAGCATTGCTTAGGTTTTAGCATTAGAGATTTTAGCCCAGCACGTCCTGTGCCCCAATAGGGAACTTTACGGGCCTCGCGGCCCTCGGACGAAAAATATACATACATATATAAGACCGATTGTCACATACCTCCATACTATTAATAAAGCCGAAACCCACGAATGCTAATGCGGCCACGGGAGCTAGACGTTGCGGCACATCCTGCTCGAATGCAGGAACTGGACTGGTTCACGAGATGTGCTAGCAGATAGATCAAGAGAACCAAGGCCTCTCTTTATTACACGAATTTGAAGCAAATTAAAACAATAGGCCCTTCTTCCTCCTCCAGTCCCAAGTGGTTGCCTGCCGCAGGTCGTCCACGCTGAGCACATCTACACCCTCTCTAATCAAAATATGCCAAATGTGATTTCGCAGCCCAATAGGCCACGCAGGCACTCCCCAATACCTGGCCTTCAGACCCAGCCGATGGGCGCCTCGGACCTGAGCCCGAATGAGCTGCAGCTGCCCCTGCGTCAGTCGCGATCCAAATACATGTCCAACTGCATGTTTGAAATTGGCCGAGGCGTAGTAGCTATTGGACGAGTCGTAGCCGTGCAATCTCTCCGTGTCGATGGCATGGACCGACTGGGTTCCGGAATCGCGACGATGTGACGCTCCGTCGATGCTTTCGACATCTGTCGCGCGAGCTCCATCCTCAGCTCGATTCGGATTTGGCCATTTGGCGGACATATCGGCCAGCAGCTCCAACGGCGCGTCGAAAAAGACCTCGCGGTAGGTGTTGCTTGCAGCCATATCGTCGAATGGAGCTTTGCCTGTCCCAACAACAATAACGGGGCCAGGGATGATGGCAGTACCATTGAAGTAGGTGAGCATATTCCGGTCCCGCAGCGCCTTTAGTTGCGTTTGAAGCTCTCGCCACATCGACTCACCCGGAGTTTTGAAGTCGATGACCAGAACCAGCGGCTGGTCTGGTTCGGCGCTGAAGACTCCAGCGAAGCGCTCATCAGTCAACCAACGCGAGCCGCACGGCTTTCCGGGGTCGCACGGGGGCAAGTTATTTTGGCGCTCGATGATATTAATGAGCGGATCGATGTACAAGCTCCGAAGAGTGCGGTTTGCGCGCAGCTCGAACTCACGATGACCCACGTACAGGTCACCATCTTGGTGCCATACATCGGCTTCCACGCTCGGACAGCCGGCAGCAATGGCGTCGATCAGTGGCACGGTTCTCCAGTAATCGTTGTGCGAATGGCAGCCCACAGGATGCACATATCGTGTTGCGTCGAAAATCCAATGCCCAATGCCAATTGTCGCGGCGGGTGCGGAAATCCACTGATGAAGGATCAAGTCCATATCATCTGGAAAGTGATTTTGCGAAATGTTGCCAAGAACGTCAACCAGACCACTATATATTGAAGCTACTGTTAAAATGCACAGGGTGACGGCCAAGTAATCCGAGAAGAACTTACACAAGGCATAGATAGAATACGATCAGGAAACAAATACGATTCCGTAGCTTGGTTCGAAATTGTGTCGTTTTTGCATGACATAATACCCACGCAAGCAGATCACCGGGTCTAGCTCGGCGACGCCATGGCAAGGGCTCTTCGAACTCTTCGAACTCCTCGAACTTGAAAGGCTCTACCGCGTCCATTTGCTTTCCATGGGGGCTGCGGAGTAGATTATGGCCGTCGCTGAATCCTGCATCGGATTCGAGGTCGCTAAAATAGTGCGTACGACCAGCCATCTCTGGCAAGGATTTGGGGTTTGTGGTCGTGCTGGCGTTGTTGTGTCAAATTTTAAAGATCCTGATTTCGAAAATAGCTCGACGTACTGGTCGATTAGCTTAGAAGGAAAAATATAAGAAAAAAAGGGAACACTGAAATAAAGAGACGACAAGTCGACAGCAGAGAAAATCGCGAATAATGAATGTTGCACCCTTAAACCTCAGCCCCAATTATGAAGTAACCAATGAGAGTCGTGGAGTGACAGGAAAATGGAGGTGGGACGGGGCGCAGAGGCCGCGTCAGCACTGTCTTCTGGAACGATCCTGGCCCAGACCCCATGGATCTCAGCCAGCAGCATATCAGACCCTTCAAACCCAATGAAGGAAGCCGTAGAGGTTCGTAAAACGATTGTCCTATTGCCAATGGGGCAACTCGACGCGCGTTTGCAATAGCCTTTGCGATCATGTTAGTCGAAATTCTGAGATGGATACGAACTAAACATCCAAGTTACAGTATCCTTACATCGATTATGGGTGCAGGTGCTTGGGTGAGTGCGCAATAAAATCAGCTCCCAACGGCGCATGCACGTCGTCGGTCCTTCACGACTTCCCCCAACCCTCTGCCAAGCCGTCATGACGACAATTTGGCAATCAATCGGCCAGCTGGTCACTAGAACAACAACTCCGACCTACAAAAAGGTTCCCTACGATGAAGAGCGCCTGGGATGGGAGATTACGTCCCGCTGGCGACAGCTACAGATGCAGCACCTACGCTTCCCCAGACTCAAAAGAGTCGTTCTTATCCTATTGGTTGTCGACTTGACCGTGTTCGCCCTGCTACTACGCGGCTTCCAACCGCTCATCACCCTCCTTCGCAGGAACGAAGAAATGTTTGGACCCCGAGTCCATCTCTCCCAGCACGATATCCCAGAGTCTTGGCAGGGCCAACCGCACCAGCCCAAGATTCCGCGCATCTTGCACCAGACGACACCCACCAACGAAATTCCCGAGATGTGGGTCGAGTTGCAAAAGAGCTGCATGGACGCCTACTCGGATTTTGAGTACAAGGTAGGCCATTAACTGTGCGATTGTGTAAGATCCCCGCTGACCTCTCCAGCTCTGGACCGACAAGCTGGCTCGTGACTTCATCTCTGACGAGTATCCCTGGTTCCTCCAGACCTGGGACTCCTACCCCATGCCTATCCAGCGGGCAGACTCGATCCGCTACTTCGTCCTCCACTACTACGGCGGCATCTACCTCGACATGGACACCTGGTGTAACAAAACATTTCCCCTCCACCAGGTCGAATCCGACTCCGCCAAGCACCACGCAATCTTTAAAAGCACGCTCCCCACTGGCGTCACTAACGACTTCATGATCTCCTCCGCACAACACCCCATCTTCACAGCCACCATCGCCAAACTCCCCTTCTTCTATGCTATCACTCGACTGTGGTATAAACTCCTCCCCTATGTGGCTATTATGACCAGCTCTGGCCCATTCTTCCTGACCCTAGTGATTGAGGGCTACCTCCTCGAGCAACCCTCCCTTCCCTCGCCGACAATCGCAGTTATCAACCAAACCGAATTATCGCCCTACATCACCGACCTCGAAAGCTGCTCCTGGCACCAGGGCGACGCTCAGACCCTTATGTGGGTGGGAGAGCGCCCGTGGATTTGGTTCGCTATGGGAGGCGTAGGATTGGCTATCGGATTATACGTCCTGAACCATCTGCTCTTGATGGGCTCCAGGGCTATCTTCTGTAACAAGTTAGTGCCCCCCCTCACATATATCACAAAGCAAGTAAAGGTAACATAGTGAAGGAGACGAAAACAGCGACACAGTGCACATTTATAATTTCACAGAATGCAGTAACGTATTACACCACGGCCTGGCTATCACAGCCCATGTCATAACCAGGCGGTCAGGACTGGTAGTAACGATAGAACCCATTTAATATATGAATAAATCCTATGGAAGCTCAACAGCAGCTCACAATCAGTTCCACAGCATTGCAAAAGGTGGAATTGAACAACCTGCTGACCAGCTATCCCCAGCGTGCAGCCAGAGTATCTGAAGCACCAGAAACGAAGGCCGACAGCGGTACAATGGCCAGGAAGTTAAAGACTGACACAACCACTGCATGCCATTGCAGACTTCCGGCCACAAGGCCGAGTGGTACGAAGGCCAGTAGTGCGTTTCCATTGATGAGATGCTTGGCGGTCATTCTCACGGACCAGATAGCTGGCCGCCGCACTCGTGGACCACCCGCCTCGCGAGGACCACAACTGCTGAGTTCTACTAAGTTGGAGAGAAGAGGCTCAGATTGAGACATGTTTCCTGGCAGCAGAGAGGCACCTCTCTAAACTTGGCGTCTGCTTCTGTCCTAATTGGTGCAGACATGCATACACCTACGCGACTTGGAGGTGCTACTCCAGGTACCTCAGACACGAAGCAGTCATCTTTAAGACAAAACATTCAGCAAGAAAAGTACAAATATTGAAATCACAACCAAAAAGGCGTGACAACACTTCCATCAGTGGCCACAGCGACGGCTATATTGTCATAACAAGAGGAGCGCACAAACCGTAGGCAACGACTGTTCAGTTATCCGTGCATACTGGCTGAGAATCAAACGGTCCAGAAAAAGCACGATAGCATTAGTCGCCCCATAAAACAAACTCCTGAATGGCGGGGAAAATTGGCGATGTATCATTTGAGCTAAGTGGGGTAGTTCGGCACAGATAACCGAAGCAAGCGTCCCGAACGTGTTCTAGACTGCGGCGCCAAGTGCCGAGTTGCCGAAGCCATGGTACCACCTTGTGGGTCCATCGGCCCCGACTAGTTCATTTCTTCTTTTTCCTTCTCAGATGGCTTGGCCCAATCTCCTCTAGCGGAAGGACATTGCGTAGTAAACGTAGCGGAGGCTGTGCGGTTCTGATATGACTCTGATAGGAAGCCACGGAATGTCACGAACCGTCACCGTTTTTATCCTTTTAACGAGCATTGAGGATGAGTACATGTGAACTCCTAATAGAGCAAATCATATCCTAAGGAGGTATAACTTACGAAAAGGGCAAATGCCGCCTTAAACTGAGCGATTTGCTCGTCAGAAAGATAATCGGCCTAGAGTAATTACGGATCAGTTATGACTACGTTGGCAATCTGATAGTTTTTGGCAGTTGTAGCTTAACATAAATTAAGGGTGCAAACCAACCATTATCCCAACGGTAGTGTAGGATAGAAGGCGACAATCTCAGGTAGTGAAACAGTGGAGTGTTGTTAGATTACTCAAGTAGTCACTTGCTGAGGAAGTAGTGGTGAGGGGGGTTTCTTTGCGCCGTATGTAATGGGGTTGGAAGGGTGGGTAGTAATGCCTGCTAATTCAGGCCAAAGCCTTCTGCCTTGGACGATTACGCGGCCGGCTGTGTCAGATGCTCACAATTTACCTGTTGGCCTTAGTTGGTGGGGCCTCTTGCAGCTAACAAAAATCAGGACATCTAAGACGCCCTGGCTGTAAAAATAGCACTCTTCATATTCTTCATCCATCGTCACACCGAATGCATTTGAAACTGCTTTCCATAAAGAACCAAGAGCCATAATTCTACCGAAAAGGCCACATTAATGAAAATAGCAAAAAAGGAAAAAAGGCTACTCTTCAAGCCCAGCAACCCTCTGACGAGCCTGCCTTCCTGCATAATTTGTGTCACACAACTACTACACACACGCCAGCCAGCTCTGGAACCCACACAGTCCTACTGCTGAGCTTTGTTCGGCTGCCTCGCTTTGCCTTGTCTGCCCATCTTATATTCATAATTTCTATCAACCCCTCTCGCCATTTGCCTCCATATGCAGTTCATCTCCTTTCTCGGACCGTTGTTGTGAGCTCTTTTACCGCGACCTGACTGCCTCACCGTCGGTGCCTTATCAACCAGTGGCGGCTGCTTCCGATAAACGATTCCTCCAGAGCTTCACGAAACCTTGGTTTCCAACACAACATCAACACAGCTTCACTTCTTTATGAATTCGATACGTGCCATTGCGGCGCCCACGTCGTACCGCTTGTCGCGGTCCGTCTCTCAGAATTATTATGACATGCACATGCAGGGTCTCGCCAAAAGCCACGATTCCCACACGTCGCTTCCTCATCTTTGTGTCCTGGTCTTCGAAGCTGTTCTCGAGGTCGTCTGTGTCATTCTTCCAGGATATATCATCGCAAGGCTCGGTCACCTAGATACCGAGAAGCAGAAGTTTTTAGCAAACTTGAATGTAATGCTTTTTACGCCATGCCTGAGTAAGTTGATGCGTACCCCTGCCCTTATGACGAGCAACGTCATTGACCATTGCGCCTCTCAGTCTTCACAAAGCTTGCCTCTCAGCTCACCACCGAGAAGCTTTCTGAGCTTTCGATTATCCCTGTTATTTTTGCCATCCAGACGTTTGTGTCTTGGGGTGTCTCTGTTGTAGTCGGCAGGCTGTTTGGGTTTAGCAGACGCTCCGCCAACTTTGTAACGGCCTTGGGCGTTTTCGGCAATTCCAACTCGCTTCCCATCTCTCTGGTCCTCTCGCTGTCGCAAACCATCAAGGAACTGCACTGGGACAAAATCCCTGGAGACAATGATGACGAAGTTGGTGCACGAGGTATTCTATACCTGCTCATCTTCCAGCAGCTCGGTCAACTTGTGCGCTGGAGCTGGGGATACCACGTGTTGCTGGCCCCCAGGGAGAAGTACCCCGAGTATCAACAGGAAATCGCCGAGGAGGGCCAATCCCGCCATGAAGAAGGCGACGAGCATGAAACCCAGACTCTTATAGGTGCAGTTGAGGGTGGCTCGGATTCCGAAGATGATCGTCTTAGTATCGACTCTCAAGGCTTTGATCCCGCTGGTCGCACACCCCTTGTTAATACCTCGAGGGTTTCTCTAGCGATTTCTAGCCATGGCAATCTCAAGATGAACGTTTTGAAGAACAGTAGATCGTCAAGCGCCACTCCTGTTAATGAAAGCGAAGATGGGGGCGACATATACTATTTCCCTCGCATCAGCCCCATAGGGGGGAACCGGGGGTCGAATAGATTCTTGGCATCGACCATGGCTAAGTTTGGTCTTTGGAAGAGCACACTTTCGGAAGCCCTCGAGCGTCGGTATGAAGGCTTGCCTCATCCTGTCCAGAGCTTCTTGAGCTTTTTGAAGAGGACTGGGGCGAAGTTTAACAACTTCATCTGGGAATTCATGAACCCACCTCTCTGGGCCATGCTGATTGCCATGCTGATTGTATCCACCCCTTCTCTTCAGAGATTCTTCTTCGAGGAAGGTTCATTGGTTCGGAACAGCGTAACCAATGCCATCCGCTCTAGTGGCGATGTCGCGGTTCCATTGATTCTGGTAGTCCTAGGCGCCAACTTGGCATGCAACACCATGCCCACGGACGAGACTCTTGATCCCGAAGAAGAGCGCTATGGAAACAAGCTCCTGATCGCCTCGCTATTCTCCCGAATGTTGCTGCCGACCATCGTCATGGTCCCGATTCTGGCGCTGATTGCCATGTACCTACCGATTAGCATCCTCGACGACCCCATCTTCGTCATCGTCTGCTTCTTGCTCACCGGCGCGCCCAGCGCTCTTCAGTTAGCGCAGATTTGCCAAATCAACAGCATTTTTGTGAAGACGATGGGAAGAGTTCTGTTCCAGAGCTACGTTATTTGGTAAGTCGCCTACAACCCCTCCTCAGTACAGATTATCCCGACGCTCGTTGCTGATACGTACTTTAGGATTCTCCCTTCCACACTTGTCCTCGTGATACTGGCGCTTGAGATCGTTGAATGGTCTAAGTAGTCGCTTGCACCTGGGTACTTGAAACGAATATCCTACGTGAAAAGGCACTTTTGTGGTAATATCGGCACACCGAATTTGAGTCGCAGCGCGCTCCTTTTTCAGGCTGCTGCCGTCGGCGTTAGGTTAGAAGTTCGCTAGAATATCGTGCTAGCCTCAGAATACGATAGTATGGGTCAAAAATACGATGGTGATTGCATAGCCTTCGCCAGCTGGGAGCGTCACGGTATTGATTGGATTGAAGGACCAGGTGCCCTTGCACGTGGGCACACGTCGTCTGCAGCGGTGGGGTCAGCCACCATGGTGACCGATCCCGGATACTTCACCCAGCTGCAGATGAAGGCTATCACCAGCAAGTAGTATTACATGTCCGTGGAAGATCTAGGCTACGCCGCGTAGCTCTGCATAATTTGGCGGATGAGGTTCCATCGTGAACGTGATATGCCTTGGCGTGGTCGGCTGCCTGTTTGGCAGGTCCAGATGGGGTTGTATGTGCAGTTGATACTGTTGTGTCACGATCGAGGTGCTTCATCAGAGCCGAAGCTGACTCAAACACATGCTTCATCATTTATTTCATTCTTTGATGTTGACATCGTCATATTGTCTCTTTGTGTTTCTGGTATTGAAGACTAATCTAACGACATATTATTTCGTCTTATTCTGGGGACTCCTATAATTAGTTGGTTATAGGGCGTCATCCATGGCATCCGGCGCTGGTGGAGCGGAAACGCCCGCCAAGAATTAGCATAGCTACCAACGACGCCGACGCACTTCTTGTCAACGACGGAAGTCCACGGAGTCCGCTTCTGCTAAATCGGGAAGCTGACGAGAAGCATCTGAGCTTTGCAACGGAGGAGATCGTCTCCAAGGCAGACGAGCTTGATGAGAAAGAACTGGAGATGAGAAGCACCCGCTTCATCCTGGACCCCACCGGGTGGTCCACCTACAGTGAGACAACAGTGGATGGTGTCACTGTACCATGCCCCGGTGGTAACGCCTTGCGCAGTTGGAGCAGAAATGGTTTGGTGAGTCGGGATTTTGGAGCACCTTCGATGCGTGATGCTGAAGTGAACGAACGAGAGCGAACGGGATTATTCTAGGTGAGGCAAGGCATCCGGCGGGAGGCCAATAGAGCCCGGATTCTCCTGTATGATCACCCCAACGTGGTCGAAGGGACGACTGTTGGCCACTGGCCGATGCACTCTTGGAAGACCTTGACACATTGAGACGACAGGAGGATCAGGAGCGGCCTGTGTTGTTCATTGCGCACAGTGTGGGAGGCATCGTGGTCAAGATGGCGCTGGTCAAGGCGAGTCGGAATCCTAAGTATGAAGGGACCTGGAGGAACTGCTACGGTATCGCGTTTTTTCGTAGTCGACTCTGATACTTTTGAATTTTTGCATACGTACTGACGACAAAACACAGGCACTCCGCACCAAGGCTCTAGCTATTTTGCAATGCCGAGTCTGGCATTCAGTATCCAACGTCGTCTTCAGCTCTCGAGCCCTTTGCCGACTTCGCTTACTGACGATCTGCGTGTGGGAAACAGCTTTCTCCTCCATATCCATGAAGACTTCAAGACCATCTCTAATGACTTCCGTATATGGGCCTTCTATGAGACAATCGACTCCAGACTATGCGGTAGCGGTTCGGGCGATGGCTACTTCACTGCGCCCCTCACGTCCATCAAGTCAGCCACCTTGGGCATGCGGTAAGAACGCATCTTCCCGCTCCAGAGCGATCACGCCAATATTGCCTCTTTCGAACGCCATAATATCCAGACGCTGCGGCTATTCCTGCGGCAGCTCGTGCTCCATATTGGCTGCGCGGACGCCAATACTCGTGAGGATAGAGGGGGATGGACTCTGGGTTTGAAGCAGAAGGTCAACATTGAGGTGCATAAGTTTTTTGATCATCTCGTGGGCCCTGGCAGTCCTGGAACTACAGTGATAAGGGCATGGTCGACTAGACTGACACTCAAGGAGTTCCTGAACAAAGGGCCTGGGGAATGTTTGGAGGGAGGCTCAATGAGATGGAGGCGCATCCGGAGGCGGCGAGATTTCTGAGAGCGAGGGAAAGGACGTCGCTGACCGAGAGGGGGGACGACAGAGCTCCCTTTATCCCACTATCGTGGCCTATCTCCATGTTGACGCGGCACTCCACCCCTGTGCACCGGTACCCACCACCCACCCGCGCCGACTTTGATCAGAATCTCGCTGTTGACGACGACGATATAGAAACGTCTCCATTATTACCAGAGGCGGTAGTGGCAATTCGAAAAGTGGCGCGAGACGACAAGCGCAAGACGAGCGGGAGTGTAAATATGGACGAAATTCGATCGCATCTGCGAAGCCGGAAGTGAATGCCCGGATGTTTGTTTGGGTCCATCTTCCGTATAACAACCCAGCTTGTGTAAAGGCAGGAGTGATTCGCGTGAGCCTGGAAGGCCAAACCGTGGCTAACGATGAAAGAAGAATGTTCTCGAGACGCTCCAAGTCGCATACAAGAGGCGCTTCTCATCGTTGTATAGTAATGACTTTTGGGCGAAAAAGCACACATGTGGGAGGCACGCGCAGCATTATGCGTATTTTGCAAAGCCCGGATGCTAATATATTGCTCCACACATACGTCTGCTACCTTCACCCAGTGTGACTGCTCGAGTTGAGGCTATGTTGCATCTAGTGGATGGAAGTGATTATGTCTGAGAAGCTCTTGCTATTCTTCCTATCTAATGAGAGTCTTTGGGTCAATCTTATACACGAAGAAACTGACGATGACCTCGGACAGCCGAGAGGCTCCGGATGCCCCGGGGTCTTTGACTTTATCTAGCTATTGGCCTGATTGAAGGAAAAGCTAGACCGCTGACGAGGCCGCTGACGAGGCAAGTGGCGATGGACGCCTATGATGAAAGAAAGCTTGACGGCCGTCATAGCCGCAGAAATCCGATATCCCGATATGTGACAGGCTAACTGAACATTCAACAGTGTCACCTCGGAGCCACTCGCTCACGTGTCCGTCAACATCAATCTCTCCTCCGGATTACGGCATGTATACATGCTTGTTCCTTCCGTACCTCCATTTTGACTCTGACGAACGTTGATTCGCCGCCGCAATCTCATCTTCCGACGCAACTGCCATGGGTCGGCCCGCCCCATCCCAGAGGATGTCGCCAAGTATGACTCTCTCGAGCTGCAGACCATCTGGAAGTTCCTCGGGCATGATCCGCCACTCAACTGCCGCCGCACGCTAGGTCAGTACGGATATCCATCGCTACAAGGCACTACGTCCAAAGATGATAACCAGATGCTGTACAAGCTGACCGAAGAACAGGTATGCCTACCAGGGCAGCAGAGAGATATATCCGGTCAGGGGTCTAGAAGCCAGGCGGGGTCTGTTGGAAGCGGTAACTGGAGAGAACAGATAATCGGGAAGGACGGGGATGAGAGTTCGGGCGATGACTCGCACGACCGTGTGCTGAATGGGAACGTATTGATGGTAGACAGTTGTGGTTATGGGCTATCAGCTCTCGCCTGTTGACATCCCTAAAGCTGGCAACGCAGGATACTGACCAGGGCTTAGACACACTACTTTCGTTTTTCCCGAAGCGAGAAGGTAATCCCATTGAGGGGCCGCTGTATCAGCACGCTGACCTACGGGATAGCATTTTCAATGAGGTCAATGGTGACTTGACTCGGCAGTGCGAAAATGCGCTGGACCTTGCAGCATTGGCGGCTTTGCATGCTGTGAGCGTACTGATTGATCGTTCGTCACATCCAGACTTGGAGGTATTCCGCACCTTCGAGGAGGCAATCAGTGTCTTGGTAAGAAATTCCAGAATCTCAGTTAATTGACGGCGCGCTAACCATGGGGAAAGACCGAGAAGCTCACTTCGTCGCTCAAAACCTTCCGCACTGAGGGGTTTCGGGATAAAGCCTTCGACTATGAGTCTGTTGAAAACAGGGAGCGGTCTATCTGTGCTCGGAAAGGGGAACAGGGCCATTGAGTTGAGCAAGAGAACCGCGACATCACCTCAGCGCTGCTCGAGCTGCGCGACCTCGAAGGTGAGCTCGTGATTTTGCTCCATCTATTTGAGCTGCAGTCTAACGTCATCTCGTTGACGTACGCAACCTACATGCGGTCAAAGATGCGGGACTTCACTGCCAACGACCGAGGGTTCCTTAGCGAGGCGCTCGAGAAGCTGAGTGACTATGCCCATAAGACGAATGAGATGATCCGGCGGGTGAGGAATACGAGAGACGGCTACGATAATCTGCTGCAGATGGTGCAGAGACAGGCCCGGGTCGACGAAGTGCGGCTGAATCGCTTGCATGCGGACCTGGTGAGCGCGTAGAACCGCGGTGTCATAATCTTTACGCCTTTTACTGCCATCTTCTTGCCGCTGAACTTCTTGACGGATCGTTTTAGCATGAACACGCAGGAATGGAGAAGCGGGGGATGGCCGTCGCTGAAGACCATCGGGGCGGTCTCGGTGTCGTCCAGCGTCGTGCTGATCATCATAGCACTGGCTATTGCGTAGAGCAATTGCTAACGCTTATAATAGTAAGTTATAGAATTATAAAGTAAGCCTAAGGGCTTATATATAAGCTTAGGCAGCTTCTAGATAAGTGCCGCTAGTATAATATAAGCTATAGAAAAGTTGCCTTAATCTCGGGAAATTTATAAAGTGTATATAACGTCAAGCGCCTATATTACATAGGTTGTGACATTACTCCGTAATAGAAAGGAAAAAAGTCGATATATCATAGTTCTGCCAGTTGTGACCACCTGGTCCCAACCTGGGCTGTGACACTAGCCCGTTAACAGAGGGGGTCTGTGCCCCAAGCACGCAGGCCTTATGCGCCTAGACGGCGCCAGAAACGACACATCATCTAAAGCCTCATACCGTCCTACTGAGTCACACATTCCTGGACTATTAATATAGTTAGATGCATTCTCACTGGATTTCCTTTCTTAACAAAATACAAACCTTAAAAAACCTCCAGTTTCTGATTTTTCCAAATCGCTCCGTCGCATGACGCACATGATGACCCAATTCACAGGCATCGACACACTGGAAAGCTTCACAATTCACCATGTGAGCTGCGTAGAAGAGTTGCATCACTGGGTCCCCTCTCTGGCTCGACTACTGCAATCATGCGTCAATGTCGACCCAGCTTCGTCATCCATCGGCTTCCGCGCACCTCTTTCCGAAGCTAAAGCGACGGCATATTGGGAGTCACTATCCGCCAATCTATTCGGTACTCGGCCCTCCACCACGCTGTTTATTTTATCCCGGGGCTCGAATGCAGTCGGGACAATCCAGCTGGTCACTCACCCCAAGGAGACGCATGCGCACAAGATCGAGGTCGGTAAACTGTTGGTGGCTGGAGAGGAGAGAGGCCACGGGCTTGGTAGGAGACTCATGGAGATAGCAGAGAGGTATGCGTTTAACAAGTTGGGCAAAACGATGGTACTGCTGGATACCGCTACAGAAACTCCCGCTCGAGGATTTTACTTGAAGCTTGGATATACGGAATGGGGCATTTGTCCGCAGTATGCGGAGAGTGCTACGGGAGATTTGCATGACTGCTCCTTTTTCTACAAGATCCTTGATAAATGAGATTTGTTGTAGAATATTCATCGAAATACTGGGTTGAACTTTATGCTCGCTACTTATATACAGCCACTCCTAGCCGGCCCGACTCCTCTGTCTCTCACAGCCTGTCGCTGCCAGCGGCAACAGACCGGACATCCGTCTCCTGGGTGTGCGTGTTCTTTTGGGGGGCGTCACCATCGATAAACTAGTCTAGGATGCTATTTACATTACATAAAAAGACAAAGAAAGAACTTGCAAAGTGCTGCCGGGCTGTCTAAAGATTTTTGTTCCTGGCACGCACGGGCATTTAGGACATGGACCCTGACCCGTTGCAACCGAGGGATAAAAGAGTTTCAGTAGACACGCATACTTTGCAACAGTAATTTGGAATTCAGGTAATTTAATATTCTGGCCTCGTCTCCTTTCTACCGTCCACAACGTTGAAAAAAGGGTTCGTAACGAGATTCATTCCAGCACCATCAAACTCATCTGCACGCCCGTCTCTTATAGAGGTTCGTTTACCCATTCACTGGTATATGCCACCCCGCTGAGTTTGAAGAGCGCTGTAATCGGGCACCGCCGCTCAACCTCAGCAACAAAGTGTTTGAACTTGGGATCATCGTTACCACCTGTTGCATTGGTTTGCACTCGGACTTTCACATTCACGCTCTCCCAGTTTGGGTTGCCTTCCTTACCCCCAACTAATACCGCTGTCGGCAGCTGCCCTTCGACCGTAACATGCCACTCGCCGAGAGTGAGGCCATGATCCTTTGCAACCACGAAGCCAGTAACTTGGTTGCAAGAGCCCAGACTGGCTAGGGAGTAGGCGACTGGTGAAGGGTGGGAATCTTTGCCGCCCAGTACGGTGTAGGTGTCGGTAGAAAACTTATACGGCTTGTCTTTAACCGAGATGGTTTGTATCGTGCCGGTTCCTTGCCCGGTGACTTGGACGGGGAGGGATTGAAGCCAGGCCGGGGAAGTGGAGAACTGACGAAGACCAGAACTCAGATAAGATCCCTGGATTTTTGCGGAGGCTCTCGCCAGTGGACCAAGTCGAGCTCGAAACATGATGAGAGAAAGGGTCGATACTCAGGCCTTAGGTACCTTAGATGATGAGATTAGCTGTCTCAAGTATACAGGAGAGGCTCGTAGTTGAATAATGTACCTTGTTATTCATGTAGCTCACAATGTGGTGTCTAAATGACATTGGTAGATGGACTCATGCGCCCTTTAGTACTTCTCAGATTTGACGCTGCGTTGTTATTAGCTGAATAAGATGGCGCCATTCCCTGGGCAAATGTTGACTGACAACGATTTACATATGGAAGCAGTTATTGGCCACTATTTGACGAGCCACGCGGGGCAAGCGGCACCGAGGTCTAGATTGGATGGGATTGTCCCAGAAAAGAACGGCGCGAACTTGAAAACATGACGGCAGAATGGAGCAGCTTACTGCTTCAGGACAAGCTCAGCTCGGAAGTGGGCGCTAGTGATGACTCATTTAAGCTAGTGTTCCGTACTAGTTCTAGGAGGCGATGTAAAAGTTACCGCTAGAGTAGCAGCGAAATATATCTTAATAGAGTTAGAATTTAGTCTGTGCGTAGGTAGCACTCCGATTAATCCCGCCCTTGCTGTGTGGACTTCCTCAGGCTCGCTCAGGGAATGCACTCTTGACCGTTATGGCACCCTCCCCATCTTCAGATCCTAGCAGCTGCTACGACTTACATGGATTTCGAGCTCCTGGGTATGCAGTGCACTAAGAGTCGCTCCCACGAACAAAATAGGGATGTCAATTCAACTAAAAGACTTCACTAGAGTAGACTGGAAGTGGGAGTTGTAGAGGAAGTCTAGAGTAGGAATGCTTAAGTAAAGCAATCCTGCTTAAAGCGTTCCCAGCCCCGCAATTCCCGAGCACCACTCTATTTCTGAGCATTGAGGAATTCACAAACAACCTGATCTATCCTTCATCCATCTAAGGAGTACCTCCTCTCATCATGTCCGATAGCTAGAAAGCTAGCGACTCGCCTCCCGGCCTTTCTGCGAGTAGACCTTAGAAGAGGCAGCGGCAGAATACGCCCCCGCCTTCCGACGATGCGAACGGCGAGCCGATTAAGTCTCGGTCGCAAAGTCTTCCACAGATGATCATATACTGTCTAGTCGATACACAACCAGATGAGCACCTTCCAGACAAGACATCATGTCAGGACCTAGTAGAGCTCGACACCGACAGACCTCCCCGAGCTGAGAGGTTCACTCTGCACTCTATCCAAGCCAAACTAGCACAGCTAAACGGCCGCTACCACGAGCGAAAACAATGCGAATTTGCGGCTGGACACCCACTCATTTCCTCCCTACGTTCGCTTATCCACGCCCGCAGTGGGTTATGCACACTCTGCGCTTTTTACGAATGGGGTCCTATCATGGGAACGCGCAAGCTGAAGTACTATTCGCACCGAGCAGAGTCGAAGTAGATAGCACCGTGGCTAGAGATGTTCCGGGACTATCAGGCAAGCGGGGGCGGACCGGGGGCGCGGCGTACCCATTGCCGGTTTCCAGTAACACTATGCTGGCGTACGGTATATCGCGAGGAGATGGACGCGAAGTATGGCAACGAGGCGGAGGCGCAAGAGGAGGATGTGTGGTATCGCGAGGTTCGATGCGCTTGGGTAAGACGGTTCAACAGTTTGTTACTGGTTGTATGGTAGTTGGCGGTCGTCATCCGGGCGCTGGCGTAAGTGAGCTAGGTGCTCATGTCTTGTGCATTATGGGATGGAGTGATTGGAAAGGGCTGGAGGAGTTTGGGCCTGAACACATCCGCGAATGGCTTCAGGAGATGGATACAGTTGAGGATTTACGATACTCGCGGCTACTGAAGTTGTTTTAGTTGTTAGTTAATGGTTCATGGTGAAATATAACACGGGGGGTTATGATTGTTAAGTACTTGCGCAATATACATGCTAGCATAGAGTGCATTTTTATATTCTGTAAATGTATTATTATGAAGTGAGAAACTGCGTATTTACCCACACAGTCCCTTCTGCCTTGTTTAAAAAAGAAAAGAAAAAAGAATGCAAGAGTTTCTTCTTAAACATAGATCGTCTAGGCGAGGATCTCATGGGACATTTCTGGTCCAGCAGCACGAGAAAGCACCTTTGTTCATTCCTCAGTCTCAATCTGCATTACTCGCTCAAAAGGGGCTTCGCCTTGCCGCACCTTGCGTCTTGCTAGCTCAGTAGGCGCATCCCAGTATGAACGCAGGGCATGGGACGGATAGGAGTCTCCGATCCTCCTTCTGCTTAGCATCTTTTGGATCATAAACCGATCCCCAAAGGATTAATAAGGAGCTTAACGGCATAGGAGACGTCTTTTATACTCTAGTGGGTAGCAAGGTCGCTGCCATCAAGAAGTCCACGGCCAAAGAGGACTAGGGTGACCTTGGTAGCGTTAGTAAAAAGGAAGAGGTCTTGTAGGTATTTCTGGGTCCATCTTGCCATCTTGGTTGCTTCGTGTCGGTAGTGAACGCTTTTCTCGTCATCGACACCCTGGTCAGCAGAGGCAGCATCCGCATTGGGCTCGTAGAGATGGTGTCCGGAATACTCATCATGCAGGTCAGCGACGACGGTAATTTCCTTCTTCATCAGCGGGGCGATCGCAACCGCTATTATATAGCCGCCAAGGAGGTCAGTCTTGAATTCGCAAAGCCAGTGGAGGCGGAAATTAAAGTCATTCTCGCCGTAATACACCTCACACGCCTCCTGTACCAGTTTCTTGCCGGTGTCATCAATGACCATAAAGTGCTGTTGTCGTAGGAGAACGCCTGTAGCAGTATCCGGATTCAGCGAGTCATCACCATCTCCCTCTCCGATGATGACAGGCTTCCTCTGCACTAGGTGCTTGCGGAATATAGCTCGGCGTTGCTCGAATTCCAAGGAGGTAAACCGAGCAACGGTGTGGCCACCGAGCATCGTTCGGACTGCTCTGTGGTGTCCGTCCATGGTAGTTAAAATGGTGGAAAAGTGAGGGGTTGGCATGTAGCTGCCTAAGGTTGAAGAGAGGTTGAGAGTCTTTTTCAAGGTAGGAGCAGGATTACCAGATTGCCACCTACTTCCAGTCCCAGACCGGATCCACTCAGTAATGCACGATGGAAGTGCGCCAGATGCTGGGTCAGCCAGGGGGTTTCGGGTCCTCAGCCATCATCATGAGTGTAGCGTTGGCTATCGCGCTCAGCATTTTGTTTGCGTGCAGCAAATTTTGTATCCTGATCCAGACAATCGGTTTCTGCCGCCCGGCATGTTTAACCGTGATGTCAGTCTCATCCTCGCGGTAGGATTCTTAGTTGTCTTCTCCATGTACACCACCGTCTCATTCCTCTCAGTCTTCTATCAGGTACTGACTGACTCCAACTTTAATGAATGACCCTTGATGAATTGTTCCAGCACTAGTATAAAGCCAGGTCGTTAAAGGATTGTCCTCACTCCAAGCCGCTGTCACCTTATTGGGATACCTCATCCCGGTTGGCGCCTTCAGCCTCATCACTGGTGCACTGGTGATATTCGTTCCTTGGGCCAATCTGGTCATCTGAACCGGGACTGGGTTGGCTGCTGTTGGCACATTTCTCCTTGCATTTCCTGATGAGAAATCGGATGTGGCCTTTGTCGGCGGCCTCTTCTGCATCGCTGGCGTGGGATTTGGCATCACACAGAGCCTCAGTATCGTATTCAGCTAAAAGTGGCTTCCTGCCGGCTCGGCAGCCACTCAGGATCTCTATAGCACTCACTGCGCAACTGTTCGGGGGTTCTTTCGGTCTTGTTCTCGGTGCCATCTTGCTCACCAGCCAGATTGCATCCCGACTGGAGCAGTCATTCCCCAGTGTCCCAGCCACCGTCAGACAGCAAATCCTAGGCGGGTTTTCTCATAGCGCTGACGTGTCGAAGGCGAAGGTACCTGAGGAGGTCATCACCCAGCTGCCTCATATCGCTGCAGAGTCGACCGACGTGATCTTTTACGTGGCTAGAGCGGCTGCCACCCTTAGTTTCCTTACAGCGCTAGGAATAAGGTGGCATAAGCCAGTCTTGAGGTAGAAGCACCGGGAGTTTGGTGTTTAAAGAGACTTGTGAAATTATAGGATGCAGACAGTCAGTTAGGTGGAGGGCAATGAACAGTATTTTTGAAAGACCATAGATTATAATAGCATGCATGATTAGTAAGAGTGTAATGCCTGTCAACATCAACTTCCTACACCTTAAGAATCATTTGCGCTTCGGCGGAGGAACTGATGGCAAAACGGGTGCTCTTGGTAAATCTCTTACAGGCCTCAAGAGGGAAGACGATTATTGCAGTCTACTGGTATGTGGCTGTCCGCTCCGTCGAGGGCGAGTAGCTGCTGGTACAGGGTCAAAAAAGCACAGTTTTCTTCACAACTTTAAGCGTCTTAAAACCCAATGCTTCCACGGTTGCTTTCCTCTAATCTTTCATCCAAACACTGATTGGCTACCGAAACACATTGCTCTGCTTCTTTCAAGAGCAAGCAACTTGCCATCTTCCTAGATGTCCCTACCCAAATCAAAGGGCGTGAGCATCTCGAATCCAGTTCCAACGACGCGACCCGTGTCGCCATAGCGGGCACCCCCGACCCCGACTTCGTAAACACCTGGCTCGATGCCGATAACGTCACATTCTTGAAGGAAAGTTAGGTCACCGGCTATGATGCGAAATCAGACACCACCACAACCAATAGAGCGACCAGTGCCATGCTGCAGGCCCTTCTCATATCCGTTACTTATGATTACATCCGCTGCGGCAGCGTGTACCTGACCAGCCGTCATGCCTGGGCGAACCGTTTTCCACGCCGCCGCCGAGGCCTCACGGGTGACGTTGACAATTCTTTTGACATCTTGCGGCAGGTTCACGGAACCAACTATAACCGGCCGGCCAAAGCGCATGTCATGCCCAAGCAACATCGGGATGCAGCAACATATCTAAACAGCTTCTCCTTCCCCCATGATGCGGCCCGCGGCAATGGAATGGGCATGTGCTAAGCGATTCCTGCCGCCACCCATGACGGTGAAGCTGGAACCAAGCGGCGAGTGGTTCTCATCGTCCTTCAGGTTTTCCAGCTGCTCGCTCCGTCGCAGCTTTGTAGCCTTGAAGCGCGGCTTGCCATTCGGCGACGCCCGGGGCAATGGCTTTTTGGATGGACAGTAACTTGTGGACGGCGATGTCGGCACAGAGGGACAGGATACGGATCGTTGCTACATCGTTGTGGCGGCGTACGAGGCCGATCATGTCTGAGACATCTCTGATCCCTTGCGGAACTACCTTTCGCATGTGTGAGGCGATGGCGTCCCAAAACGACCCAGGCATGCCTAGTTCTTCCCAATCGCCCCATTCGGCAACCACCTCTTCGCTCCATTTTTTTCTTATGATGGGTACTTCGATACGGGGCGACACAAACGCTGGTTCGCCATCCGGTAGCAGAATGAGGAAGATGGGCCTGATGTCTGGGAGTCATCCAGTCCGGTGAAGAAACGATGATTGGCTGAGCCGTGAAGCACATGAAGGTCGATGCCATCCTTCTTCATAGCATCTTGAGCGCGTGAGATGCCGCTACGGTAATCTGCTCTGGAAGTAAAGATGGGTTCAGCGCTTGCAAGGAATGACGTCTCGAGATCCATGATGTGGTGTTTTCCAAGATTACTCTCGCGATGTGAACGGATATTTCGAAGGCTGCTAGTGTGCTGAGTTGATGAGTGCGTGTTGAAGACGGGTACAGACTTTACGTAACTCCTTCCTTTTGTCTTATGACACTGATCAGGGATTGAGTTTGGAAAGCCAGAGAAGAGCGATTGGTACCAAATTGGAGAATGTTGAATAAAATAGCAGTTCGATATGGGTTGGGAATTTTCGTATCGAGCTTCTACTTTACCTGTTCGCTTATCGAGCAACCCTGTTGAGGCGGCGTGAATCCTCTGATAAATTTCATACCATTTCAACAAATGCCATTTTTAAAGAAGAACAACCTGATATATTACTGTTAAATACCTACCTCTACATCTCGGATGTTAGAACCTCACTTAACGTCGTTTTTCCAGCCTGGCATATCAGCCAAATTCTTTGCTAGGGCGGCTCGTCTCGACTTGAGAGTATCCCCTGCTGTTCTCCACCTCCAGGGATCAGCCAGGTCCTGAGGAAGAGGGCCTTCCATCAGCTCAACCACTTGCTTGCCAATGTTTGGCAAAAGCTTGAAACTATTCCTGCAGTATGTAGAGTTAGAGCGCTGATTAAGTTTCAAAGCTTTTAGTTTATTGCTTACCCGCTGTCTCCCGTAGCCAGGATAAAGTTCTTCCACTTTGGGTGCTCGCAGATCAACAAGTTGGCGTCAGCAGTATCTGTGCACCAACGCATTGAACGGTTCAACAGCTATCGGTTTTTAAAGCGTGGAATGAATCTGGCGATGGCCTTTCGAATACTTACTTCAGAAGCGTCTGGGTAGGTATCTGTGGGATGTTTGGCGTGCGACCAAGGAACAGAGATGTGTTTAGGAACGGCAGCAACATAAGGCTGATGCCACTTGAAACGAGAAAACCCGGGGAATTCGTCGCAAAGTTTGATTATTCCATGCCTGCAGATGCATATTTAGTATTTGCTGATCACTTTCTCAGATACTGGATTGAAAGTTCCTTACTCATTTGGCTCAAAGAAGAAACCGTATCCACCGTCGTATATCGCAGGTACGTCTTTATACTCGGCCACCTCTTGAGGCGTGAGCTGGATATAAGCAAATGCCCAAGCCTGGAGTTATATTAAAGTTAATGGCAAGATCGATTAAACTGTTTGTCTTGGAATTCCTGCTGATGAGATGCCATTGACTTACTTTTGAAACACATTGATCCTCCAAACCTATCAAAGCCGGACTCCAAGCGCCGGTAGCCAGAACCACTTTGTCAGCATAGTATTTTGTCCCGTCTTTTGTTTCAACGCCGTTGCATGTCGTTCTGTCCTCGGCGAAGAGAGGTCGCGTAAAGGATCCAGCACTAGCATTGCGCGTCAGAGTGAATACTCTCGTTATGCTTAGGGGTTTGCAACAATCCCAACACATACCGGCCGGACCCAAAATTGACGCCTTGGTTTTTAAGGAACTGTACCGCTCCCTCGGTGTTGGATTGATGAGGATCCTAATGACGGATTATCCTTAAAGTCGGGGCTCTCTGTACTTCGCGTACTACGCACAGAGCAGCCTGCATCATAATGTTGTGACAGCCTTCAACATCATCCACTGCTGTCCCTTAAGCCATGGGTTACATGCCACTGTCTTGATGCTCCTCACATGGAAAACTTCGTGGAACTTGGAACGAACAGAATGTCACCAAGCTGAGGCCTCCCCTTTTCTACAGTTGCATAATTCATCTCACTGTTATATTTCTCCGTCCAATCTTTCGTTTGTTTCGGCGGCGGCGTCGTCACGCTAACATATTGTTTCACCTTGGCAAACCTTGAGCGAGGTCGGCCTCACTCCATCTTGTTCAATAACTTAGCAGGTTCGTTGTCCCAAAGTCAGGTGGCGGCTGAAACACCGATTGTCACATCCAAACCCATTGCTGGTATCAATAGGTGGGAAACGGCGTTAAATAATGCATATATTAACCGTAGAGTGCCTGACTAGACGGTGTAGGAAGTATTGCTGATGGAATCTGAAAATTTATGCACATGTAGGACGCGCAATGGCTGGACATACCCGACCTTTGAAGGCAGGGCTTTCATACGGGCGGAACATACGCGAGGTCATTCCCATCACCAGAGCCTAGGGTAGAGATCTGGCGGGGAAACGAGTTGCTCGAGAGACGATCGTGGTACCGGCTAGGAAAGACCTGACTCAAGAAGCTCAAATTAATTTACGGGGACAGAGGGCGGTTGGATGCTGATCACGGTACCATTGAGGAGGAATGAAGACGAAGGAGAAACAACCAATGTACGTCCGCTTCATGATCTACATCCTCCGTAACGTACGTGGTACGTAGAATATTCCATTCAGTTCCCCAAATAAAAATCGCATACTGCCAATCAGACCCCTGTTCCTTCTCCCCCAGGGCGACGCCATCCTGGAGAGAAGTAGTGTGTCATGCCTGTAGGAAGGACGGGCTAGCGTGAAGGGTTATATTCATCATTAGAAATCGTCAGAACGACCCTTTAGACCTAACGCTACCCAAGTTGAGAACGTAGAAGCCGGTTCGTAGTGGTCACGATGAACGGAGTGGCGTACGCAACGTAGATTTATGTCGATTGATCTGTACACCGCAAAGGGATTGATGAACTGCGTATGACGGGCATTTAAAGATTTGACAACACAAGACCAGTATTCCAAAGGCTATACACGCGTAGCCTTCCATTTCCATCGCTGCCAGCGTGCTGGTCAAGTCATTAATAATTATACAGTAATATTGATATAATATCGTGTACCTTATACTCATCTGTCCCTTAAAGAGCTAGCAAGACACCGCAACGAGTATTCGCCGCCGGGTCTGGTACAGTATTAAATGTCGACGGCAAGGTAATATTAGTCACCTGCGCATTAAAACCATACCTTTGAAGGGACTTGACGGAGCTCGTGCCTGTGCTTCCATACAGGGCAAAGTCGACAAACCATCCCTGCATCTTCCGGGCAACAGTCGAGGGCAGCGGGAGACCCCAGCCATCTGTCGTGGCACCGTTCCAGAAGGTGAAGGCAAGATCCTGAGAGTGCATTCCCGGGAATATACTGAACTGATAGCCACGAGCGGAGCCACCGTACGCCAAGTTCAGTCCAAAGGCGTAGCATGAGACAATCATCTCACCAATCGCAAGAGAAACGCGCTCTGTCGGAGTCTTATACGGCTGGAAGCCTGAGTAGTCTTCCGGATACAAGAGCTCACTGACAAGCCTGATGATTTCGTCCCCAAGAGTTGGGATGAGACCGCTGATAAAGTCGGTAAATCCAGCTTCGTCATCAACACGAGGGTCTGTAAACATCAAGCCCTCATCCAAATTGTGGGCGATGATGAGCTCAACGCTGGTATCAATCTGTCGGCTCAAAAGCATTTGACCAGGTTCTCGAGGAATGAAATTGCCGTCGATGTTAGGAGCTTGGAGAGAGTCAGCACATCGTTTACCAACATGTTAGCTTAATGCTAGCGCGCGTGCTTACCGAAGGTAGCAGTTCCAAATGAAGAGTTGGCGACCATGGCTGAGTTGATGCTCTGCAGGTCCTCCGATGACATGGACTTGGCTTCCTGGATCGACGAGACACTGGCTTGAGACAGGAAATCGAGATAGATGTCAGCATACAATTCCGCATTGGTGCCAGGCTTCAAGGCAGGGCTTTGCAGGATGGCCCTTTGGAAGGGAGCAGAGCCCTTTGCGCCACCAAAGGCCGACATCTGGGCAACAATGCTTCCAGCTCCAGCAGATTCGCCCATTACGGTGACGCAGTTTGGATTGCCACCAAACTTGCTGATGTTGTCTTTCACCCATTTCAGGGCCAGTCTTTGATCGTAGAGTCCGGCGTTGGATGAAATGCCATCCATCCCAGGCAAGCGTGGCGGAAAGCCGAATAACCCCCTGGGCTATGATCAGCATTAATCCTCACGGCGTGTCTGGGCTCTCCGTCTTACAGGCGATAGTTGATCTCAACAAAGACGATGCCAGAGCGACCACTGCGAGTGCTTTCGGCAATCAGACCTGCAGGTGAGTAGGCATTCTTATATCCAGAGACGTAGGCGCCTCCATGAATCCAGACCAAGACGGGAGCGCCGGCCTTTTTTGTGTTCCTTGCATTAAAGATGCTGGCTGGAACCACGACGTCGAGCTGGAGGCAATCTTCAGATACATTGGGCGTCGGGTTCGAAATAACGCTGGGGGTTCCTGAGTACGGGCTGTTGGCGATGGCCTCGAGCACTAAAGGGATCGAGTAGGCGAACCAGCCAGCAGAGCCCTGAGGGCAAGCGCGCGGGTTCTTCCCATCATTGACGGTACGGTTCACCGTAACTATAGGAGTGGGCTTCTTGAAACGTAACGAACCGATTGGAGGCTCAGCGTAGGGGATGTTGTTGAAACTGTAGTAGCTTCCCGTTTCCTGGAGAGGCCCTGGTCAGTCGAGTCTCCAGCTCATGCCTTTGATTTGGCTGTCTCTTACATTAAGAATGGCCTGATGGACAGACGTCTTCAGGTCAACAATCGGCAGTGATCCGGCGAGAGTACCTGGTGCCGTCGTTAGGAGGGACACCACCAGAAGCAGCCTTTGGCTCAATGAGGAAGACATGGCGATGAATGGACGGAACGGAAGTGTGTCTCAGATAACGGACGGGCATATGTGACACGCAAGAAAGGGCAGTTTCTGCGAGCTGAGGTGCAGGGAGCCAGCCACATGCATTGCGAGCAACAGTGGTTTCTTATTTGCCTTTGGCCCCTACGCGGCTGACGACAGCCATGAGCGCATTCAAGTCGAAGCGGCTACTGCCACCGTTTTTGAAATTAACGGACGGAAATTCATACTGAAAACGCACACTTTTCCTTCTTTCCTGCTGCTCTGGTGCCCAGGACGCAACAGGTGTGTCGGGTCGTGGGTCGATAGCCTCATGCATTGTACTTTTGTATGCCTGTCCCCAGCATGGTCCACTAGGGTACATACAAACTACGTAGTACCCTCATCAGTCGAGTAATGATCCTAGCAACGGCGTGGTGAACTAGTGGGTTCGTCGCGCGGTTGCATCGGGCGGCGAACCCGGCGCTGGACCGTCAGTTCCTGCACCCTTGTCGAACGGTTCAGGGGTAATCCCAGAATTTGTTTCTTCTATTCTCGAAAACCCCGTTAGTGCGGCCGCCATGGATGCTTGTCCACGTGCATACGGTCTCTATGGGGTCTGGCCAGTAATTATAATTTATCCCTCAGCCTGGCTACATGTATGTAATGCAATCATGATGGCCATTAATTCTCGCGTCCACTTCGCTTCTATGCTGCCCACCAGGGGTGATCGACGATCACCACATTCCTCAATCATGCTCGCACATCTGAGATCTGACGAGTCTGACACTCTTCCTCATGACAACATCGGATCGCGGCTCCTCATCAGCGTCTGGGTTCTCTGTGGTTTCGCCGGTATTTTCTTGGGACTCAGAGTGTACTGCAAGATTCTCGGACGTCGGGGGCTGTGGTGGGATGATGGTTTTTTGATCGCCGCCTTTGTGAGCTTTCTTTTCCTTCCGCTGTATTAGTACACAGCTGAGTGTCGGGGCGCGAATTCATCCCTGTGTTTATAACGTAGACTTGCTAATTGTTGGGTTATCAACAGGTCGCCCTGGTCACCGAGTGCGGACTAATTGTCGCCATGGTAGGACTGGGATACGGGAAACATATTTGGGACTTTGAACAGGCCAATGTCCCTGAATGGGTGCTCCTCTCCAACTGCAGAACCACGTTTACCGTTGCCGCCGCGTGTTGGAGCAAGACGTCGTTTGGAATCACGCTCACCCGCATCACCGAAGGATGGACCAAACGCTTCATCTTCATCCTGCTTGTTTCCATGAACATCTTCTTGGGACTGAGCGGCCTGTTCCCATGGGTCAACTGCACCCCGATTAAAAAGTCCTGGAGTCCCTTCACCGAGGGAACTTGCTGGCCTTCCAAGACACTGGTCCACTACAACATTTTCTCTGGAGGTAGGTGCATCCTTGGGTCCAATCAGTCACCGGCATTTGCATCTGACAAACTTCAAGCATATTCGGCGGCCTGCGACATTATTCTCGCTCTCCTGCCGTGGACGGTGCTGCGGACTCTCCAAATGGCAATGCGGGAGAAGCTGGGCGTTGGTTTGGCTATGAGTATGGGAATTTTGTCAGTCTCGGCGTCCCCAATCCATCCCGGAGAGTCTTTGAACTGCGCTCACAAATATAGTGCTGGAATCACTGCTATCATAAAGACGAAAAATCTGACCCTCCTTCTCGAAAGCGACTTTTGTACGTTCGAACCCTCCTGGCCGGCGTCAGACAACCGAGTGTTACCAGCTGACCAAATATTGCTCGCAGATAAATCCGTTCAGCTTACCATCTGGGATACTGCCGAAAGTTCCGTCACCATTATGGCTGCGTCGATCCCCGTTCTCCGTGTCCTTATCCGAGAAGCAAAGTCATCCGCTCGAAAGTACTACCACGCCGAAGATGGACACAACACATACCGTACTCAGATTATATCTCACAGGACTCACGCATCGGAGTTGCAGGCCACACGAAATGTGCAAGATCCAACGACAGATGACGGGAGTGATAAGGGCATTCTCAACCCCCAGAAGGGAATCTTTTGTACTGATGAGGTTGCTGTGAAGTATTATCAAAAAGAGGCGACGGAGACTTACGAAATGAAGGCATATAGATCTAAGTTATAATAGATAATGTACTTAATAAACAAGTTAATTAAATAAGCGAGTTAATTACTTTTCCTTAACTATTAAGGCAAAAACTAAATAAAAAAAACATAATAAAGCATCTAGTTAATTAAAGCCAAGTGCTGCACTCTTCTTCAAAAGTCTTTATAACAACTTAATATTAAAACGACTGCAAGGGACGAAGAGGATGAAAACAACTCTAAATTGGTAACCTAGGAATTGCAAGGCCCGACCTAGGGAGCTATATTAGCCCGCGTTGTAAGGAAGGTCTAGCTAGTAAGGCAATAAGGGCGACCTAGGCAGCTAATAGCGAGGTTTTGCAGTCTTCTATAAAAGACTATATAGCCCTCCTATAGCTAAAGCTTTTAAGCTTCAGTCTTAATATAAAGCGGAGGGCACCTTTTGCATTTACTTAGCTGCGCACTACGTCTGACCTACTGCTATTACAAGTATAGCACTTGATATAATGAGCTCTTGCAGATAACACTACCTAAGAACAAATCCTCCAAGCTTCAATTGAAATCACTTGACTTCATTCTTAAATCTGTCTTTATATAGAGGGCCGGCTTGGGATAAGGAAATAAATTGATATAATGGATGCAATGCTGAGATAAACACTGAATATAGCAAGCGAATTCCAGAATATATAATATACATTTATATTTTTATAAATGACATCTTATTGCATTTATGCAAAGTTTGTTTGCCTCTGGTACACGCACCTAGGGGAGAGACCAAAGGTCAAACAGAAAAAAAAAATCAACAGTAAGGTAAAACAGTATAATGGACCCAGTACCCAAGCCCATGAGACTCAAGAGACTAAGGTTTCTATTGCACCAGGCTGCAAGCCTTGTTACCTTAACCACAACCCTTTGGGATGCCTCAATCAGCTGGAAAAGCTAGATCATGGAAAAGCTAGATATCGGCAAAAGCAAAATGCCCATGGGATAAAAGCCAGTGAGGGCTGCTCTGCGCATTTCAGACTCTTCGCATTCCGGCCCACCTTCCGAGCAACGCAGCAACCTCATAACAACTCAACCAATCAGATAACATGGCCGACAGCGTCATCCAAGTCAACACGACTCGTGTCGTCCTACATCGCGGCGATAGTAGACCGAATGCGCAATACATTACCGGCTTGCAATATAATCTTTACGATGAGATTATAAAAACTCCAGGTCTTATTCCTAGGCTGCAAAGTGCAGCTCGAACTTCCAATCTGAATCAGATTAAGAAGACTGAAATCAGCAGGCCTGCCGATTCGACGCTGATCCGATTAAAAAGGGCGTTATACACACCAGAAGGCATGGGTCTTGCAACTGGTCACGGATGCGGAGCTTATCAACCGGCAGCTAAGGGACTGACGCGTTAGAGACCAAAGGAATCCTAGTGTGTGGAGGGTTTTGGCGGAGGGATTCTGTGGAAAAGGCGTGAGTTGGTAGCAGATAATCAACCCAATAAGATCAATTCATCTGCCGCACTCAGACAAAGCAAACACGTGACGCAGGAACGTAGGAACGCAGAAACAATAGTCCGAACAGCAATTTCAACAGTGCTTATTGCATTTATAATTGCTATAAAGCCATTAACCCACTATATGTATATTTATTTTATTATAACACTTAGAACTTATTTTTATAATAGTTATATATCTATATTCTTAAGCGCCAGCCTCTATTAAAAATATTAAAAAACTAAACCATGTCCTCTTCTTCTTATTGTCTATTCTCTCGCCTCTAGCGTCATTATCTCACTCTCTACCCTAAACAGGGTCTCCTCTTCCAAAGGTGTACCATTAGCCTTAGTAATAACAACCCAAAGAATCCTATTTGCAACTTTCTCCTCCTTCTTATAAGCCTTCTCTATCTTCTTATCAACCCCCCCATACATCTCCTTCACTCTCTTTTCATTCTTCTTCTCCTCTTCCCGCTTTGCCGTCCCCAACCTCTCTAACTCTTCACACTCATGTCCTGACCCTTGAAAGCTTGCCTGACTATGATGCAATATCTCGATCTCATTATCGATTTCAGCAATAGTGTTGCCAGAATCAAGCGTAGCGGCTGAAACAGCGCAGGCCTTCGAATTTCGCGTTTTGTTGCTTTTTTCATGTGCCTTTTCAAGAGCTTTAATTTGCCGATGGTTGGCCCACCGCAAGGGTTTCTGGCCCATCTTTGATAACCAGTTCTCTGGCGAGGGTTCAGTAACATTGAAATCGAGGGGTGCTATATACCCTTCTAGTGCTTGGAGCCGGAGTAGGTGGGGATCTTTAACTCCAGACACGCTTTTAATATGACTGTTAGTTTTGATTTCGTTCGAACTGATAGATGCTGGAACGCTGTAACTGTGAGAGACGCCAAGATCATGAACTGTTTCAAGAGGGGGGAGCTTGAGTTTTGCTTTTTTATCCACTTCGGTAAAGTGTATTGCTGCCATCATCTTCTCAGTCGTCATTATCTGACAGACCTAGAACGGTCCAAAGTCAGAGGTGATTATGATCAAGGCAAGAAGGACTTACTAAACCCCTTGGGGCGAAGGTATCTGCGTTGGCGGATTTCAGGAATTTCCGCACACGGATAAGAGATACGCCTGCGGATGCTAGGAGGGATGTCACTTGTAAGACACCACCTATGACTTGTGCAGGGAGGACTCCTTGCACAGAGCACAGGACACCGCCCGTCACGTGCGCCACCTGGAAGATGGGAAGGGAAACAAAGACGTGGTTGAGGCGGTCAATGAATGCGAGGAATTCCGAGCTGGAAAGCAAAGGTGTTAGTGTGGGGGTGGTTTGCCGGCAGCGTAGCTAGGGTACATATATACTCTGTAATCGGATTGCTGAGGGTGGAGAGGGAATGCGGATAGCAGCGGGCGAAGGGGGAGAGGTTTTTCATGAACTTGATAAACCTGAGATTGGTTAATTCTGGGGTTTATGTCAGTTGAGTGCTATGATGGATGGAAATTTAGATGTAAAGGATAGATGAGGACTAACGAGGGATGACGATTGGTTTATCAAGCAGGTCAGAGGTTGGCGCGGAGGGGAGTTCTTGGCCTTGGTTGCCTTGGACTTGGTATTGTGGGGGAGAAGCCGTCTCCATTGTTGGCTTGGAGTTGGAGTTTGAAGTGTAAGTACGTAACAGTGTAAGATACTAGAGTTGCGCTGAAGAATCGCGGTTTGAGAATTTGAGATCGAAAGTATGGGGTTGATCGTATTGGATAAAACGGAGTATAGAGAAACGGGGGATGTTGAGTAGACTCTGAGTATGCTTGAAGTGTTGCAGTTGAAAAGGTCGAGAGTGGGGATTGAGAATTGATGGAAGCACGAGAACTTTGCACTTTTTATCTATTTGTCTGGCTTGTGAGACTTTTTAGAAGAAGGCACGTACTCTTGCCAAACCCTGTTCTATGAAAAGTCTCTTCACACTTGTGTTTAGAGACGATCCTAATTGGGCTTTCCACCGACGCTTCCGAGCCATGACTACGTGTATAATCAGGTCATGACTAACACGCGAGTTCCCTGCAAACAATCCCCGAGAGCGAGAATACGAAACCGAGCCCAAACCCGAAATCACAGTAACGGCGGGATCCGTTCCTATCGTTGATACATCTGTACATGTTGGCTGATAAAGCAAGATGGCTGCCCTGTCCGCTGTTCCGATTACTAGGGGGGTCTCGTCATTTCACTTCAGCTCAACCCCCCGTTCGTCCCTCACGGGGGGGTCGTTGACTAGCGAAAAAGTCAGCGACCGGCGAAATTTAGGTACATCAGTCCACACTAAATTCTTGGTGTAGACAAGGTACCTTCATTATAGCGATTACATGGGGTAAGTTGCATCGGTATGTTCTAAACGAAAAGTCGGTGTGATGTAAGTGACTGACCAAAGTGCCATTTTCATCATTTCTAGTCATCTATTTCGTCTTTTAGGACTAGGAATTCACCCTGATTAGTATGATTTATATCATCTGCGATAACCTCAACTCCATCAACCTCAAAAGTCAACTTCTTCCTTCTAAGAGCCCGTTCCTGTGCGTTGAAGATCGCAAAGTTGACTGCTTCTTAGACCACTTCGGGGTTGTAGTCTCTCGGCTAAGATCCTGTTCCTTGCTATCTGTTGTCTCCTATTCCTAGCTGTTGAAGCTGGCGATGAAGAGCATATTTCTGCGCAAGCCACTTACTTGAAGAAAGGTGAGAACGCCGGTCTGTTTTAGACCACCAGTTGCTGCGTTGTAGCTGCATCTTACATAGCGGCTTCCAGGCTCTTCTGGGGTTAGAATAGATATCTTCTAGCTTTAGAGCCGTGATGCTAGGCCTTATATATAACCTGACATCACGTATCTAACGGCGTAAAAAGAGACCTTCATCTTGACTGTCTTTACGTAAAATTCGCTTCTTCTTATCGGCCTGTGCAGCTTGTCGATTATATTCATCCTTTGAGACTCAAAGCATAGCATTACCGACACTAATTGGGCCATATTTTGCTATAAGCCCCGTCTGTGCTTAGAGGGCTGACTGTCTTATAGCCTTATCTTTCAGATGGTGCAGCTCCTGAGTAGCGGTAATACCATTCAGGGCCAGTGTGTTACTAGCACTAACTGCATGTTCAAATACATATATAACTGACGGAGTCAACGGCACCCCTGATGTAATTAATGTGTGTATATGAAGCATTATGTAATCCTAATATCTCTTAATAACCTTCATTCGTAGTGGTAGTGTAGTTGCCTCTCCCCAGTCATACGCTACTAACAGCACCCTCTGAGGCATCACAGAAGTTATGAAGCTATCAGCGCTATATTAATATAGTATTATAATTATTGATGAAGAGCCAACTTCTACATAACCTGGAAGACTCTCAGCAGAGATATCTGCTGTCAATGATGACAGCGGATTAGCGAGGTTATCTAGGACCTTAGCTGGGTTATGAGGAAATAGGCCGCATTTCTCCTAAGCAGAAATAATCGTGTTCTTCCGGAAGGTCCGTTCTCATATCTCTTGGAGGTGATATAGGAAGTCGGTCTTATTGAAGTTATTAGCGCTGTCAGCAATTTCCCTATAGAGGATATACTGATGCTACCGCTTATATGCATTAAAAACACCAATATCAAGAGGCTGAAGATAATATATAAGATGTAGAGGCATAGGGAATAGCTCGATGTTATGCTGATTGCAAAAATAGAAGATTTCATTTATAAAGTGGCTCTCATACCCATCTATAAGAAGCAGCCGCTTCTCTTCTGGATTAGTAGGCTATATAAGTCGCTTAAAGTGCATAGCCCACTCGAGAGCTAGGATGTCATTGATATACCCCTTGCTACTAGTCGTAATCATAGTATCGTTATTAAGCCGATTTTAGACTCATTTGACGGGAATGTTAATATCGGGTATAATAATAAACGGAGGAATAGAGTCACCAGCAGCCGATATTGACTCAACTGTAGTTATAGAGATAGTTATATGTGCGTCAGTTAGAATGGGCTATTCAACTTCTCGAAAAGTCTATATGAAGGTGCCTTTCTGGAGATATCCGATGATAAAGCCCATCTTATTGAAGTTCTAGATATTCTCATCTTTAATGTTATTTTTACGTATAAAGAGCTTAAAGCTGCAGAAGAAAGCCTCGATGTAGGCGCAGTCTTATATCGCCTTATGCCTTATATCTTGGGTCATTGACTTCTTTATATAAAAGGTAGCTCTCTAATGCTTTATAAAGCGCTTAGCCCAGCTCTATAATGCCCTATGAAGCTGGCTAGAGGCCTTCAGAATAGCATTTGCATTGTGTTAAAGAGATTGAAGTTGAATGTGGTGGCCCTATGTAACCCGGCGATGTGCCTAACACAGTATTGCTGCCTCCTGTATATTGGTTAAAAGAGTGTTGTTACCGCTATTTTAGGTGGCAGGCTTCGCTCCTTTAATATGGCCTAGGAGTCTATGATACGGGACCTTCAGGTCTCGCGATGCTGCGGCAGCAGATCGATAAAAACCCTCTCGGAGGAGCTCCGCTGCAGCAAGAGTGCGTTGCTCAAGATTCCCCTCATTATATCGCGAGAAGTCAGGCTTCCCGGTATAAGGGTTGATCCATTTTTCTACTGCAGATAATTCTGGCTCTGGGCTGTAAGATGTGCTATTCTGATTACCAATTGACGAAGAATTCATAATGTTGTAGTAGTTTGAAGTTGTAGTATTATGGTTGATGCTACTAATTTGAGGATGTGGTGATGCGGGGTTGGTGTTGCAGATATGTCACAGCGCGAGGGGCTGCATACGCCTTGTATGTAAAAGAGTTATTCGATTAAACATTGGTACATAATTTTACTAGTACGCACACCTAATTTCTAGGTACCTTTCTTAGCTTCGCGAGTCGCCGACTTTTTCGCTAGTCAACGACCCCCCGTGAGGGACGAACGGGGGTTGAGCTGAAGTGAAATGACGAGACCCCCCTAGTAGCTGATCTGGCCCAGGTAGACAAATTGTGGAGACGCAGCCCGGCTCACTTAATTGGCCTGGTTGAAAGTCTGGTCTAAAGGCAAATTGCGGAGATCTCTTGGGAGTCAGGGCAGATTGCCGCCAATTGATTATCAGCGCAGTATTTATGAAAGGTGGATCCCTAGGATAGATTCGGACAATTTGAAACCAACGCGCAGGGACACAGCCCCTGCTCCTTTGCAACCTATTAATACGCGTGCTGCATCCTTGTATCGTACCTGCGTACCCGTGCACTTTACCTTGCTCACTGGCACTTGTTTTCTTCAGCTTCGTACCGACGGCCTTCTCCTTGGTTCTCGAGTCCGGCCTAGTCAGGCGCAAAGCACCTTCGTACCGACGGCCTTCTCCTTGGTTCTCGAGTCCGGCCTAGTCAGGCACAAAGCACTACCAGAAGCCTATCTACTATTTTTGGTGTGTGTGTGTGTTTAAGTTAGGCGCGTGGATCGCCTTTTCTAAACTCTTTTGGCGTTCCCCCCTTTTCCTACATTGACGTGTTCTACGGGGCGCAGTCCTGATGTTTCCATTGAACACTGCAACGGGCATCGGATTTCACCCAATACCGACTCCGGAAACGAGCGGATCTCTTGAATTGGGGGTTTCTCCTGATTGAAACATCTCATGGGAAGCGGTGCTAGATACGAAAGCGCGGTCTTACTATCAACAATAATACAACACCAATGGATTCTCTGACAGACCCCAGAAGTAAGAGCAGAAGAATGACTCCCAGCTCGTTTAATAATTCTTTCTGCGTATAAATAACACTTACTGCCTTCTATCTTGGAGTTCCTACATCAGTGCAATCGTCCTTCTTTTGACTTCAAGTCGTGACCAAACTGTCATGATCTCTTGTCTTTCCGCGGATCTATAACGCCCTTGAGTCTATTTCGCACAACATTTCTCGCCCGAAGAGTCCCTAAAACAACCATGGCGGAAACAGAGAAAGAGAATCTTTATCCTTACACTCCAAGTGAAGCCTTAACTTTGCTTGCGGCTGGACTTTTCGGGGTTAGCGCTATCGTTCATCTTGTCGTGATGATTCGGAAAAGGACGTGGTTCTACACGGCACTTGTCGTCGGATCTTTCAGTAAGTCGTTCTACATAATTACACATCTGGAAGTCCTAGTTCTCCCAATAACTGAGACAATCACAGTGATGACAGGAGGCTACGTCAGCCGTTTCTTATCAGCCAAAAAGCCCGATAATATCGGACTCTACATCGCTCAAAGTATCCTCATCCTTCTACCTCCCTCCCTCTACGCGGCAACAATATACATGATCTACGGCCGCATCGTCCATTACGTCAATGCACCAGAAGTATCCGTCATTCGACCAACCAAGGTAACCAAAATCTTTGTCGCGGGCGACGTCTTTGCTTTCCAAGTCCAGGGAGCAGGAGGCGGATTGATGGGGAAGGCCGAAAACGCCGATCTTGGCAAGAAGATTCTTCTTGTCGGTCTCTTTGCCCAACTTCTCTTCTTCGGGTTCTTCCTTGTCATCGCCATCATCTTCGATCGACGAATGACCAGGAGTGCCAAGCTCTACTCAGTCCCACGACATGGTAAACATGACTGGAGAAAATTGTTGATGCTATTGTTGGCGACAGCAGTTATTATTATTGCGCGATGTGTCTACAGAATGATTGAAGTTGGAGAGGGCCATGACGGATATTTGATGACGCATGAGTGGGCCATGTATGTGTTTGATGGTGCGCCGATGATGGTTGTGCAGGCTCTGTTTCACTTTGTGCATGCTGGGGATGTATTCGGAAGGGGTGGGGCTGTGAAGCAGGAGGGTTTGGATGAGGATTATATTGCGTTAAATAGGGTTTGATGGTAAGAAAGATATGGGATGTTGGAATCGTTGAGGTGCTGAGCGAGTGAGAGTCCTAGTGGCTCGGCGGTGTAGTATAGGCAAATATTTAGGTGAATATTTGGGCATAGATTGAATTTGTCGGAAAGCAAGCGTGGCATTCAGATGGCCTTGATCGTGTGTATTGTGTGTGATCCAATCTAACAACAACCTCCACTTTATTAAGGCTGTGATTTATGGGAGACTTCTGGGGTGTGGAGAAACATTTTGAGGCTTAATATGACCAATCTTAACCTTATTCTTAGGTGACGGAGTAGGTCATTAAAGGGGATACTCGTACTCCGTGGTAAACGAACCCGAATACTCGCGCTCGGACATCGGCCACGAGACGGCCACTTGCAACGTCCGAATGCGAGTATCCGGGTTCGCTCCTTGCCTTATCAGCTAGCACAGCCCAGGTAGCCCCAGTTCAGCCTCAGAAAGTGCCTCTAAGCCTCCCAGTAGACCCACCGTAACACGCGTTCGTAGCTTCGCTCCTTTATTCCAAGACACGAGGGGGCTGCAGACATATTATATGCTTGCCGAGTCTCGCACTGGAACACAACGCCGGGCACCTCTCAGTCCCATCCGCACCCATATCCGCGTGTTCGGGTTGTCGTCCCAGTCTTCGTCTTCCGATTCCGTTTCAGACTTCGTACCCCATCGGGCATCCAGCCTGTCGTCGCTCGTGCGTGTTAGTCGTCATGCCTCCACGGCGATCCCATACCAAGTCGCGGAAAGGCTGCAGAGAATGCAAACGCAGAAAAGTAAAGGTAGGTACTCCAAGCTCGTCCTCCTTGGTCGGATAAGCTCACTGAAGGTCGTCTGTCTGTCGCCCATTCAGCTCACTAATCGGTTGCATGTAGTGTAACGAACAGCGCCCAGCCTGCTTCAACTGCGCCCGTCATGGCTCTCACTGCACCTATGCCGACCCTGAAGGCAACTTGCACTCAGATATCCTCGGTAGCCCGTTGTCTCCGAGCCCCCTGGAGCTCCGATCGGAATCCCAGGATGGCATGGGTGAGGCAGCTAATAGCATGGATGCCAGTACCAAGCAAGACTTCCTCTGCCTCAACATTACGGCTGACGGTATGAGGGTCCTCCCGAGTCCGTCGCCGCGCACTACCGACAGTACCGAGTTCGGTAGTCTTGAAGGTCGCGAGCTGGAGCTGATGCATCATTACTCCGTCAACACATGCAGCAGCTTGGCCCTCCGCGACGATGTGTGCCAAGTCTGGAGGTTCGTTATACCCCAGGAAGGCTATAACCATGCCTTCGTAATGCACGGTATTCTAGCAATCGGCGCCATGCATAAATCCGTCCTCATCCCGAGCATGCGCCAGGAGTACTTGACAGTTTCCGCCCATCACCAAGTGATAGGCTTGGAGGGTTTCAGGCGCCGGCTGCGCCAGGTCAACGAAGACAATTGGAAGCCAGTCTTCTCATTTGCCGCAATAACGATACTCTACGTTTGCCTGCTGCCGGCAAGATGTGAGCAATTCACTCTTACAGAGCCAATCCCTTCCATCATGGAGCTCTTCACCGTCGTCCGAGGCATGCGATCCTTCCTCAGCCCTTTCTTCAAAAACCTACTTAGCACCAGTTTCGCACCGTTACATCATGGCATTTGGACCAGCGCACAAGAAGATTTTGCGCCCGGTATAGAGTATGTCAGAGCGACATTGACATTCCTCGAAGACATTCTCAAATCTAATGGACAAAGCAGCGTCGACCAATCACTTGATCAAGCGTGCCTCCCAAGCGACACGTTTCAAGCCCTCCGAAATCTCAAGCCCATCTTTGAAGACCAGCAACCAGATATCCGCAAAGATTACTTGGACGCCATCGCAGCACTCGAACGCTGTGCGACACAGCTCGCCCGGAACGGCTTATACATTGACAGCGGCATTGTCATGTGGTGGGTGTACACTATCCCGGAGAGGGTCTTACAGGATATAAAACTGAGGACGCCACTCGCACTCCTCGTATTGGCTTACTTTTGCGTCTTTTGGGGAATCCTAGAAAGCCGCCTGTGGTACCTCAGGGGCTGGGCGAAGCAGGTCTTGGCCGAGATTGACCTTCACCTGGCTCATCACCAACAACTAGCAACATTAATGAAGTGGCCAAAGAGAGAGGTTCTCTGTATTAATTATTTCTAAAAAGAAATGTGAGAAGCGTTCAGTCAAGCTCGGCGGGTGAGATGCGGCGGTGCTGGCATCATGGTAAGATGGCGAAGAGGTGGATAGATCAAGCGGAGGGATACTGGAGAACTCCCATGTAGGTAGACAACATAGCCTCTCAAATGCTCTCATCGTGCAATAATGGGGTCATACTGGCTGTGCTCATAATGCCATAGTTAACGATGGTTCGTTGCCATATCAAGAGGCAGTCCCGGCCTGGGGATACGTCTTGGGAGCAGGCAGAAGACGCGTGGTATTGCACGGTTACGGGCGGTGAGCAGCACAGCTAAGGGACTTTAATTAACATTCACAGCGTGCTATCGTCGCAATTCACTGCTAAACATCGAGAGGTATTAGTTACGTTAATGCCAGAGGTAAAAGTTGAGCCGGAGGGTGAGCTGCTGTAGACTTAAAGGTACGGGGTCAGAGGTCGAGATTAACTTCTGAAGGTTCTCGTCGTACCTCATGGCCTCTACCATAGCGGCCGACCGGACGAATGAAGAGCCGGAGGCACTTCAAAGTATGTGCTCGAGTTGGGCGAGACGATTCTTCGCCGCCTCGGCGAATTGAAGCAGTTGTTGGATGATCACCCCAACATGACCGCTGCCGCGGCGCCGTCTTCCAGCGGTCACCAGAGCAGAGCAGCAGCAGCAGCAGCAACAGTCACGATACCCCCAGCCTGTTGAAAAATATCTCGGCGGCATCTTCGGCCTCCTTGACTCAATCGACCGACGACACTTCTTCGCCGGCCGCGCTGTTACCAGTGCAGCAGCCGGTGCGGCATTGCCTGCGTTCCCTCTCCGCAGCAACAAAGTACGAGGCCATTCTGCAGTGGCCCGTCTTCAAAGGTGTTATTGAGGACTCGGACGTCGAGATTCAGTCATTTCTTTTCCAGGCCGATGCCTCGAGGTCGAGCAATGGTGGCGGCTGCTACCATGCCGACGACTCACGTCATGGAAAGTCGGAGCGGCCGGCCGCTTCGCATGGCATTGACGAGAATGCCTTTGTCCAGCTGTGCAGGAACTTCCTCACCCACATTTGTCCCAGGAACCCAGTTCTGGAAAAGGGAGCTCTCATGTCGTATGCAAAGGATGCTGCCGCCAATGGCCTGCAATGGAATGCCCCCTCGTGTCTTGTGGTGAGTATCTTGTCTCCATTGTCAACAATGAAACTGCTAATCCTGTACTATTATCAGTCGTTTCATCATCCAAACACTGACTCTTGCCCAGTTGCTGGCTTGCGCGCTCTCACGTTTCGCGACGCCATGGGCATCCCCGCCTCCCGCCAGCCCCTCTAATAGATAAATATAGTTATTAGCACTTTTATTAATACTTAGCCTACTAGCTGTTAACAATAATTAGTTACTTTATTTACTTTACTTACTATACTGTATTATATATTAACTATTGCTACATATAACATTTCACACTTAATAAATGTATACTTAACTATTTTATTTATATAAGCCTCCAGTCTATTCCTTAAGAAAATAAGTTTCACCTACTCTATACGATATATAGATTAGACTTCAACCTAACTATTACAATAGTTAATAACTTCTATACTTAGTAATTGAAATATGTACCTTTTAATAAATATTAAAAATAAAAATATATTAAATCTTATACTATTTCTTTTTCCATATTGTATTCTTATTATCAATAGAGGTATAAAGAGTAAAAGTTAAAATCCAAATCCAACCTTCTTTTTTTAACAAGATATCTAGCAACTAGTTTAACTTTGGCTCTACTTATATAAACTATATAGCTTCCATAAGCCTTTATATTATTATAGCCTGAAGAGAAGTTAAGGCGATGATTTACGGAGCCCTCAGCCTTATTATCAATTATGTAGCATAATGTCAGTAATAGAACTTACTAAAAATACTCAAGTTCTAAATCTGTAAGCTCTCTAAAGTTAGTACTGCAGTACAAGCAGCTCGTCGCTTTAAGCACTTAAAGTTAAGTAATAACTCCCAGATCTCATTTGATGTTAAGCTTTAAGAATTGATTAAACAATGAGTGCTAAAGCAGTTCGGCTTCTTCTAAGGCCCACGTCTTAATATATATTATCTGTTACGGCTTGGTTCACCGAACAGCGAGAGAGGCCTTATAGTGCAGTAATGTGCCCAGATGATTGCCACCACAGCGATTATTGACCAATCTTTTGCCCCCTGGTACAGCGGTCTAGCACAACCGTTACATTATCAGTAAGTTCCAACAATGATTTAGTAAATACAATAAACAAAGTACACAAGCAAGACATGGGGCGTAATTAATAACATAAACTCAAGACGGTGCTATAGTACCTACAACTATTTAAATGGCTTGTTTCTCTCCAAGGCTAAGCTGAAAACAATATCTTTAACTGTAGACATCAGCCTAGTATATATTATTGCTCTATAAGTGATTCTGTAGCTATCGCCATGTCCTCGTGATGGTAACTATACAACGACATTTAAAAGCTTCGACGAAAATGTACATTTTTATTTCTGACTCATTATTCGAGTATTCTGTAAAAATATGTAAGTATACACTGTCGCCCCTGTCAAACTGGCGTCAACAGACAATGGCCATATATTCATAGAATATGATAGTACTAATAGAAATAGGACACTACTTGCTATAACCTCTTAAACTAAGCAAGAGCCTCCAGCAATTAGAGTAGTGATGGAACTACCAAAGGCAGCAACATTTCCTGAAATAGTGGAGAGAACTCCACCAATTAAAGTAGCGATCCGGGCCACTAAAACACAGTCAGAGGACGCCTCGTCAGGCTCGACCGTGATAGTGAAGGTGTCCTGGGTAATCCATCGAGGGTCGTTCTGCTTAGCTACTTGGAACCTGACGATTATCTGGTGCGGGAATGGGAGAACCCACTGGCAGGTGGCAGACACAGCGTTGTTCGCGCAGTCGGTCGTGCGCTCAGAAACCAGTTGAGAGGGCACCTTGCTGGCGAGCTCGTTAGCGATGGAGGTGACTCGGTTGGCGTCCCAGTGCGCGTCGCCCTCTTTCTCAGCACGTTCAATATTGAAGTACATGTTGTAGCCCGAATCGCCCATGTCGTACGGTTTGTCTGCATCTGTGCCCGAGGACTCGGCCTCAATAAGCATCTTATACATCGTCTCGGCCCACGCCCGGGACTTCTCATCTGCCTCCTCCAAAGACACACCCTCAACTACACCGGGGACTTCCATTGGGTAAGTCCCGTCGGCAGTAACGTTGTAAATACCCTCGGATATCTCGATCTCGGTGCGGGTGAGATCGCGGCTGGATCGCGTGCAGAGATATTTATTTTGACAGACATATTGAACACCATCCGAGACGGGCTCGTAAAAGTTCAGCTTAGGAGTATCATAGCAGCTAAAGTCATTGCCACCATAGGTGCCAGTTCCAGTAACATGAGTCTAGCTGCTGTTAGTATCATTGTATGGCCCGTGGGCTTTGAAGAGTGGTAAACGGGTTGGCATGACACTTACATTACTGTCACCTGACTTGGCTTGCTTGTAGAGCTCAAAAGATTGGCCCCTGAGATCGGCCGTGAGGGGATCATCTGTGGTGCCAGCCGTCCAGTCGACGTACGTAGGGTTGTCCTGCCCGGGGGCGTAAACATACGCCGTCTCATAGTTGACGGACGTCTGGTCAACAAAGACGGTATCATAGTCGCTCCACCACCACATCTGGTCCTTAGTACCATAGGGGGTATCAGAGTCATCCTGCATGCGATTGCACTGGACCATGATGACCACCTCGTTGGTGTAGTCGTCGTCGCGCTTAAAGTTGGCCGGAACAACACCGGCTGAGGCCAACCCAGAGGCTGCGACGACGCCAACGGCAGCGATATAACAGGAACGCATTATGATCGAGCGCTTAGCGTAGAATATGACAGGGAGAAGAAGAGTGAAGCGATCAAAAAGCCAGGAAGAAAGTCTAGACTTAGTCTATTAGGCTTGCTGGTGGGACGATGGGGTGTCGAATGGATGGAGAAATAGAAGCAGACAACGATGGTTAAATAGACATTTGCCTATCCTTATCGCCCTCTATCTCTGAACTAGAGAACTCTTCAATATCATACAATATACGATGGCCCGCGTGATGTTATTGCTGCGATACGTATCTTAGTCTCGCCCAGAATCGGGCGTCATATGGATGCATCGCGAACGCATGTTGTTGCTAGGATGATGATCCTCAGCGCAGATCGTATTCTCTCGAGGGATTCATGTTTAACTATGGATACCTTCGGACGTTGCTAATACCTGCATAGGTCTCAAATGACCTCAGTGATCCAGTTGAGGGTTAGTTTAGTTAATAGACTCAGACCTCATTCATAGGATGATGTGACACACGGGCCTTTTCTTAGCATGCAGACGTCTGACTAAATTAGTAATTAGATATAGAGTTTACTATTTACGACATCTCTCCATAGTTCGGCATAAATTATTTAAGATAACACAGTAAGAGGCTGTGCTGCGTTTTTAGGGAGGCTGTTTTACCCTTGAAGCGGGCCACTAATTGCAACGGCAGCGTTAGCCTCGCGTGGTTGTGGAAGTGACAGTATTGATCTATGAAGATTTCTCTCCGGCTCAACGTCAACAAATCCTGGATTGTGACTGCGTGATGCCAAAAACGGTAACTCGCCCATGTGTTGGTTGTTAGCACCCGACTTAACCTGGGGCTCTACAAATCGCTTTAGGAAGGTAGTTCGCCCCTCCCCCACACACACATCTGAAACAGCTCCATATCTGTCGCCCTAAACCGAAGGTAGCCCGTTCTCTATCCCTTCCCCAAACACCTGCTCATCCCTACATAGTGGCCTAGCGACCTTTGGTCCAGGCCGGTCTTTGTCTTTTCAAGCACCTCCCCAATCCCCCACAATCGAGTTGCTCTGAATATCACATACACGGGCATCCATCACTACGTCCTAGAAAATAATAACTCTACTGCGATATAAAAAACTGGGTGGCCTCGGCATAGCTAAGGCTGAATGATCACAGCTGGGGTCTAACCTTATCATGAAGGGATGATCCCGAACAACCTTGCCAACCACCCCCTAGAACTTGGTAGGGGAAAAAGTGGAACCCCGAGAAGGAACCCCGAGAAGGAACCCCGGGAGGGAACCGAATCCTTCAGGTCGCCGACCTAGAACACAGCCCCTCGCAAAGGGCACGCACACAGCAGTAGTTCCGCTGGGCAATTCCGTACGTGTCCCCACATGATCTCCCGTCAATCTATTTTCCAGTCCCAAACTCGGTTCTCTGTTTCATATGATCCACTCTATCCCTTTAAGTGCGGTAAAGGCACACTTTACTACCTATACCTACAGTATTCCGGGAGATCAACGGTACGCAAGTTGACTTGACTGCCCTACGCAATCACTCAGAGTGCTAAGTCCTGTGAGATCTATAGGTAAGTAGCTGCGACTTCTAGCATCATAAAAGATAGGCGGGTACTTAAATACTTCATTCTTTTCGCTCTCTGCTTGGTTCAAATCCCTGCTACTGGCGTAAATGTGTCTTTACCACACTTAAAGGGATACGTCGTATTGTGCCTTAACAGTGAAGCTGTCGGGCTCGCCTAAAGTACCCTTTCGAAGCTACCGATCGTACTTGCCGATTTGGAATTTTGCAGCCAGGGAAGTTCAGCGGGTCCTTGGATTTCACCAGGCCTCCAAAGTCGAGCGATCATCATTGCACCACTCTGCACATGTCGCCAACCATGCCCCAACCCCACCAAAAGCGTCGTCGGCCTCGGAAGTATGAATCTCTCAAAAGAGCAAGTTTGGGTATGGAGGCGGCCTCGAACTCCCGCAACGCGTAGAGATGTCCGATTTCAAGTCTGCATTGTCCAAACGATGCAAGTTATGCCAACTTCGCAGTCCACGAAGTGCGTCGATGTCCTTGCAGACAGTGCTATAGGCTTTGGCGAGCAGAATTCATTCGGCCTGAGGACCCATGTCTACGCACAACTAGGTGTGGCTGTAAGCCAAACTTGGTAAAGCACGTAAATTATACATAGGCAGTAACCAACCCTCAAGTGAATCGGGTCCTGATCCAACAAACACCAATCACTAAACGACAATGGCATTGCTCATTGATATGTTACCAATGTATCTTTACGAGAGTGTACTTACATGCAGCATCAAGCTTATGTGATCAAGAATTAGGTGTAGCACATCACTTCAGAGTTACTTTACAATCATATAGCAATCTGTGATACATTGGCGTCAGCTTGTTATCTCAGAGTGATTTCAAACATCTAAGTTTAGGAGAACCAGTCATATAGTAGCGATTTGTGTCATCAATAAAGATCAGGGTTAAATAGTTCTTCATCATGTGTATAATCATCCGGAAGAAAAGAAAACATGTGAGAGAACTAGCCTTGGGGGAAAGGGTAACACCAGTTCGTGTCGGAGTTGGTCCCAACCCGTCGCGTGATGAAGCCAGTGTCAACCTTCAGAACTTCGAGAATCAATCTCCAGGTGTAGCAAGCTAGCGGACGACAGAGAGTCCTTGGATAACCCAACCAGGCGAGGACGTGCTAGTGACAGGCACAATGCGTCAACTAGTGGATTGAGTGGATCGAAGTTGCGATAGAAAGTGATTATAAATGGCCGTGATCTGCACGTCACCGCCATGCGGCAGCAGTGCCATGGTGACCACATGTGATGGCGCAGTGGCGTCGAGAGGACTGATGCTTCTGAGCGAGCTTGTCACCGACGTTTCCGTCAGAGTTCCCGTGACGCGTCGTAGATGTGCCAGGCTGCATCATTCCCAGTACCAGCGCTGTTAATCTCACACCGCGCTGTACCTGTTGCAGTGCCGATGGTGTCGGCGTGAAACTCTTTGGGGGCCTCAGCCCACAGGCCATCGTGGAGATTCGAAGTGGTCTCGATGTATCGGTGACTGAACAATTGTACCACGCCCGAGACCTTGCGATCGTAGTACCTTTCCTTCCGAATATTGCATTCTTGATCTCCAGGACGTGCCAGGATGACTCGCTCTTCCCGGAAGCCGGGCGCCTCGCCCAGTAGCAAGTAGAATCTTGGCTCACGATTCTCCGCGGGAATGCGATTGGCACGCCTTCTAGGTAATAATTGCGTACCTCAGACGCAGGGCTATCATTACCCTTGATCAAAACATAGTTCCCTATGTCTTCAAAAAGGATGAGTGGATTCATGCCCAGCTCGGCATCACCCATCCTTATGGAGCCAGCAACAATAGTAATCAGCAGTTCGAGATCATGGGCGCTGAATAACTCGGAGCTATTCAATCCAGATCGAGGATGTCCAAGACTTGTCCTTGACGTAATTTTCAAAGAATCCTTGGACTGCCTTGTGAATGTGACAACCGATTTCATCGAAGATGCTTTGTTCAAGTTCAAGCTCAGCTTGGGCTTTACTGTCAAGACATTGGGCCAGGTCCCTCCGAAGAAGCTCGTCGGCAGGTGTATTACTACGTCGTGCTGAATGAAGCGTCGCCATTTACAGCACGATGCAATAAGTTTGCGTACACCTAGAAGTACCGAAAGGGAGACACTAACCTGATAAATGGTGTTGTTTGTTGTTTCCTCAATAGACATCAGAACTTTGAAGCCTTGGTTGGGACTCTGGGAGGAAGCTCTTGACTCGAGGTTCTGTTAGACGGCTCTGTTGCAGCAGGCAGTCCTTCTGACCTGCACCAGGAAATATTGGAAAAGAAAATTCAAGTTTGCAACAACACCGTGTTGGTTTGCAAAACTGGGTTCTAACCGCGTTTTGCACCGTGTATAACCTTATTGTGTCTGGTGCATGAGTCATCACACCAGGCTGTCTCACATCACGAAATCACCAAGGTCAGTTACCTAAAACGAGGGGTTTGATGAATCATGACGCAAATACACGTGACGTATGCCCTATTGTCTGGCCTGTTGTTTCTCTTCAGAGGGCTATTATCTCTAATTTTGATCACGACGGAGTGAGCACTTCTAGTAATTAGTCCAACGGTTTCCAGCTAAATGCAATACAGGAGATTATGGGGACTCTAGCTGTAGCTATAGTGAAAAACATGGCTTTTAGACATTTCCTCTAGCATCAACACCCGCTTCAGAGAGGTATTAAATAGTGCGAGCAGTATGCTTTAAAGCTATAGGTAGGTGGTTTATATTTAGTTGCACATAAGTACGCCAGTTCGGAAAGGCTACAATCACGACTTTGATATTCGCTTTGCTGCTCTACGTCATAGACAACATTGGTCGAAGAATATACGCACTGCCATGTCGCCGATGTCGGTTCCAAAGGCATAAGTGAAACTTCATAAAGTGACATTAGTGGCCCAAAGACTGACTGATAGTAGCGTTTACTGGGTCTCAGCGACCTACAGCTATACTCTAAAGGAATGACGTAACTGCTGTGATGAGTAGAAATTCGACGATCTAACGGTTTCTGGCTTACGAAAGTCTTGTACATAATATACGGCTCACGATTAGGACCAGGGTAGATTCTTGCAACACGTTTACTATCTGGAGTAGCAATTGCCTTTATCCAACTTGTTACTGTCTCAAGAGTAGCCCAATCCGCGAATATCCCCATTCTTCAGCCCTAAAGCGTGCATTCTGTTCATGGGCTCATTTCCACTGCCATGAGAAGAAAGGGAGAATATCTACGTGTTAAAGGGGACTACTTCGTTCCAAGGCCACCACCAATACCGCTGATGATGCAATCCAGAGCCTGAAGGATGACGAGGATAGGACTGTTAGGTTAATTATGTTAGCACATATTAACGCTGATCTTCTGCGGGCAGAGTCTCGAGAAAGCAAAAAGTGAATATATACCAGCCAAGGAGGTCGGTCAGGAGCGTATTCTGGTTAATCCCACCAGAGACACACGCGGAAATACCGGAGATGCCTTCGAGACAGGCTGGGTCGAGTGGCAGCGCAGGAAGCCCAGGCAGCTGGCGATCCTCGAGCTTGGGGGTCGCCGCAGCCAGAGCCAGGACGGGAAGGGCGAGAACGGTGGTGACCTTCATAATTGCAGTGGTTGCTGTGGTGTTTTTGGGAAGAGAGGAGGTTTTCTAATTGCTGTAGAAGCGATGGTTCAAGAGGTTGTGATGATTTGGAGGTTCAATGGGAAAGATGCTGGACTTTTATAGATTTCTCAACCGCAAAAAGTCAGGAGCGTCGTTCCACATTGAGCATCGTGATAACTCTGTTGTAATGGGGACTCGGATCTACGGCTGAGCATTACGGGTGCATGCTCTGTGAAACTCGCCCTTCGGTACTACGTAACTGGCTTTATCGGATCTTTTTCTCTCAAGCAGAGGTTTGGCATATCTTGTCTTACCACAGCCTCCGTGTAGCTTGGGTTGAGGAGATAAGGTTACTGCGTTATGTCACATTCCTTCCTCCCCGACCATCACCACCGCATTCCCCTTCAAGCTGCGAAGCTTTTTTACCTCTTGTATCGTAGCGGTTCTTTAATTGGCTCTTGTGTCGGGGTATGGCAATGCATAGTTATGTGACAAGTCCCCTTCCGTCGCACTCAATCATAACATTTAACTTCCAAGACATGGGGTTGTGCGACAGCCCGAACAGGATCCACATCGATCCACTTGCATCAGTTGAATTCGGCTTTAGTCTACTATTAGACTTTACAATTCTGTCGATCTTCAGTACTCACAAATAGAAACTGAGAGAAAAAGCCACCCGATCACAGCTCCCAAGACACGTTGCTGCTGCTATAATCACTTGGTTCCGGGATCTAGGTTAGTCTAGGCGATGGGCCGCTTCTTGCCTCCCGTCATACACCAGTTAGAGTAGGCGCAGAAATATCTTCTGAAGGCTATGTCGCAAGGGAGCCTTTTCCGTGCGTGTGTTGCCTGGATTAAGTTTCGGAAGAGCTGGAATTTTAATCTTGCAAGTATTGAGAATGATTTAATAGATTATGGTGATGCTCTGCCAACATGTACTAGGAAAGGGAAATAAGATTCCTGGCGGAATTCATTTTTATGCGCATTCCCAATTATACGAGAATGAGCATGTCAGCAGTTTCAGTCATGCCTTGCAAGGGTAGAATCATCATTCTACCATAATCCATAACTGGGTTAAGAGATTCCTTCGTTATGAAATGTGCCTTTGAGAAAACTCAATGCCAGCTCTGCCTCAGCTGAAACTTAACGTGTTAGCGAAGGGAGAAATGCTCCACATAAAGCAAGGGGCTGGCCATCTCAGTATACACTGCGGAGACGGCGAAAACCCCGATAGATAATGGTTTATGAGGCACCTGAGATCAAAGGTGCAAGTTCAGCAGTTGCCTAAAAGCTTTTAAAGATATGTGAACACCCCGTAGTTCTAGCTAACGCAAAGCGTTTCACTTCCCCAGCAGGCAGTTAGTCAAGGTTTAGGAGGCGTAAGAGGCTATTGGCCTAGACAGCGTTTATATCGTATATCAGACCACCGTAGAAAATTTGAGGGCGTAATACTCTTAAAACCCTACTGGATGAAATGGTAGATACCAGACGAGGTGGCGTACTTCACATGACGTTAGATATGCGGGCCGTCGGATGTTGGATAGACAAGCCGCCTAAAGGCGTCAGGTCCGGAGGCAAGCACCTGGTGCATTAGACTACGTAGATCCGCTTTAGTATTTTAATTTAGCGCCATGAAAGACTCACAATTTAAGGCATTTACTGAGGAGGAAAATAGAAGCAAGGTCCAAGCCAGTTAGTTCACATTCAGGCAATTCTACAGCTGTTTAAGTCAAGCTAAACACATTTAGATTTTGAAAAAGAGACAGGTGATTTAAACAGCGCGCAGAGAGTCTTAATAGAGTTTCTCTTATGTCTGGGTGCAAGTGTTGAGACTGTTTCCGTCGTGTTCGTTTCCACTTAGTCAAGACCCGTATTTTATGCAGCTGCTCACCCTGCCCGAGGATGTCACCTCCGTACAAGTGAGTATTATGTCATTAAGATACGATGCAATTGCCATCGCATTGTCTAGTCACCTAGATTGGTAGTTTGAAGCTGTGAGAAGGCAAAGCGCTTTTTAATTTCTAGAGAGCAATGCTTGTACTCAGCTGCTACAGATCATAACCAAGGGGCGTGAGTCGAAACTTTACTTCTGGCCAGTAACATTGGTGCCGGGGATAAAGACTCCGACTAAGCTGTTAAATGCACAGGTCTGGAATGGCGGTAAAAGCTTTTTCAATCTAGAAGTACTCAGTTCCTGTAACTGATACAGGGTCTGGGCTTTGATGACGTTCAAGCATAACTGCTATACAGTATAGCAAGTTCACTCAGCAGCTAAGCGTAGTTGAGGCGTAGTTGAGTGCTAGGTCGAGAATACCTACAGCGTCGCATCAGCGCATCATTCCCCAAATGGAGCCCAAGCATCCTTCAATCTCGTTTTACTTGAGAGCACGAAATGGAGGCTTTCGCCTGAGTTAGGAACTCAAACAGGGATGGCTTCATTATCGATCTCAATTTGTGCTTCGCTTCCGCGCCATCCAGTGCACATACGGGGACGCTGTCACAAAAAGCCACATACGTGCGACAGCAGCCGATCTTGCCGGGCGTACCAAGCCTCAATATTGATGCGTCAGTGCAAAGTTCACTCTCACAATTTAAAATGTCCGCGCTGACAGACTCTAGTCACACGTTACCGTAGCAAAGCAAGGCTATGATGATTTGACGGCGACTGTACCGTTTGCCGAGGAAGCCAATATCAAGATAGCCTTTTGAAAGCACACCACATGAACTTCATTAAAGACCTAGTTCTGCGAGAAGAAGTTAAGACAATATTCTATACGGTCACTGTTTTGACATCACCGAGAGATTCCAAAGCAGGGCACAATTTACCCTCAACTGAGAGAAACATCTTTAATTGACGCGCCATAACAGTGTTTGCCCCATCCGCGAACTAGATGGAAATGGCTCTGACACATATACTACTGATACCGGTGAAATGCAGCCGGGGACCCTCTCCCAAGCAGCCTTAGAAAGGATGAAACCCGCATTACGATAACTTGTTATAGACTAGCCTTCCTTGACAATGGTAAGGCCAACCCACGCTCATCGATTGTGCCAACAAATTAATGAGAGAGTTCTGACTATTTAGGGAAACTAGCGAGGACTACTGCCGTCCAAGAGCACTCATTTGCCGTTCGGTGGGTGAATCATCTCGTGTCTTGCCATAAGGCGTTTGTATGCAAGAGTGGCAACTGCTACTGCGTCATAAGATGGCGAGATGCTCGATTGCACGCTCGATAGCGATGTGGCGCCCAGGAGGCCTCCAACTCTCCCTGAAGTTGCTTCTCTATTCAGCCCCCTGCAAGCTTGGTCTACTGACCGAGTTGCGCTAAGCCCGTCTAGATAATGACCACCTACCAAGTCAGCCTTGTTAACCGTCGCCAAGGACTCAGCCTCCGAAGCGCTGCTTTTTGCTCAAAGATGGCCGACCTGCCAGCTCGTTAACCGATAACCCTTCCGGCCTAGCCAGCCACGCTCTTCGTATGCTTCCTCGGCCGACGGTCCGCATCACCGTTCAGCCAACTGCAAGTCCTCACAGCACCGCCTACGGAGACTTGGACCAATCGATTCCGTGCCGTCCTTCCTTGAGGGCTGCTGTGCCGTAAGGCTGAAGCCTTCTTGGGCGAATGCAGCTTTGCGGCGTTGTGACGGGTGGACCAGCGGGCAATGATGAAAGTGTCATGACCGCTCCACGTAACTCTAGTTTTTGTGGTCAACACCTCAACTCAGCCAGCAAACCTCTTAATCTCTCCCTCGATTGCAATTGGTCAAAGCAGTGATAACTGCATTCTCATCATTTACAATAAGTCCTTCCCGCGCTCTTCTTCATCTCCGCCTTAACCCCGGTCGCCTGTACATTCAAATTTACCGCCCCCGATACTAGCAAACCGGCCAATCTCTCCGAGCCTGTTATATTTATATAGCCGATTACTACAGGGAACCCCTCGAAACCCCGGGTTCGGCTCATTTTCGCTGCAGGATCTAACATAGAGAATCGAAGCTGTAGCTATCAGTTGCTATCAGTGAAGAGAATGTGTAATAAAGGAGCGAAATCGCTGGATTTTCAATTTAACCAGATTACCATAGCTATTGAACCCCAGCCAGAATGATGCGCCAGCAAGGGTTTGGTTGTGTTATTCCAGATTTAGACGCCTCTACATGTACAAACATCGTTACTCTCCCTCGAGCCTCCTCTAATCAGGCGACTCTGTACTTCATATCCTCTAATGCCAGCTTCATAGATGTTAGTGCCGTAGTCAGGCTGGATGGTCTGGCAGTATGTGTTCTTTCATCTAACGGTGATGGAGCTTATCGTTACGCCTGCACACATTGATCGACTACCGCCACTAACCTCTTGAACCATTCCAAGATTTCATGTCATTTGACTTGATAGCTAGTCTACTATGGGCCATCTTAAGGCTGAGGCAGTGCAAATCATTGAATACTGGCGGTCGATTTCTGGGACGGACAAGATACTCAGATGCTGTGCTACAGGGCAACTTGAGCATAAAAAATACATGGTTTAGCTTCATTGTTGTGAATTTCTACCTTTTCTCGGTCTCCTTCCTCCTTTCCAGCGCATCCAACATATTTAAGAAATAAGGCAGAAATGCCCCGGTTTCAACCTCAAACCCTTGGTGATGGCCTGGGACATCGAACCTTAGACAGCCCAGGATCTTCTCTTGCTCATTCGTCGCCCTGGCAAAGAATGCATCCTTGCAGCGAACACCCCTCATCAGACCAATGCTAATTCCATTCTCCTTCAAGCGCCATAGGTTCGGCACATATCCCATCTGAATCGGAAACTCGTTCTCCCAGAAGTTTCTTTTGTTCCATGGCTCTGCCTCCGCGCACGGCGGAACCCCCTCAGCGTCATACCCAATGAGCTTTGCTGAGAATTCTTTATTTGCCTCCTCTAGGCCAAGAGTTTCGTAGACTTCAACGAGGTGAAGAAACCACTCAAAAATTTCGGAAGCGTCCGGGAGTAGACACGTGGTGGGCGCCTCGTGGGCAATGAGGTGGTCAACCATTTTGGGGAAATCATGGGCGAACTGGAACCCGAAGATGCCACCGCTGCTGCTGCCAAAGATGATGGACGTATCAAACCCCATGGCCAAGATAACAGCGCGGATGTCTCGTGCTTGCTGTGGCGGACTGAGTCTTTTGTTGACTTTGGCTTCACTAGATGACATCTGGCGTCGGTCAAAAGTCACGCAGGTAAACTTGTTTGACAGGGCAGCCATAATGGGGTAATATTGCCGCCCATGCCCGTTCCCACCAGGAACAAAGGTGACAAGAGGGCCCGTGCCTTGATGCCAGTAGTGTAAGTCACAGTCTTCATTGTGAACAATCGCTTTGGTGAGGTCAAGTGCCATAGTGAATGAGGGTTTTCAGGACTTTGGTGGCTGATGCTTTGAGGTGGGTTGCTCTAAGGGGGTAAATACATGCACAGAGTATGTTCGGTGGTAGCAGGTCTCGATATTTATGTGTATTGAGAGGAATACAGTCTTCAAAGGAATATCAATCATTTAACCTATTTACGTCAGAGCAACGAATGAGAGGGCATGGGAGTGGTCAGACAGGTAGCTGCCTAGTAAGCGGACAAACCGGCTGCCTTCCCGGATTCCCGTTGCTGACCGTATGAGTCACTTGCATTGACGGTGGATGAGCTGGATAAATTTGCTGCACCTATTCCTAAGGTAAGCGGACTATTGGGTTGCATTCCCCGATTCCTGTTTTCGGCCTTAATGGATTACATGGAAATAACTCGCCTTGAGGACCGTCAATGACGAGGAAGGCGCGATTGACAACACTGTCGACCAGACCCCACGCATCAGCCAGATCATGCGGCTCAAGACCTCCGGCGACGATGCCAACCCGATCTGGATGTTCCATCCCCGTAATAGGATCGTCTGCATGCATATCAAGTCTACCTGCTAATGGCTGACCAACAAGTCGGAGCACACAACTAGCACCTTCAACATAACTGAATTATACCGTCGCTCACTTCGACCTCGATTTCATCAGGTGGGTCACTTTCAGGGACAAGCTAGACAAGTTCTTCGAGACATTCATCAGCAACTCAATGCAGGAATTTAGGAATAATGATCAGCCCCAATCGACCCGTAGTAGGCTTAAGCGAGAATCCAGATGTAGCAGCCTCCGAATATGGATTTTATCCTTTCGCATTCTTATTACCTGTACTTCTGTTCCCTTGACTCCGTAGATATGCCAGGAACTCCCCAGGTCATGAAGAAGTAGAGCATCACACTGAACCACAGATAAGCCTATGATCACATCAGAACGATCGTTCACCCTAATGGAGCATTGTGACTATTTCTCAGACACAAGGTTTAACGCCTTTCGTGGGATTTTCGACGACTGGTGGGTGGCCAGCAAGGACACATTCTCAAAACCCAGCTTAGAAACGCTCCACGTTGACTGATTGAGGAAGTCCAATGTTAGTCCACGTAGAGCGTTTTTGAAGATGATGGTGGGGGATGATCAGAGGACATGTCCAGTATGCTAGGGCAAAGCCGTCGCCACTGCGAAGAGTCAAAGCCTGGTCATTTTCTTGGCAAGCAACTTTCTAGAGATACTCCAAGTTATGAACTGCTATCTGTCGGACGGAATAGCTATACTAGGAAAACCCTGTCTTTAAATAAAGCCAGATCCGGCTGTCTATCTCACAGAGACCTAGATCCGGCCTGTAGCTTCAGACCTAGATATTTCCTTTAAACCTAGGACAGCCTCAACAGCTGGATCCGGTATTTGGATCAGAGGGATCCTTCAGGATAAATAACTGGCCCATCCCCCTACTACATAGATAGACAACATCTTCCATCATCATCAATCTGTTCCATCCAATCCATCCTGTCTGATGCCATTAACTTGATTCCTACCTTGGCGGGAGGGAAACTCTCTGGGCCATACCACCCTCCGTAGTTTTGTTCCCTGTCTTCGAAAGAAGCAATCATACTAGAGGATCATCCATTCAGCAGAAAGAACATTGATAAGAACGCGAATATTTGCGCCCCTGTCTGTTACCTCCAGGACCAACCCGAACTTGCATCTGAGCGGCGCCTAAAGTTCCCGAACTACTTGCTGAACAGTCCGCAGTCCGTGGTTTCGTAAATGGTATATCATATTTTCTTAATAATCTAAGACATTGTCAGAGGTATTCATTTCAGAGTGATTCTTCAACCCATTTTCAATTAAAATGTTTTAGATTTTTATATGTTTATTTCAATGTTCTACTTTATACTTTACAAAGGCTTCTATTCTAACCCTTCCTTATAGTATTATGGGGTTTTTTATCTTAGACAAGACCCAGACTTTGAGCACATCAATGCCCTCAATAGACATGGTTTTCAAGCCAACGGCAAGGCGGATGATTAAGCCAAGAGGATAAATTATTTCACAGATCACTACGCCTCTTGCACCACTCGGGAGCTCGCTCTTCTCTTCAAAGTCTGACATTCGATTGTAGTTGTCCAGCACTACCTAAAATCGATAGTGTTTCAGAGGATTTCAGCATGTCCAGCTGTAGCGGTACCATCGAGCCTAAAGGCTGGAAGCAATCGTGCTTTGCTAGGGAGTGGTGCAGCTCGGGCCTATCAACAAACGGCTGCTTGACACCCTAGATTGCTCTGTGCACTGATGAATTGAAAGGCGGATGTGGTATATGACACTTTCACGAACAGCTCGAGCGCATGTTTGTCTAGAAATAACTTAGCGTCATTGAGTACTTTAAGATAATAAGACTGGAATCGGTCTTATGTAGCTACGATTAATGCTCAAGCAGAAACTTGAATCTCATTGGTGTATTAATGCTGCTTGAAATCCCACTGAAGTTCTCATGCATTCTTTTCTACAGATAACAACATTAAATGCCAAGTCTTTACAAAAACAACCAACTTTCTTCCTGATTCCAAACATAATCCAGCCACGATTTGTCCGCGCATTCACTCGAGTCTCGACCCCAGATCGCCTCCAACATGTCGGCGGCACTTCTTGCATTATAACAGCAGGACATTACCCAGATGTGTTGGAAAAGTGTCCGCAGTATTTTCCTCAGCTCCATTTCTTGTGTCTCTGCGCCAAGGACAAAGGCTGGCCACACCAAGCTCTTCAGATGGAAATCATCAGGTGGTATTGCAAGCATATGGCATATCGCAGGCTGAACCAACTGTCGGACGTATGATGGTGACAAGTAGTGCTGATTAATTGATCCACCAAAAAGATATGACGCGTACACTTCGACTGCAGCCTTGTAAGCATATGCAAGATGAAATCGAGACTGGCGGTGTTGCTGATCCGGAAACTGCTTTGCCCAGCAAGATGGTGAGAACCTCGTCAACCCATCGCATAATTCTTGTGCCATCCGGGGTCGGTCAACACCTGCCTGCGGAATCGATCGCAAGGAGTTCATCGCTGACAATAAATGGAGAAGCTCTGCTGGGCACCCAACCCAGGTTTGGTTCTCTGATTGTCGAAGGGCTTCCATATAAGATGTATTGATGATGGGAGACGCTTGAGTCGATGAAATACTCGCTCGTGTTAGAGTTGCTCCCAGTATTCCAAACCTGCGACATCAATTAGCAAAGCATCACCTAGGTTTGATAGGTTATTGTACGTTGTGCATGCTGTGTCAAAATACGTTAACCATGCTCTGGACTCCGAGTCCTCGTCACCTAAGAGATTTTTACGGCTTTGAATCATTTGCTCTGCGGCTCGGAGATGGTGTCTCCACCCTCGTCCTCCAAATTCTACCACGTCCATGCATATGAAGAGGACAACTGTGGCAATGACGGCGTTGCTGTTTTCGTTCGAGTAGTCTTGTAACTCGCGTTTCAAATGCTGCAAAGCTTTTTGTTTATGTAACAACGCTGTCCGTAGTGCGTCAGAAGGATTGAGCTGAGTCGTTTGCCTACAAAGGTCTCCCGTTGAGCTCCAAAGCTCAGGGCTGTCAAGGGGAAGCTTGTTCTCCCTTGAGGGGAGCTGAAAGTTGCGGATGAGGATTCGGTGGTTGAAGTGGAAAGCTGAGATAGATATCATGATGTGGTACAGAGCCCGGTTTCGCGACATAAGAGGCATTAGCGACAGAAAAGGGTTGTCAGCTGGTTTATTATAGACGACACACTCCCTTGACAACTCCTGGTCAACTAACACATCGCTCTCAATTAGCATATCGTCTGTGCATTGCAAATCTTCACAGCAACTTACAATAACGAATGTAATTGCGACAGTCAGCGGGTAGGTCTTGCAGGCCTGGCTCAATTAGTGACCTGGAGACAGTGGCGTCAAGCGGAAATGGCTGGACAAATTTGCCTCGAGGTCTCGCTTGAGCCACTGGGGAAGGGTGACAACACAGGTCTGGTGTCAACACTTGATGTAATCTTTCGACTTCAAATGTCGTCCTTCCCATCATCTTGCCCCGGCTAGCTATACTGTTTGTCCATACCAGGGCTTTTGACCGGTCGTATCCTAAACATCGGAGCTTGAGGCCCACACACCGCTGACACGTTGGCAGCAGCCTGTCACACCTGACCCTCTTTTGACGGCAGGTTCGGCAAGAGTTTGGAGCCCTAGATACATCGTGCATGGCGGCGGCAGAGTCGTTTAACTTCTTGGCGGGTCAGGATATTGCTGTCTGATCGAGGTCGCAAATGAGGAGAGCCTGGCTCATTCTGCACTCTTAAGCCGGTGGCCAGGGTAGCGCAGTGGGGGTGGCAGATGATGCGATCGCCACTAACCTGTCTTTGGAAGCCAAGACGCGACCCCTGTCGAAATCATTGGTTTCGTCATCTTCCCCGGGTTTTGAGGCCGCTTGGGTTGGCTGTTCAGATAAAGGAGGCGTTCAGGACAGCAACTTCGATTCTACTGAGAGGGTGAGCTTGTTGCAATTCCTCATTAATTTTGACGTTGACGACATCCTTAGCGCTGATAACCTCACCATGCTAGAACCATATTTTCACACAACATCCCTACAGTGTCTGATCTCGTCATTGCCCATCTGGTTATAAAATTCAGGTTCCCTCTGAATTACTATAAAGAGATGAGTATCTCCAATAGAATACGAATGCTAGTTCATAGAACCGCCAACCCCCTCCCGTTTCATCAAAATGTCTGCCATCAGTCACCGCTCCGACGGGAGTCCAGAAATACCCTCTCCGCTCTCGCAGTCGGTTGGGTATGGTGTTGTCGTAGCCGCTGGGCTTGCCTTTGCGTTTGGTTCGTCGCTTTACTTCCCAAGTGTAAGATGTGGATACAACGCCGGCTAATTAAAGAGAATACAGGCATGATCGGGGTGACGACCATCCTGAAGAAGACTCTTCACGAAGACAACTCAAAAGCCGAGACGTAAGTTGTGCAAGCATGAAGTCTATGGGCTGGCAGTTCTAATTGAGAGATACAGATTTATGGTTGCTAACCGAAGCGTCCGGACCGGTCTTGTCGCATCTGCTGTTGTATCAGTGCGTTAAATCGAATTTCAACAACTATACCACACAACTGACACTGTCACAGTCATGGCTTTGGAGCACGGCCTTGTTGAGTTGTGTCTTTGTGACATATAGCTACGGAATCAGCGGCGCATTTTGGTACGGTGCCGGCTGCTCTACCATCATCGTCTTCTTTGGGTACTTGGGGGTTGTTTGCAAGAGCCGCATTCCCGAGGCTCACACGATTCTAGAAGTCATCCGAATTCGATACGGTGACCGTCTTCTTCTCTTTAGGCCCTCGGTTAATGCTAACCAGTCTCCAAGGAACCATTGCACACCTGAGTTTTACTTTCTTGGCCGTGGTCAATAACCTCCTCAATACCATCAACATGATCTTAGGCGCATCTGCCACCATATCGTTCTTGTAGGCTGGCTTCCGGATGATACCCGCTAGTTCGATCGTTACTCACGAGATACCTTTCTTAGAACTGGTATGCATATCATGGCATCTACCTTCTTACTGCCGCTTGGTGTTGTCATATACACCCTCGTGGGAGGCATCAAAGCCACGTGAGTGAAGACGCAGCGGAAAGCTCCCTCAACTTCTAACTCTCAGCGGATGCCAGATTCCTGACAGACTACATACATACCTTCATTATACTCATCTTATGTTGCTGGCTGACGATCAAAGTCTTGGCCTCTGATCATGTCGGCTCCATTGGCGGGCTGTACGATTTAGTCGTCGCCGCACAGGAGCGACATTATGTTGATGGGAACTATCAGGGGTCCCTTCTAACTATGACGTCGCAGCAGGGCATTTTCTTCGCCATAATTCTCCTGGCCTCCAATTTCGGTGCTGTGGTTGTGAGTCGAACCGTCGTCACAGTAAGAGGAGAACTCTAACAATTCACCCTAGATGGATACGGGATATTTCCTCAAAGCCTTTGCCGCTTCCCCCAGCGCTGTAGTCCCTGGATATGTTGTCGGGGGGATCTCATACTTCAGCATCCCATGGTGCCTGGGCACTGTCGTAGGGATGGCTTCGTTGGGTCTCGAGGCGTTACCCGTGTTTCCCACATATCCGAGAGTAAGTCACCATTCCACTGCAGGCTTTCCGCGTGGCCCTTGTCTACTGACATTTATCGCAGCTCATGACGAGCGCCGAGGTCACAAATGGGTTGGCCCTACCATATGTTGCCGTTGCAGTAGGGGGTAAAGGAGGGGCAGTGGCTGTTCTGCTTATGACTTTTATGGCTGTCACCTCCACCCTGTCGGCGCAAATCATGGCCGTATCGTCAATTTTGACCTTTGACGTTTACAGGGTATATTTCAACAGAAATGCTGGAAACAAGGAGGTAATCCGCTGGGGTCACTTTGGTGTCGTCCTCTTCGGTGCCATCGCTGCAGGATTCACGGCAATGTTCCATTATGTTGGGATCGACATGGGTTGGACGCTTTACATGCTAGGTGAGGGAAGGTTTCTCATCCCCCCGAAGTTCTCTAATTCTGGTATCTAGGTGTTGTCACATGTCCCGGGGTCATCCCGCTCATCTTCACGATTATCTGGCGCAAGCAGAGCAAGATAGCTGTCATCACTTCCGCGTTTCTTGGTATGGCTACAGGACTTGGAGTTTGGCTCGGTAGCGCATACGCATTCTCTGGCGAGGTTTCAATCTCATCTACTGGAGGAACTTTACCTTGCATGTATGGCACGGTGGCATCACTTTTTAGTCCTTTGTTCTACACTGTTGTTATATCCCTAATTCAACCCGAAAACTACGACTGGAGCGACTTCAAGGAGGAGAATTTGCTCATAGACTCGGAGAATGACGACGAACCACCACGTGCAACGCATGACGACAAATCAGCAAGCAGTGCTACCGCCGAGGGCATTGTTGTGGAGGCTACAGATGACAACGCACAGCATCGATGGGCCAAGTATGCTCTGTACTGGGCAATCGCCACCTTCCTTGGCCACTGGGTTCTCTGGCCACTGCCTATTTACGCGGCAAAGTACATCTTCAGCAAGGATGTGAGTATCAAAATATTCTTCAGAATAACAGCTACGGACCATAGACTAATACTTGTGTCTGGAAGTTCTTTACGGCTTGGACCGTAGTATCCCTCATTTGGTTGTTTTGGACGGTGTTTGCTGTCGGGTTCTATCCAATCTGGGATGGCCGCAAACAAATCTTGACCATCGGACGCAATCTGCTTAAACTAGGACGTGCTTAGCTGCTGGTCCTTAAAATCGTCGGTCATCTTGTCAGGAACCAAAAAAAGCCATCTTGACAACGCGGCATTCATGCACCACGAGGCTATCGTCACTCTCATAGCTACCTTAGCATTTCAAGTCATTGTCTCCATTTACACTTGCGACCCGCTTAATGGGAAATCTGAAAACAACGTCAACAGAGGTTTGATGGAGTGAATTCTTTTCTGTGTCATTAAGGTTCGAGGCTGCCAGGTGATGGAGGTAGTCCTATTACTGCAACGGATAGAACCGGGACGCCAACAACTTCGATCAGTAACTCACTTACGATTCCGGCCAGCCACGGCAGCCACCACGGCCAGCTAGTATTATTTTTCGGCGTCATACTCGGTATGGTCGAAAGAGGGCAGAATGCTGTCACAAAAGGATGTTTTGAGCTGACGTGCTAGGGTCAGCAATTCCGGCAATTCGATCATTAGAAAGTCTCATGCACTGCTGACTCGCGCAGATGACGGTGTAAATCGTGCTCAGGAAGGGTTCAGAAGCGGAGTAGCCGAGTGGGTGGGTAAGCCATGTACACAAAACTCCACTCTTACCCCCCTCACCCACCCGATAACGGGCCAACTCTCGAACCTGAATTTTGCTCTGGCCTGTCATTCCTTTTGCACACACGCACGTCTTTTCGGCTCTCATGAAATGAAATCACTTTCCAACGTCAGGGAACCCGGAGATGACTGGACGGGCGTGACAAATCAGGCCCGGAGGAAAAAACTCCAAAATCGTCTCAACCAACGAGCTTACCGTTCGTATTTTCTTCCCATGAAGTTGGCCCTGTTTTGAACGGTGCGGGTAGCTAATTCAATTGCCACGTTGATCTCTAGGCCTACGAAAGAGACATACCGTTAGCCCTTCGGCTTGCATAAACATTCATCACCCAAGCAGTAATACCAGCAGCTTGGACAGTGGAACATCCAATGATGTAGCCCATCAAGAGGAGTTGGAGATGCTCCCCAGAACAGCCGGGTGTGGCAAAGACGTCACTGCCGTGGCTTCATTCGAGGGCTGCGTCCTCTTGACATGCCCTCGTCGAATTCATCAAATCACTTGTCTCGCCAGGCAAGCTTACGAAGACTACGCTCTGCGAGCACCACGGCCTGCACATCTTCAAGTTCTTATACGGCTTAACGTTTTGACCGCACTAGCTAGAAATGCTGTATGCATGGGTTTCCTCCCTGAAGGTCTATGCCGCGACGACTTTATCTCTCCTTATAGTACCTACGACCCTCGGTTTTCCCAAAATTCGAAGCAGGTCATGGACAGCCCACCAGCACTGCAACCGACGTCCTTGCAGAGGACGGCAGTGCATCATCCATGGATTGACCTACTTCCGTTCCCTCAGCTTCGGGATAATGTGCTGTTGTCTATGGAATCTGGGTTTGTGATAGACGACGATCTTTGCCAAGATCTACTCCTCGTGGATGATGCCAGGGATCTGAACAGCAAACCTTCGCTGATGGTTTGGGGCATGCCTTGGGATTCCCGAGCTTGGGAAGTGAATCCAGCGTTTTTAAGAAAGTGGGGGTTTCTCCTCCTAGGATGCAAAGAGATTATGGAGGGAACAAACTATTGGAGAGAGAAGAGAGGCGAGAAGCCGCTTGTTTTCGAAGTCTGAACGGTGTGGAAGAGTTCTTAAATCCCAAAGTGTTTCATGAGGCCTCGTTTGATCAAGTTTGACTGACCCATTGCTCCGGCTGAATCGAGTCTATTTGAGGCAAGTTGGCTTATTTTGAGCGAATACCTGCGCAACTCTAATGACTACACCCATGTCTGTCTTCATTCCTTGAGCAAATAAGCCCAAGAGCACATGAGCTTCGATCGCCAGACCGCCCGTGTATGTACTTCTGTACTGTGGGTATCTCATTGAGTTTACCCCACCCATGCAACTGGATTACGCGCTATACCTGTTATATCTAGCGTCTACTTTCAATTGCCTGACAACGGATAAGATAGGGGCTCACAAGGGTACCCAGCGCTACCTGTACTGATGCAATTGGATTACCGTCAGCTTTTCAAGGCATGAACTATCCTCACTGGCGTACCCTTAGCTCAATTCCTCCCATGTTTTTGCCAGGGGGTGCTTTGATAGGTCGCAATGACCGGCCCTCGATGAAGAAGTTTGACAGTGATGGTGCGTCATGACAGGTCAAATAGTGGTCGTGTTCTATTCATGACGTCGAAAATACTTGAACCTTTGGAACGCGCTTGAGCACATGGCTTACGCACACTCGGCCCGGAAACTATCGACGATGCCATCCCAGGGTTGAGGGGCATATCTCAAACATGAGTACTTAATGGGACAAGTCCCAGTCGAGAACAAAATCTTCATCCACAGCTATTAACGACCTTTTTTTGTGCACCATTTCCATCTCACGGCCACACATTCGCTCCTCTCACTTGTCAAATCATTCTTCACTCGCAACGATGACCTCAACTATGAATTATGTTAGGTGAGTAATGGCCTGTGCATATCATGTTTTGCGGCATTCTCACAAATTCCCAGGGTTGGTAACTCTGGCTTGAAGGTCTCACAGATTATCCTCGGTTGCATGAGCTTTGGAGACAAAGCGTGGCAGCCATGGCTCCTTGGCAAAGAAGAGGCACTCCCAATTCTAAAGTATGCTTTTGACAAGGGCATCAACACGTGGGATGTGGCCGATACTTATTCCAACGGCCATTCTGAAGAGATCCTTGGTGCGGCAATCAAGCACTACGACATTCCTCGCTCCAAACTCGTTATCATGTCCAAATGTTTCCAATTTGTCAACGAGGCAAAGGGGCCGATTGATCCTTCAACCCTTCTTGTCAATGATGGGCCTCGTGTCAATCAGGTCGGCCTTTCGAGGAAGCATATCCTGGACGCGGTTGAGAAGAGCGTCAACAGACTAGGGACCTACATTGATGTTCTACAGATCCACCGAATGGATCGTGACGTTTCCCCAGAGGAGATTATGAGAGCCCTCAACGACGTGATCGAGAGTGGCAAGGTCCGTTACATTGGTGCCAGTTCTGTCAGTATATGCCCGATCCAGCTGCGTTGAATGAGAGTCGAACGCAACGCCATGACGTCTTCATGGAGCTAATAAGCGACAACTTTAGATGGCCGCCTGGGAATTCCAAATGCTCCAGAATGTTGCTGAGAAGAACGGCTGGCATAAATTCATATCCATGCAAGGCATGTACAATCTCTTGTACCGTGAGGAAGAGCGAGAAATGAACCCATACTGCAACGCAACTTCAGTAGGACTCTTCCCTTGGTCCCCGCTTGCTGCGGGAGTTCTCACCCATCCTTGGACGGATCGCACAGATGCTCGAGAGCAAACGGACCCATTTCTCCAAATGCTCTTTCGCAGCAACCCCAATGGGCCAGAGAAAGACATTGTCGAACGTGTTGAGAAACTGGCGAAAGATAAGAATGCGTCGATGGCACAGGTTGCGCAAGCGTGGTTGATGGCGAAGGGATGCATGCCGATTTGCGGTCTGGAGACCAAGGAAAGGATTGATCAAGCCGTGGAGGCTACAAAGCTGCAGTTAACAGCCGAGGAGATCAAATTCCTGGAAGAGCTGTATGTTCCGAAAGAGGCGTTCCCGTTCTAGGCTACCCTAAAGACGTGATTTGTGGTCTCGGAGGAGGACTAGCAACGAGCAATCATTGTCACCTAGTATGAATATATTGTTTCGTTAATGAGGGGCCATTTGCATCATCTCGCCAGAAGAATGGTAGTTTTGATTTCCAGATTGTATTCCACGTGTTAGCACCGTCCATTTCATCAATTCCTCAATTGCATCGAGTCTTGTCCCTTGCAAGTACCTTTCGCAAAAGGACGTATGGGATTCTAGGTCTCGAGCTGCCCAGTTCGGCCATTTACCGAGGGTACGATGTGTATATCCCGGCCAGGGATCTTACGGTAAAGAAGAAATTCGATGTGATGGGGGACCAAAGATCAACGAGTTGTATTACTGCAGCTTAGCTGGGGGCGCCACGGAGGCAAAGGGGTGCTGGAGGAGGCAAAGCGACGCGCTGTGACGGCTTGGGCAAAATCAGGAAACAGGACAAAATGGGTACTCTTCAAATTTAAGAAGATAAAAAGGGACTCTGCTTAACTACGTAAGCAGTGAGTTCACTCCACGGTCCTTGAAACTCCAGTGCCCCATCCGACATTGTTACAGTGTCTTGTTTTCCCCAACCGATTGAATGCTAGGCGAGTTCAGTTGAAGGCATGACATGCCTCAGCAGAGGACGCGCTCGGGACAACAACAGCCACTACAATGAGCTATTGGAAACTAGTCCTAGAACAACTAGTGTTGGAAGTTATGGCCCAGTATATGGCCCAGCTAGCGCCCACTGATAGGGGTACCGGAAAACCCTGTGAGGCACGCCCAAGTGCAGCGAACCTCAAAATCCCTCACCCCAGCCAACTTAGATACATCGCCACGTACATAGCATTGAGCGATTCACAGTTTCTCCGTCCTCAATCTCTACCATCCTCTCCGTTACTCGGTTCAGTACCTGTCTTCAAGTGAGCACTGGCCAAGATGCTATTCAACAACAAATTACCGCGAGGATTCCTCTCGCCACCCTTTATCCTCATTGCCGCCTGCATTGCCTTATTTGTCGTAGTCTGGGCAACAGGTCCCATTGATTCCGTCTAGGTACCACCCTGGCCTGGCCGCCTTACGATTCCGTAAACTGATTACTGAACTTGGGAAATGGCACATGCCGCATACAAGTCACTGTCGTTGAACAAACCCAAGACCTCGCGAGTGCACAAGCTCATCTGGGCATCACGACCAGCACTCCCATTCTGCGCGGGCTTAGCCTCAAAGCTGGCCACTCGATACCCAGTTCCCACGATGCTGGAGTTTGAAGGCCCAGGCGAATATAATTTGACTGGGGGTAATAACCTTGCCAAGTTGCACACCCTTCAGCGATTTCTATATGGGCCTGATGGTGCTCATGACGACGACGTGGTCATCGCTACGGATGGCCATGACGTCCTTGCCCAACGGCCTGTCGATGCCTTTATTGAGCGTTACTTTGATACTGTTGCAGCGGCCGATAAGCACCTGGCAGGCCGTTTGGCATCACTGTCGAAGAAGCTCATTCGAGAAACCTTCGTCAGACAGTATTCTTCTCCGCGCTGGGAAACTGTGCCCCCCCCCCCCCGTTCCCGAGCGAGACACAATGCTGGGCCTTAATCCCATCCCACTTGCCGCGTAATCCATTCGATCCAGAGCGAGAAGGCATCAGCAAATCGAGCTACAATGATCCTATTTGGGTGAACGCGGGAATTATGATTGGCCAGCCGACCTGCGCAAGGTTATCGATGCCGCACTGGGGTTGGTAGCTGTGATCTGGAACCCAGAGATCAAATTCCTTGACACATCAGACCAGTATTATATTGGGCATCTGATGGACCGTCAAGATTCTTACCGGACGAAGAAGCTTACAGGTGGCCCTGCCCGAGGTCTTACCAGAACGAGAGTGCTCCCGAAGGAGAAGCAGAACGAGACCGATCAGACCGAGTTCCACATGTCCCTTGGTGATGAGCATGGGCTCGTTCAAAACAGGCCCATCAATGAAGTCTGGCTGAGGAAGCTGAACTTTGACAATTCCAATCAGAGTGCCATTGTGATGGAAGATGTGCTGAATGGCCACAGCTTATTTAAGCCATACAAAATTCAGATGCCGTCGTTCTTCTTTTTAGCTTTACGTCGGATTTTTATAATATTTCGGATATAAATGACCCAAGATCGACGGCCAAGGAATGTATTGGCTCATTGGACCTGGCACCAACGATGCAATGAGGCAAACCTTTGCACTTTTACACCAATCAGATACTAAGATGGGGTTCATGGAGTACTATCAGGAAATGTGGTGTTTTCCATTCGTTCAGCGTATGCTCAAGGCTGCTGTGGAAGCAAATAGAGCAAGGGAACCACTAACCAGCCGCTTGATTAACGACCGTAACTGGGTCTCTCAAACGAATTATCCCGAGGACAGGTCCTTACATAATGCTTACGGTGGAGCATTTGCCGACTCAACAAATGAATTTACTCCTTTTCTTCGGCTTTGTAAAGAGTACACTGAAGGTGTTTCCGGAACGGAGCATTATGGGGTGTAGATTAATAATTGAAAAGTTTTCTCCAGAACTATGCCAGATAATTAAGACGTCTTTCTGGTTTAAATCGCACTTTCAGGATTTTTTTGCTACTTAATCGCGCATGGCTATTGGAAATTATAACTTGATCTTTTCTGAGCTGGGGCAATACTTGCTATCGTTTATAGTACCTTTGTATTAGATTTTTTTTTGGGTCACGCTCGCTCTCAAGCGCACCAAATGGTATGTGTACTACCGCTTGCAACCAGCCCTTTGCACGCGGATCAATCGGACTATGGGTCGCGAATTACACGCTTTGACCCCTTGCTAGTTACGTATTTACATCAACCAGGGATTTGTGCTAAGTAATAGCCTGGTCAGAAGACCACGATCGGATATAAGCGAAGGAACAAGCCGTTAAACCGCCAAATCTGTTGATACAGGATGATTTTCACCTGCTGCACGTCGTCCGTCAAGGATCTTACGGTAAGGGAGAAGTTTGACGTGATTGGGTACTATAACTCCATAACATTAACGTGTTTGTGACTACAGCTTGGTTGGTGCGGCTACGCGGCTGATGCAGATACAACTCTAAATCCAGGAAGGAGACTCGGAGACTTTCCACTGTGCCCGCGTCTCTGCAGGGGTTACTCTCATGTCAGCCCTAGTGCTAGGCATAATTACTAAAAGCTGGATATGTTGTTTTAACGCCAACTTTCACTTCTAAAAACATTGGGGGCAATGAGTCACGAACAGCGAGGATGGTGTTTCTTGACAAGTTTATGATGGATTTCAAGGGACTCAGCGTCAGCGATAGTCCAAGTGAACACCAGCAAGCCGCTTATTCTGGTAAGTGAGGGCGGCTCGGTCCAGTGTTAGGGCCATGCTAAGCATTGCTAGTAGGTTTTGTATCAACCATCAATCATGACTACTCGGCACCGTCCCGGTTTTATGGGTATGATCAGAAACCTCATTCAAACAGCCCAGATCCAGGCCAGAATTATTCTGCCTGCGGATTCAAGAATGATGGACAGCAAGCTCAACATCGGCCCTACAACACTCAACAACCTCAGCCAACCCAACAGTACCGGGCAGCAGAAACAGTATCTACCTGGCAGTTCCGGGCAAAGACCTGTCTACAATGGACCTCAGCCTGGTGCACATCAACCTCTAGATGCTGTACAGCAGCCCTATAGTTATGCACTATCCTGGTTCAACGTCAGTTCCCAGAAATCGCAACAGCCATCGCCAGCCTCGTTCACTCTAGATATCAGCAAACTGGTTTAAGCCCAAGCATGCCGAGGGTCCTTTTGCCAACCCTCCACTTGGCTCTTCCTCGTTTTGCAATGGAAAACCACAACCACTTATCACAGCGTTACCTTACAATGTTGCACCACATGCTCTCGGTGCCTCGTGTCCTGCGCCCCTCATGGGACCTATCACATCATTTCACAACACGTTTTCAATGGCAATAATGCACTACGGTTCGAGCATAACGCAGGAAGCCTACATTAACCTTTTCGGTGAATTTTTGTGACACATCGGAAATTCAACTGCGGCGGAAACAAGACGAGGACAAGTGCAAGCCAGCTTCATGCAGAGACCGCACACCGGTCTTCTGCATGGCCCATCCACAGAGACCTGCCCAATGAAAAGCAACGTCTCTGCGCCACCCCGAGATCGCAAATGCACAGTAGCAAGTGACTTGCTTGCTCGTCCACTCATGACCTGCGGCTAGATATCTGTTTTCATCTGTGCACCCGGCATGTGACGGACCTGGATGCCGGTCGCCGGCTCTAACCAGCCCTCTCCGCTTGAAGGCGGGATGATCACAAATGCGAGAAGCCTCATTACCTTTCCCCGCTCCTTGAAGTTCTGTGGGGGTTCAAAGTCTGTGGGGGTTCGCAAGTATATGTATAGGCGTGCTAAGTACCTCACTTGCGCTCACAATACTTTCTCCTCAAAACCTTACTCAAGCACTGAAAGTCAACTCCCAAGAACCACTTACCACCATGACCATAAACGACCAGCATCGTCTTCCTTCCCACATGCAACCGGTTCCGGGATCCGTAAACATCCCGATTGCCAAGTTCCCCATGACTGTAGGGCCAGCCGAATCCGGTATCCCAGAGCTGGCAGAACGGGTCATTGATCAGTTCAATGAGGGTCTGGCCAATTGCGACTCTGCCTCTCTGTCTTCTTTATTTGCCGCAGATGGCTTTTGGAGGGATCACCTTGTTCTCTCTTGGGCGTTTCGAACCGTCAATGGGCGCCAAGGCGTGCGGAACTATTTACACAGGTCATTTACTGCCGAGAAAGGCCCGATTCTGAAGTCTATTGCGCTTGATACAACATCTCCGGATCGTCTACCTCAAAGCGGATTTCTAGACGGTCAAGAGGTTCCGTGTCTCATCTTCAGCTTCACCCTTGACTCCACCGTTGGCAGTGGAAAGGGTGTGGCGCGTCTCATCCAGGTATCACCGGGTACTTGGTCCATCTTCACTCTCTACACGGTTCTTCAGCAGCTTCATGGTCATAAAGAAAATATTTTCGAGCGCCGACCACAGGGCGTGCAGCATGGCGGTGTTCCTGGTAGGACGAATTGGGCCGAGAGACGAAAAGCAGAAGAGGAGTATGAAGATGGAAGCAATCCTGATGTATTGATCCTAGGTGAGATCTGCCTTGTAAAGTCTCCCCGACATCTCCAACTCTAATCCTTATCTTTACCGCCAAACCAGGTGCTGGGCAAGCAGGCCTCACTATCGCTGCTAGGCTAAAAGCGCTTGGTCTAAATCCGTTGATGATTGACAGATGCCAGCGTGTCGGAGATGCCTGGAGAAAGCGATATCATCAACTTGTTCTCCATGACCCAATATGGTTTGACCATCTACCCTACCTCAAATTTCCTCCGCAATGGCCCATCTTCACACCCAAGGATAAGCTTGCAGGCTTTTTCGAAGCCTATGTCGATCTCCTAGAGCTGAACGTGTGGACTGGAGCGGAGATTGCCGCAAGCAAATGGAATCCCAAGACAAAGAGCTGGACAGTTACAGTCAGGCGGCAGGTTGAGGCTGGGGTTGAAGAAACTAAAACTCTTCATCCACGACACATTATTCAAGCCACGGGCCACTCCGGGAAGATGAACATGCCTGATATCAAAGGGCTTGAGCTTTTCCAAGGCGACCTAATCTGTCACTCCTCGGAATTCCGTGGCGCAAAGGAGAAAACTCAGGGTAAGAGAGCTGTTGTCGTCGGGTGCTGCAACTCCGCGCACGACATCTGTCAGGATTTCCTTGAGAACGGATACCATGTTACAATGGTACAGCGATCTACTACTTGCGTGATCACAACCAAGTCCACCACCGACGGTCTCAAGCCTCTGTATGAAGAGGGTGGACCAGAGGTTGATGATGCAGACCTTCTATTTCACAGCCTTCCCGCCTCGGTGTTAAAGGCTGCCCAAGTCGGTGTCACAGCTCGACAGAATCAATGGGATGCCGACATTCTCCGAGGCCTTAAGAAGGCTGGATTCAAAGTTGATAAAGGGCCTGATAACGCTGGTCTATTCATCAAATACATGCAACGTGGGGGTGGCTATTACATCGATGTTGGCGCATCTCAACTCATTGCCGATGGCAAAATTAAGCTCAAGCAGGGACAAGAGCTTGAACAAATTCTTCCTCGAGGTTTGAAGTTTGCTGACGGCTCGGAACTCGAAGCGGACGAAATTGTCTTTGCGACAGGGTATGGCAACATGCGCACCCAGACCCGTCAGATCTTTGGCGACGAGGTGGCAGACTCCGTTGGTGATGTATGGGGCTACAACGCAGAGGGGGAAACAAGAACCATTTGGCAGCGTACAGGGCACCCCGGCTTTTGGTTTCATGGAGGGAATCTGGCCCTGTGCCGTTACTATTCCAAACTACTTGCTCTGCAAATCAAGGCTCTGGAGGAAGGAATATGGAACTAAGGCGATGCGTCACGCCTCTTGGTCTGAGAAGAGCATATGAACCAGGAGTAAGGGTTGTAACACACCAACATGTCCTCACCAACCAATTGCAGGTATAAAAATGACACTGGATTCATTCACCCTCAACGTTCGACATTTGACAGTACCGAAGGCCATTCTAAAAATGGATGGAGGAATCACGAATCCATAGCTGTAATAGCATGACCCAACCAGTCTATTTCTCTTCAGCCCTTGTTTTCGAATGTGAAGACCTCCGTGTGCAGAACAGTGCACTGATTGCCATTCCCATCCCTGACAGCCCGACAGCTACATACCATGCTGCCCTGTATCCTTTCAACAACTCATCCGGTGACTCGCTGCCGGTCGTAATTTGAACCTCGACAGTTCCCGCAAACCCAAGCGCAAGACTGATGCTGTAGTTCACGACAGTGCTTACTAAACTTGCGGCAATTCCCTGGTTTTCTTTGCTCACTGCGTCGGAAAGAATCAGGGTTGCAGCGGGAAATGACATATCCATACCCCAAGGCATGATTAAGAGACAGAAGAACGTTTGTAACCAGTATGACTGTTCAACAGGAGCAGTCATCACCAAGACAGTACCGACTGTAAACGCCGTTAGGGCCAGCAGCATGACCACTGATGGTTTAGTCCTTTCTAGGAGCCAGCCTGTGGTCACAGCGGCGAGTGCCCCAGACACGGCCACAGGGCTCAGCCACGCTGCGGTCAACAGCGGCGAAGCTCCACGTATCAACTGGAAGAATTGCCAGGTATAGTAAATCCAGATACCAAAGCACGCCCAACCACAAGCGACACAGCCGAGCGTAAAGGCAACCTCTGCTGACAATGCGTGAAAAGGGATAAGAGGGTGAGAGGTCATTTTTAGTTCAATGAAAAAGAAAACGGGTGTTAGTGCAAATCCTATGATGAGCAAGGTGTACACGTATGGAGTCCCCCAGCCTACAATAGGTGCTTGGTTCCAGGCGATGTTGATGAGAACCAGGGACAGTACTCCCACTGCTGCACCCAGTAAATCCAACTGTGCAATAACCTCTGACAGTGGCATATTTTTCGTGGACACTTTGTGGGGTGGGTCAGGAATAACAAATGATGCCAAGATGGTAATCACAGCAAGAGCCATTGCGAAAGAGTAGAAAGCCCAAGGCCACCACTCGGGATCGCCGTGGACAATTAGTCCTGCCACGGCTGCTGCAGCGACAGATCCACCAGGTGCACAAGCACCAAAGAGGCAAAACACCATTGCTTTCCGTTTGCCAGGCCCATATGTGGCTCCTAGAATAGCCAGCCCGTTGGGCAAGACGATTGCAGGGCCGATTCCTTGAAGGACTCTTGCAAAAATGAATAGAATGTGGGTCGAGTAGTAGGCGAGGCCAGCAACCATAGTCCAAACAGAAAACCAGGCGAACCCAATGATGAGCATTTTCTTGTAGCCGAAGACGTCGCCAAACCGACCAGACACCAAGATAAAGGACCCGACGGTTAAGCTATAGCCTGCAATCAGCCAGCTAAGCTCACCTGGATTTGTGATGGAAAAAGTGTGACCAATGACGTGGAGCAGGTTGAGGCAGTTGCCAAGAGCACCTTGTGTCATGAACTGAGCCATACAGATGACACAAATGAAGAGAATCTCTCGCCCAATCGAGAAGGTCTCCGCAATGGAGGCTTGCGATTCTATACGGCTCAGCTCATTGTTAGATGGCCTCGCAGTCTCGTCACTCGAATCGGAATGGACGCTGCCGACTTGTGGTCCTGCTGCTAACATTAGTACCCAAGAAGATCCAAAATCCAAGAGCTGGTGCGTATCCACGTTCTTACTTACCCATCGTGTTCTGGATCATGTTGCCCCGCATAATACAGCGTGACTGAGTGAAGGGAATGACAAAAGTCGTACGAGTATCTGAAGCAGGATGGAGATGGAGGACAGTGACAAGCAGGGTTCATCAAGGGTTGAGTGGGCGGAAACAAACGTTGGTTCGGATATAGAGAGGGCGACGGTTCGCCTTCACGTCATGGTATTTCCCTAAGCTAAGAGCGAATTTGGTGAAGCACGACGAGATTAGCGGGAAAAGTGGTCCAGAGTGGACAGCAAGAGAATATATCCGGTGCAAGCAGAAATCCTATATCCGGCAATTGAGATAGTTCGCACAGAAGTCCGAGCTTTTATTCCGAGTTGGAGAACTGGCAGCTACCCTGCATCTTCGACAAACATTATGGCTTCTAGCTCAGTTGCCCGGTCTCGAATGGGAAGAAAACAGCTGCAATGGCGACGGCATGGAATAGCAAGATAGATCTACCTATCGAGTCACAAGTCTCTGGACCAGGCGCTTGTGTCATAAGCAGATTTCAGGCACGTCATTCTAATGCTTCATCGAGAAACATCAAGTAAAACATGATTTGTGAACAATTACAGCACGCAATCACTAGCGGGCTGTTCTTCGTGGTTGCAATGTAGGGCCCCACCTAACAAATCTACCACCACTCATGATCCTGGTAAAGGTGACTTCAGTGCAACCGCGAGCTGGGAGAGGAAAGCGGTCAGGCGTCAGCAAGCGCTAACCGGTATTAGAAAGTAACGTGACTGGGATCAAAACAGTTCAGGCGGCAACCACGCATCACCAGCTCCTATTTCAACAAATCACCGTCACCTAAAGCCAGTGACTCACCTGGACCAAAACATGGAGACCATCTACTACATCATATTAGCCATCATTGCCGTCTTTATCATAGGGCCGGTAAGTCAATTTCGCCTCTGCTACATGTCATCATAGAAAGGCTCCCTCAAGCTACGCACGCCTCTCTTTCGTCATCATGAGTGTTGCTGATGGGGCCTACTGTCCCGAGTCTTTACCTCCCTCATTCTCACTGTTGCTAATAAGCAAACTGGGGCTAATCGATTGCCAGGCTATTTTTTCGGATCGCTCACCAATACCCGAAACATCCGGCGAGGTCTTCAAAGTCACTAAAGCCCCTGAGTTAGATGCTGTTCTGTCATCAACCACTCATGTCATCGTCGACTTTTACGCGGATTGGTGCCCTCCCTGCCGTGCTATTGCGCCATTATTCTCTCAGCTAGCTGATGCCCACTCGGCCAAGGGCCAACTCGCTTTCGTCAAGGTCAACGTCGATCATGTGAACGACGTGGCCAAGCGATACTCCGTCTCCGCCATGCCTACTTTTGTCTTGTTTGAGAATGGAAAGCCTGAGGGGATCTCTGTTGAGGGGCTTAATGACCGGAAAACTGTTAACTTCACGACTGATGGATCCGTCGATAGGCTTAGGGGTGCTGACCCTGTGGCCCTGAAGGCCGTGGTGGCGGCACTGGCTACTAAGGTTAAGAGTGCCACTTAACACCAACGGCCATAGACAAAGAGTGATTAACCGATGCGAGGAGCAAAGCTTGGGAATAAGTGACTTGGTGGTTGTATGATGACGGCGAATAATATGTTTTGGGCAATTGAAATCACGGGGTCCGCATTTCGAGGATCCCTTCCGAGCTAGCAGTAACGCGCGGGTTTCGATAATAAACCAGAGGTCGACGCCATTTCGAGTTCGGATCACAGGACCACCGCTATGCCAACTCCACGTACGTCGAGGGTGGTGGGATAGCACACTGGCCTAGAAAAACTGGCGTTTTTGAGAGTAATGGCATTGAAGCTACACTATGACAGACTAAGGCACAGAATTGAACACGCGAAGATGGACTGGATATGAAGGTGTCGATTTAGCCCTAAGGGACATATGTGGCGTTATCCAGCCATGAGACAAAATCAGGGTTCTCAGTACAAAAGCCACATCGACCCCTCCGCAAAGTCTACTCCGGGCCTTAGTTGGCTCTGCAGTTGATCTTGTACGAGTTGACTTTGTTTTTGGCCTTCGACGAGAAAGCCGGCAAGTTCCAGTTAGCGTAGTTGCTATCCCCGAGGGCGTTCCCCGAGCAATCTCCGCTGTCGTACAGCCTGATCCGACAGTTCGTTGCGAAATTGCGGTAGTCCCATTGCATACTCTGCGCTTTGTTGACGTTTTTCCCCAGGTTCTTGCAGGGCTGCGACAGCGTACCGTCGCGGTCGTGGATTTTGACCTTGTAGCGTTCTTTGTCGTAAAGCTTCAGACTCCAAGCATCGGTGAACGGAAGTCCGAGGAGGAGGACAGAGGCAAAGAAAGAAATCTTCATTGTGATAGTGGAGTTTTGTCCGTTGGCAAAGTATTTGTAGATGGCGTTGCTCAAGATGTTGCTCAAGATGTCTGAATAATGATGATGAAGTTCTCCTGACTACTTGACGGGATCTTCTGCTCTATTTATATTCATATGAATACGCATATCTGGAAAAGTCTATCATGCCAGCTGCTAACTGCCATCTAGTCTCGACGAAATAGCTCATATAAGCGCTGCATATCATCCTTCTAACAGGTGGAAGTGAGCAACAGCTTCGTCCTATTTGCTCAGGCTCGTGGAAGCGGGGCCAATCCACGAGCAAAAACGCGCGAGCTGGCTGAACGTTCACAAAGAACGCTTCCTTCTTTCTCTTGAGTTGTCACTTAGACGAATGTTTGCAACTGGTAGTCAGCGTCGGTCTAAGATTCTGCCGCTATCCTTGTTTGCTGACTAGCGGGAGCCTGTGCTGGGAGCTGTGCGGGGGTGCTTTGCCGGGAGAGGAAACTAGTTGGGAAATTCTGGTTGGCTACTAGGCGACGCATAAGCGAGATCAATCAGGGGCCATATGTCGATCTATCCAGTTGTGTGCCGAGCTGAACTTGCAACAAATAGCCTATGTTCCATCTGTATCGTGCCCCGAGGTGCAGTTACCTTAAAGAGAAGGTGGCTCCTCGACAACATAATACCTAAACTAATTTTAGTAAGTTCCGCTTTTTAAGATTTCATAGTAGGGTCGTGAGGCTTTCATTTAGGCAAATGTTATCAAATTGATGACCCTTCAGCCATGAAGGGTCCTCGATCGACATTGGTGGGACATTCGCTGAGAGAATTCGGACCTTTCTTAAAGAACGAGTGTCTCTGCAAGCTGACCCTACCAGAAATTCCGAGGCCGACTCCTTCAGGACGCGGGATATAATCAGACCGAGATGCATGGAGGCTGAACTAGACGCAGCATAGCCCGTGACATGGCAAGGGTTGAGTGAATCATACCTTGTTGCAAAGTTCCGAGGCACTATTCTTCCTAGGCTCTTGGGTTAGAAAGTACCGTCGTATTCAATGGTCAAGCAGAACAAAGTAGTTCATTACCGGGCACGAGTTTTGTACAGATACCTGTCGGAACCATCCTAGGGTCTTCTCCTCTTCAGCAAGCATCAGATTTCAAGACAGGGATGATTGAAAGCAAGTTTTTCTCATTTTTGCGATCTCTCCTAATCATCGAGTATCAACCTCTTAAGCATACCGATTTACTACATCCTTTTCTGAAACCTCCAATCTGTCACCACCCATTGCCAGGCTCATGGAATGAACAATATGAGTGTCGATTTCTTATGTCACAGGGAGTTGTGTGGCCAAACTGCTCCATCTTTCTTGCTGCTTTCTTTTCACAACGGCTCCCGATGGTCCTTTTTGAAAAGCCAGCGATGAGTTGAACAATTGGAAGCTAAACCATTGGCACTTCGATATAACATCCCTCAATATGACCAGGTATTGAATGGTTGCCCCTCTCTGTTAAACTTATCATGCCCTAATGTTTCAAGCTTGATATGTCTCTATCAAGGTAAAATGTGGAGGGGAATCATCTCATTTACCCAACGTCATGCACTTCATTTCCCTCTCTGGTCACGTTTGCTCCGTTGACGATGTTGTGGTCGCCGCATCTTGGGCCTTGGTAGCCAATCTATCGGCCATCATCTTGACTCCCTTTGTAAACTAAAAAACACTCTCAGAAAACAGTAGTCACATGGAAGTCGAATATTCATCACATGAAGAACAATGACGCACCCAGTACTTCCAGGACTGCCGAGGCTTTGCCACGCTTTGCCACGAAACGGTTTGGCCAGCGTCATCTCAAAGGCGCTAATCTGGATCTAGCTTGGTTCGGGAGACAGATGCGGGGTACTGCTTGTTAAGATTGATGCTAGTGTGAATATATCAACTGAGGACGCCCAGTTCTCCCTTTCGCAGCAGAATTATTTCTTAATCTTCCACATCGAATAGCATGTCTGCAATTTGGGCCGAGCTTGTAAAAAACTACAACCATGCTTCAATCGAAATTGTTGGAACCCTCGTTATCCAAGTTCTTTTTTGGTGGATTCCTTCCATCATATATGTCTCCCTCGATCACGTCGCCCCATCATTCGCTGCGAGGCACAAAATTCAACCTTTAGAAAAGCAGCCGACTGCTGCGGTTGTTGGACATGCTGTTGCAGTGTCATTGAGAAATCAGTTGTCTATCATTGCCGTTCAGATTGCCATCAGCATTCACTCAGCTCTGCATGATAGACCGTCCCGTTTCCAGATCACCCCGACCCTCCCAACAACAACGTCCTTCATCAAAGACATTTTTATCTGTATCATCTCGAGAGAGATACTATTTTACTACTCTCATCGCCTTTTTCACATGCCTTACTTCTACCGTCGTATCCACAAGGTCCACCACAAGTTCAAGGCGCCAGTGTCATTCGCGTCTCAGTATGCACATCCAATTGAGCATGTTGTGGCAAACGTCATGCCGATAGCACTACCACCTGCAATTTTAGGCACTCATATTGCTACAATGTGGGCATTTCTCGCCTTCGAACTGCTCGAGACGGCGACGGTACACAGCGGCTACGACTTCTTCCGTGGCGCAGCACGACGACATGATCGCCATCATGAGCGCTTTGATGTAAACTTTGGCGGAATGCCTTGGTTGGATTACCTTCACGGTACAAGCGAAGAAAGCAAAGATTCTATTGGAAACAAGGAGTAGGCTTGGATTGTATGGTTCATATTCATTTTCGCTGTTTCCCTTTGTCGTGTGGTTCAGCATCCTCGTACTTGTATCATCATCACTCTCAACTGATATAAAACGGAAGTTAATGTGGCTGTCAGTAACATCGCTACGGAGGGTGTGACATGCTCTAGGCGCTGGATTTGTGATGGGGGTGAATCAAACTCTAGCCACTTATCTTTTAATGAGCGCGTGCAGTAGCAGGTACTGTGCAAATCATATTATTGGGTTACAACTCAGAAATCCTCAATCATTCAGAAACAATCTAAAGCAACCAACATCCTGTGACGAGAGTCCGGGATGGCGATTATATCCCGTGGCTTCACTTAGCAGTCCTAGGCAACTCATTCACTATCAGACGGTGGTCTTCACGTCAGTATTGTCGGAATCTGATTTCCAGAAATAGCCTTGAACCCCCCGAGGACCTAGGCTTCTTGCAACACGCGTCTTTCAATACCTATCACACACATGCGAGTCAAACAAAATCAAGATAAACCAGATCACATCAATTCTCATTTTATTGATTGTTCTCTTATGCCACTGCGTCCAGGTCTTCAGTCAAGTAATTCACAACGAACCTTTCAATGAGCAAACGGCTTCTGAATTGGTTGTAAATCTTGCCCCTGGCTAGAGCTTTGACAATAGTCTGGATGCATTTCCAAAGGAGGATAGCTAGAATAACCAACCCGTTGTCAATACGACATTTTATGACGTACAAAACCTCAAATTCGGGAGTGTTCGTATCCCAGGTATGATTCGACATTTATTTATTTGAGTTCGTTAACTCGAAATGGAGCTAACTTGCAATTCTTTCTAAAGTGACTTAGGCATATCACTTCACTTAAACTCCTAAGAAAGGAAACTCCCGACTGGAATTTCAATCCCGTCTAGCTGCAGCGCATATACAATATCATTAAGATAGTCAAATCTCATGCTATATATGCTATTGTCAATATCCATTACAACTCGGCACTTTAGGCCAACTACACAGCCCAAAATGCGAACTTTACAATAATTAAGGAGAAGTTTTATCAACTCTAATATCAAAGTGGAGAAAATCTAGCTTATATATCTTACTGCGTAGGCTTTAAGGCACTTAATATGCTCCAAGGCGGAGAAGATAAACACACTATAAAACTTGAGAAGCTGACAAAAATCTTTCTACAAGCCATTGATAACAACAAGAGACAGAATCCCCGGAGATTCTCTTCCTTAGGTAGACTACTATAAGATATCGACTCAACAATTAATTAGTTTAAGAAGCCGAACTAGAAGTTCTCTAACCTATTTACTCTATAGGTGCATTATTACGAACCCTACAAGTGAAATCTCCATAGTCCTACTTTTAATAATGTGGTAACTACTCCTTATCTAGATGATTTCACCTCGGCTTTATGGGGCAAGATGATCTAGGGCTTGGAAGATAATAAGACTTAGATATGAAATTCTTTCTCCCTTTTGCGTAGTACATTTATAAATTTCTCCATTATCATCAGAGAATGGCTCTTCAGTCCGGTCAGCTCCGAACTAGCAGCTAGGTAGCAGTACTATGACTTCTTCACCTAGATGTATGCCATTCATAAATTTGCGTCCATCATCTAGGGCAATGGAAACGACAGCTTAGACCGTACTGCTCACGCTCTATTTGACTCTATAGGCCTCGAGATTCGCCTACATGCTTTAAAAGGGGCCATCAACAGTTTACCACAATCTTCTACTTTGGAATCCCAATGCGACCCGTTTTAGTCAGCATTTATATTTCATCAAGTCGGAAAAGCAACCATGGCTGATTCTCTTTGGATGGACTGTCATGGAAACAACGTTACAACGATTGCAGTTGACCAAGTACTCCTCACAGAAGGAACTAGGTATTCAAGTACCGGGCAGAGTATCTCCTTCTATGACCCATTCCTATCAGCTTTGTTTAACTCTTCCAATGAGGTAGGGATCAAGGCAACTGCACTGATATCTTTCTCGGCTAGTGCCTGCGTCCCTTTTCAACTCGTCCTTTGAGACGTTCGGGCAGTCCCAGTCTCAAGTTCACCCGCCGTAGTTAGGTCTGAAGCACCTACTGCTATTAATTGGAAGGGTCTTAGCAGATCGGCGGGTGTAGCTATCTTCAAAGCTAATATAACTCCTCTTTTTAATACTTAGACTATATAACCCCACCACTACAACGAAGGAGAATAGTTTTAGCGACCACTGGAAATAGAACTATAAGTCTTTAAATTTCCATTGAATATTGAACTGAACTTCGGCAGGGGTTCAGAATGGTATAACCATTACAGGATCTGCAACCCGGGCCGTGGTGGAGGCTAATCAATCAGTAACGTTCATGATTGAGACATATCCTCGCGTTGAAGGTAATCATGTGAACTACACGTTGACAGTGTGATAGTAGAAAGCTAAGTCATGGGCGGGGCTCACTGTTACGACGATTGACTTGGAATGATTTAGGGGGAGTTTTATAGTCTCAAATTCATGATGCGTGATATCAAAATTCGGAAAGAACCCTGGGTATCTATTAATTAGTCGAGTACCACTACGTGCAACGCAGCATTTCCACCCCAGTGGCAAAAATGTATGATGACCACGACTCTAAGAACGCAGCTCAACTCTAGCAATCGAACCATGCAACCCCTAAGTCACGAGTTTTCTCTTGGCGGTCATGTAGGAAGTTTTGAAACCAGCAACACAAATGCAAATATCTCGCTGTGTTCGTGGCCGTTCTAGCACACTTTTCCTGACCTAGTCGCGAAGCTCGTGAATGAAACCTTCCACCCTTGTTAGCCGCATTTGTTTGAGTCTTCATCCATATACTGCCTCAAGCCATGGTAGTAACGACACTTACGTGTTCATGACGGGATGGTTCTCCTTCGCCATCTGCCCAAGTATATCGGGCCATTCGTCAAGTTTCTATCTAAGCCAGTGATTCCAGTGAAGGCCTTGCACAGAATTATGCTTCCCAAGCGTGCACGTTCGCCATCCGGTCTAGCGCTCATTGTTGTTACTAGTGCTAAGGGAACCCAGGTGTGAGTACCAACACAGGTCCATTACGCCCAGCCCGTTTTCAGAACCATAGTTATCACTTAGAACAGACTATGTCGGATGGAATGACTACGAGAAGCTAACTCAAGGTTCCACCATGTGTCACTAGGCCCGCCCCCGCCCTGTCGATTACAAGCTTGTTACAATATCAGTGTAGATACACAGAATACTAAGATCTATTCTCAGATGAGATCCGGCAGATACGCGTTACTCAAAAGGTAAATAATTCTGACACCGGAAAGCCTCTCAATGCAAGGAACTGATTGTAACGGGTCAATGTGCGATTTAGTAGATCGACGCACGAGATGAGGCTTCATACGGTCGCAAACAATATTGGGGATCATAAAACGGGTTCAAATTCGTCAGGCTTACATGCTCTACGTTGGAGTCAAGTGCGAGCGCAAACTTATATTCACGATGTTACGATTTAGTATTTGATGTATCGTTGATGTATGAAAATCGCCATAACTCAAGCCTTACATCATTGTGCTTCTTATGCCACTATTTGTGCAAAACTGTCAGCACTATTTCCCAGTCAAAGGAGAATGAAGGAACATCTTACGGAAGATTAAGACGCCATTGTCGTTGCCGATGCGCTCAGAGAGGTTCAGGTCGCAGGACACACCCTCACCTTCCATGTTGTTGAGTGTAGCACGCAGGATGGGGCTGGAATCGTCGCCTTCCAATTCAAAGGAGATATCCTCAGCCGACTCGGCGAAATCTACGTTGGACAACTTAGTACATACACATTCAAGCCTTAGGCGCTTAAACGAGGGAAGGGTCGCACTTTCACCACCCCACTCAAAGGAGCCGTCGCTATTTCCGATGTAGTAGTTGAGGTCGAGCTCAGCATCGACGTGTTCGCCGTCGGTGTTGGCAAGCCGAGCCTTGAGGACGTGGCCGTCCTCGAGGGAGATGTCTTCAGCACTGAGGTGGAACGACATGTTGATGACAAATGTATGCGGACTTGAAGTGCAAGGTATTGAGTAGTCTTAAGGCAAGTTTTGAGATAGAGGAGGGTAAAATCAGGAGAAGGGAGCTGTTATATATCGCATTTCCCATTAGGTGTCATCTTTAGTCAAATATGCATGGCCACGGCAGCCAAGCCCGTGCCGAGCGCCCGCTGCATTGCCAATTCGACTGGTCTCTCCTCAGCATTTAGTGCTATCACGACTACCAATTGATGACCTCCCCCGCAAGACAGCATGTGATTACTCGCTTACGAATTCTCAACTTGGGGCCTGGGCATGATACGACATGCCAGTGGCAGGACTCGGCTTTGTGCGTTGTGATGCGCATAGTCGGGGCTCAAGTCAGACGCCAAGACGAGTGAGGGACATGCTGCTCCTATCAGAGGAGCTTGAATGCGGCCAAGATTTTGTAATGGAGACGGTAGGAGCGTTGTCGAGCTGGGCGCATAAGGAGTTGCTTCTGATTCGCTGTGCCGTGGGTCTATAGGCAGGCGAGTGGAGGATACCGAGGCGCAGCAGATACTGTACAGCAAGCAATCTTAGCCCGGACCTGTAAGAGGGGTTTCAATGTCTTCTCGTCGTGTAGGTACGTACTGGCTCCTTCCTCTCGCACAGGAACACACACACACACAAGGTCTAATTCACCGCCCATCTGGCAATGGTCTCATGACCTCTCGTTTTCCACTGTATTTATTTTGCGGCTTGAAGGAGTGTCACTGTCCTTGACGACAAGAACGAACCTTTTTATCTATTCAATAAAAATTGAAACGAAATGTCAGCAAAGTACAGCCATAGAATCTAAGCCCACGGTCCACTCACGTATCAGGGGACGACAATGCGCCGCCTTTCTCTCTCTCCATAAGCATCCATGCATGGCTCCTGGCGCAAATTTTCTTAATGCTCAACTCAACAAACATAAATGGCGTAGGCCCTATATTCCACGAAATGATATTAGAACACTAGGCAGTAATTTCGGGCTCAGTGTGACATAATTATTGACGAAGGATGATCGGCATATTTCATGGAGGTCGGGCTTCGATGACAAAAAACGACCAGGACCAAACCCAGCCTCGTTCAAATTATGACAGTGGGATAGTCTTTACCTGTGACGAGGTGCACCCAATATGTAACACAACTCGGCGAGGGAGGAAGTGTATGAGTGTCAAATAAAGAGAGGCACAAGACAATAAGAAACGGGATTGAAGACCAATGGGAAGAATACACAACTATGCCACGAGCATACAAAATGTGTCGTGTCTCCTTAAATTACCGAGATCGCTCCCCGTAGCCTTTTAAGTTTTCCAATGACTTCCTATGCCAAGCGGTGCCACCTCCTCTGCTTGAATGAGCGTTTAGTCACATCCTGTATCTTTCTCATTCTCCAACTTCTGCTTGTTCAAATTTTCCTTAGTGCTTCGCCACTCCATGGCCAACGCACCAATCATTGTCAGACACACAAGAATCAGCCCCATCATGAACACTTGTCGGAGAGACTCGTTGTAGGCTGAGAGGACAGTATTTTTGATAGATGCAGGGAGGTCAGTTAACGAAGTTGCGCCACTTTTCAGTATCATATCGCGATCGAAGCCAGGGATGGATGAGAGGCGACGGATGAGTTGATTGGTGAGCACGTTCTGGCCGACCGAGACAAAGATTGCACCGCCGAGTGTCTGGGAGAAGAACATGAGCGATCCCCCAATGGCTACATCAGGTTTGGGGAGGACTGTTTGTGCAGCAATGTTGGGAACTTGGGCAACACAACCCATTCCCCAGCCGTAAAGAATCTGGTAGCCAACCAATCTGGGTGTTGAAATGTCCATTTGCAATGTGTTGAGCAACCCAGCGCCCACGCTCATGAAACAGACGCCGATAATCATGAAGGGCGTGTAATAGCCAACCCGGTGAACAAACACACCCGTAAGGATGGAAGCAATGACCATAGAAAGGACCAGAGGGAGTGTGCGAATTCCAGAGTCCACGGCCGAGATGCCTTGAATGGCCTGGAACCAGATGGGGAGAAAATAGACTGTTTTAGGTCAGTCGGAGGCCGAATTGCTCTTTCAAAAGAAGTGAGAAGTACCAAAGAGGACCATCTGCGACCCCACGCACGTTGTGGAGAAGAAACCAGCAATAATGCTGCGCTGTTTGAAGATCCGAGGAGGAACCGTGGCCGTCTTGGGCAGCAATACTTGGACCACGACAAAGCCTGAGAGTAGCAAGCCAGCAAGAACAAGGGTGGCCTTGATGCGGCCATCACTCCACTGTAAGACAGATTAGCACCTCATTAAGATCCCAACCGAGAGGGCTGAACTTACAGGATATGTTGAGCCTCCCCACTGGAGTGCCAGCAAGAGGCAGATTGTGCCTGGTACAATCAAAGCGGTACCAACAATATCCAGTTGCGCCAGCCTTTGCATCGTAGAGAGCTTTGTCATAGCTGGAGGAGGGAGATTAAGGAGGAAGAATATTACCACCATGGCCACTACACCAAACGGAAGATTGATGTAAAAACACCACCTCCAAGTGAGTTTCGTGGTGAACACTCCACCTAGCAATGGACCTAGGATCGAAGAAATACCAAAAACCGCACCAAACATTCCCTGATACAGTGGACGTCTATGCAGCGGTACACAGTGTACAATTACGACCATCTAGGGTTCAATAATTCGCAATTAGTCAAGGGGCCCTAAATAAAAGCGGTTACAGACTCCGTCTTCCCATAAGAGGACTTACCACACCGCTGAGAATTCCTGCCGATCCCAGCCCTGCAACGGCACGGCCAACAATGAAAACAACCGAGCTTGGGGCGGCTCCGCAAAGAGCCGAGCCTGCCTCGAAGAGGAATATAGACGCCAAGAAAGTGTGCTTGATACTGTAGAAGGAGTATATTTTCCCGAATAGCAGCTGAAATGCACAAGTCGTCAACAAAAATGCAGAGCCGTACCAGCCAATATCGGTGACAGATTGGAATTCATCGGTAATCTGTGGAGTAGCTGTGGCGATAATCATCCGGTCCTGCCTATGCCGTTAGTTTCTGAGGTCATGACAAAGCTGATTTATCCGGACGAATGTCATACTAACCAGAGAAACCAAGAACATGCTGACGAATACAGAACCGATAGTGAAGGTGAGTTTGAGTCCGGAAGGATACACTGTGTCATCGATTGTAGCTCTTTGGGCATCTTCCGGATGGCCAGCAATCTTCGTGTCCAGTTCAAGATCCGGTGTAGCTTCAGGGCCACGGGGGTCATTCGACTGGACTTGCTGCTGCTTGACACTCCCTATGAGCGCCATTGCAGACGTGAGATATGAAAAGGAGAGGATGAAAGAGTAAAGAGGTCGGTGGTGTAGAATAAAATTATCTGAGAAAAACATTTATTCAGCTGGTCTTGACGGTGAGAACAGTATGGAAGGCGAGAGGAAAAGCAATGGAAGGGACATGTTCTAAATAAGCAGTAACGATGACCGGATAAATTGTTGAAAATCCCCGATACCACAGCAAATGAAGGGGTCATAGCCACTCTAGCCTAGAATTGGCTGCTCTCTCGGACCCGAGATATCCAAACCCATCTGAAGCCATTCGTTACTCTTCGTTGTTATGTGTACCATAACCAAGCGACGCGTTCCGTAATTGGATTAGTTGCTGCCGAGATTTCGTGCTCGGGCCACGCTAGACCGTTTATGGTCCCGAATTGTCCGAAGTCCCCGACGCCCGAGTTTCCCTTTGCCTCTCCCACATAACCTCGACATTATTCCTCTTACCTCTCAGGAAAGATCCGCAAACAAACACAAGCGGGTTTCCAATGTCTATGACGATTGTATCTACGCTATCAAACTTCCCACATCTTCACATTGCTCACCTTTCTGTGGTCTCGAGTTATGACGTCACGTCCATCAACATCAGAGCCACTGCGACTGAACAAGAACGCCTGCTCCCTCTGCGCCCGTCGCAAGGTCAAATGCGACAAATCAAATCCTTGTTCTAACTGTATCAAAGCTCAGACCGAATGTACACACGAGGCTGCCGCACCCTATCGACCTCGAAAAAGGGCAGCCGACGAGGACCTGCTGGCCCGACTCGCTCGCTATGAAGATTTAATGCGAGAAAACAATGTAGACTTTGCCCACTGCGCCAATACATGGGTTCCTTCAGGATTAGAAGCCCAAGGAAAGGACAGTAATGTTCAAACTCCAATATCTACTATTCCAGGAGTCAGTGGGCCAAAGTCCAGCTCTAGTCCATTAGAGAGGCCCACGGCAAATACGCAACTGTAAGCTCACGAACTTGGCCTATCACACAACAAACTGACCGTATATGCAGCTCTTTATGGTCAACTTTAAGCTCAGAGGTATGTTCCTTATCTCAATACCTTACTGCCAGATTTTAACACAGCCGCCGTGTCAAAGCTCAAGTATCCTCCCATTCAGAGCCTGGGCTACAACGACGACCCCGCTTTGGACCCAGAACCTCTCCCTCAGTTCGTAATCACCGGCAACGAGCCTAAGATCGAGCAGCTACACCCAGAAGCAAAACATGTTTACCGACTATGGCAGACATTTGTTGAAAATGTTAATCCGCTGCTGAAGATCGTCCATGTGCCGACTCTACAACAACGCGTTTTAGATGCGTGCTGGAGCCCTGCAACTCAATCGAAGCCCCTGACAGCCATCTTGCTCATAGTTTATGCGTTGGCCGTCACCTCAATGTCGTCGGATGACTGCTTCACAACATTCGGAGAGACTAGAAATACACTGTTGGTACGCTACCGCACCGCGGCACTCCGTGCTCTCATCGAGGCCGACTTCTTGATATCGCGAGATTTCGAGGTTCTTCAGGCCTTTGTCATGTTCCTCTTCATCGATCCCGAGTCTGAGTTGACATCGACCCTGTGCGGTGCCGCAGTGAGTATAGCCCACAAAATGGGACTTCATCGCGTGAGCACAGACTCGAGGATGTCAATATTCGACAAGGAAATGCGTATCAGACTCTGGTGGCAGCTATTTGCGATGGACTGTCGATGCCGTATTGCCTCCAATCCGGGGATGAAACCGCCTCTCGACATGTTTGGCGAACTTCGCCCTCCACTCAATGTCAACGACGTGGATTTACACCCAGATATGACTGAGTCCCCAGCCGAGCACACTGGTCCGACGGAGATGATGGGCGTCTTGACAAAGTCCCAAATCTTCAATTTCATGCGACATTCGAAGCAGGCCGCCAAGGGTTTCCAGGGGGTTGTCCGGGTCTCTACGAAATGCAGGACCTCGACGGAACTGGAAGATGGCGTGATTAATGACATCGATTCCATGTACCAAGAGCAGCAGTTCGGCAAGTGGGACAATCAGATACCTCTCCATCGGTTATCACGCGCCATATCCAAGCTCAATGTTGCTCATATGCGCTTGAAGGTCCACCATCCCCGTTGGCGAGGCACCGTTAGGGGTGGCGAAGTCTACATGACGCATCAGGAATGCGACCTAGTCTTCGAATCGGCCTTGACAATGTTGGAGATGATCGACCTTGGCCTACGCAGTAACTTCTCGTCCCGCCTGTTTATCCATATGACCGCCAAGCCTCCTATCGACGCTTACATCTATGTTCTCAGTGAGCTACGGCAGCGGCCTCGCGGGGAACGGGTCGATGTAGCATGGAAGTTGGTTGAGGGTCTATACAACAAGCATCCCGAACTGATTAAAGACACGGCGAACAGCTTCTTTGCTGCGTTCCGTGAATTGACTCTGGAGGCTTGGCAATTTAGGAGAAAGGAGCTAGTAGTTGTTCAAGGCGCGAGAGAGTTCGATCTTACACCACGCTATATCCAACTGCTTTGGGAGGGGATAACACTTAGCAATGAACAGAGTCTACGAGAATTATCCGCCCCGGATACCCACGAGTTCGGCGTTCTGGGCATGGCAGAGGGCGAAGTCTTGGATTGGGAGAATTGGAACACGTTCTACTTTTGAGAAGATTGGGGGGGGATTTGTTTAGGTGAATATTTATGAGGCAACAACCGACAGGAGTATATTGCATTAGAGAAGGACTTAATCTACTATTAGGTAGAAGAGCTCGGGAGCTCAGAGATTTGTGAAAATGACGATGAGGTAATTACAGGGATGCTTTCTCCCTCTGGAAACGACCAGCTTCAGTTCCTTAGAGTACCATGCTAGCTCTCTTGAATGATCCAAAAGCTAAAGGGTGAGTTGTCTGCACACAGGAACAATCATTGGGATCATGAAATGAATGTCAATCCGCTTATGCCTTGCTTGGGTCGGCCACTGTGTTGTCGACATTGATGATATTGGCATGGCTGTCGACCTCATACGTCTTCTTCTGCTGAGATGCCTTGACGGGGCTTTCGGAGGAGAAGATGTGGTCCAATTCCTCAAGCTGCAAGATTGAGATGTTAAGAAGAGAGCAGTGGTAGGGAATTAGGGTACGACTTACGGTTCGGTTCTTGGTCTCAGGAACAAGGAAGTACAGGATACCAGACTGGATAAAGCACCAGACACAGAAGACAATGTACGTCTTCCAGGCGATGTTCTTAAGAGCGACGGGCATACCGAACTGCATGACAAGCATGGCTTTTGGCAACACATATTAGTACTGTTGTTTTGCGAAGGAGTAGAATCAGAGACATACCGGCTGAGGTGAAGAGAGAGCTGAAAGCCATTCCCTTGGCACGGATTTCGTAGCTGAGGACCTCGACTGGGTACAGAGCCTGGAGGGGAGTCCAGCCAATAGAGTAGGAAATCTGGAAGAGGTAGACCCAGGCCAGAACAGCTCGGCTGACAGATCCGGGGACAGCAGCGCGCTGGGCCTTGTCGGCGGGGTCGGTGACATTGGCAATGGAAGCAGGGACGGTGACACCGATCCAGCAGAGTCCGCAAACAATGTTGACGAAGATGAGCATGGGTCGACGGCCGACAGAATCGGTGATACTGGCACCGAAGGCAGCGCAAACGATCTGGATGGCGTTCATTCCGAGGGCAACGTTCATCTGTCGCTTCTCACCGGTAATTCCAGCAGTGTCGAGGAAGGCGCTGAGGTAGTAAGAGACGACGTCTGTTCGGAAGCAAGTCAGTAATGGATTCAATGAGATCCGGGAGGAATGAAGAGAAACGTACTGTTTCCAGCCCACTGTCCGAAAAGAGAGACGAGGCAGTTGCAGGTGAGACGGTAGATGGAGGCCTTGTTCTTGAAGAGGGCGCTGTAGTCCCACCACTTCTTGTCGGTACCGTCCATCTCAAGATGCTGCTCATACTCGGTAAGCTGGAGCTTGACCCATTCACTGTTGGGGTTGCCGTGGCCGTGAAGCTTAATCAAGTTCTCGGTAGCTTGCTGCTGCTTTCCGCGAGTGTACAACCAGCGTGGGGACTCGGGAAGCCAGAGGGCACCAAAGAAGATGACGCAAGGGAACATGAGCTGGAGGCCGACAGGGATCATCCAAGAAGTGTTTCCACCAACGTCGACACCACCGCGGGCAGCACCACTGGCAACGATGGCTCCAACGGGCCACATGACGTTGTAGAGCCCGGTGACGATACCACGGTGAGCAGGGTGAGAGACTTCGACGACGTAGACGGGACCGGCAGCGGCAGCGATGGAGACACCGAATCCGAGGAAGAAACGGCCAGCCATGAACTGGTTGACGCTGGAGTTAACGATGGTGCAGAGCTGGATGATGATGCCGATGATGATGACGGCTGAGCCAATGGTCATGCCAGCTCTTCGGCCCCAGGTATCAATGGCGGGGCCAACAAAGGGAATGGCGACGACGGAACCGATTTGGTACATGGAGGTGACGATACCTAAAAGAGAAAGCATGGTCAATTGCTGCGAATTTTACACTGTGACTGTCATTCTGTGCCCGGAATGAACGTACCGGCATCAATGCCGTTGTTCTCGACGCCGAAGAACTTCTTGAAGTTCTCGTTGGAGAGAAGGGTTCCGAAGAGAGAACCATCATAACCGTTGGCAGTCGAGCAGCAGAAGGCAACGAGACTGGCAATGATGAGGATGGGAGCAGCCATCTTGGGCGGCGGCTCCTTGATCATGGCCTGCTGGAAGGCTTCATCTCCAATGGCTGTCTTGGTGGTAGCCACCTGGTGGACATAGTCCGGCTTCTACATGGCAAGTCAGCAAGTGCACGCGGTGGTTTCCCTTGTTGTCTGCTGGCGATTCGTGGAGTGTGGATCAACTCACATCGATTTTCTCGTCGTGGAGGGAAGAGGAGCCCATTGTGAATGCTTGTCGACAATGTCAGGACTCTTTGTGTTTGAAGCCAAGTGGTTTGAAGCCAAGTGGTGTTGGATGGTCGAGGAAAGGCTGATGCTTTATCGATGGTTGAGTCCCATGTCGAAACGAAATGAAGGGGCTTTATAGATAATCACGACTCGAGGGGAGCCGACTCAAAAGAACAACTGGTGATGCTGTTCGGTCCGCATACCGAATTGCCAGGGCGGACGAACCCCTGCCCGTAGATCAGATCTGATCCACAACCAAACAGCTCACAAGGCTGATTTGCCCTCTATTTTTTGGGTACAGAAGGAAGAGCAACAAGAAAAAAATAGGCTGGTCTGGTGGCTCACGGGGCAATGGGTTCCCAAGTCCGGGGTATAGGATTGTCGGGTTGGAGCTCCGATGGGCGATGGCTCGTGGGCCAACTCAAAAGGCTGGAGGCACCTTTCCGGATGTGGGCTCGAGCGCCAAGGCGTTGCAACCCCTTGTTGATCGGACTTGGAGGACCAGGAATGCAGCGGAACGAATGAATTGGGTTGCAAAGGCCGGTAAACGAGAATTCGGACCCGGCCAGCCATCGTAACACTGCCAATTACGCACCGGATGGATGGGTGGATCCGCCCAGGTAGGACCGATTCCAGGCATGGGGTGCGGCGTGTGTGCGTACAGAGTAGAGCGGTGGATGGTGGATAATGCTTGGATGCACGGTGTTGGATGCTGGGGTTATGTTATGCAAGGGTTGAAAGGATTGGACCATTGGAAACCTGAGATGTTGAACCTGGACCAGCGTCAATGAACTCGATTCGATGGCCACGAGCAGATCGCTTGACGTGTGTGAGGCGCGTGCTTTGCTTTGGTATGCAGCTCTCTCTGTCGCTCTCGCTGTCATGCGGGCACAGTTCCCGCCCCCAGCGCTTAACATTAATCTAGGCTCGTCGGCTTGATGGACCGCAAGGGATTCGTCTCGTCTAGAGAAGGGGGCGGGCATGAGCCGTCACTGGTCGAGGGCTCGTGATGGTGCGTCTGAGGAGGAGTGTTCGCACTAGGCCGAGCTGGTGGTGCGTGCCATTTCGGCTCTCGTCGCCGCTGAGCTTGGCGGGACAGGGAAAATGTTTCCTCCTTGGTGGTCTGTCACGTATGCTCTGGTGTCCCGACACTTGGGCCAAGTGACTTGGTTCGTCTGTCTCGAGTGGTACGAGTTAAATCAGCAAGGGTTCGCAGGCTCTGGACAAAGAGGGAAGCATTTAGACGGCCCGTCATTCCGTGAGCGAACTAGGTATGGCGTGCCGCAAAGCCCATTGGATCTGCATCATTTCTGGCCCCCTTTTTCTCAAATAACCTGTGCCACTGGGTCGCCGTGCCACCAAAAGCTCAGCTCAGGTTTCCCCGCAAATCGAAACCCCTGATTCTTCCGCGTACTATCCTTACTCCGTAATAATCTGGAGGCTGCACTCCGTAGGCTGCCCGTTAGACGATGTGCGTGCAGCTGTGCAGTGTGCCTGTCTCTAACGGATCAGCCCCCCGTATCTCCAGGTTTTTGCTCGTGTGCCACCAAGCTGCCGCCCAAGGGGCCCCAAGGGGACGGGGGACGGGGGACGGGGGATGGATGGGGTGGCCAAAACGCCCCAGAATGCGGTACAAATGCCCAGGATGCTAGCCCAAATGTCCAGGATGTCAACGCTGTTTCCGACACTCCGGTAGAGGCGGGACGAGACGGGAGAGACTGGATTGACGCGAAACGTCGCTCGAGCCTAGAGACAACGGAAGCACGATTCGATTGGGTCATGGGAGGTTCTGATCCGGGGGCAGGCTGGGTAGGCCAGCCATGCATTTGCATGTGTCACCAAGCGGCTTGTCCACTTTTAGCAACCATGATCCATCTGCGGCTTGTATGGGCTCTGCTCCCGAGAGCAAATGGCCTCTGGGCCGGTAGTGTGGGCTCTGCTCCCGGTAGTATCGATTCTGCTACCGGTACTGTCGACTCTGTTCCCGGCACTATCGAATGCTTCTCCGGAATATGGGTGCCATGTACTCCGGACCTTAGCATGAAAATACCCCGTAACATGGAGTAACCCCGTGGGCTGTCGGCTTCCAATGGAGAACCGACATGGCCTACCCGTAATGGCCTAGAGTCCCAGACGGAGACGGACATGGGCTTCCATTTTTTGGCAGTAAAAGCGGGATTCCCGTCAGACATATGCAATGATCCGTGCCATTTTCATCGATGACTAAGAAAAAAAAAATCACAGAAGGCTGTTCTAGAGGAGTCTTCGGTTTGGCGGTAACCCGGCGCCGGCGCTCCGTAAAAGCCTCACATCATCTGTATCATGAGACACGGCGCGCCACCATCGCTGCCGATGCGGGCCGGGAAAGCATGCCTCTGCGTCTAGCAATAGCCCAGCCGCTGACCAGAAGACACGGGATTGAAATACACGGGGTAAACTGGATCCATTGCCGTCAGCGGATGCCGACGCTGCATCTGCATCTGCAGCTGCATCTCCACCAAGTTCAAGGTCGTCAAGTCACGGTGTTTCCGCGTTGCCTGTTCTCTTCCACATCTTCCTCGTCCTCTTCTTCCTCCCCACTGTCTTCTTTGTCCGCCACCGCTCACGGTCATCCCGACTTTGGCATCAAGCGGCCCCGCAAGGCTCCGCCAAGACCTACGTACAACTACAAGGCGTTGCCGAGCTCTAAATCGACACGTGTAGCCATCCTCGAGCCGGCTGAGGCCTTCAACGAGCCGCTGCGCCTCACCTTGAAACGCGTCTCGCTGCAAAGTCTCGCGCGTGTTCGCTATGAAGCCTTGTCGTATGTCTGGGGGCCCGTCTCGGGCGATCGACGCGTCTACTGCGATGGCAAGATCATCCACATCACGCCAAACTGCGAGTCGGCTCTGCGGCACCTCAGGCTGAAGAGGAAACAAAGAACCCTATGGATTGATGCGCTCTGCATCAACCAGACCTCCAATGCCGAAAAGAGCAGGCAAGTCCCGCTGATGGGCGACATTTACGAATTGGCCTCCCGAGTCCTCATTTGGCTTGGACCCGGCAACAGCGAGATTGCCTCAGTCTTCCAACGGGCAACCCTGCTCAACCCTTTCATCTCTTCCCCTCTATACATTCTCCGGTCGTTTGGCCCGAGAGTGGGAGACCAAGTTCGGAAATGGAACCTCCCCTATTCTATTCTCAACTGGCTCTGGCACTGGTGCTGTGAGTCATCCTCGAATAGATCTTCGTTTCCTACTATCCCAACTAACACACGAGTTTGCAGATCCTAGAAGCCTCGCCGACGCTCAAGTCATGAGCGAAATCAGCCGCAACGAATGGTTCTCGCGTATGTGGACGATTCAAGAGCAGCTACTTGCAAAAAACGCCGTCCTCATCGCCGGCTACCAGCGCTGCTCCTGGACCGCATTCTCTTCGTACTGGATGTGGAGTCTTCGGGCTATCCACTCGATGGAAACTCGTTCGCTGCCAGCTTCCTTACGCATCACCACCTGGGTTGCTTTCAAGAACACAGTAGCAGCTCAGCGAGGCCCAAACATATCGTCAGCCCCGTTCGATATCTTCTCAGGCTTCGTCGAATGCGCGCGTACCCATCGATCGAGGGATCCTCGAGATAAGGTATACGCCTTCTTGCCTCTGATTCAGAAACTCCAGCCTCGGGCCGCCCCGCTACCCGTCAACTACTCCCTCTCTTACTCTCGAGTCTATCAAGACTTTGCGAAATACACAATCCGACTCTCAGGCACGCTCAAGTACCTGGAAAGCCTGCCACCGCTTCGACATAAGAGTTCATTACCATCGTGGGTCATGGATCTCCAAACACCTGCCAAGTTTGCCATGAAGAGATGGGCAGCCAGCCAGCTCGACTCCTGGGCTGCGGGCGACAGCAAAGTAGATCTCCAGCTACTGGAATTCTCAAAGTCGCGAGAACTTCTGCTGAGGGGCTCCAGTGTTTCACATATCAAAGTGCTCTCGACTCCCGGGCCAGCAAGGCCAAAGAATGGCAATGAGCTCAAAGACTGGTTCTTTGGGTGGATCCAAGAAATCGGAAAGTCGGCTCAGCGAGGAGATCTTCCTTGGGCATACAACTCTGTAGATGCAGGGTTCTCTGAGTTTATCGACGGTGTCATTCGATTCGATCCGTTCCTAGGCGGCAGCGTTTTGTTCTTAACATCATCAGGACACGTCGGCGTCTCCAACTTTCCACTTCAGCTCGGCGACCGAGTCGTTCTTCTGGCAGGCTGCTCCTTGCCCGCCGTCCTGAGACCGTCAACGACACAAAAGGGCAAGATGGAGTTTCTCGGGGTATCCTTTGTGGCCGGCATGAGCCACGGAGAGGCTTGGTTACATGATGAGCATCACACAAACCCCACACACCTTGAAACATTTACTCTTGTATAAAATATGGATGTTAATCATTAATTGACAGATGGTATATCCAACTACCCGCTGGCTCTCGACGCCTTCCTACCCTCGCCGGATTCTCCTTCTAGAGCGGTCTCCTTCATGCGTGATAAGGAGCTCATGACATATTCATACGTCAACATGGTAACTGTGGCAGCGGGAAGACTGCGCGCCATGTTGACACCCATTCCATTATACAAAACCCTCCAGCCCTCCTCTCGCAAAATGAGTCGAAACGCATGGACAACACCACGATACTTGGGTTGCAGCAACACGTTGCTGAGGCCTGCGTTCCGTAGCCCATTGAAGCCCCCGAGACCCTCGAGAAACTCAGCGCCAGGTACCGGACGCCGTTGAGTCTGGAGTCTTGTCCGAATCACTTCGTGCGGGTATGTGACGCTGCTGGCAACCATCTTGGACAGGAGAGAGGCGGACAGAATGCCTATCCACTCCGCTCCATCATCACCATCTGACCGAGACGCGCCCATCGCTTTCCCTGTGAACTGCATTTTGAGGTATTCGTAGGCCGGGAATTGGATCGCAACGTGTGACAATCCGAGGAGAGACGCTCGCAAGCCAGAGTAAAAGGCACCCATGCCCTCGGTCATGTACATCTTGTAGGCAGCGTCGAGTGTCGAGTGATAGTGCCAATGGGGTCTATAGGCCTTTCCCCGCTGAAATAATCGTTTTCTATATGGTCGGTAGGCTTGAGACATGAGGCGAACCTTGACTGTCCATATCGGGTTGGTCGCTACCGTTGACGCGAGACCGGCTGTGATTGATGATATCAAATTCACAGTGTTGGGGCTCGATGAGAGAGCAGCTAGAGGGACCAAGTCAGCAGTCTGCTTTACAAGGTTCTAGGCGATCTGCTACATGATGACTTGAAGCCACTTACGGTATGACTGGCGGATTATTACTTTTGACTGCTGGTACACTGTGAACCAAATGGCCCAGGTAGGGAGATAGCCCAGAACAAGAGGTCCAATTCCTCGATACATCCCATGGAGGCCCTCCCCTCTCCAAATGATCCGCGCCGTCTTGAAGAGGCCACTGTAGAGTTCATGATGCGCTCGCGATCGCGACTTGATAGCAGCGTGAGCATGGGTCGGGACGAGGCTTCCTTGCGCCTGGAGCCGAATCTTGATGACATCCAAGGGACAGGTGATGATGCCCGAAACGAGGCCGCTTACAGCCCCCGAAAAGGTGTTGAGCTGGGTATCTGTCGCGTTAGCAGCCCATCTCTTTAAGGGTGAGATGGCCGGCGCTGTGGTAGTCATCGCGACGCATCTTTGCAAGTGTCGCGTTCCATCATTTCCAGAGCGCATTTGCTTACTGATTGAATCTGCTGAGGATGTCAGACGGCCTGCAATTGGCTCAGTGACTCAAGATGGATCATTTATTAGTCATCCATACCCTAGAGGATGACAAAACAATGGAGGAAAATGGGCATTGAAGAGCTGCAGCGGGTGATATGTTGAAAATGCGGCTATCATATGTTTAACAATAATAATTCCGACTTTATCATTACATTAAAGGAGTGAGGGAGAGTGTGTTGGGGAGGAAAGTCGAATTGACTGGTTTTAACGTCAAACTGTGGCAGATTCCCAACTCCATTTTGCCAACACATGTCAGCCATTGTCAAACGGAATAACTCAAAAGTGTAGAACACTCCTCAAATAACCCAAACTCCCGCTCTGAGAGCTAAAGAGAGCCATAGGAACTCATATTATATTTCTCCAAGCGTAATGAGAAATCTTGAAGGCTATCAGGGACACCCGCCAAATACGGCCCTTCAAGAGGAATGTTGGGAGCAGGAAAATACATGAAAAGAAAATGTTACTAACAGCAGTGCCTCTAACCACCTCCGGCATAACGTCCCTCCCAGCCTAGTCCTATTTCATGCTAGAAACAAATAATTCAGCTCCTCGCATTTCAGAGGCCCAACGGAACAGATCGGAAAGCCGCCACAAAATCGGTCTCCCACCATCGCAAAGGTCCTGGCGAAAGATTCAGACGATGTTGAAGTGAACTCAAGGAAAGTCGTTCCTCACAGTTGCTATCAGTTTGCCGGGAAAAGCATCACTGAGGCATCGTTTCCGCCGCCAGTGGTGAGATCCTTCAGCGGAGGGGATCTGGAGGCTCACAAATTGGCCGCCGCTGGCAGTGCGAAGGTCTGTGACAACCTTACTCACATCAGCCGAGACAGGTTTGTTGATGGTGTTGTCTAGACGGATGATGTCACTGCTAACTTGCGCGTTGGTTGTAGGCGCAAAGAGGTCAATTGAAGTTCGCAGCGACGCCTCATTTGGCTTCTGTTTTAGTAAAGAACGTTCTCTTGTACCCTTAATCGCAATTACTGTTCAAGGAAGAGCAGGTAAAATGATCCGGCATCTAGTCAATTTCAGGTTGAGCAAGAAAGCAAGTGCTCGAACACCGATGCAGAGGAAGCCAATTTTTACCCCAAAGCAATACACGATCCAGTAGAGTACAAAGTAGTATCGCCTCAGCTATCGAGGTGCCGGTTCATTCCTCCCTACAAAATAAAGTCGACACTCACCTTCAAACGCAAACTGTGGCGGTTGTCGATATTGAGACTGTCGAGCGCAATCAAGATCTTGGAAACTTCTGAAAACGTCTCTGCTGGGAAATCTAGTCTTCCGCTGTTGTTCAACTGCGGCTGGCTCTCCAGCCCAACAATTGTAGTGTCGTACCAGCCGCTTGTAACGCCGGCCATGCTGGACGGATGGGCAACCTATGCTACCGTAGCAGAACACAACCACATGTCATCGCCAGAGTCGGTGTTGATGGCAAGGCCTTGCATAGCCGTGTGCACACGGCAGAGTACAAGGCTGCATTTGATCAGGTGTTGATGTGGACAGCGGCTGAAGAATTGACAATATTGTCGCAAATGCCGTGACACGAACATTGGCTCCGCTCGCCACTTCAAGTCAGGTGAGGCCAACGCAAGAGGGGGTGGCTGGTCGTCGTGACGGGAAAATAGCTGTGTCTTTTCGGCTTCTAGCGCAGGTTGATCGGCTGGGCGCACCTCGAGTGCGCTGAAAGACGCGATATCAATGTCCTTGCGTGGGTATCGAGTGCCAATGAAGGACTTATCGGTATCAGAAAGCTGGGCTTTTGGCCAATCGAAAAGCCGTCCAGTATTAACTGCTTCAGGGGTTCATAAACCATAATGGATAAAGGCACGAAGGTTGTGGAGGAAGTACTGAACCAGCTGCATTGGATAAACAGGTTTGCATCAACTGTGTTTTTATCCCAGTGATCGATTTGGCGGTGGTATTCGTATACCACTCGCTTGTTCCAGTTGATCTCAACGCCGGGTGACTGATGTTCATGCACGAGTCCTACGGCGTGGCCAAACTCGTGAAAAATGACAGAACAGAACTCTGGGTCCATGCTGGTGTTCTTGAGCCAGCTGAAGTTCATAGTTGGCGTGCTCTGGTCCTTTCGATTTAGATTGTTGGTGCCGCTGAGCGAATTTGACGCGTTGCTTGAGCCAATGTTGATGCAGATCTTAGCATCGCCCGAGCCCACAAAGCCGAAGTTCATGTTTGCGTACTCGGTCCAGAGGTTTGCGTACAGCCGGATCTTGCTCTCGATTTCCTCGGAGCTGTTGAGAGACTTAACTCTGAGCATCCTATCATTTCTCCACTCCCAGCCAACGGGCACAGCCATGAATTTCATCCCACCCAGGCCCGGAAGGAGACCTCCCGTAGTGATTTGATGGCCGTTGAGAGGATTGACCCGCACAGCAAGTATGTCTGCCTCTACCTGAAGGTTTGGTGGCACGGGGATCTGAGTGCAGAATCTGATGTAATACATGGTGAACAGAACGAAGAAAGTTGGACTTTAGCTGAATCTGTTCAGCTTTTTGGACAGGGCACACACCAGCCGAGATTGAGGTTCCGGGGAATGTCCTTGGTTTGGGAACATACCCATGGATACTAGCCACAACAATTGTTTGATTCAACCACAGCTGCTAGAGATTGTGAAAACTCGGATAAAAACAGGAAATTCAAAGTCACAGGCTAAAGGGTATTGATCTCAGCGCTCCATCTTGTCATGAACGATATTAAAAAATGGCGCAATGAGCCCGCAATCAGTGCTATGTTCCAACGCATGCGTGATTTACATTTCGATTCAACGCTTCCAGATCAATATCAAGCATGAGTGAAATTCTCGTGAACGATTCTCACACATTATCATTGTCATAACCTTGATACTACAGTCTTCAGAAGACTCGACGATACTCTGGTAATCTACCTCTGAGCTCGATGACACCAGGGACAAACATGGGGGCAGAATTGCTGTCACTGAGTCCGCTTTTGAGAGAAGAGGTTCTGGGAACGTATAGTTTTTATTTTTATTTTTAGAAACATGGTCTGAAGTAATGACAGATGTGATAGATTGCCATGGACAGGACAGCCTGTCGACGTCACAGGCTCCCTGAATGTGCCCTGAGTCCAAAATCACCAACCGGTGAGGCAAAATCGGTTGCATAGAGGTCAGCGAATATTAGCAAAGTGAAGGCCGATGCTCCATCATTTGTTCCTGGAGTTGGCCTCACAAGGGAATGACATCAGTCAATGCTCCAGGTGGAGCTGTTGCTTGATCCGCACTGAGTAATGATTGCTAACCCAAAGGGAGGCAAAATCGCCTGGATGGTCGCCCGCCCGCCTTATGTCCGGCCAGCTTGTTACAATGGCGGCCGCCGGCATAGGTCATAGCACACCCACGGGATCAACGGAGCGGGTTTTCGTATATTTGAGACGAGTAAAGCCGCAGCGGGAAGTCGGCAAATTTATTATTAGCCTCCGATGCACGATGCCGGCCCGCAACGGCCCCAGGTTGTGGGCTTCAGCTCCTCGTATTGAGGCTCGCCCCTTTCCGCATTGGGAGTCGCCATCAAGCTCCTTCAGCTCTTGGCATACGTCGTGTCGATCCTTCTCCATGTTGGGTTGTATCGACTGATTTCCTTTTGTAAACAGATGGCAACGTTGTATGGAAACTAATGCCAGTGTCGTGTAGACTCCAATGCCAGCCTCGTCTAGAATCAATTCTTTGAGTCCTCATGATTCACGATACGAGCTGTGACAACTGCGGGTTCATTGAACAGGCGTATATAATATTGTGGCTGGCGTCTCTCTGGAGTCTAAGTTCTCATCATCAATCACAGAATCAAGCCCCCAACTACCACTTCTCAATTTCCTCAAAGCAACCACCAAACAGAATCAACATGCGAGCCTTCACTGCCTTGACTGCTTTCTTCGCGGCTTCCGTCGCTGCCGCCCCTGCTCCCACCAAGGAGGATGTTTGGGTGAGCAACTTCGTCGTCCGCAAGACCTCTGGCACCAAGGGCACCTCCATTCAGGTCGTCTCCTTTGACATTCCCGATTTCCACTGCCAAGCCTCCAAGCCTGCCTTCCCCTCAAAGGCCACCCAGTGTGACGATGGTAGCACCTACTTCTTCTCTTTGGTCCCTAGTAAGGAGGACAATGCCGAGTTCGGCCTGGAGATCACTCGCCACTTCAGGGATGGGTAAGTTATTCCAAGGAACTAGTCCTTTATGGACGAAAGAGGTCACCTATTTCTATTACTAACACTTCATGGTAGTTCCATACTGTTCGGTTCCGGGGCTGTTCCTACCACCTGCCGCTTGGGTGGTAATGGCGCTAACGATTATGTTTGCACCCAGTCCACGCCCGTTGGCATCTTCATCTTCCCCCAGTAATTGCAGAACAAGAGCAGTTCAAGGGTTATACAGATAGAAGACCTTTTGCACGAGTTATTTCTCTTACATCGTCATTGTTCACTAGCTAGAAAGCCCATAATGAGATACACTTTACTCGTTTTGCTAGCACAATTTTCAGTGCTGTTAGTAGACGTTGACACAATGAAGTTGCCGTGAATATTTCCTCCGCAACTGCAAGGCGTGATTTACGTGGTTTGAATTAATGCCGCTTTCGAATTTGCGCACAGTGTCGACTTCATCAGGATAAACTTGTCCCTGAGCCCAAGTGAAACTGGGTTAACTATCACAATATACTTTTGTCTGAGCTTGATTGTCCTTCATATCCTACTTTGTCGGTCTAGAGAGTCCGGGACATCTGGATGTGAGCAACACATTTGGCGGTGTGAGTCTCCTGAGATGCGGGTGAGTTGTCTCACCTTCAATTCTTGTCTTTTCGTTCTCATTCGAAACTACCTAGCGTGGAGCGCATATTTCATCGCTGCACCCACCACCCACCACCATTTGGTCAAGCTTGGCCAAGGTAATTGCTTTGCTAGAAAGCTGAGAAATGCTGTTTTGCCGGATTGGATTATTGCCAACGCTCTTTCTTCCCGAAACCGCTATGTGCGGAGATGGAACAGTTCTGTACTATCGGAGAAGGATGACCTTCACCACGACTTGTTCTGCCAGCGACAGTACATGCCTCTTAAAAAGTAAGTCGAAGTCCAGGAACTTCTGAGATATCGAGGCATATTTTTAGCACATTTTGAACAGTGAAACCAGAGCCAACATTGTTGACATCCGCTTGGGTATGAAAGACCGGCGGCTGTATGGCTGACATAACTAAATGTAGTGGCTCAGAATGCATTTTTGTTACACTAGGTTTCAACGATTGTGGTGGCACAGAGATACTCTCTTTCAGATACCATCCAACTTTAGTGAGGCTTGACCAAGGTGCAAGCCGTCTCATGAACCGTCACCTGAGCTCAAGTTTCATCGATTTCCACACTTGGATTTCGTCCACACATCCCAGTCATAAACAGAACAATTGGAAGGTCGCGTGGCTTCGTAGCCACACCTTATCCCGAACGCAAGGTTATCTGCTGATCCCTGCCTTTCATTAAACCTAGACAGGGATTCGTTTTTGCACATCTGGGGTGTTGCATCTGAAGAGTGTGGCTGACCGCAGCCGTGTCGGGTCATGTTATGCGCTGAAGTATGACAATGTCAATCATCAAGAGCCAAAGGTCATGAGAGTAACGAAAATGTAGCTCAGGGTACATCGCGTTGCATCTTGACCTTCGAGGGATGTACTCTGTTCTTCAAGGGTGACGTAAACCACACTGGGGGAAGACGGCCTCATTAAGTCGTGAACACACTGTAGAGTCGAATGTGTTAAAATATGGAATGGCTCTTGTTCGCTTGAGAGAATGGATGTGAATGCGGCCTAAGAGGGGCTCGCGTATGTATCTATAAAAGTTCATACTATGCAGAGTACTTTTCGTTTGGGAGCATCGATCATGCTCAACGCTTCACAATTTTCAACTCCAAATATCTCAGAGGAGGGAAAACCACGAGAGCGAACCCACAGCCCAGCCACATACCCAAATCGGCCAGGGAAGCGGCCTCCGAGATTGGGCCAACATACCAGACCTGGGACATACCGAGAATGGCTCCAACCCAACCAATCAAGAAGGCCGCCAACGCAGCCCATCCGACTGGAAGATACGATTTGTCCTCCCACAGAGCCCAGTCGAAGCTCTTGCGACCGCGGAAGAAGCCATGTTCCATACCAACAATGCAAATCATAAGCATCACCCAGTAGCCCATCAAGGCGACGAAGTTCTGGAAGATGACGAGCAGGTTCTCACGACCAGCCAGAGCGAGGACCAGGGCAATCAACGTCAAGACGCAGGACCAAGCCCAGCGGGGCACAGCTTTTCCATAGCGGCCGAGGACCTGGCATCCTAGAGCACCCGAGTAGATGGATGGAGTGCTATTTGCGATGACACCGAGAGCTACAACGACGGAGCAGAAACGTCCGAAGCCATGGAGGGGGTCGAAGGCGGCGACAATGAGGGCGCCTGTGCTGACAGCGTTGGCGTCAGACCAGGCTTGGTTGTTGACAAGACCGGTAGCGAGACCAATCGCAATGAGATAGACGAGGTTGAATGAGAAGGTCAAGCCGGTAACAGTGAGCAGGAAGATCTTGACCTTCGAGGTGCGCTCAGGGTAGTAGACATAGAAATCAGAGGCGGCAGCGGCCCAGGAGTTGGGGACGTAGAAACAGAGAGTGAAGAAGGAGAGGCGGTTAGCAGCGAGTGTCGAACCAGTCACGGTCGGCTGGGCAGAGGCGTCAAAGTATTGGCCAGCAGTGCCGATGAGGACGGAGAGGACGATAACCTGAGGGATCCAAGCGTATCTGTGATGTGTGAGCTTGTCTTGATCCACGTTCTGAGGGACATGAGAGCATACCGTTCGTATCTGTGGAAGATGGCCATGCCAAAGACGGCAATGATCCATGTCACGATGGCAACGATGATGACACCAACCAGGATGGTCATGCTGCCGCCACTTACAGCAGACAGAACTTGGCCGCCGATGATGCAGTCGATGGTAGTGTAACCCACCATAAGAACAACGTTCAGGAGGGTGGGTAGCTTCGCTGGCCAGTAGCCCATAAAGTAACGCAAGACAACCTATGGCATTGTGTCAGAGAGCCAGTGACTTGTCGCAAGCGGGTGATGGACTGCGGCCGCATCAATGGCCGAGAGTCTTGTACTCACCATGGTCCTGTTACCGCTCTGCGGGCCCCAGGTAGCCATGTAGGCTGTCGAACAAGCACCGAGAATGGTTCCAAACACCGCCAGGAGCGCACTGTCCAAGAAACCCAGGCCAAAGACCATGGGGCCGAAGAGACCTGTAGCGAGGTTGTTGAGGGACAAGTTGGCGCTGAACCATAGCACGGCGACCTGTAGGTCAGCGGCATGCGAGGCCGGCTGGCGCTCATCGGGAGGGACGCGTTCGATACCCCTCGACTCGAGGCCTGCGAGACCCTCGATGCGATCGTTAAACGTCTTGAGGAATGAAGAAGACACGGGCGAATCGGGACTACTGGTGGTATCATCAACCGAGGGGCCTGAGCTCACCCGGCCGCCCTTTTCCGTCTCGGTGGTCTCGACGACGTGGGTTGGTGTCGCCATGATGTTGACAAAAGTGATTATAGGGGATACGTGAAAAGAAAACAAGGAGAAAGGAAGATGAAGGGTCAGTGGAAAATGGTCGACGGATGAGGCGTGCAGCTATAGCGCGTTATGCAGTGTGCCACAGCGAACCTAGCCGAGAAACGTGGGGAGAGACGCCCAATGGAGAGAGAAGAACGGTTGAAGGGGCAAGGTTACAACGTGCGAACGAGGAAGGGAATAGAGTAGACTTTTGATGAATCAGAGGTGCAGCAGTTCCCAGCAGTGCTTCCATGGTGGCTGAGACAATCACCGAGAGTCAGAGCCCTGGTCAAGACGCATGCTACGCGGGAGCTCGCCTGGAGAACAGTCCAAACGGTTTCAGTCTTAGCGGCGAGGAATCCCTCATGCGCAAATTACGAGAAAGTGCCGTACTGACCAACAGGACCAAGTGGACGAGGACGGGTGTCGTTCCATGCCATTCATCAGTTTGCACCCCCAAGACCCCTGGCGAGTAACCAACCCGTCCAGGATCTAGACCCCTGCCCCTCACCCTGGGCATCCATGTCTTTTAGCTGCCCTTAGCTGCCCTTAGTTGCATGGGTTTCGAAGAAACTTCCGTGCTAGCGGTTGACGAGTCCTTGCTCCCCGGCCACGCCATGTCCGGTTACAGCTTAGAGGAGGTACATTCAGTACTTGCTGCGGAGCTCGCGGTTCAAGCGGGAGCCAAGAAATGCGCGGGAGCCAAGAGGCCAAGCGATAGATGTGCGGGCCGGCCAAGAAGATGTGCCGGAGCCAAGAGAGATGGACGCGGGAAGGGACTGAGCCAAGAGATGGGTGCGGGTACTGTCAGAGTGAGCCAAGAAATGGGTCGATCCAAGGAACATGAGCCAAGAGATATCGCTGGTCTATCATTCAAGCCGTCAACTTTTCCCCCAAGAGTCGGTCGTACACCATCTGCTTGCGTGTCGCTCATCAATCGCTCACATTGCCCCCCAGTTTATATAGTTTTACATGCCAGATCCCTTCAAGTAGCCTATCTAGTCAAACGCTTGTATTTTGTCCCTTGTCCTTTTTTTTTTCTCCTCGTCACCCATGCTAGTGCATGGCGTTTGCCACCGTTCACTTTGTCGTGATATCCACCTTGGTCGTCACTTTGATCTGTCCACTGGGTTTGTGTCCATGCTGTGGTCCACTGGTCACCTCGGCTGCTGTGCCATACGGCTGTTTTACCAGATCGGGCGCGATCTTGTCGACGAGTTCGATCTGACTCCCTTGGTCGGGCGACGCGTCAGTCCGCGTGCCCTCTTCGTCGTCCAGCTTGGCCCACAGAGACCCCTTGCTGGCGAGCGGATGGCGGCTGGATGAGGGCTTGCTGCGAGACGCGCTGTTGGGATACGAAGGGCTCGGGTACGACGGGTTCGATGAGCTTCCCTTGGAGCCAAGTGCGATGCGGATGATGGGCCAACATAGGGGCAGGTTACCCACGTACATGGCCACGCCGACTTCGGCCACATACCAGTACAGGAAGACGTAGGAGTTGGGGTTGCTGAAGTTGTAGTAGCGGTTCAAGACGGCAGCAAGAATCTGGAAATTGAGTCAGCGGGTGTGATGGGTCAGTGGACACGGTCTTCTTACGTTGAAGATGCCCAGGCCGAAGACACAACAGAGAGCGATTTTCCTGCAACTGTCAGTCGTCGTGGTTCATTGGTCATGCTCAAGTTGGACGAACCTCTTCATCGGCAGGCGGATCTTGATCATAATGGGGACGGGGAGGAACAGCAACATCAAGTCGGAAGAAATGTTGCACGCTGTGGCGAAGATCATGTGGTTGTAGTACGTGGCGCATTGCACTGGGACCTGTTAGCAGCCATATCCAACGGCCTCTTTATGGTCCACGTACTGATCTTGACTGGGACCCTCCAGTACTCGTAGGTGGGATTGCACCAGTAAAAGACAAACATGAAGGTGACGAGCAGGTAGGTGACGATGCAGTAGCCGGCAACGATAGTGACGCCCAGGCGCTGTCGCGTCGATGTTCCTTCAGTCAAGCGCCCGTACATCAGCAGCAGGCAAGCCTTGACTGTCCAGGTCGCTGTTAAAGTAAAGATCTCGAGAACAAATGTCATCTTGCTGCCAAAGATGGCTTGGGCCCTGCCCTCGGGCGACAGGTTTTTGGCTACATCCTCGGGCAAGTAGTTGCTGCCATTCTTGGCCACTTCGTTGATGGAGACGACAACACCAGTGAAGTTGACCTGCAAGTGAGGTTTCAGCCACTTATCGCCGTTCTGCATTGGAGGAAGCTTGGGGAGATACGCACGAGAGCAAAACACATGAGATAATCTTCAATGGCAAGTCGATTCCATTTACCAAGCTTCATGCGCCGCGCTAGTCTGTTGGTTGTTGGTCGTCAGTGATGAAAAGATGGATCGTGCATCGGAGGCTTGACGAGGCTGCATGTGTTTATTCTCCGCGTCCCAAAGGGCAAAGCAGGAATGGATTCGTTGGGTGTACTCACAGACGACATACTACCACGAGAACGCCCAGAACCCAAAGGATCCACGACTCGATCAGCAACGATGTTGTAAATTCCATGATGGCGGCTGTGAGGTTGAGACGACCATGCCTCGATTCACTTTGACGCGGAAGAAGCTCGATGGAAAAGGGATCGGAAAGATATTGTCACGGAGACAACGCCATTCTTCTTCCTTCGACAGAACCTTAATGCCCGAGACGAGCTGGAAGCCACGCGCGCCCCCTTGTATGATAAGATGGGTCGGTAAAAGGAACACGCCAGGGGGAGGGAGAAGGAAGAGGGAGGGTGGGAGCAGAGAGTAGGTCCAGTGCAGTACAACTAGCAGTTTATGCAGCTCAAGTTTGACCCTATTGATTCTGGTTAGGCTTGCGGCGTACCTGACAGGGACCGAACCCAATCCAAGCATCTTGCTGGGCTGGTACTTGAGCACATTCCTCCATTTAGTTTGAGTTTGGGAAGGGATTCGATCAGCCACAGAAATAACAAGACGCCACCTGTCCGAAAATGGGCGCATCTCCAGGCGTCCGACGCTCCGGGAGGCTGTACGCTTCAAGTTCCGGGGGCTTTTGGCTGATGGGTTTGCGCAGAAGAAAAAGAAAGGAAAAATCCCAGTATAATGGTTTATTTTTCTTTACTTATTCTCGTTCGCTCTTACGAATACTACCGTGCAGATATCGTCAGCAGTAAACCCCTTTGATCGAGCTGAACGGCATACCAGTTCGCCGGAACCATCCGGGTGTGACCCAGAGTGTCTATCTTTCATCGAAATGGCGTTGGACCTGCAGCAACGAGGCCGAGATAACGACCAGGGCGCCCAAAACAGATGGCTTGTGGAGCTAACAGTAAGATTCAGCACTCTGGGACCCTAGTGACCTTTTGGCCCTAGGTTATTACAGGTGACATCGCGTCCTTTGCTAGGATTTAGAAAGAAACAGGGGTCTGGCGGGCCGTCTCCGACCCATGCTCCCCCCGGGTCTGGGCGATTCCATGGCAACCCCCACGATTGTGCGATAGCGGGCCAAGCCCCATAACCCCCCCCCCAAAGCTTGCGGGCTTCTCCAGAAGAAACAGTGGGTTTCTCTAGCGGACAGCGGGTTCCCTCAAGGGCTTCTTTAGCGGACAGAGTGGTCTAGCGGACGGGCGGGTTCCTCTCTAGCGGGTTTCTCCAGCGGCAGTACCGACGTGGCCTCGTATTTGCTCACTGAAAGCCGTGTATCCGAAATCTGCCATCCACTAATTTGCCCGGATTCATCTCTAATGTTCTTTGTTCCGTTCCTCGTTCGGTTCTCTTTCTTCTTCCGTGATTCCCGCCGATGAGGATGGATAACCTCTACTAACGCACGAATGGTTGGGATTCATCTCTCCATTCAACTTGCTTCTCGGTAGATAAGCTTTTATCAGGGGGTCGTGCCGTATCAGCCGTCCCCTACAGCACTACGAAGTACTCGGTGCCAGTCCGCACAAGCAAGCATGGAAAACCAAGTAAATCTGCTCCGTGGGCGAGATTTGCTGATGTGTAGCCATGATCGGGTTCGGTACAACCCCCATCTTCAGATCCTATGACCTAGGTACTCCGTACGTAAGAGGGGGGAAGGTGTAGCTGGGGAAATAAAAAAGCAAATAATGGGAAAAAGGCACCGCCGGGGTGTTTCCAAGGCACTTGCTTCCATTCCCACGCCAGCGGTTGCTCCAGGGGGTTTTGACGAAGGCCCTCAACTCGGACGAGTTACAAGGCCGTCTCCACGCTAGCACCTTTGCTGTCAATGTGCCTTTTCTTTTTCCTTCCTTTTTTTTTCTGTTGGCGCGATGCACTTCTGCATGTAGGCGATGCCCGAAATGCCGCAAGGGTATCTCGACAGAACACCGAGAAGTCGACTGCTCCTCGGCGACAATCGGCTTGCGTGGTCCGATTGCGTAGCCGACCTAGTACGGCTTGTTAGCTGACCTTGTCGCGGCACCGGTGGCGCTATCATTTAACAGGTCGACGATCCGACACAAGCCATGAGAATTGAGATGGAAGCCGCAAGCCTTGTTGTCTCACAGTCTTTCTGGTGTCTGAACCGGACACGCGCTAACGACTCTTCCTGTGTCGTGTTGGGATTAGATTCTAACCCGACCAGGGATAGATAGACACACGCACTGTGGTTCACTCACCCACTCAAGCTCTCACTCACTCACTCACTTACTCAAGGAAGCCATCACCATGACGAGCACGCAACCAACACTTACGGCTGACGCCTTCAGCCGCCGCCCCTTCGACTTCCTCGTCATCGGCGGAGGCACAGCAGGCCTAGCCGTTGCAGCACGCCTGGCCGAGTCGGAAGCCTCCTTCACTGTCGGTGTCCTTGAAGCCGGAGGCATTGTGACCGACGACGAAGACATCGACATCCCGGGCCACTATGGACGCGCTCTAGGCGGGCGCCACGACTGGCATCTCGAGACGGTTCCGCAGCAGGGTCTCGGAGGCCGCGCCCTCCCCTGGCCGCGCGGAAAGCTGCTCGGAGGCACCAGCGCCCTGAACTACATGGCCTGGAATCGCGCTAGCAGGGACGACTACGATGCGTGGGAAGCCTTGGGCAACTCTGGCTGGGGCTGGGATGATTTCTTGTGAGTGTCATGGCCCTGGATTCCTGGAGTCTGTGTCCATCCTGGACTTTTGTGTCCAACTTGGCGAATCACGGCACATGCATCATTGCCGCTTGCTACAGACGCGATACATTTAGATGACATTCCCTGGTTAACCGCGTTTCGTCTCCCAAAAAACAGGCCATTCTTCAAAAAGTCCGAGACTTTCCACCCACCCAGTCCTAGTGTGCAGCAGCAATACGACGTCACCCACGACGCAGACTCGTTTGGCCGTTCTGGCCCCATCCAGATCTCCTATCCCACCGACTACTCGCCATCCCACAGCCTCTGGCACAAGACTCTCAATGCCGTCGGCGTCGAGACCAACTCGTCCCATGTTGGCGGCTCCAACGTCGGCGTCTGGACGACTGTTAACGCGGTGAAACCTCAATCGGCGAGCCGGTCTTTTGCTACAGACTACTGCTCGCCTCTGGCACCTAACCTGCACATCCTCACGCATGCCACAGTCAATGAGATTGTACTCGAGCAAGATGCCAACGGCCAGCACGTTGCTACCGGCGTCCGCTTTGCGTGCCAGGGCAAGGAACACGTCGTTTCAGTCTCGCGCGAGATCATTCTGTCTGCCGGCAGCATCAAGTCGCCGCAGATCCTCGAGCTATCTGGCATTGGCAACTCCGAGGTGCTAGCACGAGCCAGCGTCCCCGTCAAGGTGGAGAGCCCGACTGTGGGAGAGAATCTGCAGGACCACCTCAGTAAGCTCAACCCACCACACCCGGCTCACCCCTACAAGTTCGAGGATCTACAGCACCTGCACTTGCCGATTTCCCTACCTACACCTGAAAATCTTCCCGACAAGCTGTTGATCTCCCCTACAAGTAACGATGCTAACGCGCCGGATCTGCAGTGCTGGCCATGATATTCGAGGTCGATCCTCAGCTCGCTAATCGGGATGATTTACGGACGAACGAGAAGCTGGCAGCTGACGCTATGGATCAGTACGCCCGGGACAAGGCTGGTCCCTTAACGATCCTACCCGTTTCGCTCTCTTACGTGCCCCTTGCTCACTTTATCCCTGACGACACCCTCGCGGGCCTCTACGCCAAGGCGAACCAGCTCACTGCGTTTGACGCCGATAAAAAGGCGATTCTGACGCAGCGTCTCAACGGCCGGGCCAAGCTGGGCCAGATTGAGTACATCTTCGATCTCGGCAATTGGAGCCCCTACTTCCAAGGCGAGGACGGCAAACGATACGGAACCATGTTGCAGATCCTCCAGTACCCGTTTTCAGTCGGCTCGATCCACATCCGTCCCACCGGCCTAGGCGCCACGGGAGAAGACAAGCCCGATATCGATCCTCGCTACTACGGAGGCGCGCATGGAACACTCGACAAGGAAATCATGAAAGAGTGTGCAGGTTTCGTCAACAAGATTGTCCACACGGCGCCTCTATCTAGCATCATCCGCGCGCCGGCTTCGCCGTCTGCGGAAACCCTCAGCGACAAGGGGCGTCTGGGCGACTGGATCACGCAGAATACCATCACCGACTGGCACCCCGTGGGAACCTGTGGCATGGGAGGCCGAGCCGGCATTGTAGGGGGCGTCGTCGACGAAAGGTTGCGCGTTTACGGGGTCAAGGGGCTGCGCGTTGTCGACGCGAGTGTAATGCCCTTGCAGATCAGTGCCCACATCCAAGCCACCGTGTATGCCATTGCCGAGAAGGGGGCGCATATGATTCTGGAAGATAACAAGGATGCAAAGTAGATGCTATGGATCTAAAGTAGAGGCAAAGGAGCCAACACATCAACCAACTCGGCTCATCAATATCCACACGTGTTACGCTTGCGTCGTCCGTCGCTCGCATGCGTTTGATCTATAAAAAGGAGGGAGGAACAGATTAACTGATGCTGAAGTGGATGAAACAGGACCAGAGACACGTAGACAAATCCTTCAGGATTTGGCATTGTTTATCCTTCAGTACGCATATTGTAGGTCCATCTTCCAAGAACGAGTGGCATCCTGGCCCTTGTCCATCTGCAGGGTGGCAAACCAACGCGAAGGTGTCGCATTTTGGTGAGGGCAGATAAATATGTGCATCGTTGGTTAGAATAGATAGGCACATGAAACAAGTCAATATTCATTGAGGCCGTTGAAGTAGAGTGTGGTTCAGGGTAGCGAAATGCATCAAGATGTAACCCATCGGCACTGATCTTGACTCTTGACATTGGGAATATGACGCTGTTAAAATTCTCCATCATCAATTCTTGAATCCAAAAACAACAACAACCGCTCGTAGAGAACCTCATTCAGAAAATGTCATGGTTGCCTCTCCTTGAACCAAATCCATCGCTTCTTGAATCTTGTGATATGTCACCTGAAACCACGCAGCCACTTGCTCCTTGTCATGCTGGTTAACATTCCCATTCGCCAGGCCCTTCTCAAGCAATACGTTGTACGCATCATCAAGACACTGGGATCGTACCTAGCGGTTAGTATGAACCCGTTGTAGAGAGAATATCATGCTCCTTACCACAACTTTGAACTTGCTGTCCCCGAGCGTGTCGAAAAAGTTTACCTCAGTCGAATTCCATAGCACGAACCGGCCAATCATTTCCCGCACTCCGTCTCTAAGGAACATGGCACCGACTTCCTCAATCAAGATCCAGTATTCGTTCAACCACTATGAAGATCAGTCAGCTCGCCGCTCATCACGATCGTCGGTGAGATGTCAAAGCTAACCTTTTCTGTGGATGCAAGGATGGAATACCAGGGCATGTTATCAAGGTTCTCCTCCGTAAGAAACCTGTCTTCTACAACCGCCATATTGGCGCTCTGTGCCATCAAGCCAAGCCAGACTTCCTAGAATGAGGAGTTAGCCACGCTCGGCTGAATTGTCGTGGACTGGCTTACGTATGGTGTTTTCTCTGCAACGCTTGTGCTCGTCACGCTTTTAGCGCATTCGATTATGAAGCACAGGCTGCGCGTCATTCCTTCAAGCTGCGGAATGATCCAATTATCGAACAAGACTTCCCTCGAGTGCTCTTCTCGAATGTTCCGTAGCCTCCCGTCAAGCCAGTCGGAAAAGGAAGACCGCCGAGTCGTCACTTGCTCTGATGTCATGTTGTCGCCCTTTTGCAGGGTGTCGGCTGCATTCGTTACCCACTCATCGGTGCCTCTTCCCACCAGCTTGGAGATGAAGTAGGCTTCAGCTTCCCACTCCATGCTCTGCTGGTTGAACCAGTCAATCTTGCCAGTCTGATCGGCAAGCGAGCGGAAATGCTCCAGAAACCGCTCGATGAATGCCACGGCATCGTTGCTGTTCACCTCCAACTTGACCTCTTCCTCGTGGATCCGGCGTATCAATTGCGCAATGTCAAACTCTAGAGTCGCCAGGAACTTTTCTTCCTGCGCGTTTCGATCCGAGTCGGCAAAGTTGGCCAGCGTTTCGTGGCTCTCCTCAACTCGTTGCGCAACCCACTGAACGAATGCCTTGGCAGCCTTCTCAGTCGTCATTTCAGAACGGAGTTTGGCGTCATCCTTCAAGGGCTCAAAGGTTGTGACTGCCCATTCCCTGAGCGTGTGAGCATTACTGATGTCAGCCATTGTGAGATGTGTTGATGGCGTTTTCTCGTGCTTTTCGGATGTTGCGTATTACCGAGAATTTGGTAGCAGGGGGGAGAGTTTATCGTGTGATACCAGCCCGCTAAGAAGCCGAGACACGTCTTAGTTTTATATGTTAGGCGGGACATGCTGCGTGACCTGAATGTGATTGACTCTAACTTTCGGTCTAGATGAGTTGCGGTTCGTGCCATTGCTCAGATTGCCAAGATAAAAAAGCATAAATTCAAACTCCGAATATTGCTCCAATACCAAACGCATGCGTCGTGATGTCAACACGGTACTTTGACGGATTGGTGATGGCTGGAATGTGAAGGACAAGTAGTGAAAGTTAGCGTTCAACAGCAACTTTCTCGGTATCACCGCTTACTCGAAGCAGATTTCTCCACTTGGAATTAATTGGTTTGGCAAATGAAATGTGGACGTCGAATTCTGCTAGACTTTGTGTCACCTGGGATACCTGGATGTGTACTAATCGAAAGTCAGCAAGGGGCTTCTCTCGGCTGAGGGTGCGCGTGATTCAAACTACTCCAAATACAACTGAATGCATTAGCTGTACGTATCCGTCACTTGCAAGCATATGAACTGAGCGTGACCTCTTGAGTGCAGTATTCCAACCATAGGCCCTCTTTACCAATCCGTCGACACCATTCGTCAACAGGCTCGTCATAGAGTCCGTTTTCATCTTCAGTGAAGTGATTGAGATCATTTGTGCTTACACGTAACAATCATATGTGATGTGATGCATGATGTACTTCAAGGCTTAGAGGCTATGTACATGTTCGATGAGCTTATCACAGGCGTCCTACTTTTAGAACTGATAGTTTTGAGCAAGTCATTCAAATTGATGAATTTTGGGGCATTGACATAGAACCTGGAACGCTTGGGGAGCCAAGCCCATCATTCCGTCCACTCTGCTTCAACGATCCACATGCGAGACTTTTCAGGTTTCCATATATCAACAATCTTGTATCTCTGATCCGCCCGCCTAAACAGGTCCCTCCAGTCATCCGGCTCCCTCTCTCGCGCATTCACCGTGACGTGCATGAACATGTCGAGTGTCCTCATAGCCTTTTCCTCCATGTACCCAGCAGTCCCAGGTTCTGGCAGTCCGCCGTCATTGAGAATGATCTTGGCACCTCGTTTCAGTGCGGGCACCAGTGCCTGCAGAATCTGCACAGAGTACTTGTCTGAGAAGCCGTGGAAGATCATGCGGAAGAAGTATACCTCAGCCACGACGGTCTGTGACGTGAAGAAGTCGTGGGTTGTGAGCTGGATTCGAGATTCCAGAGCTTCAGGAACCGTTCCAATGGTCTCGGGAGTGCGCATTCCAGCTGTGTCTTGAACGATGAAGTTCAGTTTGGGAAACGCTTGTGCCAGGGCGATAGAGATGTAGCCCTGGTTGCCGCCCATCTACAAGAATAAAATTTTAGCAGGCCAAGGTCTGGAATAAAGGAGAGCAAAGCCCGTAGGAATTGACTTACATCGACAACTGTAGCACCCTCAGACAGACGATCCCATGGATAGCCTTCGATTACTCTCTGCACAGAGTATCCCTCTCCGGTGCCGTGTGCCTGCATGGCAAGATTGTACCTCTTGGCAATGCTTTGCTCCTTCTGGAGGAAATCAAACCATGGGAGGTCCTGATTGTATGAGATGTTGACACTCGTCTCAGTAGGTTCTTCGCTGCCCGGCCACCTCTTCATCGCGTTGACCACATTGGCGATTGGAAGCCCCAAGTCGTTGCACATGAAACCGACCCAGTTATTCATGGGTTCGTCCTCGAGAATGAGGCGTGATGAGCGGGTGTGTGCGACAAAGCCCTTTTTAGGCTCGACAAAGATGCGATTTGTCATGGCATGACGCACGATGCGACGGAGATTTAGTATCGGGATGTCGAGCCCATTGTTGAGCTCTACGACCTTTGCCGTCAGGTCCTCGTATGAAATCACACCATCCAAGGGAACAGCCTGAGCGACTTTAAAATCCCAAATAGCTTGCAGAGACAGGGCGTTGACACCCTGATTAACGTTACTCGGCATTTCTCACCTCTGAAGGGATACGAAGGAATGTGGAAGAGGAGAAGAGAGCAAGAGAGAGCGAAGGTGGCACGTACATCCCATGCGAGGTATCGAATGCTTTCACTTGGGCCAAGAGCAACATCATGGAGCTCCTTTGTCAGTGCAATGAGATCCAGGCGTGCCATGTATGGCTCCTCATCGAAGGGTTTGATGGGAAACTCGGCAAGCCCATTGGCATCGAATGATGCAGCGTCAAGACCTTTGGCGGTGAGAAAATCAGTGATGATTTTCGTCTTCTGCGAAATTTCTTGAGATAGAGCTGTAAGTCGCTCAACAGATGTAGATATCATAGTTGCAGAGTGCTGACTCGATAAATAGTTGCTCGTTGTGCCCGACGTGTGATGCAGGATGAAGAGTTGGAATGCAGCTGACTTACCCCTCCTCGATCCAGATGACTTGATGGGGCGAAATAGCTCAAGCCACGGACTAACAATTATGCACCCATCTCGTAAAACGCGGCGTGTCCAGTTACACAGCCTTATGTGCAATACCCAGCTTTCAGTGAAAAATGGGGTAGAGATTAGGCGGAGAACCCAGCATTTGAGCAGATGGGGGAGTGAGTGTCAGTAATAGAATGTGGTGATCATACGCCAATATAATACTATTTTTTAACGCCGTTATCTAAAGCTAGCTCGACCTTCATCAGGCATCTGTTTTACTTCCATTCGCATGTCACATTCGTGAGCAGACTCGCTTAAAGCGTCATAGCTGGTAATCCTACCTGGATTGTTTAATTAATTAATTTAATAATAATACTTTTAAGCTATTATAAAAGCCTACTATGTAAGATCCAATAAGTTAATTATAAAAGCGGAGGAGGGTTGTAGCACATCCTACGGTAGCAAAGGAGGATACCTTGGAGATGGTGCGCGTCAGAGGAGCTTATCAGATCCCCGTCGAGGGGAGTAGGGGTGATATTAGGTCATATGGCCTCCCACCTAATGCCCCAGGGTCCATGCGTCAAACAAGATTACCTAGGAAACGTCCAGAAACATGATGGCAAGTTTTTATACTCTAGAAGGGATGCCTCTAGACTCTATACTTTGCAAAGGTAGTAGGAGAAAGAGAGGAAAATGATTAGAATTCAGCAATACCAGGATATACAGCCTGCAGCAGCTTCACAACAGCCTCATGATCTCCCATAGCAGCCCAAGATAGTGGTGTCTGGCCATACTCATCCTTTGAGTCGACTTCAGCGCCCTTATCGAGCAGCAACCTCGCGATGACTTCGTGCCCATTCATAGCGGCCCACGATAGCGGCGTCTGACTATCGTTATCCTTTGAGTCTATATCAACCTTCTCCGTCTCAAGCAGCAGCTTAACGATAGCCACGTGCCCTTTCATAGCAGCCCATGATAGCGGCGTTCGGTCATACCTAGTATCCTTTGAGTTTAAGTGAGCGCCTTCTTCAAGCAGCAGCCTCGCGACGGCCTCGTGCCCTCCCCTAGCGGCCCATAACAGCGGCGTCCGGCCATTCTCATCCTTCGAGTCGGCATCGGCGTTTTTATCGAGCAGCAGCTTCGCAATGGCCTTGTACCCTTTCTCAGCGGCCAAAGATAGCGGCGTCTGGCCATGCTCTGCATCTTTTGAGTTGACATCGGCGCCTCTATCGAGCAGCAGCTTCACGATGACCTCGTACCCATTCTCAGCGGCCCACGATAGTGGCGTCTGACCATACTCTGCATCTTTTGAGTTGACATCGGCGCCTTTATCAAGCAGCAGCTTCGCGATGGACTTGTGCCCATTTGTGGCAGCCCACGATAGCGGCGTCTGACTATCCTTATCCTTCAAGTCTATATTAACCTTCTCCATCTCAAGAAGTAGCTTAAAGATGTCATCGTACCCTCCTCGGGCGGCTGACAATAGCGGTGTCTGGCCATACTCATCCATCGAGTTGACGTCGGCGCCCTTGTCGAGAAGTAGCTTTATAACAGCCTCATACCCTTTCTCAGCAGCCCAAAATAGCGGCGTCCGACCATTCTCATCCTTTGAGTTAATATAGGCGCTCTTATGAAGCAGCAGCTTCACAACATCCTCATGTCCTCCTACGGCGGCCCCTGACAGTGGCGTCTGGCCCCAATTATCTTTTAAGTTAATATCAGCGCCGTTATTGAGCAGCTGCTTCACAACAGCCTTATGCCCTCCACGAGCGGCCCAAAATAGCGGTGTCCGACCAGGCTTATTATTCGAATTGACGTCGACGCCCTTGTCGAGAAGCAGCTTCACAATAGCCTGGTACCCTCCCTGGGCGGCTAATAATAGCGGCGTCCGGCCATGCTCATCCTTTGAGTCAACGTTAGCGCCCTTATCAAGAAGCAGCTTCACAACATCGTCGTGTCCTTCCACGGCGGCCCCCGACAGCGGCGTCCGGCCATGCTCATCCTTTGAGTCAACGTTGGCGCCCTTGTCGAGCAGTAGCTTCATAACATCCCTATGCCCTCCCAAGGCAGTTCTCAACAGCGGCGTCTGGTTCAAGTTATCTTTCAAGTTAACGTTGGCGCCCTTGTCAAGAAGCAGCTTTGCGACAGCCTCGTACCCTCCACGAGCAGCCCAAAATAGCGGCGTTCGGCCATGCTTATTATTCGAGTCGACATCAGCGCCCTTATCAAGCAGTAGCTTCACAATAGCCTCATACCCTACCTCAGCGGCATATGATAGCGGCGTCCGGTCATGCTCATCCTTCAAATCAACGTTGGCGCCCTTGTCGAGAAGCAGCTTCACAATATTGTCGTGTCCTCCCACGGCTGCCCCCGACAGTGGCGTCTGGCCCCAATTATCTTTCAAGTCAACGTCAGCGCCCTCGTTGAGCAGCAGCTTGACGACCTCATGGAAAACCCCGGAGCATGCGATATGAAGAGGCGATCGACCAAAGGCATCTATGATAGTCGTAGACTTGTCGAATAGATGGGGAGCATGCATATCCTCTGCAATACCAATACCAAGATCAAGAGCTACATGCAGGAGAGACCGTCCTAGTACGTCTTTCTGTCTGATAAGGTGTTGTTGACTTGAAATTAATGGTAGGAATGCACTCGCTTCCGATAGTAAGAGAAGGTTGTGCAACGGAGGTATTGGTAGAACCTCTCGACCATGAATAGCCTTTAAGCGTTGCATGCTTTCGTCATGAATACCGCAATATTTCTGCATCTCGGCGGGCCAGTGGGAGGATTGTACCAGATCGATAAGCCGAACTTCTTGCATCGTCAGCGCTGCGCCAATATCGCCAATACTTCGCGCCCGGTCGACGACGTCTGCCGAGACTCTGGTTTGCTGACACACGTGCTCGCATTTAAGAGGGGGGTCTTCGGCGGTAAGCAAAAGGGTCAGAGAGGAGAGAGCGACGAAAGGATGTCCAGAAGAAGGGGACTCGTCCAGATACGACTTGATATCGGAAATAACTGATGCTTCTTCGTCTGTAATCCAGCGGAAGATATCCCCTATGGCCTCCGGTTTGCGGCAAGATCTAAATAATGTCTTCCTTGCGTCGATGATGGCGCGGGCAGACTTGGCGTAGAGGTTTAATCGTCTAAGCCATGTGACTCTAAGCGACCTAGTGAGTGTAAGCTGGGGAAGCACACCAAGCAGATACCGTTAAGAGCATACAAGTCGCGGAATTTTTGAATACTGTCGGTGCTTGTTACCTCACCACTGGGGCTAGGCGGCAAGCATTGAGATCCATTAGCCCGCTGGTTTTCCGAACACTCAAAACCCGACTCGATGCATCGCGTGCATTTCTGAGGCCATACCCGGTCGGTGGGCTCACACTAAGAAAGATGATGTGTGAGCTGGTATTCCTGGAAGGAATTGACGCCACGTACCTTTTTCTTGGCTCCCCGACATTGATGACATTTTTCATAATTAAGGCGTCGCCTCTTTCTCGGAGCCTGGTCCATGTGATCGATCTGGATGCCGCGAATTCGGGAGCGATGTGGGGGCCTGTTTGAAGTTCTTTGGTCGTCGCAGTGTCGCAGTGTCGCAGTAAAAAGCGGGGGATTTGGCACCATTTATCAAAGATTTTAGTCGACTGATAAACGGGCAGGCCAATGACGCACTGTCGCAATTGACGTGCTGAATGAATGGTCGGCATGCTCCCAGGTCTCGTTTGGGTACAACCAAGCGCCTGCGCCGCGTTCGAGCTCCATCCCCAGAGGAACAAGCCAATGAGAAACCCTACCGCAAGGACCTGGAGTGGGTTAAAGCAATTTGTACCAGGACCATGCCACGCCTCTATAACAGCCGGTCAGCTCACCCATCCACAACTGTGACGCAGGCTTTGAAGACCAATCGCGCACTGGCGCACTGGCACCCTGGGCGCACTGGGCGCAACAATGCCAATAGCTGCGCTCAGCCTCCATAATAGAAGCCCCCAGTTTCGCAGTTGACGATGAACAATAGCCAATGGCGCACTTTCGCAGTGTAAAGCTCTCAAAATTCTTCTTATATTCTATGATGTTATCTTTGGACCTCCATGTTGAGAGGTCAGGCAGATTCTGTTAGCCTTGTATGGTATTGGCGAGAGTATAAAGTCGATGGCAATTCTATGTATCCTAACATCAATCTACGCTTTCAACACGAATCTTTCCAATTACCGACTTCCACTTGGCTGTTGATGTCTTCACTCTCTCCAGAAGTCATTGGCGTCCGCCCCATTTCGAGGATTCGCTGGCGTGTCGTCATGACCGACAAGCACGGCTATTATTTCCTCCATGAACTGGCGCTCTTATCGTCTGACCGAGGTTCCGACGTCGTCCGCAAGCTCGTCAAGTATTACGAAGAGACCCAATGGCGCATGAGCTGGCTCATAAAGGCCGTTCCCTTCATGCTTCCGGCTGTCTATACAGTAGTTCTCGCTCCGGTACGTCCCTGCATGATCGTTGAGGATGTCCTTTACATCGGGCGAATTCTGACCTTGCCATAGGTGCCAATCGAGGACATCTCGCGTGACATTCCCTGTGTGGTTGACGTCGACGCCGCCTCGAGTCGCTGCCACGTCCTCACGAGGGCAGTGCGAGACACCGGGAGCCTCCCAGATACCGCTGACTTCGTTCTGTCCTACCGTCGCTTTGCAGTCGTTTATGAGGCGCCAGGGAAGGTTCATATCAGAGACGCATTGTTAGTTCGCTTAGAGCTTAACAAGCTCATACTCCTGGTGTTTGTCGCTACGTCTATTATCCTGTCTATTGGCTTTGGAGTCCTGGCTGGCATTTATCGAGAGAGTTTAGAAACCGGGTTAGGGGTGTTTGGTGCCATATTGGGAGTGATTGGCATCGTGGAGGGCCTTTTGACCTGGTTAATGAAGTAGGCGTGAAAGGGTATGGGGTAAACCCATAAGCGTTCACTTGGCGAGTGCTCTGCGAGCTCTCGCTGGGTAGCTAATCTAGGTCCTGTTACGTAATGGCCTTGTTTGCAATAAGGCCCCACAGCTCTTCTAAGGGCTTAACTCTTATATTAATAAACAGCTCGAAGCCTACTCCGTACCTTAGATAAAGTTGACGCCTCAGGTATCAACTCTGTCACATTCAGTACCCCTCACTCTTGGGCTGGGCCTGGCTTGTGAAAAGGACGCAGTGTGGCCAATGAAATTCAGCTGAGGCTGGAAGCTCCAAGCGGCTGACTCCAATTGGCCCATGGATTGAGGATGCCCCAGTACGCTGCAGGATGATGGCCTGATGAGAACCGACTAACGCAAGATTGGAAAGACCGGAAACAGCAGTTAAAGAAGCTGCCCAACTCGTTCTTTTCGCGGGGATTTTCCCTCTTCAGCCACCTTTTTATGCCTTATTCCAGAATCTGACTCGAGTTCCTGCAGAGATCCGAAAATGGCACAAGACCAAGTCAATCGGGAGACAGGCCAAGAGCCACAAGCTTCTCACAGTCCCGAGACTTCCGAAGCTCCACTGCCCGTTGAGAGGACAAGAACTGCTCAAGAACAGCCTCAGGATGCCGAGGCTTCAAGCAACCAGCAAAATGAGTCCACCCATGCACCAGAACCTACCCAGGCTGCTACGCTGGAGGCGTTGCCAGCGAATCCTCTGCAAGTCGAGGTGAGAGCAAAGCTGGAGGCAATATCAATCTCATGGTTAACCTGGCGAATCTTAGGATGAACACGACGATGCCGACTCAACATATAATGCCTCGTAAGTAAGAGCTTACGTGAAACAGATTTACTTCCCAGGGCCCAGTACTGATAATCCGCTCAGAGAAGGGTCCGCCAGCTATGTCGCCTCCTTAGCCTCTAGCATCTTAAACTATAGGTGAGCTAGTTTCAAGCACACCCAACCGCTGATCTTCTAACTTTCGTCTAGATACGAAGTCGGTGTTCGATCTATACGAAAGCTAGTCAAGCACTAACATCCCTAGAACGGTCGCCGCTATCATGCTTTCCGCGATGGCGCTTATTTAGTAGTAAGCAGCAAGATCCATGACGCCTCGTAAGCGGTTGCGAGCTAAACAACTTCGCAGCCCAACGACGAAGAAGAGCAGAACAGAATGGATCTGGGCCATCACATTTACAGCCTGGTTCTGGGAGGTAAAATGAAACTTGCTCCCCTAAGCGACAAACCCCAGCGAGTTCTTGACATTGGCACCGGAACCGGCATTTGGGCCATAGACTTTGCCGAGTACGCCAGCTACCTCATTACAGATAGAATGATGGCTGACTTGACCCAGCGAGAATCCTTCTGCTGAAGTGCTTGGAACCGATCTGAGCCCTATCCAGCCCGAGTGGTAGATGTCTGCTGCTCCTCAACACGGAAACCTACTAACCTTTCCCAGGATTCCCCCTAATTGCAGTTTTGAAGTCGACGACTTTGAATCCAACTGGCTCTATACCAGGCCATTTGACTTTATTCACGCCCGTGAACTCGAGGGTTGTATTGCCGACGAGCTCAAGCTTTTTCAGCAAGCACACGAACATCTTGTTCCCGGTGGCTACTTCGAGATGCAAGCTGTCGGAGCTCAGTTTTTATCTGACGATGATACTATTGAGAAGGCGACCAACGCTCAGATGTGGATGGAGAACATTCGGAAGGGTGCTGCCATGTTCGGCAAGCCAATTGATTCTCATCCTACCTGGAAGAACAAGATGGAGGAGGCTGGATTTGTTGATGTCACGCAAGAGATTCGCAAGGTAACCTTGTCTATCTTGGAGCTTCGCTTGGCGATATGAGTACTAACATGAGAACTTAGGTTCCGATCGGTGCTTGGCCCAAGGATCCGACGCTGAAGGAAATTGGAAGATTCCAATCTCTGCAAGAGGCTAAAGTCATTGAATCATATACCCCTGCCGTCTTCAGTCGCGTGCTAGGCTGGAGCAACGAGGAGATTCAGGTCTTTATTGCTAAGATCAAGAACGAGCTTAAGGACCCGGCCATCCATCTCTATCTTCCGGTCTATTTCGTCTGGGGACGCAAGCCAGAGGGGGTTTAAGATAGGTTTGTTTAAGATAAACGACGGAAGAAGGTTGAGCATTAGGTTTTTTAATCAAATGTTAATCCTAAACTCCACCGTTAGGGCTGTAACCGGAAAACATGGCACCGTCCCATCACTGTGCCGACGGGCATGTTCTGGCTGGACTCATCAATTAAGCATCGCATCCGGCCGGAAGGTGACGTGTTGTACAATCAGAAAGATGCAACACACGTAGATGTCGCTGCAACCTAAGGCCCAGAGAGTAGTAACATGGTCCAGGCCTCTGATGTTGATACAGACAACGTCGCTGCATATAGTAACTGTAAAGCGTCATGCGACGCCTTCTTCAACCGCCATAACAAGGACTCGAAAACGCCTGCTTGGCTCATCCTGGACGCGAACCACCGTCGACGATACACGCTGGAAAGCCTGAACCCAGGGGCGGACCTCTCCCAATTTTTGCAAACAGATCTACTGTTTCAGGCCAGCAACCTGCAAGAAATGGCGCAGGTACTACATCTCGACGAGGCTTGCTTCTTGGTGACGATCCGGCGGTGGAACGCAATGTGCGAGGAGGGCGTGGATGAGGACTTTCAAAAGGGTAAAGATGCCTACCAAAGGTTTCTCGGCGATCCAAATGTGCAGTCGAACCCCAACATGGGCTCCGTCTCGAAGGTACCCTTCTACACAGTTGCCATCTGGCCTGGCGATATCGGTACGCAATGGGGCCAAGTTGGCTGCGGTGGATAATCCACACACACCTTCAGCCAACGGATAATATATTTAAGTACATGTGGTTGTAGCGCTATTTCCTCCGTATCCGAGGTAACCGGCCTCCCTCACGCTTGTCTCTTTTCGGATCAGGAGCAACCGTAGCCGCCCTGGACCTGGGTTGCTGCCGTGGCTGAGTCGCTCGCCGAGCCCTTTGGATCTAAATGCACAGGGACTTTGGTCAGCCTGCATGTGCTTTGAACAACAACCACCATGGCCCGCACCTTGATAAACACTCGCGATTCCCACATCACCATGTGGTGCTTGTAACATTGCAACATCGTGGCAGTTGGAGGCCCGCGGCATAACCATGACTTCTGAGGCAGGGAAGAAAGAGGTGCTCGATAGCATCAAAGACGACAACCGCGATGTCGCTGACCTTTGGTGCGACGCGCTTGAAGCCTACCATGGCATAACTGGCATCCAGCTGGAGCGCAAGTTCGACAATGCTGACGCGATGATCGGCTTCGGCGTCAACGAGATGAAGAACTTCCACAAGTACCGCCACAATGAAAAGAAGGTGGACAAGCTGCGCAGTCTCTTTGCCGCCAACATAGACTTCATCGAGTCCGGCGCGCAGCAGCTGATCGGGGCTGCCACACCCTCGTTCCCTCCCGCCGCCGCCATCGGCACCGCTGTCACCTATATGCTCTCAGCATGCCGCCAGGTGTCGGCTGACTACGACATTGTGGTTGTCTTCTTCGAGGATATGAACTCCTTTCTGCAGCGCACCGTTATCCTCGAGACGCGTATGCCAAAGTACAAGGCGTATCATAACTGCCTGATGGATGTCTTCACCGCATTCCTTATCATGTGCGGCTTCGCACACAAGTACATTGAACTTGGTAGATTCAGTAGGCAGATCATTCCACATAAACATAGGGATCAGGCTAACATGACGCAGAAAAATGGTTTCAGAACCTCATACTCGGCCAGGACGGAGAGCTTGGGGGCGCCCGCGAAAACATGAACACCAAGCTGAGCCGTCTTCAGAGCGCTACTGAGTTCGCTATCCTGGGAAATACCGAGGAGATCCAGAAGATGAATATTGAGCTCAAGAAGAACCAGGACTCTCACACCGAACTTCTCCACCGGCAAAGGGAGCTGCTGGGCGACATACAAAATGCTACGGAACACATTCGCAGCGACATGGAGAAGCTTCTCGAAGCGTTTAAGGAGCAGAGTAAGCAACACAAGAAGGAACACGGGAGTTCCACGGTAAGCGAACGCAGAGAGCCGCCATCGGCGAGACGCATTAGAAATGGACTGCCGGAAGTTGAGGGCGACATCCACAAGTATCACGTTCTCAAAGAGACGTTGGTGGAAAACACGTGCTCCTGGATATTCTCGGATCCACAGTGGAATGAGTGGATGAAGCACGATGAATCCGAAGGGATTCGTCCCATTCTGGCCCTCAACGGTGAGGCTGGCATGGGCAAGAGCCATCTCGCTGCCTGTGTATATGACAAGCTATGGGAAATGGCCTCGAATGAACCCGAGGGACTAACTTGCGTTGCACACTTTTATTTTAGTGAGCGACAAAAGAGCTTGTCGTCGTTTCACAGCGCCATTGTCACCGTCATCAAACAGGTGGTTGAACAGAACGAGGCCGTGTGCCAGCAGGTGAATGCCGCGTATCTCAGAGACGACGCGACTTTCGACGTGTCGGATTGGCACGGATTGGCAACGGAGCTTCTCTTTCCATGCTTTTCTAAGCGAAGCACGCACCGTTTGTATCTTGTCCTCGACGGAATGGACGAGGTACAGCCGGTGGGGCTACTGGATATTGTCTCTTTTTTAAAGATGGTGACACAGCAAGAGCTAAGGATATCTATCTTTCTCACGTCCCGGCCATGTACGCTGCCGCCGATTCTGGAGGCAACCTCACACATACAGTTGGACGTAACTAGAGAGAAGGGATTCGAGGACTTGAAGATGTTTATGTGGAATAGACTCGAGTCTCTCGGCGAACTTCGCAAGTTTGGAAGATACGTCAAGCAGCGCATTGCCGATAATTTGGAGCAGATATCGCCGAGTGCGTATACCGGGATTTTCATGTCGTGGACGATGCAGGTTACTAACGGATTGTAGGTATGTTGCACGCCGAGTACATGCTGGCAAGGCTAAATAGCCTTCGTCGTGAAGGCCCCGTTCTCCGCAATCTCGAAAGACCAACCATACCGAATCTATACGACCTCTACGACAATCTATTGAATTCTTGCGTTAAACGATTCTCCTCATCGCGCCAGCAAATCACCACTCTGCTTTTGCATCTCGTTGCGCATTCGTTTCGGCCGCTTTCTCTCGATGAAGTTACGTCGCTTCTTGAGAAACTCAGCGACGGAGAAATTGTCGATACTAGGGAACTATCGGAAGTTTTCACTTTTTTTCTCCAAGTTGGCGACTCTGGTACGGATGCCGAAGAGAGGGCGAGAATTGAAGCGATGGGCGGAGCCTTGACCAAGGTTGAGGAGCTTGATAAGGGCCATCCCCTAAGTACTAAGCTGATATACGATGATGGGAAGCTGCCTGTCAATTTCCGGGAGCGATCGATGCAATCATTCTTCTGCGGCTCATCTTCAAAATGGGGCAAGGCGCATTGGGAAGCATCGGAGGCTCATCGACAAATATTCCTCGTCATGGCCCGGCTTGTACAGCCTCCTGACGGTGCTCATCTGAATGGAAGTCACCCCCCAATCCGGATCTACGCAGCACAGCACGTGCTAGAGCACTGGCAAAGTATTAGGCCCGAGCGGCATTCTGACGATCAGCTGCTGGAGGTGATGGACGTACTCTGGGAACTTCTCAACAGATCTGCGTTCGCCGATATGGTCGAGTATAACGAGTCGGAGTATTTATATGCCTTCTTCTCAGGCTTTGAACGTATCAATCTATGGGCGAACAATATACCGCCGGATAACAACTTTCATCTACGCAAGGATGCTCGGAAATGGTGGGGACGTGTGGCGGAGGATAACAGCGAGACACTTCTTTCACTGACTAAAGCTCACCTTCGAAACCTTTATCAATCGAAAGCAAATACTGACGCACTGAAAGCCTTCAACGCATTGAGGAATTCGCTTAACTATGTAAGTTCATATGGCGCGCAGTTGCCGATGACATTCCGTGCTGGTACTGATCAGGAACAGAGCGGACGTTATGGTTTCCTCTCTGCAAAAGCAGAAGAGAATTTTCCTTTAGCTCGAGGTGGAGATGAGGAGAGTCCTCCGAAATTCAGACCTGAAATACTGGGAGTTCCACATCTCTATGCAGACGTGGAGATGGGTGCCCAGTCGTATCGCGTGGTGGCGGAGCTGATGTTGCACTTTAAACAACGAGGCCCTGCAGGAAAGATGTGCGGCCAGGCGCTGGAAACATGGGCATCACTAAAAATTCTTGACGAGAATCAGCGGCTTGAAAACTTCAAGGCCCTAGTTCTCATGGTGCAGATTCTCTCCGAACAAGGCCGCGTGCAAGAGGCGTACCAATACGTCTTGACTTACAGTGAGGATCTTAACGCAGCCTACATCAGTCCATCCCTCAAGAGAGCCGCCTACCTCACTAAGGCGCGCATTGAAGCCAAGAGAAGAGACATTGCCGCAGCAGCCAGATCATTTTCCACAGCCAAGGCCGTCGACCCATCGGAGCTGACTACTGGCGATATCCTTAGCGAGCAACTCAGCCTCTATTCCGATCGAAAGCATGATGGGTCATACATGGCTACTCTTAAATCATGGACGACGCCAGAGCAGCTCATTTGGATGGCCTGGGAGTATCATGAGGAAGGACAAGCCCGCCACAGCCTTTTGTTGAATATTGCGGCCTCGACTGGAGAGACTGCGTTCGTTACGGAAGTGTACGATAGTGTCATCAATTACCTGGACAACGTAAATGCCGGAGCTCCCCTACGTATCAAGCTTGCCAAATTCTACCTTCGGGTGTCTGGAGATCTTGGCAAAGCGAGAAATGTTCTCGACCAGGTCTTCAACAGCAGGTCCACGGGTCACCCGTACGCAATCACGAATTACAGGCCCGACTGGACATTTGGCCTTGCACTGACGCTTCAGTCGGAAGTCTTGTTTCATCTTTTCAGGACGTCATGTGACCCTGGAGCTAAACAACAGCTTCTCGAAGCTATGCAAAGCCTCACCACGAGCCCACTGGCCATGGATGTGCCTCACACAACCAATTCTTGGATGATCCGATATGGTCTTACTCTGGCGAAGATGCATCTCAAGATGGGACCTGTCCTAAAGTTCCAGACCATGCTTCAGGAGCAAATCAACGCTTGCATTGAGGGATTGACCGATGACATTGCGTGGAACGATGGGAAAAATCTTCTGCTTTTATCAGAAGCGCTTTTTGTCTTGGGTTCTGCTGTCAAGGATGGGGAAGATCTTCACAAGAGTTCATTCATTATCTTTTCAGCCATGTTCAGTCATCTCAGCAAATCAGATAAGGAGGATGAAGAGTCATACTTGAAAAAGATAGAAGCAGACGAGGATGAGAGCGATGAAGAAGACGGTGGAAGAGCGAGCGATGCTGGCGCAGGAAGCTCCAGTGAGACGAAGGCGAGGGAGATTGAACAGCCTTCGGAAGATGAAGGCGACATTGTCAAGACCGAGGCCCGAGAGTACAACTGCGACGGATCCTGCAGTCCGACGACCACCTTCCGACGTTGGGGCAATAACGGAGCGTATTACTGCTATACTTGTTTCTGCTTCCTATGCTCAGAATGCTATCAGCTTCGTGGGGAGCTCCTGGAAGGGCAGAGGTTTTGTGGCAAGAATCACCACGTCGTCAAAGCACCCGTCAGAGGCTGGAAAGGGATCAAAGATGGCAAGCTGAGGATTGAGGGAACGGAAGAGGTTGGCTTTCAGGACTACCTGCGCAAGGTAAGGGATGAATTGTGTCAGAAGGCTTGGAAGAGTTTTTGGCTGGAGGAAAACTGAGAAGAGCGTACCCGTATTCCTTCATGGTTAATCGAGAACTTGTGCATCACCACCCTCCTGAAGTGAATGCAACAAAAACTCCACCTATGCATGAACTCTGGATCCCTATGGACGGGTCCGTAGCACTCAATTATAGAACTATAACTCTAAAGTTATTAAAAAGGCAGTTAACTTCTTTGAACTTAACATATAAAAACGGGCAGTAAAAAAAGAACTTTAGTTTATGAAATTAATAAAATTAACATTAACGTACTTGATAAGCATGCCGGTTAAACAAGCTTGCCGGACACTCATACTGTACGGCTAAAAGTTACAATATCAGATTTTCAAAAACGGGCTATATAACTGTTAAAAGTAAAAAAAAAAAAGCATTTTTAGATACTTAAAGAAAAAGAAAATAGTGTAGGATTTTTCTTAAATTTTTAGTTAGCTTATTATATATAAAAATATGAAGATACATAGTGCGAATAGGTTTTTTCTTAATAACTTTACAGAAAAATATAAGTAAAGTTTTATAAAATCTTCTTAGATATTGTATTATATAATTAACCTATATTTTAAGTTTTAGCTATTTTAGGCTTAGCTCTGATTTTTTTAAAAATTTTAAAAATTGCGATTTAAGGTATAAAACGCAAGTGACTGGTATACTTGTTTGACCGGCATGCTTATCAAGTACGTTATATCTAAAGATACTATTTACATTAGTAGAGGCAAGTTTCTAGTTCTAAAAAGTAAATTAGACAGCTAAAAATTGAAGTTATACTCATTTATATACATTTTCATTTTCCTATATTTGAACTACCAATACATACTAAACCTTATAACTGTCATAAGAAAAATACATCGCTATTACCTATTTTATATATATCTATATAGATACCGCGATTTATTAAGTTCATGACTTTTTGCTTAGTCCGTGGCCCCCCATAAGGGACGAACGGGGGTTGAGACTACGCAAAGTCACAAGACCCCCCTAGTAGTCCACTTTAACGAGTCGTCATCCATCAGCAAATAAGGCACAGTGGCAGAGTGGTCTAATGCGTATGACTAGAAATCATATCTCTTCGGAGGCGTCTGTTCAAATCAGGCCTGTGTCGGCTTCAATTTCCTTTTTATCTTGCCAGCAATTCATTTCAGTTCATTGATATATGCGATTTTTTTTTCTATTTGAGGGCTTAAGCAAACTCCATTTTGATGGATACACGCCATTTCCCATCTATTGATCCTTTATGTCAGTGACCCGCATTGGGTCATTCTATAGAGCTTCCAACAGAAAAGCATTGATCATTCGCCTACTCCCAGCTAAATAATTCGACGCAGAAGACGACTCTCTCAACTTGTGCAGCAAGGGCAAGGTGAGTTGAGAGAAGGAGAAACCCCAACTAAGTACCTGGGATGGGTTAGTTGGTGTTTGATTGAGATAAAGTCGCTGCGCAATGTGGTTCTTGCCATCTTAACAGTTGAAGCATTCTAATTGATACCAATAGGTGTAAGATGTTGCTTCGAAAAATCCTAGTGCAGAAAAGTCTCCTCCGAAAATCTGGCAAGAACCCCATCTGTAGTTGAAGGAGTGGCAGGCAGAGTTCCAAAGGCAAAAGTCGGCGCAGTCTTCAACGGTAGGCATGAAGACAGGCTCGCCAATCTTTGAGGAGTCGTTGTTGACGTAGCCTCGTGCGTCGCATCTGAAGACTTTGGGTTGAGGGAATATTTGTTTGCAGATGGCGCGGCCGGCATTCTTGTGAACGTTCGTTTCGGTTGGGGCCACAACGGAGGTGACGAGGGTCGTCACCGAAGGAGCTGAATCGGCTTGAACACCTCCCAGAGCCAATGCGGCAGCAAACGCAATGAGACTTGGCAGATGCATGTTGAGAATATGGTGCAGGTACGGTTAGGGAGATGGAGCGTGATTGAAGTGGGTGGGTGTGGTGAAGATGTTCTAGCGACAGTCTACTCACTCACTCTACTTATACCAACATGAACAAGCAGGTATTTGAGGCTTGCGGGAACACAGAACCAATTACGGGATCGGCATGTCTAGTTCGGCGACCATATCTCAAACATCATGCACCTAGATCACTACATTCAGCCCTTTTCTTCTTTGACATGAATAGAAGTCTGCCTGCCTCACACCAAGTCAAAATGGTGGGTCACTCACAAGGATGAACTGCCATTAACAAGGATAAAATGCTATGTCGAGCGCTTGGCACGGAGCAAACGAAGGCGCAGTCCCTGCTAGTTCAGCGCCACTCAGCATTCAGCGGTGTCCTGTCAGCAACAGCCAGAACAGCCGGCAAATCTCATTGGATCGGGAAGCAGAATAATCGCCGATTCAAATGGATATGCCCGACACGGCGACCACAGAACACAAGTGAGACTCTTTGCGATGGCCCGAAAACTAGGGAACAAAGACAGGGGTATGGATGAATCGTTCATCTGTTCCATTAAACGCCTACTGAAGCGCTTTCTGGCCTTGGACGTGGCTGTGGCAGTGCACCTGCGCCTTGGTGTCCAAAATGAATGTGTGAAGAAGGCAGGGAATGCCACTTCCAACTGGAGGCCCCGAGCTCTAATCGTAACTGCAGATTGAAACCTGTCACACAGAGTCGATTAATCGGTCTATGTTCTTGGTCAAGAGTCGCCTTCTTAGGCCCGATCCGTTAGGCTTGAGTTGCTCAGCTTTTGCTGTATAGGGTAAGCTTTGCACAGTGGCTGTCCATGTGAGACGTTAGAAGGCTCTTAGTATTGTTGGGATTCAGTGAAATGCCGATGTAAATTTGTGTGCTCTGGAATTTAAGCAACTTCAGGTGCCACTGGTACTGTGCGTCTCTGTGAATAACCCACACATGCCTGTTCTTGGAGGACGCGCATCTTTGCCAGTGTTGGTCGCTGACCCGGGCTATTAGCGCCAAGGATCTTGGGAAAGTGCAGGACGAGGGGAAAAAGAGACCTGACTTGGGACTCTATCGACTGACTGTCATAGAAATAAAATGAAAAACCGCCATTAAAGCGGATGAAGTATTATACTACTCACCTCGAGATGTAATTACGTGGTGGGGTGTGCAAGGGGGTAATTGAACCTGCGTTTGACCACGGCTACTACATTATCTTGTTTTGACGACAGTCTATGCTCACTCAAGGACCGTAATTAGCCTACGATGACCCCTGGAGCGTCTTGAGCCGCGTTCCGCAACTACAGAGTTGAGACGTTTCGACGATAAAGCCTGGTATGAGAGCAAATCTGCGGTCTGGTTAGGGTCAATCCTTCTGAGGGTTGGGAATCGCGTCGTCAATTGCCCTCGTCCAGCTTGACTAAATTGGGTTTTTTTTGACTATCTGGCGATAACAGCACGCCGATGATGGAGGCGAATCGCCAAACAGAAGAAGCCCAGCTTGACTCATACGCAACGTATACAGGAACGATCATCATATTGTCATTTGCATACCCAAATATATAGTTACCACAGAGCAGCTTCGGCCACTGAACGGCACCACGTGGGCTCGTCTTGATGAGTGCTGAAGATTGCCTCAATTGAGAAAAGATTCATTTCCGCAGTCCGTTCAGAGTGTCGCACTGCAGGCGATGACTGTTATATGTGTATCAAGTTGATATGCCTAGGATAGGCTCTCGTGTCAAGGATGATTGCATACGTGGTGTTGTCTCATTTCTCCGTCACGGCTGGAGTTGTGGATACGAGGCGGAGCTTGGCGTGCAAACGGTCATCGCAAAGCTCAGTTCTACTTCGTCAGCAACAACGAATTGCACTGAAGGTGATTGGCTCGGAATTTATTGCCCGTTGGGTTTATGTAGTAGGGAGTATCCGGGGCTGGTACAGACAAGGGGCATCAAACGAACCCTGCAGTCGCCTCGTCGATCATTGTAGATGACGACTCAAATATTTGCTGAACGATCCTCCACTTTTCCTGTCGGGTTTGGAGTGTCATGAATCAACAAAGAGACGCATTGTAGTCTGTTCTGTACACTAACAATACTCATCTCAACCCGTCGTTGCTAAGGTTGCCGAACGACGTGATGACGTGCCGATCTTTCTCGACATCGAGAACTAATGCCTATATGTACACTAGGCGGTTCCCTCTATGCCTAAGTTTTGTTTTGCTTCATCACCCAAAAAGCACATACCGGGCATCTCCGACGAAGAAAAGCGTGATCCCAATTGCGTGGCGTTGGCAGGTCCTGTCAAACATGGAACAAATCGTGGAATTGCCAAGCAAGCAACGTAAGCTGGGACGAAAGTTGTCGTCTCTCAGGGGCAGGAGTCGTCAAATTGTCCAGAGAACAGCCTTAGAGTGGAGACTGATGGATTCCTCCCTTACCATTCGACATGATTAGTCCTCTTGTTCCGGAAAACATGTTAAACTGTAAAGCCATTAGAGGCTGACGGCGCTGCCTTTGAATCCTTGTCAAAAGCGCATAAGGTGACGACTGCAATTCGTTCCAAACAGCTTCGACACTGGAAAGTGGCGGTTTCGGGACGTGGGCGCAAGGCTTCCCTGGTCTTGATGAAACCCCAGTCAATCTAGAAATGCCACAATGCCGCCTACCGTTACCTTCGGTAGTGCCGATCCCACTCAATTGCGGGTCGTCGAGGACCCGTATTTCTTACCGCCGTTGCTTGAGGACGTCAGCCAGTGGGGATAAACCCATTGAGCATTACGCCTGGCTGCGACAGTGCGTAACGCTTTTTCGGCAGTCAATGCATACGACAACCAAGAGTACGACTGTGATATGAGAAGTTATCTATAAAGAATAGGAGTTGGTGGGATATAATAATGATACCGGAACCATTCACTACTCATCCAAACAATCACTCAGCACTCAACACTCACAGCCTTGCTTTCCTTCCACCTCGAGATTCCAGTTCACTCCAGTATCGTCTTCTAAACAGCTTCTCAAAATGAAGTTCTCAACCATCACACTCGCCGCGCTTGCCTCATTTGGCGTTGTTGCTCATCCTGAGCGACTCACCGCCGAGGTTGCTAAGAAAGAGGCGAACCTAGTCGGTCGGTCCAGCAACAAATGCGCTGCCGTTATCGAGAAGCGCAAAGCAGAGATGCTTGCCAAACGAGCCAGCCGTCTGCACGCACGTCGCGTCGAGAGTGGCCATATCTCCGCCAGATCTACCGAGCACAAGTACACTACCATTCAGAACGATACCTGTGTCTTGGCTCCCGATACCATTTGGGGTCCGTATGGGTAAGCAAAGGCAGATCAAGCGTACATGGCAACGAGCCTAATGGAACATTTAGTGTTGATGGCGAGATTGTCCGCACTGACCTTCGAGAGTCGCAGAAGGGCATCGACTTCTACTTCGATATCGGTGTGATTGATGTCGAAACCTGCGAGCCTCTTGAGGGCACGGCATTGACTATCTGGAATTGCAACGCTACTGGATCTTACTCGTCCTTCACCGGCATTGATCCTGACACTTCCGAGCTATTGGATGGGTACACCAAGAAGTCCGATGGCACGACCGACAACGAGACGTTTCTCCGAGGAATCCAGGTCACCGACTCCGAGGGCATGATTGAGTTCCTCACCAAGTTCCCAGGCTACTACGTGACTCGCACCACTCATATCCACGTCACGGCTCAGACCAACATCACGAATGGAACGTCCTACTCGGCCAGCAAGGTCCAGCACGTCGGTCAACTCTTCTTCGATGAGGATTTGCTCAACAGTGTCTATGCCCTCAGCCCCTACGTTGAGCACCTTTCCACCCTGAACCGCACCACAAACGCCGAGGACAAGCTCTTCTCGTCAGCCAGCTCTGATGGTTACAGCGCCGTTATCAGCGTCAGCCAATTGGGAGACAGCCTCGAAGACGGTCTTGTCGGCTATGTAAGCAGCACCATCATGTGTACGGATTTACTAAATGCTAACAAGATCTAGATTACGATTGGAGTCAACACTACAGCAGATGCTATTGCAGTCTCGGGAGAGGATGTGAACCCCCAGGGCTGGTTGCCTACCGTCAGCGTCGACTCTACCAAGTTCGCCGAGGCCACGGGCAACAGCAAGAAGGCTCGCAACAACAAGGGTCAACAAAACTAGGTTCGATTCAAAAAGCTCCTGGAAATCGTATTGATATGATATTGAAGGAGATGGAGATATGCGTGAAGCGTTCAGACTATAGATTGGGAAACGGTTATCATTACTGCGAGAATTACGAAGTCCTGGGGCTGGATACCTCTTGACTAAAAGGATTATGGATGCATATGCGATAGAATTAGGATGCCGGATTAGCCAACACACAGTGCGATCGAAAATATCCCCTTAGCAGATCCCCAATTGTTGTATTTGAGTGTGCCCATCAAGGTAAAACCAGAGTATGAAACCACCATCATCCCCAATTCTTGAGTCATTGTCTCCAGCTGGAGCAGACTCCACTCAAGGTGCTGCATTTTCCGGTGGAGGTGTGATCACGGGGGTCGTCAGTGCATGTTCTTTTTTCTATTGAAACATAATGGGATGTGCCGAGTCTCTAAATACATTTCAACTAGGCTATTGTTGGTTGTCCATTCGTGATCAGAGCCTGCAGGCCTGCCAATCGCAGGCCTGCAATACGAGAGACTAACTCTCAGAAAAACGAGGGATCAATTCCACTTCCCAACCCCTGATTTTGTTACCAAGTTGGCTGCTGGGAAATTCGAAGAAATGGTAGACTCTGTGTGTTCTGATCTGTGTCAACGACGCCGTTGGCGCCGAGGCTAGATGAAGAGTCCCCGACGGTGCTTCGCGACAAGGCAGAAGTTGTGACGAAATTGCATCCAGTCTGTTTCGGGCTTCCATTGGTTGTGAAACAAGAGCGGCTCGTTGCCTCGTTGTTGCCTCGTTGCCTCGCCAACCCTTGAACGGTTCCGTGAGCAGGGTATAGGTGTCTGGCTCGTTGCATTCGCAGCGAGTGAATGCTTGTTTGATTTGGGATTAACACGTCTGAATACTGCCCGCATCAAGGAATGAGAGGCCAAGTTTGTGATTGCGTGATGGGCACCTTGTTATCTGAGTTAGAAGGCGTTTGCAAACAGCTCTTTCGCGTCAATGACTCCACATCCATCCACCTGAACCAAATATTGCTGGTGTCAGGGTTAGGCATCTCTTTTGCCTTTCCGCATCTATAACAACCAAGACTGGGCGACATGGCTTGGCAATTCCAACGCCTACTCCTGTTGCCATCGTGCGTAAAAGCCTCCTTGACGCGAGCGGCACCAGGGCTCGTGTCAGTCAACTATGAAGAGTATCACTTACTTGCCAAAAGATCACAATCAAACCTAGAAAAATGACAAAAAATTGGATATCAAAACGCAAAAGAGGCACAAACACTCTCGCAAATTCGTCACGGGGGGTTGATTAATCAGAGACCCCCCAAACCTGCGGATTGCCGCTGGAATCTGGAAATGAGGTGGAGACGAGCGACATTCGGCCAAGAACATCTCCATTTGTCGCATAGGTTTCCCAATTAGGAATATGCAGGTACCCAGTTGGTGTTCCATTTACTCGGAACCTGGCCACTTAGATGACGATTGCTTTCAAGTCCCGCTTCAGCCTCTATTTATCGGTCCACGAACAAGGCAGAATCTGGACCCATCCTTGACCAGTATTTCGGCGTGCAGCGGTGGCAAATGAGAGCGAGCAAGCCCGTGCCCTCGGGGCATTCTCTCCGTAAAATGAGAGGCGCATAACTGAAGGAACAAGGCATCTTCGAATCCAACGAAAGGGGGCACAGCAATGTGCCAAAATCAGGTTCGGGTTTTATTCAGCCTCTTGATTTCCGCAAGAATAACTGGCCGAGGGTATTGTGAAACGGAAAATTCAGGAAAAGTGACAGGAACCCGTGGCAAAGAGTTGAGGTCTGAGAGACTTGAGTCGATTTCCAGAGACAAATTCAACTGTTCCAATATGAAGAGATCTTAGGCTAGCAACAAATACTGGGATTCGGCGTTGAGATGCAGATTTACTTAGGTGAAGCCTAGCGGGAGACGAAGGATTCACCAGCAGGCTGGCTGAAATAGTGCCTATTATCAGTGTCCTTGAATATGCCTTGTGCACACGCGTTGAGCTGGAGAAATGGGCCAAAATCGGCAATCTGCTCCGGCATGGACCTCGGACGCAGCGACCCGCTCAGATAATTTAGCCATTCACGTTTATTCCGGTCTCGCCCAGGCCACATTGAGGCTCACAGTGTTGACAACAAGCATTCAACCCATGCAACAAACACTCCACCCTGAAAATCGTTATTGATGCACTCAAACGGGGCAGCACCTGATCTGAAAAGTGAGAAAAGGGCAAGAATTCCCCTCTCGAGGGTTGCCTGCCGTGTTTCTTCAGCCTTCTTTGTCAAACAATCTTGTTTACGCTCAACTTCACCATGAAGATATCGATACTGCTCCTTGGCTTCTTGGCCACGCTTGTTTCCAGCGTACTCGCCGACGATTATAGTGCTAACAATGTCTACGACATTGGACAGCGGGTGCTATTTTTGTGGAGTTCGGACTACGACTCGGTGGGACTTTGGGTATGGCAGGCGTATCCGGAAACAGACGCGAGCCATGGTGTCTCCATCCTTGGTATGTGAAAGAGCTAGTGGAGTTTAGTAGACTTTGACTGACTCAAAAAACAGCGGACTCTGCATCAGAGGGATACAACTGGACAGCGTTCAGCAGTTGGATGACTGGCCTTGAAGACGGCGAAACCGGCGTTGCCTATGTCGCTCTGTATGAGACCGGAAGCACTTCTCTTGCCTTTACCTATGACCCCTTCAACATCACCTTCAGCGACGGCTCGTCTTCATCTTCCTCGGCCGAGCCTACCTCGTCGACTGAGGCCGCCACAAGCCAAGACGAAACCACAAGTCAAGACGAAACTACAAGCCAGGAACAAGTGACTCGAACGGTGGTCAACGAGGTCACTGTTACAGCAGCGACGCAGCCCGTGAACACAGATTCCACCGCCACGGATGCTGTCAACCTGCCCACAATCCCACTGGAGACAGATCAAGTCTCAGCAACAGTATCCTCCACGTCAGGACCTACATCGACATCCACCGATGACTCAGCCTCGTCGTCGTCCTCCTCCTCAACACTGTCTACTGGAAAGATTGTCGGTATTGTAGTCGGCTCCCTCGTCAGTGCTTTCTCAGCACTTGGCGGAGGCGGCTTGTTCTATCGTCGCAGGAAGCGTGCCCGCAAGGCTCGGGAGGCTGCTATCAGGATGGAACAGCAAAGTTACCAGACCACCCAGATTCATATCTCGCAGGCACCTGGTTCTTCGCCGCCTGCCCCTCCAGCACCCGGTTATGGACACGACCAGAAGCATCCCCATGCACAGTCCTACCCAGCTCACCCGCCATCCTATCCAACAACTCACTCGCCTGACCACTCTCCTGCGCAGTCACCTTACTCACCTTACTCCAACACACAGTCACCTCCAGTACACTCGCACTCGCAGCGTGAGCCACCTGCTCAAGGATTCCAATCACCTGCCCAGAACCAAGCTCCGTATGCACTTCCCCAGTGGAACAATGCGCCCAGCGGCTATCCTGCTGAGATGAGCGGCCTTGAACAGAACCGGGGCTATGGATCCGGCAATGGAGGAGCCTATGAGGCGCCTTGAGGGGTGAGAGCGGTTCAAAGCTGGATGTTGGGCGATGTAGGAAACGAATTTTCACTTTGGTTATTTTCTTTGCTTGTTTCGATGTATTTATCTTACATATGTTCCGTCATTTACGTATCCCTATCTGTAAACATTTGACCTGGGTTTGCACTGGTTCTTTAGAAAGCTCAATTTGCATTACTTAGTCCTTGGCTCGTCGCAATCTACAAGCATCAAAAAGATTATATCCGAAGGATGAAAATAGTCTTCATGCACACCTACGATGAAGGGATGCCAACAATCTCAGTACCCGTTGGCATTGTGGGGCAAGCCGCCTACCAACCTCGTCCCGAGGTTGGTCCGAAAAACCTGTGTCAGCCCGTTTAATCTGTGTCACCGATTTTCGCCTCACCGCTACCAAAAGATGTCCAAAAACACACCCAAATTGACGATTTCTAAGTAATCACCGCGTAACATCAAGATGCCCCCTCGACACCCTGTTTCTAGGCTAAAACAGCCTCCGCAGAACGCGTCGGATAAATTCCGGGCCGAGCTACGAAGAGATGTTCTTGCGGCAGTTAGTCCAAATGTGCCCTATAATACACGAAGTGCCGCGAAAGCTGCTACATCACCACCCTCAAATCGGACTGTTGCAGCTCAATTACCTACATCTAGAGAGACTGTTCGAAGGATAATTAAATCGACTTCATCATCCTACGTTGCTCCTCTTGCCCGCGGCCGCCTGGCGCTTCTGACAGCCTCTGAAGATACTGCCCTGGTCGCTTACATCCTGTGGCTCGAGAAGTCCGGCTTTCTAGCAGAAAAGTCATAAGTTGAAGAGGCCGCCCTAGGTTTCCTGCGTTCTAGGGGCATAGAAAGGACTGAGATATCGAAGTCCTGGTATTCTAACTTCCGTGCCCGTCACCCAGAGCTTCGAAAGACGTTCCTTAAAGCTGTGGATAAGGCACGTAAGGCATTTGAAGCATCTGATGTTGAAGATATCGAGAAGTTCTTCTCTAGTCTCCAGAATATCATCAATGAGTACTAACTTAGCCCTTCTGAGATATGGAATGAAGATGAATGTGGAATATGTATTGGATGCCTTCGAGAACGCATCTAAGTCATTGTGGTCCGCATAACCTGTTCTCAACGCCCTGAAGTCGTTGACCTATCGAACCGCGAGTCCTGTACGCAAGTAGGGGCCGCAAATGCCCTCAGAACTAGCATTTCTCCTTGGCTTATCTTTAAGGCGTTGCTAACGGAGTCTTAGTCCGAAATTGATGCTATTCCAGGTATGCGGTTTATACAGTCAGATACTGGCTTCAGTAACTAATAGATTACATTAAAATGGCTTTATTCTTTTAATGCGTTTTCCTAGCTTTCTTCTGTAAAAGCTAGAGCAAAAGGGATCTCTCTAACTGACTGGTTTAGCTGTGACGAGTGGCTTTATGATGCCCTCTCCCCATATGACCGATTGCCTGCGCCTCCAACGATTCATAAAGAAGAAGAGAAAATATACCGTCTGCTTATAATTAATAGCTTCTCTGGTCATCTTAGCTACGAATTTATTAAATATTATATTCAATTTGATATTGTAATTTACATCCTGCCGTCACATTCAATGCATCTTATGCAGCCTCTTGATATTAGTGTTTTTCAGCCTCTTAAGAACATACATCAAAAGGAACTTCGGAAATCTATTCGGGAAGGTAACTTAGCATTTACCTGCTTGCAATTTATAACTATATTTAAGTCAGTCTATATAGCTGGCTTCATGAAGCATAATATCATATTAGGGTTCGAAAAGGCAGGTATTTAGCCACCCTCAGCAAAGCCTGTGATCGATAGTATCATCGCAAAACAGCGGCAACAGCGGAAAGCGATATATCCCTCTATTATGAAGATGCTACCTGTGGAGACTCGCTTTTAAGATGCCTAGGATCAGATAGAACGCATCTATCAGCGCTACCAAGAGATTATGAGCTCCCCGACCCTCGAGGCTATCACCAACGTCCGCAACGTGGTCGCCGAAGCAGCCCTCATATATTGAGAACGTGAGGCTTTTTTAGCTGACTGGCTTAGCTATATAGAGAAATATAGCAAGAGGAGGAAAACTGGTTAACGGGTTAGGCCAAGCGGTGACTTCATTACAAGCGTTGGATTTCCTGATATTCAGGCTCAATACGAGGCATCTTTAGCAGCTGCAGAGGTTAAAGAATAGCGTTCATAACTGCGATCAACCCGGAGGATCATTATTTAAGAGATCAATGCGTTTAAGGTCCGTTGGAAAGAAGAAAATGCATCTCTTATGATCTAAAGCCAGCTAAGACTAACCTTCAATCAGTGGCTCTATCAGACCGAAAATTCAGCCCGATTTACCTCCCTCGAAGCTTAAAGAAAGGAACATAACGATATTCTTAATCAACGACCAAAAATGGCGTTTTCCGAGGCCTAAGAACAGGCCCTACATGCCTTGAGACCGATTATCGCGATGGATTAAACCGCTTGGCCTGATAGCGACGATGAGGTCGAATTCCGGGGCACTGGACCGTTTGAAGACGATGATGATGATATTGATCTCATCGGCCTCAATGATATAGGCGGTGGCGATATTCCTGACGATATTCCAGATGTAGAAACGCCGTTAGGAATGACTTCATCGCCGCCGTTAGATCCCTTAGATCTAGCTGATGACTTAGATGATGAGAACCTCATAATACTATAACTTCCGGTTATAATACTAAGGATATCGGGTTATCAGTGTATTAGGAATGTCATAAGGGACTTCCGTGAGGAATAGGCCACTATGGCTACGAGGGTAATATCATCATATCATAGTCCTACTGGGGAGGTCAAACGGGTCATTCGTAGCGGGCGGCGCAATTGAGGTCGAAAATGCAATATCTACTATTTCCTGTAAATAGCATCATTTTCAGCTATTCCGGGGCTTTCGAACGAGTTAGCTTTCAGTTACATTCCATTTATAATGACTGTGTCGCAAAGCCTGAAAGATCATGATCGTGAAATGGTCAATTTCACACCATTATGGGACCCCAAGTGGTTGACACAGATTAAACGGGCTGACACAGGTTTTTCGGACCAACCTCGGGACGAGGTTGGTAGGCGGCTTGCCCCACAATGCCAACGGGTAGCGTTTATTGAGAGAGTTGTGACGAGAAGGTCAAGCCCTCACACCAGGAAAAACGCCCCACTGGAATATTCGAACAAACCCGGTGCAATGCGTAGCGTCCTTTTGTCCGATTGCACCATCGGCCCTGTAAGGCGGGAAAACGTAACGCGACAAGACGTGGGCTGCTATGATCCATCAGGTTTAGGCCCAAAAGCCAATGGTTTGAGCCCGAGCGATCGCGGTGGATGTAATTCATGTCCTCCCCAACATCTTGCATAAAATGGCAGTCTCATCTTAAGCCGATTCATATCCAAATTAAACTTGGTGGAAGAGCTCCAGACGATTTATGACCTTTTGTATTCTTGAAAAATGGATTCCAGTCCTTTGTCACCTCGACTTGCCTCCCAAGAAGGAAACGACAAACCGTCGGCACTCGCTTGTATCCAGTGTCGACGAAAGCATGTCAAATGCGATGCTGGTGTTCCCGAATGCCAACGATGCAGATCCGCCGCAACGCAATGTCACTACCAACCGTCCCGCCGCGGCCTGAAAAGAAGAAACATATATCTTAAACAGAGCCTGCGGTCGGGTTCGGAATCAGGCTCAGGGCGCTTTATGGTGTCACCGGGGGAGACGCACACAAGTACCGGTCGGGGAGAGCCAGAGCAAATCGTTTGGGATTCTACCGACCTACAGACCACTGTGACAAACTTCCAGCATCAGATTGAGAGTAATCAGAGTCAATGGGGCCAACAAAGCTTCACTCCAATACAGGAGCAGCAACCGATCCGATCTGGCGACAATTTCACTCCGATACAAGAGCAGCAACCAGTCCAGCCAGGCAACAACCTCACCCCAGTCAGCTTGGAAGAAGATATGGTGGAAGACGATGAGCTTCTGATCAATTTATTCTACGCAAACTTCCATTTCGCTCATCCATTTATGGTTCCTCGAGGTCTCTACTTTTCTCAAAGTTATCCACCATTTCTGCGAGTCGTGGTTCACTTGATCGGCTGTCATTTTTCTGGCACAGCCTGTAGCGAAACGTTAGAGGGCATTTCTTCCCGAGCCGTTGAACGAGCTCGAATTAGTGGCAATCACGACTTCGTCTTAGTGCAAGCCATGCTGCTTTTGTCCATTGCCCTACACGCGCGCAATGATTCCGACAAATCGGTCTCGATGCTGTCCAAGGCTGTTTCCTTGGCCATTGAGATAGGCCTGCATCGTAAAGACTATGCGATCATCCACGGCAAGGGCTCTCCAATACTAGAAGAGAGTCTGAGGAGGACGTGGTGGGAACTGTACGCGACAGACGGCTTCATGGCCGCGTTACAACAAAGAATCAGCTTTCGCTGCTACGCCGTCGAGACGGACGTGCCGCTCCCATGCGACGAGTCGATGTACGTCGAAGGCGCTTTCATGATGGAGCCTGCAACGCTTTCTCAGTTCGATGCTCGGATATACACCGAGGAAGAACTTCGCTTCTCGTCCTTTGCCTATAGGATAGAGGCGGTCCGCATTCTTGCGCGCGCTCTCGCAATAGCCCGGATCCATGACATCCACCGAGATCAAATTCAAGCCATTGACAATGCGTTGGCCGCCTGGCCTCATTATCTAGATCTGGGGAAGGCCGAGCCCACCGATGTTTCAGGCGAGGTTGACGACATGTTGCTCCAGGCCCATATGCTGATACAGTACACCACAATGATTCTACATTTCCCTCGAAGCGATCTCATCGACGCAATTCCGACCACCGCGGGCGATATGCCGACATCCTCCCTCCTTCCTGTTTACTCCCGGTCGATGCACGGAGTCAAGGCCGTTGAGGCGTCGAAGCGTCTCGGTAACCTGGCCGCCTTGCAGGATTCGGCTCAGAAACACTCGCCCTTCTTCTTGAACGGTCTCCTCCTTAGCAGTGTCGTCCAGCTTTCTGCTTGTTCGTTGCGTCCGTCTGGATTTCAACAACACTATCGCGATCGTCTTTGTTTGAGCACCGGTGTGCTTAAAACATTGAGTCCCGTGTGGGCGTTGGCGCGTTCAACTTGGGGGACTATCAATGCAATGACATTAGAGGCTTTGTCCAAGAACAATCAGCTGATTTCAGGACAGACAAAGTCACTTGGCGACAGTGGTATAGAAGTGGGAACCTCGGCAGCTGAGCTTAGTATCACGGACCTGTCATGGATGGAACTTCCAACGTGGGCTACAGAAGCATAGAGGCGTGAGGCTTCCTTGCGGCTTCTCGTTTTTAAGTATCACACTATCAATACACACTCAGTCCGATACTATAGAAGTTCCACAATGCATGATGTGTTTAGATGGATGAGCCTTCTTGTGACTGTGATACAATTTACGTGGACCAGGCATCGATGCCTCACTGGTTTCCACCGTTCACGCACTGATGCCACCAAATCCAGGCTGTGTCCACTCACCGGTGCCAAAAGCAGCTCCTTTGGAAAATCTTCAACCAGTGAGTTTTCTCTTTCTCGTTTATTCTCATCCTTCGTGCCCCCAAAATAGGTTAGATGCGGCTCCCAGAGGATCCACCACGCGATTGTTCGGCATCTCGCTGCCGCACTTTGCCACCGGTGTCTAAGTGGATCACTTGTTGCAGGCATAATGGCAGATGCTGAGGACGGAATTTTGCACATGGTTTGGCGGAGAAATAGATCTCAGTGACATCCGACAGACCAATGAGTGACCTGTTGAAGACTGACGTTTCTTTCTAGAGTCGTCAATCTGTCCTGCAGGAGCCAGTCGACGCAGGATCTGACAACTGACTGTGGCGTGTGAATGACGCCTGGAGATAGGAGAAGAAACCCACCCCTGCGGAGACTTTGGAGTAGATTATGCTGTTTTCTCGACGGCCAACCATCATATTACCAAGCAAGCTACGGTCCCAGGATCCAGGTTCAGCAAAAAATTCTGAATACATCACGCAAGACTGAGAGTGTTTAACCTTTTCTTTGCAGCTTTTCACGTCCGGTATCAGTCCATCGTTATGGCTTGGATCCGTTGTGGAGTTGGCCCACTTCTCTTCTGTTCTAGATTGCAGCTGTGCATAGACACGAATCCCTCGTTGAGTTCTAAGCAGACATGATTGGTCCTGGTATATCTAGACCACCAAACCGTCCGTTCATCTACACGTAGTTCCTGTCAATGGTTCATGCGTAGATGTGCACTAGGCTGCAAGTTGCCGGCAAGCGCATTTCTGTTCGGTTGAAGGGCAGAATCGTTCTCATCCAGAGCCGTGGCCTGTGCATACTCTAGCGTGCGGCTCGGGTTCTCCGGCCCGTTTCGATAACAAGTCACCGAGACAGCTATGAATACCCATAATGCTAAGCCGGAATCGGATTATAGACGCCGTCTGCCAGCTTTGCGTGGAAGTAGCAACGATATGGGAGCCTCAAGTCACCCCATTTGGGACCCACGAGTCATACATAACCCGGATGATGCCATCGCAGCTCGATATTGTAAACGCCGGAGAATTGTTCTTGCAACATGGGCACAACGCCTGAGATAGACAGACAAGTACCAGTTTTGATGCATCAAGTAAGGAATATTAAAGTAGCCACAGCCTCACCGAGAAGAATGGGTTTCATCACCGTCTGGGATTGTACAGTGAAGTCAAGTAGCACCCGGGTTGAGCAGAACATCGACAACACCTGAAACTCGTCGCACTTGTAAAGATCCACCAGGCAGCCATCATCCAAGATGAGCACTGAGAAGCAGCTCACCCCCGAGGTCGCCAGCGGGCGCTCGAGCAGCTCAATTCGTGAGCGCAAGATCATCTCCAGCAAGGCGGCGGACGAGACACTCCAGCTCATCGAACAGCATGGAGATAGCGTTGGAGAGTTGACTCCGGAAAAACGCAAGACGCTGAAGCGGAAACTTTACATCTATGTCCTTCTTCTGGTCACCTTCATCGACTTTATGCTTTATGTGAGTACCCTTAAAGCGCTGAGAGGGAGGATCCCGAATAGCGCTGATCGTGATCCTTCAGGTCGACAAATCCACCTTGGGCCAAGCCACTCTTCTGGGTCTTTTTCAGGACACTGGGCTGAACAATGCCGAGTACAACAACCTGAACTCACTGTTTTACACAGGTGAGCGAACGAACATTTGAGGTTTTAATTACACGGTAGCTAACTGGGTCTTAGGCTACATCCTCGGTCAAGTTCCTGGTCAACTCCTGATCCAGCGCCTCCGCCTTCGCACTTACATCTCTGGAACAATCTTCACATGGGCCGCCATTGTGTTCCTCCACTGCGTGGCCAAGAGCTATGGTGCCCTCATCCCGCTGAGATTCTTCCTCGGATTCGTTGAGTCGTCGATGATTCCCGCTCTGGAGATCACCATGAACATGTTCTTCACGCAAGAGGAGGTCCACCAAGTTCAGCCCCTCTTCTACATCTCCTGCATCGGCTCGCCGATGTTTACCGGCCTCGTCTCATACGGCCTGCTCTTCAGCAAGGTCAGCGTCAGCCCGTGGAAGTTTTTTATGATCACCACCGGCGGAATTTCGCTTCTGCTTTCTGGGCTCACTTGGGTGGCGTATCCCAACAACCCTGCAACGGCCTGGTTCCTCTCCACCGAAGAGAAGATTCACACCATTCGTCGCGTTCAGAATTCGACGAGGAGCTCTATTGAGCAGAAGACGTTCAAGAAGGACCAGTTCCGCGAGTGCCTGCGTGATCCCGTATCTTGGCTCTTTGCTAGCGCTGGTTTCACTCTGATGCTGGCAAACAACCTCGCCTACCAACAGAGCCTTCTGTTCCTCGATCTCGGTGTGTCGGATCTCGGATCAACTCTGGTTTGGGTTGCATCCGGTGGCTTTGCCATCGTGTGCTGCGTCGTCGCCTTTCTGCTCATCCGCATCTTCCCCGGTTACAACGCCTATTGGGCCGCACTGTGGTGTCTGCCTTGCATTGCGACCAGTATCGGAATGGTCACGATCTCCTGGGATAAGACGATTCCCATGTTGGCCTGCTTGCTGATCCCTCCCAATTGCTTTGCGCAAACCTGGATCATCTCGGTTGGATGGGTGTCCTCGAGCTGTGCCGGCCACACAAAGCGGCTCACTCGCAACGCCATGTTCATGGTCTTTTACGGAATCTCGAACATCATTTCTCCGCAGCTGTGGAAGTCGGGAGGACCTCGCTACTACGGTGCTTGGATCACTCAGATCGTTGTCAGCTTCACCATGACGCCACTCATCTTGCTCCTCATCCGGTACATTCTCGCCAAGCGAAACAAGGAACGCAGACAGTGGATCGCAGAGCAGGCTGCACTGGGTAATCACGGCGAAGGATAAGTCGAGCAGATCGACGATGGAGGTGAGACCGTCAAGGTCAAGGTTGATGTTGCCATGCTTGACTTGACTGATCTGGAGAACAAGTTTTTCCTTTATCCTCTGTAGATGTGTCGAAGCGGATCGCTTCTTAAGCAGTGAACAGGGAAATAGTAGGAACATTAGAGGTACTTTATTGCCATTTTATAGATATATCTTACAGTACCATTCTCTTCATATTAACCAAATGACTTGAACGTGCTGCCCTAAGAACCCTTGTCTTGCAGACGAGGAGGGGCTTCCGCTTCGTGGGCATGGCGCCCGGCACTATCCTTGCAACGCTCATCAGATTTCAACTCGTCACCTTTCCCGCAGTCTCGCCTTCTCCTGGCTCACCGCCACAAGATCCATGATACGGAGAAGGCTGAGTAAGTGGACAAAGGAGGGACATGAACGACTGACATCATCAGCTCTGTCTACCTAGGGGGTAAGCGCCAAGGCCAAATCTCAAAGGCTCAGTGTTATAATTGCTAGACTCCCCTGGGTCTGTAAGTCATTCTCCACCACCATTGTCTACCAGCGTCAGGGGAGGACCCCGCGCAGATTTTCGAGATGCTCAAGTTTGTCATATGTACGCCCATTGATCCGCTAAGCATTAGCTCCTCCGTCAACAGCCCAGGTTGCAGCTGTAACATAGCTCAATGCCGGACTCAACAGAAAGGCAATCACGTCCGCAACCTCTGAGGCCTCGCCAAGTCAACCGAGTGGCACACCTGGCGCCGTTCCATCGCCTCCGTGCTCTTGATTCGCCCAAAGCATCGGAGTATCGATCGGTCCCCTGGTGTAGCAAATTATCAGAACAAGACCTTCCAACAAGGTAAATCATCTTACGGCATTACAATGTTCACCCAAATGTCTCGCTTGGCTGCCTCCACCGTAGCACTCTTGATCAGACTAATCCTAGCATTCTGGCACTGTATATACTCCCTTTTGGAAAAGCCTTCTCGCCGTACATACTCGACACGTGTACAATACTGCTACCCGGCTCTTCGAGAAAACCCGGCTTTAATATGCCCCCTTAGCACAAGAAAGGCGCCTAGCACGTTGATGTCCATGAAATGATCGTACTGGCTCTCGTCGACTTCCCAGATGTCTTCATGGCCCAATTTACCCTTACAAGCTTGTGGTTTAGAGCTGCTGTAGAGTCAGGGAGGTTTTCAAGTTGTCAGACACGTGACCAACGGCGAGACGGTCGTACGGTCTGAAGGATAGGGTCTAATGCAGTAAGGCGATGATAGTTATGTATCCTGTGAATCAGGAAGCGGTCAATTGGATCAGCTAGGAAGCTATTGTCCCGTGTATTGTGTGTTCTCCCCTCCCTGATCTCGTTGTCGAGACCGGCATTTCCGGGTGATCCGACCGGGGCCGGGTTGTGGCCTGAGGTACCCACAAGTGTAGATCATGTGATTCTTGGCCAACCAGAGGCCGAATTCTCGACCAATGACAGCTGCGGATTTCGTGTTGCACTTCCCTGCCTGAGTCAAGGGAATGGATCGCTCCTCGAGGCCATATCAGGGCGGAACTACAAAAAGCGTTCTGCATCCCATTGCTTCAGTCGACGGCCGAAATTCCCAGCGACGCCTAGAATCGTCAACATGCTGGGCAGTATCTCTTTCGTCGTCTCGAGTCTCGTGGTGGCGGCGCTTGCCGATTTTGAGAAGCCACTTCTGAGTGAAGTGCCTTACTCACCGCAACGCTCCTGCGCCTCCCTTACGGCTTCAGACATTGACATTGACATCCCGGGAGCATCCGTCTTATCTTTCTCCGCCGCCGAGGTTGCAAACTACGACATACCAAATGGGCCGACGTTCGGTTTCTGCGATGTTAACGTGACCCTCACCCACAACACGGCTGGTGACAAGGTGCGCGTCCAGGTCTGGTTGCCCCTGGATATCAATGACTGGAACGGACGGTTCCAAGCGACCGGAGGTGGCGGATTCGTTGCCGGCATCTTCTCAAGGATGCTCGGCCCCGCGGTTGCTAGTGGCTACGCAGCAGCCTCAACGGATGCCGGCTTGTCAGCTTCCGACGGGTCAGAGCTTATGGCAAACCCTCAGCTGATGATCAACTTCGCATCCTTGTCTCTGCATGAGATGGCCGTCGTAGGCAAGGCCGTTACAGAGTGGTTCTATGGCAAGCCGGCCGAGTACTCGTATTGGAATGGGCTCTCGACTGGAGGACGGCAGGGCATGATGGAGGCCCAAAAATACCCCGACGATTTCGATGGCATTCTCGCCCTTGCCCCTGCCATCAACTGGGACAGGTTTATGCCCACGGAACTGTACCCATATGTGGTAATGACACAGGAGGGGGAGATTGTGCCGGCTTGTGTCTTTGATGCCCTCAGAGAATACGCCATCGCCTTCTGCGACGCTGATGACGGAGCCGAAGATGGCTTCATATCCGATCCTCAGAGCTGCAAATTCGATGCAAACAGCGCAGTCGATAAGCCCACACACTGCAAGGACGACTCTTACGCCGCCGTCTCCTCCCGCCAGGCAAGAATCTACAACCTCATTGTCGACGGATTCATCGCGCAGAACGGAACAAGGCTATGGTATGGCCTGATGCATGGCACCGACTTTGCCCTGTTAACACACATCCCGCCATTTGCTAAGAGATGGGCTCTAGACTTTGTCCTGGAGCAGCCTGACCTTGACCCAGCTACAATCACGTATGCGATGCTCGAGGACATCTTCGTCAAGTCCCAAGCGAAGTGGAACTCCGTCATCGGGACAGACGACCCTGACCTGACGGCATTGCGAGACCACGGCGGAAAGATCTTAACCTGGCACGGCCTGAGTGACCCGCTCATCTTCCCGGAAGGGACCTTGGATTACCGGCGCAAGGTCGAGGCCAAGTTTGGCGGTTCATCGGCGGTTGATGACTTCTACCGAGTCTTCTCGGCCCCCGGCGTTGCACACGGCCGTGGCGGATACGGTCCTTACCCGGAGAAGGCGTTGGATGCCTTGGTGGCCTGGGTTGAAGATGGAGATGCACCAGATACTCTTCTCGCAACAATTACGACCGATGGGGTAACAACCGAGCGAAATCTCTGCCGCTACCCTTTCACCCTGAGGTATTTAGGAAACGGACCAATCAACGAAGCGTCGAGTTGGACTTGTGTAGCAAATAATGGAGTGCCATTAGAGTAGACAGCCGTGGGACACCTCGGCGGTGTTTCGAACCGTTGCTCGAAAGCGGCGATTTCATTTGACGACGGGTCACAGAGTTGCGCAAGAACCCCACGACGTAACTCTGAAAACGAGTAGGGAGTTGTGTGGGAGGAAAACGTGTAAGCGGTCGTCGAAGTTGGCGTAGGAGGTTACGCTTCCCGCTTCTATTCCGTTCGCATGTCAACATAGCTTTCTTAGACAGACCCAACTAATTTTGGTATATGTATATCCCACGACCGAACTTTAGCAGCTGAGATGAAGCTGAATTTTACCCGGAAGCTTGCAGGTGGCCAGCTCTCGCCGGGATATTTCAAGAGTTGTGTTTTGTTCTAGGGTCGCTCCACCAGCATCTCTACCGTCAAAGAGATGCTGCTGCTTCGAGTCTCATTATGGCCCGTGCGCTCCATGTTAACCCCGTGACGTCGGGCGAGACTGACGAGAGGTGGGTGCGATGAACTCTAAACTCAACCATTCGCATCGCATGTCATCATAGTTCCATCACCTACTGAAACGCAACAACTTCACATATTCAATCAACCTCAACCAGCGTGGGCCGACACACCAAGCGCGAAATATCCAAAATGCCACCAAAATCATCTACGAAACCAAGCAGTGACGACAACAGGGAAGGCGCGACCTCGACCCAGTCGTCGGCTCCACTGCACAAGAGACCATTGGAGACATTTGAGCCGGCGTCAGAGCTTGCGCTTGTGAAACGAGCCAAAGTGAAACGAGCCAAGGTGGAACGAGCCAAGTTGGAACCATCCATCGAGGAACCATCTATTGAATCTGACTCCAAGCCTAAGCCACGCCTGAAACTGTCAGACCTGGAATTCGACTATGATCGCACACAGTTGCGAGACCAGCGGCCGACACCAGGGCGAGAGAATCGACCACGACTTGAGGACTCCGATATAGATTTCGACGAGCTCAAGACGCGCTTCTCCATGCCGTGGTTGGATAAGCCCAAGGGCAACGGCTCCGACGAGTATGAAGACCCTACTTATGTGTTTCATGATTTACACGTCTGCCATAAGAAAGGACCTAACGGAAGCCCCACATACGATAACGCGGGATATCAGCTCGACTGGAAAAAGGTGGACAAGTGGATGAAGCCAGCAGGGTACAGCAAGAGAGGAGCCATGTCTGGCATGAACAGGGCCCTCAAGGTGGCAAAGGACCTGGAAGAGTTGTTGTACAGCGTCTTCTTCGTTAACGGCAAGGGTCCAGATGGGGCTGATGCAATACATGTCAAAGGTTACGTCCTGGATCACATGTCCAAGGATCTCGGTATCCCATGGCACCAAATGAAGCTAAAGAAGCATATCCTGGCATGGCAAAAGAAAGGCTTTCTCCAACAAGATGCCAATACCTGGTGGCGTCAGCCGAATGAGGAGGAGAAGAAAAGGATGACGAAGATGATGACAGGCTCGATTCTTCGAAAGGACTTTTAAGTCTGAAGGATTCAGGTTGTTTTATTCAGTCACGGTAGCATGGCCGAAGTTTTCGGCATCATGGCCGGCGCTTTGGGTGTTGCGGCTCTGTTCAACAACTGCGTCGACTGCTTCGAGTATATCCAACTGAGCCGCCATTTCTGTTAAGACTTCAAACGCTGTCACATCTATCAACTGCTGAGATTGCGGCCCGGTCTCAAAGGCTCGTATCTCTAGTAAACAGGTCTCGAAGACCCGGATCCCTTGGATACGGTCTCAAAGGCCTTCTCGTAGCCCCTCTAATAATGAGGGCATCTCTGTATGTAGAGGCCGCTACGAGCCCTCTGTTAGATAGAAATCAAAAGTTTCTACACACACATCTCATGTACCTTCTCTGTCAGGTACGACGAACGCTAGACGACAGAGAATCTCGAAATGTGCGGGCGATCTTGGAAGAGGCGGAATTGCTCTTGTCGCATGGCTAACCTACCAGCCGCAGCCAGCAGAAAAGGAGGCCACGTGAAGTCTTGTGAGTCTTCCGTGAGCAAACAGATATGTCTTTCAAGGAACGAGCAACAAGTAAGTAGTAAAGAGCTCCCTGGCAGCTGATCTCCAGAAGGCTCATATCTGAAAGTGGTAATCTTTCCCAATGCATCATACTATCGTAATATCTCTGTAGATAGGGCTGGTATTCAACGCCTCGCCCTTCATGAAACCATGAACATACGCCCCCCTACAACCTGAAATTTTCCTAGGCTGACCTCCCGTAGAATAAGCGGCACGCGAGATCCAGGAATGATCCATATTGAGTCATGCTCACGAAGTGACTCCAAGCCTACACCCAGGTAGCGCCAACCAGTCAGGAAAGGGCGAAGATGAAGGGCATGGGAAAAGGTTACTTCGTATTCTTCGGAGTCTATCTTGGGGTCTGAACGGTGTAGATGATCGTTGCCCCGGACATTTGAGGTTTGTTCCGAAGATGGAACCAGTTGAGAGATTTCAGCCCCCGTTAGCGCTCCGAGGGCTGCTCTGAACGTTGGGTCCAGGGTGTCTTCAGTGTTTGCTTCCGCCTTCATTATTGACGTAATCCAGGAGATATAAGCCGGTCCATAGCTCTCCGGAGCTGGATGTCGAGGCGGCGTTCCTGCGGTGTCTGTAATCAGAGTCCGCCATAGAACCTCGAATCGAGACTGGCCGGTATGATAGACCTTAGGCATTGCATTCCATATTAAGAGCCACTTAGGGCATGGCTTCCCGCTAAGAACGTCCTGCTTGTTCTCTCCTGCAAACACAATATCGTCCAGCCGAATTCCCTTAACTACTAATGACTTGGCGCTCTCGTGAATTACTAGACTTATCTTGAGATCTCCTGCAGCGGAGTACCTTTGATAACCAGTAACTCCAAGACCAGTGACGCGCTCGCAACTCCAGTCGGGGACCCACGATGGAGCGATTACTTTGATCACTCCATGGCATACAACATGCGGTCCGTCTTTGCGACAAAGTCGTACGAGGAGCATCGGACAAAGCGAAAATGTACATCGGCATTTTACTAGGCCTCTACGTTTTACAAACTACCAGATATTGGATAAAACATCCAAAAACGCTCTCAAGTCGATTTGGGCTAGATTCATTCTGGTGATGAGGTCGATGTATATAGTTTGACAGACTGGTATGCGCTCGACATCATCACTCACCTCATGCTCGGGCCTGACCACTGCACCCGCTCAGTGGACCATGCCGGCACCGAACGAGATATTCTAATGGAATTGAAGCACTTGCAGTTTCTCAACCTTCTTCAACTGTATTTTGCTGCTTTTTACACGTAGCTTTATTGCCTTTTAGTGAGGCTAAATCCTCGCCTTAGTTATCTAAGGGCAGATGCAAAACTGGAAGCATGGTGTCAGCAACGCGTTCTGAAAGCAACCAATGAGCCTTGCTTGCTCAAAACACATTCACTCCTTCGTCGTCTTTTGGAAATTGGCAAATTGGACGGGGAGAAGTAGGCCCTCAGTCACGAATACATCACGGCGGGGATTCACGACAACATCAATGCCGCGGAGGCCACTGTTGCCGTGACCGCAACGTATTTGATATGGAGATTGACAGAGTCTCCGCAGTGGCAGAGGAAGATCAGAGGAGAAATAGAAACAATGTGGTTGCGAGAAGATAGCTCTTTGTCATTTTTGGACGTTAACGACAAGGTGCCATCACTGGAAGCTTGCTTGCGTGAAGTCCACCGCCTGTACCCAGCATCAAGTGGACGAGCGGAGCGCATCGTGCCAAAGGGAGGACATACTCTGACAGGGGTCTTTGTCCCAGAAGGGACCATAGTCGCAACTTCTGTTGTAGCCCTGCATCATGACAAAAAATATTTACCCGGATCCCAACCGCTTTCTGCCTGAGCGATGGCTTGACGGTATGAGCTGGCTCTGAAGAGCCGCGACGCTCAACTCGTTCCGTTTGGACACGGTGGAAGACTCTGCTTGGGAAAGGCGCTTGCGGCCATGGAAATAAAACTACTCATTGCAAGGCTGTATCTCAACTATAAGATGGTCATGACGGATTCATTCACTGCGGAGTCGATGAAGCAATGCAGCACTCACGATGCAGTGCCCAAGGTCCTCAATTATGTGGTCAAGTTCCAGCGGGTTGGCAAGGAATTTTGAAAGGGAAAACGGATTTGGATCGGAGAAGCAGGGCATTGCTTGGAAAAGGTGCGAGTTGGGGCATAAGAGGTGCTACCGAGGTCGGCAAGAGTGGTGATGGTATTTTACTAGTTTTTTCACTCTTTTTATTATTGAGGAGTTTTTTTTTAGCGCAATAATCTGATCGTAATTAAAAAGTTACTGCTTTCTGATGCTGTCAATCCATTTACTTCAGCCTGCGAGAAATGTCCCGGCTAACCTCCACATCCACTTGCACAAACGACTGCAGAGCATCATAACAGCACACGCCTTTCTCTTTTCCAATTTTAGGACCAGGAAAACAAAATGGACTATCGGCGGATGACAATTGAAAAGGAGGCGTCTGAGGAACTCAGTTTGGTGATCAAATACACCTCTCCGAGAGCGCCATCTCAGACCAAACACTCGACTCCCTGGTGTCACCATCCTATCAAATTCCGTTCTCACCTACACTGCGCACCATGGCAGTTATAGGATCCGAACTCTGGTCGCTGATATCTCCAATGGCCTTGTCGCTCCAGACGATATTCTCGTCACGGCAGGGGCGTCGACCGCGTTGTTCGTCGTCAGGACTTCTCTGTTGGGCCCAAGCTGCATAAACGTGTCTACAGCTGATTCGCTATAAGCGAGTATACATATCTCACAACCACCCACGGCATTTCGTAGCGCACTCACTAAGCCATATTTCGGCACCGCCTGATGTTAAGCAAACAGAGTACAACGGGTAGGGATGATCAACGGTGTCTGGAATTGTTCCCATGCATGAATTTTGAAACTGCGCTTGCAGAGAAGTGCGAATGATAGGGTCATTGGCAACGGATATCCCGGCTATCAACGGGACGCGGAGTCGTGCGGGTGTCGTAGTACCGCGAGGCTTCCAAGAAGTAACACACACACGTAAACTAGCCAAGATAAGCTGGGCAGCCACAGGGTTGCATATCACACTCAGAATGGCCCGTTCTGCACATTGTGCAAGTGTGAGACAGAAATCACACCGAGCATGGAAAGCAGGCCAGCCACAGGGTTACATGTCACATTCGGCAGATGGTCTACTGTGACACTTTGGTGCTCGCAATGCAACAGTACGTGTACGTTGCACGACGCTGGTGGTGCGTCTGTTCCACGAACGAGAATATGAGGCACGGTCTGCACGTACCTCGTAAATAGTGTCGACAAGCGTAAGCAACTCAGCATTCTTTTGACAAGACTCAAGCCACCGACGCCCAACGTCGTACAACACGCTGCAGCTCTCAACACTCATTCCCGCGCATTCGTCTCGATTCTCGCCATGAATGACTCGTATCCTCAGGTCGAGCTGCCGACGCTCAGCAGCACCCGCTCGTACTGGCACCGTGACCCGTCTGAAACGCTGATGGGGCATCGCACGACGACCCATATACCGGGCCATGCCGACGTCGTCGTCATTGGCAGCGGCATAACGGGTACCTTTGCGGCCCAGACTTTGGTTGCGGATGGGAGAGAGGTGTTGATGCTTGAGGCTCGAGAGGCATGTTGGGGGGCGACGGGACGAGTAAGTCTTGGCCTCGTCTCGTTACTATGTTCCTCTTCGTGCGTTCAAATGAGACACTTTGAACTGATTGTACCTTGTGTAGAATGGAGGTCATTGTCAGCCCGCCGTTTGGGACAGCACGCCCGAAGTGGCCCGTTTCGAGCTGGAGACGTATGACTTTATCCAAGAACTCATCAAGAACCATCATATCGCCTGCGACTGGAATGTTGTCGGGGGTGTTCACGCCATCTACTCGGTAGACGTGCTCGCGGCCGCACGTAGACAGAGAGACCGCTTGCAGGGGTACCCAGATCTCCGGGACAAAGCCTTCCTCATCGAAGACCCCAGCAAACTCGCAGCTTTGCACATCCCCAAGGCCATAGCAGCCGTGTACCAGCCCAAGGCGGCCCAGTTCTGGCCGTACAAGCTTGTCGCGCACCTCCTCGAGAACCTGCTCCAGGAAGACCCCAATATCAAGTTCAACCTACAAACTCACACACCGGTGGTGAGCATCGAGAGATCTCAAACTGAATGGATCGTCAACACGGACAGGGGCCGGGTATATGCACAACACGTGCTTCTCGCAACAAACGCCTACTCGTCGCATCTGTTGGACTCCATGACGGGTCTTATTGTTCCAGTACGAGGGCAGGTCTGCGCGCTGAAGCCTCCGCTGCCTGACTTTCAACTGCCGCATAGCTACGTGTGGATGAAGAGCGCGGATGCTCAATATGTCATCCACCGTGGCGCAGACGACACGCAGGTGCAGGACGGATATGATGACGACTCCATCTCTGAAGATCGGTCCCTCATCTTTGGCGGTGAAAGACTGGCCACGGAAGGGGGAGAAGAAGGCATCTCGCGTGACGACCAGATCAACCCCATCGTCAGCCAAAATTTGCGCAGAGGCATCCTCGATGCAATCAAACTGCACCCAGAGTGCTCAGACGCAGCCTCGCCGCCACCACTTCACGCCTCGCACGAGTGGACCGGCATCATGGGATACTCGCGTGATAGCAGCCCCTGGGTCGGAGAAGTGCCTGCGTCTATGTTCCGTGACCGGGTAGCAGACAACAACTCTATGGTCCGCGGCGTCTCTGGCGACGAGGGCTTTACTAATCTGTGGATCAGCGCAGGATACACGGGTCACGGGATGCTTGTAGCAGCGCGATGCGGCATCGCCGTTGGAGAAATGATACAGCGCAAGTTAAGCACCGTGACGCTGCCAGAGCACTGGGTTGTGAGCGAAGAGAGAGGAGAGCGCGCGAAGAAGATGAAGATTCCCAAGACGACGGGCGAATTTATCTGTACGATGCCCGCGGACGAAACTGAGTCTGATAACTTGAGTTTCTACCATTGAAAGTGGGCACGGTTGTGACAGTTGATGGTGGAGAATACACAAGGTGATAATGCCGCTCCAAGTTGGTGAGACTCAGTTGTATATCGAGATTCCAGTATCAATGCTATGTAAACCTCTGTCATATCGAAATATTTTGACTTTAGTCTTTTCGTGCTCCATGCAGTCCAACAACACCAATCCTGAGAAAGTCGACATTATCATCAATCCGCTTTCGCAACTCCCCAGTCGCCAACTCATCGACATCCCACGAGGCCCACACGAAGCGTCCGTGGAGAAACCTCGCCTCCTTGCTCGCGGCCCAGACTGCAAAGCTTCCAGGAAGCTCAGCTACAGTCACTTTAGGTTAGCAACTTCAAAGTCAACGCAACGAGGGGACACAATCTTACGGTCATCGTACGGCAAATCCGTCTCGGAGAAGCCAATGGTCAGAAAGGTCTCGTTGTAGATTACCCCCGGGTGGAAGCTGACAATCTGCAAATTCTCAGGCGATGAGTCTTTGGCAATCAACTGCATCAACAGGGCGCCAGAGTTCTTGGTCATGCTGTACCCTGGGTTCTGGGATGTCACGACGAGCTGCTCCTCGTAGAGCATGTTGATGCCCTGTGTCGCGACAACGACAACGGCCTGAGGAATAGGTTAGAGAATTCGCGAGCGTAGAACCTTATAGGTGAATGGATTAAATACTTTGGGTCTGTTTCCAGGCTGCTTGGCGAAATTTTCGACCATGTCCAAGGGCCCGCGGACATTCGTCTCGAACGCCTGCCAGAGTCGATCCGATCCAACATCAAGAATGGTCTTGCCACCAACAAAATCTCCAGCGTTGGAGACCAAAACATCGACAACGATACCTTCAGCCTCAAGACCCGACCAGAGCGCCTTTACAGCCGCATGATCCGCCACATCATTCTTCCGCGCCAGGACAACAGCCTCGACGCCAATCTTGGCCGCCTCGGCCTTGAGCTTCTCGACACTGGCTTCCAGAACCTCGAGGCGTCGACCGGTAATGACAATGGTGGACGCGCCAGCTCGCAGGAAGCTTTTTGCGATGCTGAGGCCAATGCTGGTGCCGCCGCCCGTGACGAGGACCGTCTTGCCGGCGTGGCTGAGTTCAGGCCGGGTCACGGAGATGGAGGGGTACGGCTCTCTGTGGATAGTTTTGGTGAAGTCGGTTTCGTTTTGCTTGATGAGGAGTTTGATGAACTCGGCGGCTTGGTCGTTGGAAGACATGTTGATGTTCAGGTTGCTGGGTTGTTAGTGTGGAGTTATTGATTGTGAATGAGGTTGAGGTTGTGAGTAAACACCAAAAGAAAGAGACATTGCGTGGTCTTATAAATTGGCAACCATACTTCAATCTACTGACTTAATTCGCGCCCTGTTATTGCCTGTAACCGCAACGTTGATACAGCAGCTCGAGTCTCCCGCTGATTTTGTTAGCGTCCGCCGTATCTTCAACATCAGCTTCATGGGCCCTGCGGAACCGCTAACTCAAACGGGATCTCCACCCGCAGCAGCCGACGGAGTGCTAACTTGAACCAGCCGCTTACTCTCTTCTCGAAACCGTCTCCACTCCGCATCCTCCAGTTCTCAGTCCGCAATTCCGCCTCGACTTGTCTGAAAGAATCGCACCGTCATGTTCCTAGGACAAACATGGAAGCAACAGAGCTCAAAGCATGCGGTGCCTGCGCCAAGGCTAAGCGCAAGTGCGGGAGGCAGTCTCCAACCTGCAACCGATGCCTGGCCCGGGAATACGATTGCGTCTATCCCGCACCACATCAGACGGGCTTTGTCTTCTACGGCATGCAACAGGACTTGAATCACTCTGCAAATGTCGATCCTTTACCTACGGTAGCCAAAATGGTGACCCAGGAGGCGCCTCAAGCACAAGTAGCATCACCAGATTTAGATGCCACTGCCTTCCTTGGCGTCGACCTTGACTTGTGGATTACACCGCCTAATACTACCTCATTCCCCAATCTTCAGTCTGATCTACAATCTGATCTCCACTCCGCATGGTTCTTGACCCCAGAGTCTTGGTTTGCTACTCCGCTGAAGCGGGAGAACTTGGCCTTCGTTTCCAAAACCGAGGCACTTGGATACGTCGACCAAGTCCACATCTGGCTTGCCGACTGGGTATCTCGGGGCAGTAATCCCTTTATCCACTCCCGCCTGTATCAAACACAGCAGCCCCTGTGCATTCAGGATGCATTCACAGCCCTGTCAAGTTACCTGTCTCGCACGCCCGCGACCGAAGACTTTGTGTTGAGCATTCTGGGTGCTCGTGCAGACTCTCTTGTCGCCGGCATGAGGGAGGCGCTATCCCCAGATGATTGCTATGCACACTTGGGCCGCGTCCACGCTTTGCTCGTCTACTCTGTCATACGTCTGTTTGGCACCGACATTCGTCAGCGGTATCTTGCCGAGCAACAGTTGCCGGTACTCCGCACATGGTCCAACGAAATGCTGACCGCCGCACGCCGCGACGCCGAAAATGGCCATTTGCTCGTCCCAAACAAGATCCACGGCCATTTCGGAAAAGACATTGCCATCGCCGTGGGAAGCGCGGCCAAGCAAGACCAAGAACGTTTCTGGCATGCGTGGATTCTGTCCGAGAGCATCCGCCGCACTTGGGTTGTCGTGCAAATCATATACAGCGTCTATGTCACGATGCAGCAGGGCGAGTCTGAGTGCGCTGGAAGTGTCTTGACTACAACTAGGAGAGGTGTGTGGGATGCCCCGACGGCTCTTTCCTGGACCAAGATCTGCGGACAAGAGAACATTGGCTTTCTGCGACGCGATGACATGGAGCAGGTCTTGGTGGGATCTAGACCGGGTGAGGTTGACGACTTTGCCAAGGTGCTCATGAAGTTTGGCTGTGGCACCGAAAGATTCGAAATGTGGGTGTCTGCGGAGAATCTAGTGCATGCTCTTGACGTAGCTTGAAGCGGTAGCTCAGACATTCTCAATAGCCTTCTATAGCTTCGACACGATAGACACAAAGGTGGCGAGCAGCAGAGAAAGCAGGGCAGCTTCTGCGAGCACTACTGCGACGTCCCTAGTAGCTTTCAAGGTCCGACCCGCACAACAGAGACCTGGCATTTGTTAGCGACATGCTGGGCTGCTAGCTAAAAGAGTTGATTCTCACCAGCGCCGACTTCGATGAGCTCGTCATCTTGACGACCCATCATACCCCCGATATCGGCCTAGACACACTTGCCGCATAAACTCAGCTTACCACAACACCATTTCGCCCAAAGGCAGAAGCAGTCTCGTCTCGTCGATTACTATTTGAAGCACGTCATGAAGACAACTCGCGGCCCAAGATCCGCTGCGTCTAAGTTAAGTTGGGACGTCAGGGTGACTCGACTCGTAGCAAATGGGAACACCATGGTGACGGACAAGACTCAACTGCAGAAATGCGGCACAGTGCAATCATGACGCGTAGATAGCTGTCACCCTCAAAAACAAGGGACTAGAATTCTTTATGCAATGGCATGGCACTGATAAATCACATCTGGTCGATCGTGGTGGAATATCGGGTGGAGCAAATGTGCCGACTCTAGCCGATGCCCGATTTGACATGATACGAAAAGAGGCAAAAGAGGTTGCATCAGTGACGCCTGAAAAACGCCATTCACCATCCATTAAATGAGATCAAGATCTCTTATCGGATTTTCGAAGAACGTGGTGCGCAACATGTAGCCAAACATGATCAGTTTTCACAGGTCAAGGTGGCTCAGGCTAGTTGGACGATGCACTTGAAGTTGACCCGAGTCACAAAAATAGTCAATCATATGGCATATATGGCTTCCCAGGCTTTCTTTTGGTCCTTTTTCTTTTTTTTTTCTCCGACATCTCTTCAGAAGTTCTCGGCTCCTTATTCTCAATTCTTTCTTTCATTGTTATCATTTGTTTTTCTTGACTCTTTCTCTATTTCTTTTTTGCCACTGGGAATCGAACTTGGAAAGGCAGCCAGATGACCAACGGAAAGCAACTACCTAACCACCAAGTCATGTTGCAGTCCTCCACAGGTTCCTGGGGTACGTTGAGGACAAATTACCTTAAGAGGGAACTGTATTTTGGGCTCTAGAGAAGCCGGTGGAAGGGGTTGGGAGTATGAGGCACCTTGACGGCCGAGGGCGGGAGGAGTCTCGTGACAGAGCAGGCTTTTCCCTCGTAGGCACCCAAGCTGGGAGACGTGCCCAATATAAACAATTGCGTCCCGCCATCTCAGTATCAGCCCGGGCTTACTCGGCTTAGGGAAAAAGAAATACACAGCTATTCCACGTGGACTAAATGAATGGAGACGATGGTGGAGGGGGTCTCATTCGGCCTTCCCAAAACAGGAATGACACGGAGTGGACCTGGGTTTTGACATGTCATGGGCGTATGTCGAAATTTGTATAAAAGAATTTAAAAATTGGAATAGCCCTACTTTTGACAGTAGGATAATGGAAAATTTGCTTGCTGTTTCTCAATCATCACAGTCTATCCAGTATGAGTGAGAAACACCAGGTGCAAGTTACATCGGCCTCGGTTACTCTAGAGGAGAACCAGAGGCCGGATCTTCAAGAGATGTCTGTTTCGGAAGGTGTTCAAGACACAGAGTCTGCGTCTACATTGACACCAGGAGACATTGAGAATGACACGGGCGCATGGCTCTGCGTGCTCGGATCACTGCTCTTTCTTATCCCATCATTCGGCAAGTCCGCCATCCTCCCTCTCCAACTCCCCATCACTAACACACACACCACAGGCTTCATGGCCTCGCTAGGCACCATCCAATCCCACCTCAGCCTGCACCAGCTCAGCACCTACTCAACCGGCCAAGTCGGCTGGATCAGCGGCCTGTACCTCTTCCTCTCGCTCATCCTCAACTTCCAGATTGGCACCGTCCTCGACCGCTACGGCCCGCGCATCCTCAGCCCCATTGGCGGAGTCCTGACCACCGTCACGTTCCTGCTTATGGCCGAGTGCAAGACGTACTGGCAGTTTATGCTCTGCTTTGGCGTCTTTGGGAGCTTTGGGACGGGAATAGATGCCGTCACGGCTATTGGCGTGGTTGGGAAGTTGTTTGTGCGCCGGCGTGGATTGGCTGTGGGTGTTGCTGTCATGGGCACGTCGATTGGATCAGTTATATTTCCCATTATGCTGCGTTCGACGCTCCCAACGCTCGGTTGGGCCTGGTCTCTGCGGATCGTGGCTCTCGTCGTCGCCTGCGTCACAACACTGGGTGTTCTCTGCTACCTGCCCTTCCCTCGCCTCATCGCTTCGCATCCAACAGGCCAAAAGCCCAAGGGTGCCGCTTTCGACCTGTCGGCGTTCCGCTCTCCAGCCTTCAGTTTCGTCGCTGCGGGCGTCTTCCTCGTCGAGTTTGTCGTCTTCGGCATCGGTGGCCTCCTCCCGACTATTTCCACAGGCGCAGGCTTCTCTGCCGAGGATGGCTACACGCTGCTCTCTATCCTGGGAGCTTGCTCCTGCTTGGGCCGGTTCACCATTGGTCTTGTCGGCGATCGACTGGGAGCCTTGAACACGATGCTCTGCACAATGTGCCTAATCATTGTCTTCATGTCTACCATCTTTATCCCGTTCAGCACCACGTCGGCACCTCTGCTGTACACTTTTTCTGCTCTCTGGGGATTCTGCTCAGGGTCGTTCTATGCGCTTTCTCCGGGTAAGTCAAGTCTCAACTACAGGTTCTGTTCGAAGACTAATAGAAGCCAGTGTGCACCGGAAAGACTTGCGAGCCAAAAGATTATGCCCGATACTACGGTAATCCCCCGCGTTGCAATCACCATTCCTTCTGCTTTCACTAACAGTTTCACCAGGGTCGACCAACTTTGCTGTGGCATTTGCACTGCTTATTTCCATCCCTCTCAGCGGCATAATGTTAGAGAACATGGGTGCCCAGCCACTGGCATGTCTCTTCCTTGCCCTTATCTTCCTGGCGGGGCTTTGCTTTTTCGCGGCGCGGGCGCTGCTCGTTGGAAAATTGGTCGATTTTCGCACCAAGATGTAATGCTTATGTCGTGCCTTGGACTCTGTGGTGATTGAGAACATTATTGCGACACAGATGGGATAATGAGAAAATGTTGTATACGGTCACGCTAGAGTAGGTTTTCTTAGAGTCGTCTCAACTGAATGAGACCCAATAATACATCCTAAATTGCATCCTTCATGCTACTCCTTTCTTCATCACTCATCACTCATTACTCATCACCCGTCGCAAACTCGCCCGCCCAGATCTTTGCGCTGAGAGCTTCATTCGGGATAATATACGGCTCCAAATCGCACCGCTTCTCCAACAAGAGGTCGGCCACCATGCGGCCAAACACGGTCTCGCCGGCCGTGTTGAGGTGCGTCCTGTCCTTGGCGCTCAGGTTGTATTCGTCCGCGTTGGCTGATCCAATGGCATTGATGTAGTTTGTGCTTGCATTGTTCAGGTCCAGCCACTGGATTCCGGCTTCGTTGGCCGTGGCAATGGCTGCCACGCGCCAGTCTTCCAGGTTTTGGACGACGGAGCCTCCGCTAAAGGTGCGGCGGGTCAAAGACGTGATGATGATCTAGGCCATTGTTAGTTCACTGTATAACAGTCACATAAATGCAGACTCACAGGTGTTCCACCAGCAGCCTTTACATCGGCGATGAGCGTGGTGAGGTTCGACTGATACTCCTCGGTAGTCATGACCTTTTGGTCATTATGTCCAAACTGAATCGTCACAATCGGCTCAAACTCTTCGACATGCTCTGTGACCCCGGCGATGGCCGTGTCCCATAGACCGCTCGCTCTGTACGAGACGGTCGTAGCTCCACTCTTACCGGCATTGACACCGGCGGCGGGCTCTGCCACGTAACGCAGAAAGCCATCGCCCCAGCCGCCGTTGACGGCGACGGTGGAATCGCCCGTGAGGATAAAGTATGGGGCCTTTTTGACCTGGTGCTTAGGTGCTGCCGCTGCTTGGCCTAGGAAGGCTGCAAGAGGGATTAGAGCCTGAAGGACTCTCATGTTGTCACGGAGTGGAACGGAGTGGTGTTAGAGTTGTATGCCAATGCTGGGCGATGTGAATGTGGAGTTCAGGTAACTTGAAGTGATTTGTGTCTGTACTTATACCATGTTCGCATAAGACCGATCAACTTGTTTCTTTCTACTTTTAACCAAGGACTTATAGTTCGGGCACTACTTTAGCGAGGACGGACGAGCCGAACGAAACATATGCCTTCCCATCATCCGAGCATAGGTGGATGTTCCACCAATAACCAACCGGACTATTCGAACCTATATAGCCGACAATGTGCAATGCAACCTTGCTACCCCCTTCACAGACTCACCATGTCCCGAAACTACTCTTTGCCCATAAACAGCTGGATTCAAACGACACGTAAACTATTGGAGATGTCAAATTACATGTTCATATCAAGAACACCATCTCCAGAAGTGACATGTCAACTCGATAATCTCACGTTTCCAGTCAAGTAATTCATTTGAGCAGCAACCTTGTAGGGCCTAGCGTGGAAACCCAAAAGCACACGTTCCGTTACTTCCATTTTCAGCAATGATGGCCCTTGCGAGAAAAGAGGATGGCATCATTCGTCTGCAGTCTTAGGTACATGTCGGACAATATCCCTCTTCTAGCGACGACATTTCTCATTCAGTAAGGAGGCTAGGCCGAGCTCCGAGCTCGCTTGTCGGGAGATTGATGCCCCGAGACTACACATTCTTGCTCCAAAACGTCAACCAAACTCGCACAGAATGATTTAGGTCAGAGTCGTAACCCGGGCCATTTGAAGCCACTGGGCGCTAAAAACAACACGGTAATCCAGATATTCAGATCACCCCCGCGCGCGCTCATTGACGCGATATTCCCGGTTGTTCTCCGCATTCACGGTTTCTGGGGTGTTGACACCTACCTTTTCAAGCCTGGCAAATACTGCGTGCCCATGGCGTGTCAGCAATTCAATCTCGGGCATGAGTACCGAAGACACCGAGGGGGAATAATTTAGACATTTTGACAACTCTTCAATAGATCAACTTGTTCATATTTACCATGGTCACAGTTCTTTCCAACAAGGTACATGACAAGACAGCCGTGACATTCAGTCGTGGACACCACCAATATACTCATTTTTGTTCATCATCTAGTCATTAACTCCCGCATTCCCTTTCCAATGCTTTTAGATGTTCAAGCCAAATTCCACATTATTCATATCCTCATCGTCAATCCTCAATCTTCAGAGGGCTTGACGTCATATTCGACGTCAGTCCTGATGATGTATTTTGCGCCCTTCCGTACTCCGGTTCCTTCATGCAGCAAAGCCCCGTTGGACTCGCCATGGGGGAAGATAGCCACACTGCCCATCACAGGCCGCACAGGGTAGGCATTGAGTGTTCCCTCCCGCGCGGCCGGCATGAAAAAGGTGGTTTCTCCGCCCTCAAACTCGTCGTTGAGATATACCAAAAACGTGTACATGGAGCTCTGTCTCTTGTCTTCTGGCGACGAGTCGTATACGTACGTATCATCAGGGAGGATACCGGACGGCGGCCAAGCTCCGTCAATGTGACAGCGGTACTCGGCGCCAGGGATGTATCTGTAGACACGAAAGCGTCGGTTGATGCCCCGGGCCAAGCGACCGTTGACGGAGGGCGGCACAAAAGCCGAGATGCGGGCCCAGAGCATGTCGTGAAATGTGGTGTCGACAACCCAGTAGAAGTTGTGGGCAAGGATGCTCATGTCTCCATCCTCGCGAAGGGGCGCGTCGGGTAGGAAGTTGACAGACTCGCCAGCCGCAATAATCGCCCTGCACTCGTCGGTAGAGAGGACGTTCATGGCGAGCCCAAGACCGGGCACAGCGGGGTGGGGGTGGTATGTGATAGTCGGTGCGACGGGGGCGAGCGGGACGGCGTTCGGAGCGGTGGTGTAGAGGATGGCGTCGTGGTGGTTCGGAGGTTTTCGGAGCAGGCCCGGCGTTCGGTCGATGATGCGGACAGCAGAAGGAGACTTGGGTGCGAATTCTAGGATGGACTTGTCAAGCACCGAGGCGTAGACGGGCAACGGTGTTGTCGCAGGTCGGAGGTCCCAGATGGACTGAAAGGCAATGGGCTCGGTCGAGTCGACGGCGGTCGGACTGGTATCGATCGGGGTACTGACTCGCAGGACAGCGTCAAGTACGCGAAGCAGCTCCATCTCCTTTGCGCTGCGCTCCAGCGGGACGCGATGAATGGCTTCGGGCTGCGTCGAGAGGCCGCTGACGACGTCCAGGTCTCGCACCCAACGACATAAGGCGCCAATCTTCGGCTGTTCGCCTCGCAGCCGCATCTCGGCGAGCAGGATCTTGGCTTCAAGGTATTTTTCGTCGGTTAGAGCACCGGTGATTCGAGCTGTCAGGTTTCCGCCCTCTGTGATGGGTTAGTATGTCAACTGCATCGCCCAGACACAACAGAGGCATACCAGCATTGTTGACGCCCGTCGTGCAAGCCTGGCGAAAGTCGTAGACGGCGACCCGGAGATCCTTGCACGCCTTGGACTTGGTCAAGCTGGGAAACTGCGCAAGGGCTGTGAGCGTCTCAATGGTGATATCCAGCTCCTCGTCCGAGACGACCGTCTTGAGGTGTTTGGGCTCGAGGGTAGCGCCATCGGGAGGCGGCGTCAGGTTCGCGGCGGCCTTGGGGGCCTTTTTCGGGAGTTCGACTTGCGCATTGCGCTTTCGCTTGGCGGATTTGGACTTGGCCATGGCGGTTTGGTTCAACAATGGGTCGACTTGCTGATGAATTGGTTGATGCAGACCAAGTGGGGGATATCGATTCATGGAGTTTTGGACTTTGTGGGGCGAACCGGCCAGGGCGGATAATCAAAAGGCCGTGCAACACCCCGCAATCTGAGGGGACTAGGGTAGGTTGGGAGGCATGATGCGTGTGGTTTGAAGATGGTCGTCATGCAATCAGAAAGCATGATTCGAGGCATGCAGGTTTATGAAAGATTGCGAGAATTAGAATGAGGTTTTCTGGGACTGTTTTTGAGGTTCAGGAGTCCAAATCATGTTAGAATTGTCAAATGGGAATCTAAGTCATCATCATCTACCCCGCCACAAAACCCCATCACCGAACGCTTAAACACGGTTGCTTGCATTAACACACTCAATCCATCAAACCCTCTACAAGACATATCTGAAATGAGGATTCTGGAGAAAGTTAGCTTTGCACTCTGGCTGAAACACACACCCAAACTTACCTCGAAATCTGTTCGATCAATCACCTCGGCTGGCTCAGACGCATCTACATCGCCAACGGCCGCTGCTGCTTCATCCCGTCGCTTGTTCCGCGCAATCAACAGCATGCGCAAAGCAATGGCAACGACGACCTGTGTGACGGAACAAGAGAGAATGACGATGCATCCGGTCTGGTAAAGCGGCGCCTCCTCAGCGAGGAACGCGTGCGGGCCGATGATGTTGCCGACGCAGTACGCGGTAAAGACGATGGCCGAAGCCGTGATGCGCTTGGTGTAGCCGCCCAGGTTAGTCGCTGGCATCTGCAGAGCGAGGACCAGAGACGCAACATAGGAGCCGACAATGTAGTACCCAAACAAGACGCCAATCTTGTGGTGCTCTCTGTCCATTTTCCACATCAGACACACTCCAAGGACGGTAGGCACGAGATACACCACCATGACAATGGTGCGGGCGTTGGGAATCTTGGACGCGAGAAACGTCCCCGACAAGATCCAAAACACCTGAAATGCGCCTTGAGGGATGCCCAGCGCCGTCGTCAGCAGCGGGTCCTTGACGAGCCCCTTGATGATGAGCTTGCCAAAGTTTGCGATGCCGCCGTTAATAACCTCGTTGAGCAGCATGAACAGCGTCAGCAGCCACACCTGGGGGTCTAGCAGCGCCTCCTTGATCTGGTACCACTTGATGGACTTGTTGAGCACGCCCGTCTGCGCTAGCTTAGCGCGTCCGATCAGCAGCGCTTTTTCCTCGAGGGTGAAGTTCTTGGCCGTCATGATGCTGTCGGGCAGAAAGGCGAAGAGTACCAAGGCCCAGAGGACGGTTGCCGCGCCGCATGTGAGGAATACAGCCTTCCATACGGGGAACGAGTCGATCTGGCCGATGCCGTAGCTGAGGATGCCGCCGATCATGGATCCAAAACCGTTGCAGCAGTAGAAGATGCCAGCCCGGAAGGGCTGTTCAGATCGGATATACCTTTGAGAGAGAGTCGCTGGTCAGTCTGGGGTGATGACACATGCCAGCAATGGGATGAACTCACCACATGGAAACCATCATCATAAAACACGTAGTAATCGGCGCCTCAAACATGCCCAAAAAGAACCGACAAGCCGCCAACCCGCCAAAGTTGCTGCACGCAGCCGTAATCATCAACACCGACCCCCACGAAACGACGCACCCCGCGACGACCTTTGCCATGCGCGTCTTCTGAGCCAAATACACCCAGGGGTACTCGGCGCCCAGGTACGCAAAGTAGAAGATGCTGGCGAACCACGAGTACTGGCCCTGCGTGATGCCGGTGCTGGTAAATAGGTCGAAGACGGCTGCGTACGACATGGCCTGCTTGTCGATGTACTGCAGCACGTACGTCCCCGCCAGCAGCGGCAGCACCACCAAGTCGATCTTGCGCACGAGGCGGCGGTTCTTTTCTTTGTCTTCGAGGAGCTCGTGTAGGTACTCGTTGGTGAAGTTGTGCTGGCGGAGGAACTCTTCTGAGGCGTCTAGGCTGCTGACCTCGCCAGCGGCAATGGATTCGGCTTTGGCATTGTATGTTTCCGTCTTTTCGGGGTCGGTCCCGGCGTTGTATTCTGTTTCGGTGCCCATGGTGGATTATAAGAGATGTCAAGTGAGAACGTCCGAGTCTGGCCTAAACACAAGGACAGCAGAGGAGTTGGTTTCTCCAGGTGAGGTGCACATGCCGATCATATTTAAAGCCCACCCAGCCAACTGCCAATCATTGTTATCTGGACTAGAACCTATCTCGACTATAAAATGCATAGATATGCCAGGGATGCGTGCAGGGGAACTGTCAAGGGCACGATGGCGCAAGCTCGAATTCCACGACTCATGAACATAAAGCCGCGTTGCCGATAACCGTTGAGATGTATCTCTGGGGGGCGGGGTAAGTCCATCTATCTTCACCCATGGCGATGATCCCTGTGGGCTGTTTACACGTCAAGGCCTTACTAACAAGATAGCATCGTCACCTCTGGGGTCGGCGTCTAGATTTGTCCCCGCCGGCCTATCACTCCGGACGGCAAATCTAGCGCCGGGGATATCGTTTAGCAGATAAAGCCGGCGAGTATCGGCAGACTATGAGCCCACAGCGCCTCTTATCGGCTACTGTTATCCCCGCACGAGGCCGATTCGGCGGCAACATACTTGAGCTCCGTGACGAAGCCTTTTAAAGAAGAGGCCCCTGCAGTAACTATCGAGTTGGCATCTCATATTGATACCATCTTCATCTTGCCGAATCAGGTTCCGGATCACATCACAATCATGGCTGCAACAACACAAAGCGATCGTCCTGCCGTGACGCTCCCCCAGGGAAAAGTAGTCGGCCTCACATTGACTGAAAACCTGCCCCGTCCCGTCAAGGCATTCCGCGGCATCCCGTATGCGTTGCCGCCGACGGGAGACCGCAGATTCCGTCCCGCGGCCAAAGTCCAGCCGTCGAGTGATGTGATTGACGCCGTCGCCTACGGACCGTCAAGCCCTGGAAAGCCGCTTCTCCCCGGTGCGCCGTTGAAGTATAGCGAGGATTGTCTAACGGCCAATGTGTTCCTGCAAGAGGATTCTGGTGCTAAAGCACCCCTGCCCGTGGCTGTTTATATCCATGGCGGCGCCTTTAACCGCGGCACGGCGTCGATGCACAACACGGCGTCTATGATTGCCTGGGCTGAGGAGCCATTCATCGCCGTTTCATTCAACTACCGCGTCGGAGCTCTTGGATTTCTCCCCTCGTCGGCGAGTGCCAAAGAAGGCATTCTCAACCTCGGCCTCAAGGATCAGATTCTTCTCTTCGAGTGGGTGCAAGAGAACATTCATCTGTTTGGAGGCGATCCCAAAAACGTTACTCTGATCGGTCTCTCTGCGGGAGCGCATTCTGTACGTGCAAGAGAAACTCTACCCCAACTCATTCACTAACCCTGCTATTAGATTGGCCACCACTTGATGCACTTCCAAGAAGGCCGCAGCCCGCTCTTCCACAAAGTCGTCATCGAGTCCGGTGCACCAACCTCACGAGCTGTTCGCCCGTACAATGCACCAATCCACGAGAACCAATTCACAGACTTTTTAAAAGAGACTGGCTGTCCTGCTGACGCCTCACACGAGGAAATCTTTGCCTATCTGCGCGCTCAGCCCAGCGACAAGATCACGACGGCCCAGACGACCGTCTTTGATAAATACAACCCGTCTCTCCGCTGGGCTTTCCAGCCGGTGATTGATGGGGAGATTATTGCGCGCCCGCCCTTGGAAACGTGGCATTCAGGAAAATGGCACAAGGTCCCCATCATGACTGGCTTTACCAGAAACGAGGGCTCTCTCTATGTCAACAAGCAACTGTCCGAGTCTGCAGGTTTTGTGCACTTCTTCGCCGAGTTGCTTCCTCTACTGTCTCCCGAGGATCTTGAGACAATTGACAAGCTGTATCCCGACCCTGCGACGCATTCCGACTCGGAGTACAAAGAAACTAGAGACGGCGTCGGTTCCCAGTATAAGCGCATCGAGGCAGCATACGGCCACTACGCCTACGTTGCACCCGTCCGCCAAACAGCCGAACTAGCCACAGCCTCCAGCTCCCTCCCTGTCTACGTCTACCAATGGGCCCTAAAGAGCTCCATCCTCGATGGCGCGCGCCACGCCGACAACATGCGATACGAAGTGTGCGACCCCAAGGTCACCAACATATCCCCTACGCAAAAGGCTTTGTGCCAGACGCTGAATGCGTACGTCACCAGCTTCATCACCAAGGGCGACCCCAACGCCGTGCAGGGCGATATGGCCGGCCGGGCCAAGTGGGAGCCGTACAGCAGGGAGGAGCCCAAGGCAATGGTCTTTGGCGCCAACAATGAGGAGTTGATTGGAGGTGCTGCAGATGAAGTAGCGTCAGAGTGTGTTGCGGATGGTTGGGGTAGAAAGGAGTCTGAGTTTTGGTGGACTAAAGTAGATATCTCTCAGCAATAGTCGCAAAGCTAAGTAGAAAAGAAACCTCCCGGTGACAAAGATAGAAATGTACAAATGCGACCATACGCATTGTAACAATACAAAACAGATACACTACGTATTTGTTGAACTTGGTCTAAGTGTTGCAATATTGGACTCATGTCCACTGATGGAGTGATTCCATTCTGGAAATACCAATTCTAAACCACTCAGAGCCTTGACCTTGTAGTCCGCTTCACGTCGTCAACAAGAAATTCTGGCGTGATGTCGGACACCTTGACGCAGCCTGTTAGAGCCATGGTCCGTTTAAACTCCTCTATCAAAATGCGCATCGCCAACTCTACGCCTTTCTGGCCATCATACTAGGAGTTGCGTTAGCTCACATCTAAAGAGATCACTGCATGTAGCCAGCTTTTCGAAGTTGAGAGCAGTTTGACATACAGCAAGTCCCCACAGGGATGGCCTAGACACCCAAACAAAGTCTGCACCAAGCGCGAGGGCCTTGAATATGTCAGTGCCTTTGCGGATACCTCCATCAACATGGATGGGAACCCGGCCTCTGGCGGCCGCCACAATCTCTGGCAGCACTTCGGCTGTTGTAACAACGCCGTCCAGTTGTCTGCCTCCGTGGTTCGAGACAATGATGCCGTCTACTCCATGCTTGATAGCTAGTTGCGTGTCTTCGCCAGTGAGAACTAGAAATCATGCATTTAGCAAACGGAGCCAACGCGTTTACTTACTACTTGTTAGTAGTAAGCTATTCATGACATACCTCCTTTTACAAAAATCTTGAGATTCGTAATGGAACGGAGCCACGCAATGTCTTTGTCCCATTCGAGACCGGAATCTGTCAATGACATGGTGCGTAAGCAAGAAATCCCAAGGAATATCGTAACTCTAGGACTGACCGTTGAGGAAACCACTTTGGTTCCCATCCGCTGAATCCTTGGGTACGCCCCCCGCTGTTGAGGAAGCAGCCTTTTTGTTCTCCACATCCATAGGAAGCATAAACCCCTCGCGATCAAAATTCTCAAACCACACCTCATCCGGGATCCGAAACCGGTTGCGAACCTCGTTCCTTCGCTTCCCATGCACGGGAGCATCTGCCGTGACGGCAAGGGCTTCGAACCCAGCCTTTTCAGCCCTGCGCACCAGTGCTTCGGTGATGGTGCGGTCTCGGAAGACGTAGAGCTGCATGATGTATGGGATCCCGGGGGCTCGTGGCGCGATGACGTCTTCGAGGGTTGCTGTTGCAAATGTGGATACGCCCATGGGGAGGTTCAGAGCTGCTGCGGCTTTGGAGGTTGCAACTTCTCCGTCGGGATGGCAGAGCTTTTGCATCGAGGCTGGGCCAATGGAGAAAGGATAGGGGACCTGAAGACTTTAGCCTTCAATTCAGGTGCGGTGATTAAGATTGCTAGCAAGATCCGCACCGAAGAGCTCAGTAACTCAGTAGAAGTGTCTATAATTCTGACATCACGCATTACACGCGGTCGAATGCGATAGCGGGACCATGCCTCCTCGTTGTCTCTCACCGTCTGGCAATCGTCGGCTCCTTCATTGACAAAGTCTTGAAGAACCAATTTTAGCATACAGTAGCAATTTTGGAGAAGGCACCTGCGCGAGGACATACCGCGGACCATGATGCTCATCTTGCGCGACGCGGCTTCTTCGAGGTCACGAATGCACTGGATACCCAGCGAGGCCATGTTGAATTGACGAGAATGGAGCTTCGGGATTCGCAGATTGAATCGGCGATGTTATTCAATGTGCCTAGAATGAGCCTGGCGATGGGTATGCATGCTCCGAGACGCGAACCGAGGCTCTCTTCTGACTTTCTCGCTTCTGGTTGAGGCCATGTTCCCCGCAGCCAGGTTGATGTACCAGGCGTCCAGGACACAAGCACGGAGTCGTTATATCCTGGGCCGAGCCAAGTGGGTCATTCGGCGTATCTCCTACCGACCCCACGGGTCCAATAGGCATACCGCCTGTCTTGGATAAGAGCCTGAGCTTTTCTCTGTACAAACGGCTACGTCAGGGTGAGAGTTCACCAATCTTACCGTGGCCGGAGAATATGAGGAGTGTGGTCATAGATATACTATCAAGGGCAGTCGACAGTCAACTGCAGAGAACCTTGAGTTTGCTAAGTAGCTTCCGCTCATAGTCGATAGCACGTGAGGATATTGGCATTACTCAAGTCCTCGAGTACTGAATAAATTCAGCCACGGATACAATGGTAATGGCAGGTTAGAATGCAAAGGAAGAGTTGGGCTTTATACTCGGGACGATTTTGGCCTCTGGTAAGATCAAGCTTTTCCAGATGATTGGGACATCGCAAAGGGTTGGTTGGGGCCGAGGCAGCAAGGCTCGCATGGTGATGTCGTAGAAACCCCAGTCTTTTGAGTTATTGTTGCCTCGGGCTTGGGTATTGAGTTCATCATACTGTTATTCTCACTGTTGGGGAGGTTTTTTCCATTCACTGTCTAACTTTAGTCCCCCCTCCTGGTGTGTGCCGTCGAGAGCCCGCCTTTACTATTGAATGGTGAGATATACATGAAAGGCTGTATCAGTAATAGCGGTGATGAAGATAATTACGTAGAATAATTGGACTATGAAACAACTTTCAAATGCTATAATTGTTGAATCTATTGGCGACTTGGACTCTTGAAATTGTGAACGTTCAGCTTCTTGTCGCAGATCAAGGGTTGTGCTGGTAGAGGATTGGCCCATTGCGCGAAGCGGCAAGTAACTCACGAACGAAGAAGAAGCTGTCGCTGACCGTGGAGAAAAGTCTTCTCAATCCCTGTAATATCAAGATTAAAGCTGCTAAAACAACAAAGCCAGAGACCATTATTAATACCACCCCTATCATGTTGTCATTGTTAAGCATGGGCGCAATCACTTCGTACGGCGGTCAAGTAGAGACCCCTGGAGACAGAAATGAGAACAGTCTGCCAGACTTTGTTCAAAAGTAGTCATTTTGCCACCCAAGCACAGCTCCAGAGGCTTGCCGGGCGTTCGCCTAAGCGTTCAGGAAACACAATGACCTTAGAGGCGAGACGGCGGCAACGAATAACTATAGAACTGACGGCGACTGCATAGGTAACCGAGTGTGTGGCCACAACTCTGTGTGTTCGCTAAGATGCTCGGGAAATACAAGTCACCGGGCGTGCGACCACAGTCCGTATGTTCGCTAAACCGCTCGCAAACACTATGGCTCATGGGGCGAGACGGAGATAACTATAAAATTAATGGTAACTGCGGAAGTAACCGAGTGTGCGACCACAACTCCGTGTGTTCGCCAGAACGCTTGAAAAACACAATGACGCACAAAGCGAGATGGCAGTAACTGTGGAATCGATGGCGATGGTGGAAGTGAAATCTTACAAGCGAGCTGCGTAACGCACACACAGCAAAGGCGGGAGGCGAGCTATTGACCAGTTGCATAAATCAACAATTGGTGAGATGAAACAGCGGACTGTGAAGCAATCAGGATGCGGCTGCACTTTGAGGAACGGAAAACTGCCGCAATCATTAAAAGAGTCATCAAAAGTTGCGGGAATTGCAGTAACGCTACTAGGACTATTCTTGGAGACTGATAGTATCAACATAAATAGAGTGGCAAGTTCCAGTTAGAATTAGTTAGTTGATGCGAACCACTATATTCAACTTACCTGCAGCTGATTTTGCTCTCTTATCCAAGCCACTGATAGTTCGTATTAGTATGCCATTTGTTCTGCCCCCCTTCATACTTCCCCCACTAATTATGCATTAGCAAACCCTCAGCCTCTTTGGGTCTCAGGGCTGGGGACTTGCAGGTATCTAGGTTTGACAGCTACTGGGACCCTTGGCGCTTGCCAGCACTGAGCGGTAGAAAACTCGACGCTGCCTTCCTTCTTCTCTTTTACTCCTTTCCGCTTTCTACTCTCGACACTCACTCATCACGTCGCACGTGATCTGCACGCTACTCCCGCACTCATCTCAACCTGGCATCGACTTCAATTTCCCGACAAGTCTGACCTTTCAGCGACTTGAATTCCAACATCGCATCAAACATCACACCAATGATCATGACGGAAAAAGCGGGAGGAAAAACCGTATACAGTGCGCAGAGGAAGTCTTTGGTATTGGTTGTATTGTATAATAGGGTTAGCATTGCTCTACAGGCACTCAAACTAATCCTCACAAAGACCATAAGCCAATAGCCACTGAATAAATTACTGCCATGTGAAATAGTTAATGCAGGAGGTAACGTCCGCTCACCGACGCCGATATCTGAGGCAACGGTGTCAGTGATAGAGTCGGCTCTCTTTTCTGAGAACCTGGGGAAAATATTTGGCCTGCATCAACCCAGATGAATCATGATGACGTGATCTGTCCAACTGCCGGCATATTTCAATCCTCCGTCTGCTCACAGTACGTGGTTGACACGGCCATGGAGCCCTAAAAGCAGTCCTCTTTTGAAAACCTCCATCCGCATCGTTACGAAGCTGCCGAATTTTCCCTTAAAGCGCCATGTCACGATGGAATCGCACCAATCTTGCGAGGGAAGTGTCTGCCACGATGACTGCTGGTCCTTCAAGAGTATATCCCTGCGGAGGCACCACTTCAGCAGTCGAGCCAGTAGGCATGTCAAGCTTCATGCTACCTTTCCACTGACTTTTGTTCCATCGTATATCGACCGCAACCCGACCCAATGCAGTCTCAATCTCGTATTGGATGGCCTCAACTCCAGAAAGTACAGGCTGCAATTTGAAGCGTGACCAGTTGGGCTCCAATACTGTAACGCCTGCCAAATACTGCGGCAGGAGAAAGACGGGCCAGGTTGACCAAGCATGCATCAGGGACGTGTCATGACTGAAGGGCGTTCCATCAATCTTCATGGCCTCCCAGTGGCCACCAGAGTAGTTGGCACCGCTTTCATCCGCCATAACGCCCCAGACACGCTCGGTGAGGCTCACTGCATTCCGTCCAAGATTTCGCTTGAACAAAGCCTCAACGGCGAAACCGGTTGCGTAGGGACTGACCACTTTGGCGGCATCCCAGCGCCCAAGGTTCTTGAACGCAACTGGCAGATCCGCTTCGGAACATGACAGGTTTGTCGCGTCATTCGCGTGCTCTGGGGATATGCCGAGGGTGATGGCATAGGCATTAGTGTCTTGGCAGAGGCCATCTCCAGCGGTATGATTGCTCATGCGGAAGATGCCGGTTTCGGAATGGAAGAGTCCCTTCGAGAGGTTCTGATGGAGACGCTCAGCTCTCGTGCTAAGCTCGGCTTTGAAGTCTGCGTCGGTTGACATTTTCTGCATGGCATTGAGCGCGTCGTAGTACGCCAGATTGACGGTTCCCGAAACGCCAAATACTGGTCCTCCCATGGGGAACCAATGCACTGTTGAACGTTAGTCGGTGGCCACACGAAGAAACACGCAGAACGGTTGATTACTTGACAGAGGAGGCGGCGCTTCTACGAGGCCATCCGCACCAACATGTGCCTCAACAAACTCAATCAGTCGCTGCAACTTGGGAAAGCATTTTCTCACGAGCGCTTCATCTCCCGAGTGCATCCAGTAATCCTTGATCGAGACCACCAGGAGCAACGCATACGTGAGAGAGTAGAATGCATACGTCGGAGGCAGCTCGTCCCCAGAGTGCAGAGGAGCTTGGGCTGGGCAAAGACTTCCCAGGTATCCGTCTGGCATCTGATGGCTCGTGAGAAGCTCGATGGTGCCGGCAACGGCAGTCATATCCATGGCGGAGTAGGCTATGGCACGGCCTGAGACGAAGAGATCTCCGCCGAAGCAGGCTCTGTCTCGCTTGGCGCCGTCGATGGTGCACGCAACTAAGTTTGTTCCCACTTGAAAGTCGGCCAGGGTTCTTTCTTTATTTTCGAGAAGCAAGTCGTTTTCGTAAAGTGGCATATCGTCGAGGGTTTTGACGACAAGGTTTCGGTACAAGGCCACCCAGCTCTCGGGGCCTCCAAAGGCAATTGATCCAGAATTGATGTCACCGCCCAGAATAGGCCGGAGTGCCAGATCTTGCACAGATCCTAGTTCTTGACCGTTGACGGAGACAGTGACAGTGTCTCCGGATGCGCGCATCGAGATGTCAATCCACTGTCCCAGATTTACCTCTCCGTGGAGAGGCCATGTGCCCTTAGGTATGCTGGGAAAGATGGAAGGCTTGTCTGCCAGTCCCTCAAAAGCACTCAATGTCTTGGTCTCAGGGTCAAGGCAGAAGATGAGACCGTTGACGACCATATGAATGCCCCAGCTCGCACCACCATGCTCAACGAGGACCTGGAACGTCACAGTCTTGTCGCGCCACCTCGTCCCCTGTCGACAGGGCGCCCAGTGTTGGCCAAAGACTCTAGTCCCTCTATCAGTAACTTGCCACGCCGCCTCGGTCTCGCCTTTCGCGATGGTGCACATGTCGAGGGTCTTGACGCCGTCGTTCCAGATCTTGTTGAGCGTCTCGTTGGAGCAGTGGAAACGGGCTCTTGGTACGGTTGGAGCCCGGATGCGTCGAAAGCCTACTTTGGAGAAGGTGATGGAGGCATTTTCTGACAGGAGAGTCAACTTTTGATATCGCTGAGATCTCTGCGAATGAATGGAGTTGAGTGTTTTGGGGTTAGAAGACGGCTCGATTGTGTACGACACGTTGCGGTATGAGTTCATGGCGTTAGAAAATAGGAAAAACGGTCCGTCGCCTAGCAATTATTAGTACACTGTAGTTGTCCTCAAGAAGCAGCTAAAAATGCATACCTGTCTCTGTATCGACGCCATCGACAGTCTCGCTAAAGACGACTCTGAGAGAAATCTGCCCGTCACCTTTGGCGTCTTGAATTTCGTATATTGGAAATCCACCCTCGCATCGCCCATAATCAAGAGTGATGGATACATCGCCATCATCGGAGTTATTTGAGAGAATCAGCGGACCATTGTTTTCCAGCCAAGAACACTGGGCGTCGCGACGTTTCCGAGGCAGAACAGTGAGGCTGGCTTGAGACATTCTGGAATAAGAGTTGATGACCAGTTTCACTCAAGCATCATCTGCCAGGCCGGGACTCTCTTTTCAACCCCTTCATGGCCTTTTGGTGTCCCGTACATCGGGTTTTCCGACAAAGTCGGGTGGACTTTGGGTGGACATTCAGGTGGACGTGAGTGAAGCCGCCTTCATTACAACTGGCTCATATCTGTGAGTCTGTGGAGCAGGTGGACACAAGCCATTCCAAAGACGGATAGGAGCTGCCGTCGGGGTGGACAGGCCGCATTAGCGTAGGTGGACATCAACCCTTTGTCTGGGTGGACATTTGTTAGTCCTATCATCGCCACGGCCAGAATCACAGCCTGTTAAGGGTGGACGCCCCGCAGACTTTGGTGCTAGCATCTCCCTTTTGTCAAATTGTCCACCAACTTTTGTTCGATTCCAGTGGACATTCGAGTCGTGCTATTCTCCGACGTGCTGATTTTCCATCCACCTGATACTTCTGCCAAGTCCATGTCGCCTAATACGGTCCATCAGCTATGGCAGAATCACAACCCACTCCAGCCGTCAAGTCGTATCCCTGTCCAAGCTGTCCTCGCACATTCACCCGCCCGGAGAATCTGAACCGTCACCGCAAGACTCGTGAGACACTCTGTTTCGTCTTTTCTGTCTACTAACCCCCTTGTGCCAAGATGAACGACTGACATCCTTAAGACAACAAAGTCCTTCCTCACCGTTGCTCCATCTGCCCAAAGCAGTTTTCGAGAAGCGACTTGGCCAAGAAACACGAGCTGCTGCATCAGAAACGACGGGAGAATGGCGTGAACGACACCTCACCGGTTGAGAGCGCACGCATCAGTCCGCCTTTGGCAACAGACTATGGCCAGGTCAACTCACTATCATCCGATGCGCTGCCAGTTGCTGCATCCATCCCTCCAATGCTGCAGGGCGTATGCAACCCGTCCAGTCACCGAGAATACCGGCGATCAAACGTCGGCATGCTCCTAAACGAGGATCCTGACATCCACATGGACACGGCATTAGACGCCCCTGATTTCTCAAACGCCCACGTCGACTTTTCATCATTTGCCCGTCCGTGGGACGACTCAAGCCAGGCGCCCCAGGATTGGTTCACTGTCAACTTCTTCGAGGCTTTGCACGAGACCAATAGCTTGAGGGAACCCGTTAACTTTCAGGAGAAGCCGTATCCGTTTCCTTTCATGCCAACGTTTCATCCGCCACCACCGTTTGAGGATGGGCTCGCAGCTTCTTTGGTTGATAGACCCGTGCTGCACGATGACCAAGTTGAAGACGCCCAGTATCAAGAACACCCCGGAAGGATATCTCGCGTCCCATCACCGCCCAACGTGCCATCCTGGGAAGATTCATGGCCCTTCGCCTGGAACCCATCATCCACAGCAATTCCCCAGGGCAAACCCATCCACGTCGACGAAAACGATGCCCTGTTGGTGAACCACGATCCGAGATTCGACATGAACGAGGCTTCCTGGACGCGGTTAAAGCGCTTTCTCGAACCTCCAACACCAGTTCAAACCGACATCTTCACTCTCCCCTCTCTCCCCATCGCCAACGCCTTCATCGCCCTGTTCTTCAAATTCTTCTCGTCCCAATCCCCCGTCTTACACGAACCCACCCTCGACATGAATACACTTCCGCCTCCGCTCATCGCCGCCATCATGGTCATTGGCGCCAAGTACAGCCACATCCGCCACACGCGCCGCTTCGCTATCCTCGTCTTAGATCGTGCGCGTTGCAATCTCCGGGCGGCCCTCGAAAACGACAGTAGGCTGTTGCGAGACCTCAACGTGATTTATGCGTACGCGCTTATATGCTACGCTGGGCTATGGTGTGGGAACAAAAGGGCCTTTGAGCTTGCTGAGGCGCTGAGGGGAGCTTTGGTGACATACATCAGGCGATTACCCAATGTCCAAGATATGGTACCACTTAGCAACTCTTCCAAGGATGCTAAATTTCAGTGGACAAACTGGATCGCAGCAGAATCACGAAGAAGGCTCATGTGGTTCGTCTTTTCTCTCGACGGACAATTTCCCGCACTGTTGAATATGAAGAGCATGATGTCACTTGTGGAGATTGCTCGCTGGCAATGTCCCTGCGACGATGAATTCTGGACTGCACCAACCGCACGGATATGGAAGAATCTCCTAGGTCTGGCCTCGCTTCCCCCAGCCCCTACTTTTACGTCGGTGTTGGGTCCATTCCTCCATCAAGCAAATCAGAGAGACGGCGAATCTGTTCAGATGGCAGCCTCGGTTTTGCGTCTGAACAACTGGACCGCATTTCTGGTTCTGCTAGCAGTGTCCAGCAAAGCCCTGGATTGGTCCCACGATTGGGCGTTGGCCATCCTCATGATTGCAGAGACGACTGACGAGGATGGCCCGGGTGAAGCCATCTCTTGGAATAAAGATGACCATCAAATCCATCGGCTTATAGAACGCCGGCGAGACATTATCGGTAAGTGGTTATGAGTCTCGCTACCAGCAAACACTGATTTAAAGCAGCTTCGCTCGACACATGGGCTCAAGCATGCATGCAACAGGGATACTCAGCCCCACGACAAGGCGGTGCCAGTCTGCACTTCCAAGAAGCGGCTTCCCTTCTTCACAGCCTCACAAGAATGTTTCTCAACGTGTCGCTAACCGACTTGCAAGACGCAATCGGCAAGAATGGTCCAGACATCAATTCAGCGCTTGACCGGCTAAAATTCTGGTCATTAGACGGATGCTTTGTATCTGGGCAGTGGGGGTCAACAGTCCAAGACCCCAAAAGCCCGGCCCTATCAGCTGCGACTGAAGCAGTCAACATTATTGCATGCATCTCAGACCGCCCATCAGTACAAGCTGCCACCCCGTACAGTTTCATAAGCCTGTTCCTCGCCCACCTTCTGCTATGGGGGTTTGCAATAACAGCGGAGCCGGAATCAAAGCACATGTTGAAACAACAAGTTTGTCAGCTTTCACTGTCGGGGCCAATAGCTGAGCAATTGAGCAGTGTGTTGGACTCGGCGTTGTCTGCAAACCCAACACCTGGATTCGATGCAGCTGGCCTCATTTTCAAGCACGCAGCATATGCGTTAACACGGCTCGGCACTTGGGGTGCTTCCTTGAATATGGCGCTTCTGCTACATAAGCGCTCCGAGTTGTAGAATCGACTCTTTTGATGCACTTGCCGCTCTTTGATACGTCAGAGGTTGCAATTGTCTACTCGTTGACTTGTGAAACCATCTTGTAATCCTTGTAATGTTGCCAATTCGGGGCTCGACTGGGATCGTAATGTGCGCACTTTGTCAAGGATATATCTCAGGCTGTCAGCCATTATTTGACAATACTAGAATACGTTGATTCTGAGCTTGAGGATATGTCGATGTCCAAGATTGACTAGCTATATGAAAGTGATATTCCACTTGAAACTCCTGGAATATAAATCATCATGTGAATGAACCGCAGATCCAGAAGCCCTCCAAAAATTACGAAACGCTCACAAAACGCTGCAACTCCAACCCATCTCCCAAAATTAATCGACCCCGACGCTATCTCATTCTGCAAATGTTCCAAAACTCCAACGCGCCACACGTGATGGATCACCCGACGCAAAGAATGATATTGTGCCGCTTCATTGTCATTTCAAACCCATGAGGCCCATACAGGTCTGTATCATCGTCCAACTGAGTCCAATAGAGGATGAGTGCCTTGAGCATGCCTTCCAAAGTAGGAAAACGGATTACCGAGTCGGACAGTATTTTTGAGAGGCGATTCCTCTGGGTTTCAAGTAGCATGCACGACCCAGATACCAGAGTAGGCCACATGGATGTCGTCCAAGTGTGAGCGCCCGCTGGTAGACTTTCAATGTAGTGCAAACACAGCTCAATGCAAGGCTCAACCTTTGCGATCAGACCTGTCGTGGGAGACCTGCCGCCGTGGAAGGCCATGTGCAGATATATGAGGAGGGATTGTTGGTATATTCGGCCAGACAGCTGGTAGCCCACGTTGTGTTCGTCGTCTTTTCCCTCCCAGGAGGTGATTTCTGACTGGAGCATTGAGTACATGAGTCCCTGTTCTCCCGCAGGTTGCTCTTTTTGCCAGCACTGTTGAGCCAGGTCGTGGATGCGCGGTATTAAAGCAAAGAGATTATGCGAGCGACCAAACATGAAGCCGTAGATCGGACTGCCTTTGTTGAGCCTCGTCAACGAGCCAACTGTGTTTTGGTTTCCCGGCTTCCAATCCAACATTTGCAGACCAAAGCCGAAACCGACGTGGGAGACTATGGCCAGGTACTGATACTGCTCGAGGAAGAAGCCGAGGATATCCTGGTCGTAGATTCTCTCGTTTTTGAGCATTTCCGAAATCATCCACTTGAGAGCGCGCAGGTGGTGATACAGGGAGCCTTGGGTATTGGCGTTTAGCACCTAGAATGTTTAGTAACTGTCAGTGTTGTTGCAGGGCAATCACTGCTTACCTCGTACTGACAAAGCGCCAGAGACGTTGCAACAACCAGTATTCTGTCCATGGCAGAAGACGACTTCCACTTGGTAATGGCATGCGTCAACCCACGAAGCGCGACTACGTAGTGATCCAGCGACGAGTCGGTGGACTCGGAGTTGATGTACAAGACGTGAGACGCGCTGATGGCCAGGATGGCGTGCTGCAGGCCGTCGAAACCAGCGGCAATGCGCAGGTTATACGACAGATATGCATTCTCGGGATGAACACGGCTGGCCATCTGCAGCGACGTGACGTGCGCAAAGTGCTCAAAGAGAAGGCTGTTCCGACGATTCCGAAACAGCGGCGGCAGGGCTGTAGGCTGGCGGATAATGACGGGGACGAGACAAGCATCTGCGTCCGTATCTTGCTCCGAGCCGGCCCCGGCCGATGCGGCATCTTGCTGCTCCGGAGCCGTGCCGGGACTCGGAGCCGGCCAGTGGCAAATCAACTGGTTCCGCACGCAGCCGGCGCACTCAGGACGCACCTCGTCGCATTTCTTGTGCCGCCGGCGACACGTGAAGCAGCCGGACTTGGACCGGGGGGGTAGCAAGACCCTAGTCGATGTCTTGGAGGTCCGAGGAGGCGTCATTTTATGAGTCGATAGGCAGGGGGGGCTATCAGCTACGTATGAGCAAGGGAATCCCCACGATGATGCAGACGGCACGGATAATGACGAGGCGGAGAGAACAAGTCGCCCATGCTATCCCACGGTATCTACAGCGTCCAAAGCGTTTCCGCAAAAGATGGCCTGATGCCGATTAGATAAACGCGACAGCGCTAGACGTGCGGCAGGGGTTCGCAGATAACCGCGGGAGCACTATTCCCATGCTGGAAGCATAGAAACGTGGAGGTGACCACTCAGACGGCTGAATCTATCCTTGACGGCCCATGCATCGACTCATTCAACGTCGTCTACTCGGAATGGAGCCGCAGATGGCGGATGGGAACTGACATGGCGGACAGACAAGAGACTACTATATAAGATACGGAATATTCAATCGAAATGGTCTTTTCCCATCACTCATCGCATTTACACTCTTCTGCATTCCTCTGCACGCTTCAACTATTCCCCTCCTCTTCGAGCCTCACTTCAAAACATCACCCACCCGACCAACACCACAACATATACGCAATGGCTTGCAAATCCGGAGAGCAGCTGTCTGAAAAGACACTCGAGCTTCTGAAGATGGAGGAGGACTATGCAGTCGGCGCTTTCGGTTCTCTTCCCGGCTTCATGGTGTCCGGCAAGGGCTCGACTCTGGTGGTACGTGACGACAACCACGTCTTGATTTCCGAAAGTTACTCTTATGGAATAGTATCTAACTCATTCTACTAGGATGTTGATGGCCGGGAGCTGATTGACTTTATCTGCATGTTCAGCGCCACCAACCTAGGCCACTGCCACCCGAAACTCGTCAAGGCCGTCACCGAGTCTGTGCAAACCAGTGCGTCCAAGTCATCTTATCTCAGTCATAAACCCCATCCCTAACCATCAATATCAACAGTCACCCTCGCCAACATGTCAACACACTCTGTCCAGTGGCCCCTCGTCGCCAAGGAGCTCTGCACCCGCCTCGGCTTCGACAAGATCACGCCCATGTGCACCGGCGCCGAGGCCGCCGACACGGCATGCAAGATTGCCCGCAAATGGGGCATCACCCACAAGGGCATTCCTGCCGAGGACGTGCTGGTCCTTGGAACCTCGGAAAACTACCATGGTCTGACTTGCGGCGTCTGGCCCATCATGGAGCCCCTCGATCAACATGGTGAGATTTCTTTTCATGGTTCCTCGCTTGACGGTTTCTGACCTGTGGCAGAGTATGGCGTCTTTAGCAAAAACATCACCAATATCCACCCCGGTACCGGTAAGGTCCTTCGATACCTGCACGCCGAGGACTTTGAGGCCGTGTTGAGCGAATACCACGGCCGCGTAGCCGGCGTCATCATGGAATGCTTCCACGGTCTGGCACCGTAAGTGACCAACGCATCCCCCTCTCCGAGTGGACGTACTTCTAACACGCTTTCAGCACCTTTGAGGAGGAACTCGACTTCGCCAAGAGCGTCCGCCAAATCTGCAAAAAGTACAACGTCCTCTTCATCTCCGACGAAGTCCGCCAAGGCGCCGGCAAGACGGGCAAATTCCTCAGCTCCGAGTGGATGGGGCCCGAGAACAAGCCTGATATGGTCACCATGGGCAAGTCCATCAGCGGCGGTGCGTACCCGGCGTCGTTTGTGCTCGGCAGCAACGAGGTCATGACGCTTGTCAAGCCCTACCAGTCGGCCAGCACCTTTGCCATGGCGCCACAGGCCAACGCGGCTGTGCTGGCTACCCTCGAGGTCATCGACGAGGAGAAGCTTATTGAGCGCGCCTTGTACCTCGAGGCCAAGTGGAAAGAGACGACGGCGACCTGGAGCATTCCATTTGTGCGCTACTACACGTCGCGGGGCGGAGACATGAATCTCGTCATCGACGAGTCCTTCAAGGGCGTCAGCGCGCGCCGCATCGCTAGACTCGCGTACCAAAAGGGCGCGCTGATGTACTCGCAGCCCGGCCGCGTGCGCCTCGGCGTTGCGTTGACGATTACCGACGAGGAGTTTGAGAAGGGCATGGCCATCCTTAAGGAGACGCTGGAGGAGGTGCAAGACTATGCCAGCATCCCTGGATCTAGCCACAAGGCGGAGATGTAATGTGCTTGAGAAAAGTAGCTTGTATAGTAGTTGATTAAATCGAAATGTCGTTTACGCTTTGTTCAATGTTTTCTCACATAACGTCGTTGTCCCGTTGACGACGTAAAACTGGAAATGCATTAAAATATCGAGAAAAAATTCATCAAGTGTTCAGTAAGCTTCAATCAGAATGGAATATGTGTCAATAAAGTGTCTGAAACACCCTTAACTATTAGTAAGCGATTGAAAATTTCCACCATGGTTCTGCAGGCGAAGAAAACAGTTTGAGAGACGCCAATTGACATGAAGGCGAAAATCGACTCAGTGCACATCATGGGAATAAAAGTCCAATCCTTTCTGATGCAGGGTAGTGCTAGTGGCTAGGACAAATGCGGGCTTCAGTTGAAATGCCCACTGCCGAGAACGATGTTGGGTTTGTCCAACCATTGGCCCATCGGTTGACGCTAGTTACCTTCTCATAGGTCTAGCTGGGTTTATCATCGCTCAAATGTCGTTTTGTGCTTCGCATGAGTTGATGGTGTATCCGGGCGTCGGTCGCGCGGTTGTAGAAAACTTACTCGTTGCTCTCGGCGGCATAACGTCGAACGGTCACCACCTCTACTACTGCATCGGTTTCAAGAGGCTGATGAAGAATTCTGTCCATGATCGTTTAGGTTAACTTAGTTGGAGGGGGGCTCTCACGGACCAGGTTCATCAGCATTTCCGCCCAGCCCTTGATGGTTACATCGAATGCCGACAGGATCCTGCAATTTACCAGTCAGTGCACTACCGGGCGTTTCTATTATTATCTATTGCGCATGAGGATACTTTTGTTGGATGCAATGGAACTCTCTCTGGCACTCTGCCTCGTCCATTCCGAAAACGGTCGATGCATGATGGGCGATAACAATAAGGATGACCAGATCCATGCTCTCCGTTCATCACTCACCTGCCAAACTGGACCCTGATGCCGTCCATCTCGGGTCGAAGAAGCGAAATGGGACAATCACATGCACTTGCATGCCAAGACATGACTACATATTCGGTAGGGATTCCGGAAGAATGAGCATTCAAGACTTGTTAGCCGCAGCTACGCAAATCACCCGGCATCTCCGTTATGCCAGATGATGATCCCGCTCACGCCTCTTGGATGCAATCACCAACAAGGCAGCGAGTCAGGATCAAGCTTGGCAGGGGGATAGAAGGAAAAGAACCCCTAACAAGACAAAAATATGGTGCTGACGGGGGGGGGGGGGGAGGGGGGCAGTGAGCAACCCTTGTCCCAAGCCTCCAAGCCTCAGGGGGCTCCGCCTTGCTACGGATCAGCAGGGGGGAGTGATGTCTTGGGATTGGGCAAATGAGATTGCGTTGAAGGGGAAAAGAAGGTGCAATTGGACGGTACAAAAATGGAAGCTTGGGCAGATGGTTCAGAGATGATGGATGATGGATATCGTGAAGTGGCCTCTGATGGAATTAAGCCATTGCCGAGGCTCTCTTCACAGCGGTCCAACCCTGAATTTAGAGGATTGCAGTGGGATCCGTCTCAGTCGAACAAATTGCGAGTTTCTCAGTGGCCGACCCACAATCCTTTGTACATAGGGCGGGGCTGTGTGTATCTCGCCGGTACCCCATGCTCTCATGCTGGACCAATCCTGTGCCCTAGACCGTGTCCCACGAACTGGTAATAACTATAAATACATCACCGCTACATCACAGATACCTCGCCTCGCTGGGCTGAAGCTAACCCCCTTTCAGCACGCGGTGGTTGAGCCATCCCCTGGCAAGTGAAACGCGATAATAAAGCGCCCCCCCCGCCTTGCTGCATGTCCGGACGGGCTTTGAGGAGACGGAATGAAATCATCCATTAAAATCTCGTCCAATTCCTCGTCAACCCGTTTGAAGTCATCGTCAGAGGAGTCGTCTCTCCTCTAGCTCGGGTCTCATGGCGTTCGCAGCAGCTGAGGGCCCGTCGTTGCTGCTGCCGTTGGGCTCGTCGCCTGGTGCTGCGGCAGCCTCGCCCGCGTCCTCCGGGCTCAACGTCATGGCTTCTTCTGTATCGTCTTCTCAGCCGTCCCGTGTCGGCAGCAACGCGTCATCTCGCTCGTCCGTCGCCGCGGTGCCATCGGCATGTCTCGCCTGTGTGAGTTTTGCTCCATTCCATCCAATGTACTTCCATTCATTAACAATGGCAGCGCAACAAACATCTCAAGTGTGACGGGCGCAGACCCTGCTCCCGCTGCATCACCTTCGACTCCGAGTGCGTCTACATTGCATCCCGACGCGGCTACAAGGGCCCCAGCCGCAAGAAGCTGCCCAGCAGGAGCCTCGCCTTGCTGCCGGCTCGTCCAGCTGCGACCGTGACGCCGGTCATCTACGGCCCGCCGCGTCCTGCAGTCAGCAATAGTTCTCACGCCCCCATACCTGTATCCTCGTCTAGTGCAATCGTTCCGTCGTCTTATACCACCGCCTCGGGCATGTATCCCGTTACTTCGGCCTCTTATCCCGTTACCTCCGCTGTATCGTATCCCGTCACATCACCCTACTCCATCCCCTCCGAGTTGATCCCATCCTCAGAGCTACTTCCATCATCCTCCGCCGTCTTCTCTTCCTGCGCCATTCCTGCTTTTAACCCCACCGTCGCCGACTTTCCCGATTTTGGCCTGGACTTTCCCATTGCCCCTCAGACCTCCGCCCCCCATGGCCACTTTACCTTTGCCTTTGATGGTAATTACGACTTCGATCCCTTTGGCTTTGGCTTTGCCATCCCTACCCAGAACCCGACGTTCAAGGACCGATACGTCGAATCATTCTACCGCAACTTCCACCCCGCCCATCCATTCGTCTTGCCCAAGGACTACCTCCTCCCCCTCGTCAATGGCGAACCCACCATCGACGCCCTCGTCGCGACGGTCCGATGGATTGGCTCCAGCTTCGTCGAGCCCGCCGCCGTGCGCGCCAAGCTTCTCGATGAGGCTTACCAGCTAGTCTACAAGCCTAACACCCCCAAGGACGGATTTACGGTACAGGCGATGCTGCTTCTCATTATCGGGCTCGACGGGGACCGGAAGAGGGAAAAGGTTCATATTCTGTTGACGGACATCCAGAACCTCGCGGTTCACATTGGCCTCAACAAGCGCTGGTATGCCTCGGCCAACGGTCGGAACATGCCTGTCCTCGAGGAGAGCTGGCGGAGGACCTGGTGGGATCTTTACATTGTGGATGCCCTTATTGCAGGTGTGCATCGGTCTACCAACTTCAACATGTTTACCATCCCGGCTGATGTCGCCCTGCCGTGCGAGGAGAGCGAGTTTCTCTCAGGCGTAAGCTCACTTCATAGCAGCATTCTTGTTCCTCTGCTAACCTCCATTAGTATATCCCTCAACCGTTGAACCTGGAAGACATGGACAACATTACTTTTCTCGGCGGCGACATGGGCGGCTTCTCATCCTTTGCCTACCGCATCCAGTGTGCCTGCTACCTCGGCAAGCTGATCCAGAACCCGCCCATCTTTGGCCTGAAGGACAAGAACGTGGCCAAGATCGAGACGCTGCTCGTCAACTGGCGCCTCAACCTGCCGGCGGCCAAGAGCCGCATGCTGTACAAGGACGGCAAGCTCGACGAGATGATGTTCCAGGCCTTCATGATGACCAACGCCATCTCCATTCTGCTGCACCAGCCGCACTCGCAGCTCGACCCGTCGCTTACACAGAATATTGACGCGTGTGCGCCCAATACGCCTGCTATCTCGAGCGCCGCCTTTAACGCGCACACGAAGCATACGATCCGCTCGGCCAACGAACTCACCAAGCTCATCGGCCACCGCGTTCCGCTGCTTTCCCATACGCACTTCTTCGCCTACATGATCACGCTTGCCTCGACCATCCACCTTAGCGAGTGGTCGCTCTCCTTCGTCTCGCACAACGACGACAACCTGCGGCAGCGCATCCGGCTGAGCACTGGCGCCTTGAGTCAGTTTGCGCGCATCTGGCCCGCCGCTGAACACTTGGGTCTTCAGGTCAAGACGATTGCCAGAGACATCTATCGCGTAAAGACGTCACGGCTGGTTTCAGTGCAGGACATGAGCATTCCGCAGGAACACGGCGAGGGAGGCAGCACTGGCTGGAATACCGGCGTTGCAGCGCACAGCACCTAAAAGAGGATGAGCATTGGTAGGGTAGAGTACCGACGAAGCATCTGGTGCCTGACAGGTGTAAGATGATAACCAGGTCGACAATAACAGTTGCAGAACCCTGGTGGTTTCTCGGCCGAGACTCAAGACACAGCAGTCTCGGCCGGTTGTCAGGCAAAGGACCTTCGCAGATGGCGACAACTTGTGCAGTTGAATCATCAAAACCGGCCAATCTCAGGCTGTGAGAATACGGGCAGATTATTAAATGCCCGTATCAGACTTGGCAAAAGCCATCGTCGGCAGGTAAGACCGCCTCGTCTAAACCTACAAAGACACTTTCCACAAAACAGGATTCGCTGACGCTTGCGACTAGTTGATGAAGCCCATGGCGATGCCAACTATATTTGCGGCCAGGCACATTTTTTACGCAAACAAAAGCTGTCTTCTTTGTTGCCAACATGACCCAACTATAAATCTTTTCAACTTGTAATCGCAAATGAGGATGGATGATCGATCTGCAGCTGGGTCTAATATCATACCCCTCCAGCATCTGATGCAAGTATCAGATATCGATAGACGCAACAGGACACAAAAGAAACAAAAATCCAGAAGAGGGGAAATCCGGGGTCAGTATCTCACGACTCCATTTCCGGATTCCATTCGATTTAGACCCGATCGATCCGCAGCGACCCAAGGCTCAATTGTGGCGCTAAGGGTGTGTGTCTTGTCGCAAACGTCCAGATTGCCGGAATTCGCGACAAAGCTTATTATATCACGCCGGTCCTGCCGTGCGGTGGAGCTAAGCTTTTTTGTCTACATCTGATGCTATGGAGAGATCTTGTACGCTACGTGGGAGGACGGATCTGGGCTTGATGGGGGCGTACGGTTGTGCCGATCTGGGCTTGTGGGCGAGTCATGGCTATGGGCTCGTGCTTGAGAGCTTTGTTTGCAAAGGAAGTTAGAACTTGCCACAGTGAGTGCTGTATAAGTTTGTAAAAAACTACCAATACGATTATATGAGATAGAATGAGAAGCGATTGCATCAGACTGAAGACTATGTTCGAAGCAGGTCTTACCTAAACAAGCAGCTTCAAGATGTGGCCGCAAAGGATAATATTACCCTTAATCGGAGCAATGGAACCTGTCTTCCCACTGTCTTCACCCAGCGCCTCTCAAACCGTGCAGCCATTCCGGTTAGCCAACCTCGTCCCGCATTCCTCAACCACGCCCTCTGAATGGCCTCGACCCGCCTCCCCCCACAAAGTCCTGACTCGAAACCCAATTCAGTCCGCCACCATCCTTTCTTGGAAAGAACCAGGTAGTGAACGCTGCAATGAGGCTGATGAAAACATCGTTACGGAGACTCCACCCCCGGGCATGCCCGTGAGGTCTCGGCCCATCAGATGACTGATCGATGGCGAGTTCGTCTTTGTTTTGTTGCCGTGGGCCGAGAACGGGTTTAGGATTTGGGTAGTGGGAAACTTTGACGGTGAGGGTTGGACGTGGGGAGAGGATATAAAGCAGGGTTGAGTCTTTGATTTGACTCTACACTACAATTCATCCATCGGCACATCACATCGCATCCAACGCACCGTCCACCATAGCGTATCACCACAATAAGCGCATCACATCACCGCAGCGCCTCGTCACTCGCACTTCACACCGACAACTCTACACTCGTCAACATGAAGTCCTTCACCATCATCACCACCATTCTCCTCGGTAGCGCCCTCGCCGCCGTCCCCGCCCGCCGCTTCATGCCCATGGCCGACGACGAGCTCCTCCTCCGCCGCGGCGACGACAACATCGTCAAGCTGCCCGACGGCTACGAGCTGCTACTCAACCCCCCGGCCAAGGTCACCGAGGCCATTGCGTCCAAGACGGCCCTCCTCGACGGCGTTCAACAGAGCGATTACGTCGACCATGGCGATCAGGTGTCGGGCACGGCCGCGGCGCCCAAGGCCAAGGCAACGTCATAACGGCCGTGAATCGAGAACGCGGCGGGTTCAAGTCTATGCCTCCTGGCTGAGGAGCACATCATAACTGAGCTTGTTGTCTTCGGTCTCTGTTTGAGGCATGAGAACACCGTTGCATTGGATTCAGTTTGGATATGGTGGTCATGGAGGACACTCGCAAGTGTGTATAATAATTTGTTAACATGGAGGATAGAGGATGCTGGAGTTGGGAGATGTGATTTAAGTACTCTTTCATTAATGCACCTCACTTTTTGCATCATAGCGCACCCGTAACACGAAGATGTCCCAAACACCCAATTCAGCCAAATAACGCGTAATTGTCTCCAATTACTAACACATAACATGGGCAGATGAAGAGGGGTCCATGGGGTAGGAGAGATCCCACTAACTCGATGTAGTAGTATCCAGCGCTCCGATGGCTCAGCAGGATGATCCTTGGAGATAAGTGGTACATGACCTCATTAAGTGAACCATCCGCCACTCATATTGAAGCACCACCAGGCTGTGGCAGTGGCAAGAAAATGTAGATGTAGGCTTATCCCTTTGACTGCGGTAAGGGCACAATTCACTCTCTATACCCACAGTACTCCGGGAGATCAACGGTACGCAAGTCGACTTGACTGTCTTACTCAATCACTCAGAGTGCTAAGTACTGTAATGTAGATCCACAAGTAGCTGCGACTTCTAGCATCATAGAATGTAGGTGGGTACTTAAGTACTTCATTCTTTTCACTCTCTGCTTGGTTCGAATCCCTGCTACTAGCGCCAGTGTGCCTTTACCGCAGTCAAAGGGATACGTAGTCAAGCAGTTTTATTTGCCCGAACTCGTACTTATCCTCCCAGTCAGCCCAGCTGCCCGCCCTGCCGCCGTGTTTGTGTTTTTATCGACCATCCAGTCAAAAGCTGTTATTTATCCCATCGATCGTCGTACGTGCTTGTCCAGTTTATGGCCACTGCCGGTTTGCCAAGGACACAGCGACACAAAGGACCACAAACGGTTAGTCAACGCTGTGGCTTGGCTTGCAGCAATGACATGTCTAGCTCACTCGACCTCTTCACACATCATCCCTTCTCACGGCCCTCATTGCACTTGAACAGTATATAAGACATGTGACTTTACCTCTTGAATCGAAACAAATTATTCAATTCACCCCAGCCTCCACTCAAAGGGCAACCTCTTACTTGCACGCTGTGAATATCCCAACTTCAACATGTTTCTCACCAAAACGTTGGTCAAGCTTCTCCCGACCCTTGCGGTCTGCACAGGAAATCGCATCGTTGCAACAGATGAAGTTCCCCTCTTAGGGCCATCCTTCAGCTCCAACTTCGATCCCTCCAACTCCAAGGCAGTCCGCCATGCCAAATCTGTATTCCCCGGGCTGATCGATAACCTCTTCTCGACCGGCGCTCTCAACAAGACGGACCTTGTCTTCGCCGTGGACGTCTTCTCCGCCGCGACCAACAAATCCATCTACAGCTACTACCACGGGGGCCAAGGCCAAAACGAGACGCTAACGGCCGGAGTGCTCAACGACACGACGATTTCGCGCCTCGGTAGCGTGTCGAAGCTGTTCACCGTGTATGCGATCCTTGCGCAGGCCGGCATTGAGGTGCTTAGCCATCCCGTGACGCGCTATCTTCCCGAACTCCGGGGCAACTCGACGGGCGAGTATCTAGACAAAATTCAGTGGGATGAGATCACCGTTGGGGCGCTGGCATCGCAGCAAGCTGGCACCGGAGGCGCAACAGGTTGGTTATGCGTTTTGTGTTAGTGAGAGCACTTGAACTGACCTGTCTCAGACTTTTTCATGTCTAAAAATGATACGTCCGAGCTCACATCGCAAGGTAATATACCGTCAAGCCCATTGATCTTTCATCTACTAACCCTTCTTCTGCTTAGAGTTTCTGGCGTTTATGGGTAGCAAGCACCCAGTTATTTCGTCATTCCGAAACGCCGTCTACTCCGACGCAGGCTTCGCTACACTCGGACTGGTTCTGGAGCGCCTCTCCGGGCTGCCTTACAAAGACGCAATTCAGAAACTCCTCTTTGATCCGCTGGGCCTCGACGACATGTCGACAATCGTACCAAATGGCTCCGACGTCAATGCCATTAACCGTCGGCGGATCGACAACACCTCTGCTTGGGGCCTTGACCTCCCCATTACCACACCGTGCGTCTTTGATTTTCTCTTCTCGTCTCTGAGATTCTAACTAACATTCGTCAAGATCGGGCGGTATCTATGCGAGCGGTGCGGATCTCCGCACAGCAGGCCTCTCTATCCTCAACTCTGAGCTGCTATCTTCAGCCACGACTCGGGCTTGGATGAAGCCTCTCAGCGGGACTGGCTCATTGGTCGAGCTTGTGGGAGCTCCCTGGGAAATCAGCCGGCTCATGATTCCTGTCACGCCGGGCTCGAACCGCGCCCGCGTGTCGGATCTCTATACGAAAGCAGGCGGCAACGGAGACTACACAGCCATCTTTGCCCTCTCGCCAGACCATGGCATTGGGTTCTCCATTTTGGTCGCGGGATCGACCGCTACTCCAGCTCGTTGGCCTCTTCGTGACACCATCGGTGAGACGTTCATTCCTGCTTTCGAGTATGCCGCAGCAGAGAACGCCAAGAGCAACTTTGCGGGAACATTCGTCAATAATGCCATGGAGGGAACTAACCTTACCCTGGACGTGGACAAGGGTCGTCCTGGGCTGGGCTTGGAGTCGTTTTACATCCAAGGTGTCGAAAGCCGAGCCCTCTTGCTCGGAGGAGCTGAGCCCACCGATGTTTCGGCGCGCCTCTATCCAACTGGTCCCAACTCGTTCTCAGGATCCTTAGCCTCATTGTACAGAAACAAAGGGACCATTCGGCTCGCGTACCGCATGATTGGCGCCGGATATCCGCTGGCCCCTCGCGCCGCCGTGGAGGGTGGAAAGGGCGGTTTGTTTGACAATTCGTTTGCTTGGATGAATATTGGATTTTGGGGTGCGGGGGATGAGTTCATTCTTGAGCTTGTTGATGGGCGGCTGGTGAGCGTTGAGAGCTCTGGTGCTGATATGGTGCTGAAGCGGGTCGACTGAAGATGTGAATCAGAGTGCATGATGGCAAGGAAATTGGGAGTTTGGTAGCTAGTTAGAATTTCTGAGTTGATGTATCCGATGATTTTATTCCTATGTAATGGATTCTGCAACCGAGCTTTTCGAACCGAAGAACATGCAACAAATGACATGCATCAGTGTATGTACTATTTACTATCTAACTATGCTCACATCTGTCGATAATATAATACAGACTATTAACCTACACCCTCTCTCTCGGGTATTGCCTAAGAGTTGGCCATGACAAAGTCGAGAATGGTCAAGTTGGGACCGGTCCAATGCTTCCTGGCACGGGCAAACCACAAGACAAGTGTGACAAAGAGCACAAATACCATGACGGGTCCGCAGTAGTTCATGTTGGCAGCAGTGACGGGGATAGTGGAAGGGAAGGGGAGGAAGACAATGATGTACAGAGTGTATACTAGGGCGAAACAGTTGACATAAATGCCATAGCGACCAAGGTTCCACTCTCCAAGCTTGACACCGTCGCTGTTGAAGCGAGCATACAGGATGCTGCTGATGGCAATGGCGTAGCTGATGTAGAGAGCCATAGACGACAGCGATGTAATGGCACCAAAGGCGACGTAGCTGGAGCTTCCAATGTTGAGGAGGCAAAGAGCGCAGACGAGAAAGACGGTTAAGATGATGGAGCGAATGGGAACGCGGTGCTTGGGGCTGACATAGGCAAAGTAGGCGGGCATGCCACCATCTCTAGACCAGGCCCAGGTCAGACGCGAGACGGAGGCAATGTTGGCGAGGTTGACACTGAAGGAGATGACGAAGAGACCCGTGATCATGGCCGTTGTGGCCTTTTGCGAGCCTGTGACGGAGAGGAGGATGGTGAGGATGGGGCTGGCCGAGTTGAGGGCGTCGTCGATGGAGCCCATCGAGGCGAGCAGCACGTTGACCATGATGAAGCCGAGCACGCCGTTCATGAAGATGGACCAGAACATGGCGCGGGGCACGGCAGACTTGGCTTTGCGGGTTTCCTCGCTCATGTGGATGGCGCTGTCGAAGCCTGTGTTGATATCTTTGTTAGTAGATGGAAATGATTAGGCATTGTAGAGAAACATACCGGTGAAACTCCACACACAAGTCAGCATGCCCAGGTTCCAGGCGATAAAAGTATCGTCCCAGCCGGAAACGGTGTTGCTCTTGAGCCAGAAGCTACCGTCGTGTCTGCTTCCCATGACACCGAGAACAACGGCAAATACGACGAATAAACACACGTGCAAAACACCAGCAACCATTTCAATCCAGGGAATCATGGCAAACGCATAAGTATTCATGAGGCCCTGAAAGACGCACATGGCAATGACCAAGACGGACGTATGCCAGCCGCCGGGGACGTAGGCCGGGTGGTTGAGCTGGATCATGGACTCGAGCAGGATGATGGTGACATTGGCGATGCCGGCCAGCAGCGAGATGTAGCCGAACCAGGTGGCCCATCCCTGGACGTAGGTGGCGAAGCGGCGGACGGAGCGAGGCGCGAGGTGGTAGGTCCAGTGGTACTGGGCACCCGCGACGGGTTGGATCGAGGCCATTTCGCCGAGCGAGGCGGCTTGGGAGATGGCGCCGCAAAAGACGATGACGAAGCTGAAGATGAAGGTCTGGGGGCCGCCGTTGTATAGGGCAAAGAACATGTTGCTGCGGTTGGGAGTGAGTATTCATTGTTTCTGTTTAGAGGAAGTTGATATGGGAAGAAGCCGATACGGGGAGAGCCGATGATGATGGGAATAAGTTGACTTGAGAAGCTGAAATGGAAAGAAGATGAATGGGAGCACCTACGTGCACATGCCCTCCCACAATGCCATGTACGTCAGGGAAAAGGCAAACAGCTGCGAAAAGGAAAAGACTCTGCGCGTGCGCGTCTGATTGTAGACAGAGGAGCCGCCATCTTCGGTCTTGTGGGTGGCGTCCAGGGTGACGTCCTTGGAGTCGGACTGCATCTCGATGGCTTCTTCTGCTTGCGCCATTGTGGAATGCGAGACTGAATCGAGTAATTGAAGCAGAACCAACAGCTTGGGTCAAAGAAAAACAGAATGATGGGACGCCCGGGGAGCTGGGAACAGGCGCGTCACACTCGAACACTGGCGACGGACAATGTTTAATAGGAGAGAAAGAGAAAGCATGTCTCTGTGACGAACTTGAATGGCTCCTGGGAAGGATTCCTAGTCATCAACAGGCCCAAGTAGGCCAAGCTTCACACCCCAGCTAACTTGTGCATGGAGCAGCAGGTTCTGATACTCCACGTCCTGTATCCCCTGGCAAGGGCTGCTTCAGAGGAGTCGTCCCATGCACTCAAAGCGATTGCATCTGACAGGGCGAAAAAAAGACTTGAGTACATGGTTCTGCGGGAGTTGCTCTGCCCGAGTTACATTGCAGCGCAGCATCGACGTGGGTTTGTGGCTGTTAGTGCGGCACCCGATTGGCAGCTAACCATGCAGATTTCTCGACGATAACTCTCGGAGCCAAGCAGGCAGAGACTTGTGAAAAAGACAGGCAGCATTTTTGGCACCCCCCCACCCCCCTGGAGTACGGAATGGGTGGTTCGATGGAGTACTCTAGGGCCGTTAGATAGAGTCCTGGACGGGGAAGTTGAAAGCCGCTATTGCCAGATATGGGCTACTGGAGAAGCTTGGATGGAGATCACACGCCTCACGGCGGCTTTGGCGGGTAATAATGTGCGGATGGAGATCGTCCAGGGCATAAAAGTGGAGGGGCTGAGACCATGAGACGGGCTGTGGAGGAGTGGAGGAGCCCATGCTTGCAAGAGGCTTTGGGTACGCGTACCGAGATACGAAGCACACGTGGAATACAAGGCAAATGCATGGCTTAGATCGTGTGCTGTAAGTGCTCCTCTGTTGAGCATTTTGCAGCTTTGGATGCTATCCTCAAGTGGAACAACGACACGAAACCAAGTCCAGGAGAAACCCACTCCCCAACCCCAAGTGGAATCATCACCATGCCGATTATCCCACTCATCCCCTCGCCCCTTCGGCCCGCAGCGAGCCACTCCTGGAACGGGCCACTCGTGCTGTCCACCCACCAACCCGGCCCGCTCCTCTTTAGCGTCGTCCTAGTCGAACAAAGAACAACTTCTGCAGTGCAATTGCATAACCGGGCAGGTTTGGATATTGTGGCGTTTGTCGAACCAGGTTTTTGGCCGTCTCTTCGTTTCAGGACTTTTTCTTTTCTGTCCCCCTGTGGCTGCTGACGCACGAGACCAGCCACCACGCGGAAAAGAGAGGCATGCGTCGAAGCATGGAAGGATCCAGGGGATTATACTTTCTCTCTATTTCCGGGTCTTGTTGGTTGGTGGCTGGCTTGCTTGAGAAAGAGCCGCCGTATATAGACGCCTGACGGTCCTCTTTCTTCTCTAGTGGGAGAATTTTCGACTTGTACGATATCAAGTCCATCCATCGCCTGACAACTCGATAAACCAGATCATGTTTTTTCCTTGACAATATCAACCATGTCCTCCGACTCATACGCGGCTCCGGCCTTTTACGCCCTCACCGAGAACAACCGCGCGGGCCTGGTGGTGGTGGCCTCCATCGTCTTCCTCGTCTACGCCATCCTGGGCACCCTGACCAAGCTACTCATCCGCCTCAACATCACGTCCATGCGCGATTACGACTACTCGCTGCTTTTTGCTCTTGTGCTGTACTTTGCCCAGACGGCTTGCGTCGTTGCGGCTTGCAACCGTGGGCTGGGGGTACATCGGGATGATATCACGGCGGATGACTTTGAGCGGTATGGCAAGGTTAGTGAAGGAAAGTCGTTGCCTCGGCAAGTTGCTGACTTGCTGTTCTTGAATAGTTGATGTATGCCTCTCGTATCCTCGCCCCGTTCATCAGCGGCGCCGCCAAAATATCTCTCTGCCTCCTCATCCGACAAATCGACAACCAGGGGAAGCTGAACACGGCCAACATCGCCCTAGGCGGCCTCGTCCTCGTCTGGGTCGTCACAGGCTTCTTTTCCATCGTTTTTCAGTGCCCGTTGCCGACGCCTTGGCTTGCAGAGAGTTACGCGCAGTGCACAAACTACGGCCCCATTTACGTCTACAATGGCATCATGGATATTCTCACGGATCTCGCCTTGTGCATTCTGCCTGTGGCCATGATGTGGCACGTTCAGACTACACCGAGGAGAAAGGCTATTGTCATGGGCCTTTTTGGAACTCGCATCATGTTTGTTGTCCCCAATTTCTTGACTGAACTGAAGTGCTGACTTTCTCTAGTGTGCCCATCGTGACTATCCCAAGTCTCACAAACGCCCATTACCTCTTCCAAGATTATTCTGACCCCACCTGGCTTGCCGTATCGAGAACCATCTGGTTTCAAATCTCACTTGGGCTTTCTGTGCTCACCGTCTGCATCCCCAGCCTCAAGGGCGTCATCGACAGTCTTCTCGGCTCCACCGCCGTTGCAGCTATCCAAGCCCCCTACGACCTCAAGAGCAGCGACAAGCGGAGCGGCCTCGAACTCACGCTGATCCCCGATTCCAGCAAGAACGCATCACATAATATTATCAGCGGCGGTGGCCGACTCAAGATGAGTTCCAAGGGCAAGTCTGCCGACCGTTCAGGATGGCAATCTGTCGATCGCTCTGGATGGCACTCGGACCGCGAGACGGCGACGAAGCGCGGAGGAAGCGAGAGGATGAGCGGCAGCGAGAGTGTGCGGAAGCTAACGGAGGGCGTCATCGTAGTGCGAGACGAGTTTGAGATCCACTACGACGAGGGGAGGGCGTCGACATCGCGGGCCGGTTCGCATGGATCTTCAGATGCCGGATATCGGATGTAGAATCTGAATATCCAGTTTATCCAATATATGAAAAACTTTTGATCGTCAACACAAGTGCCTACTGCCGGGTTCCGGCAACGCAATCCCTGCTATCGATGGCCTAAAATTCTACCATCCCGCTCTTCGGGACCGTGATGGGTGTTTTGTTTGGTCATGCAAGGGAAATTTCTGCAGCGTCTCAGCGGCAGAGGGTAGACAAGGATGTATTCAGGACAGGGGTCTTTAAAAAGTCCGATTAACAACTGCAAAACGCCCACGGTTCCACTTTCACCGAAGCGAAGTCTGCTGGGATCGGAGCCAGGACGTTGAAAGAGACGACCAGTGAGTAAATGGTTAGAGCATGTGGATGAATTGCTTTTTACCCCGTGCTACCGAGTCTTACTGCACTTTCTATGTATTTACATGGATGTGGAAAACCCACAGGCGAGTAATGCAAGGACAGGCCGCCCAGTGTCCGCAATGGCCCTGCGGTATTAAACCGACCTGTGAGAACTAGCGAAGAAGAAAAAGCAAGCAATCTGCAACTATGCTTTAGTTAGCAACTCGCCCTCAAGCTAACCCTTTATTCAATGCTACACGCCTTGAGACGCGCCATGCGACCCGTTGGTCCGTCGTTTGTTCGCTTGCGGCCGTCTTTGGCGTCCGGTTACGGCAATAAGCCGTATCTCCTGGACGAACTAAGATGCCAGGATCAAGACAGACGGCAGAGCAAGCTACACTCTCACCGGATTGCTGGACATGGACAACTGGTACTCTAGCTCCGCATCGTCACCGTCAGACTACGAAAACCGAGAGGCGCGCCGCCCCACAGAGGCGCTTCTTGGTATCATGGGTTCGAGGATTTATGGGCTCATTCTCTCATAGGGGTTCGTAGGCTTACCGTCGTGATGGGTTTTGTGCCAAACACTTTGCTTCTTTCTTTGGCTTAACAATCAACGCACCTGAACCGTCGGAAATGCTTCCGTGCAAGTAACTGCCCCTTGTATCTCCCAATAGCTGGGGCTAAGTCGGTTTCTTCCAGGACTCTCCTCTGCTCCCCACACCATGGAGTCTGACGATCGCCTGTTTGCCGAGACGGAACCGCTGCTCTCAGACATCGAGGAGGAAGACGGCCATGATGAGTGCCCGAAGTCTGAGACGCAGACCCTGGGGTCGGAGCTGCAGCTGCTCGCCGAGTACTCGCTGCCTCTCATCGCCACGTATCTCCTACAGTACTCCTTTACCGTCATCACGACTTTGGTGGCTGGCCGCCTCGGCACCAATGACCTGGCTGCGGCGAGTGTCGGCGTCACGACTATGAATATTGTCGGCCTCGCCATCTTCGAGGGCATGGCGACGGCCCTCGACACGCTCTGCGCCCAGGCGTACGGGTCTGGCAACGTCACCGGTGTCGGCTTGCATGTCCAGAGGATGCTACTGTTAATGGCCCTCGTTTGTATCCCCGTCGGTGCCACATGGCTCTGCTCCGCGTCCATCATCGCCGTCTTCATCCCGCAGCGTCACCTCGCCGTGCGTGCCGGCTCCTTTTTACGCGTCAGCCTTGTTGGACTCCCTGGGTACGCTGTTTTTGAAGCTGGCAAGCGCTTCCTCCAGGCCCAGGGGGACTTCAAGGCCGGAATGGCGGTGCTACTCGTGTGTGCGCCGGTGAATGCGCTGCTGAGCTGGCTCTTTGCCTTTCGACTGGGAATGGGCCTCGACGGCGCAGCTCTCGGGGCGGCCCTTGCCAACGACCTTCGACCGATCCTCCTCCTCCTATATATCGCCTTCAACAAGTCATCACACCAATGCTGGGGTGGACTCTCCCGCAAGGCTTTTCACGGATGGGGTGCCATGATCCGGCTGTCGGCTGCAGGATCAGCAGTCACCTTGGCCGAGTGGGCGGCCTTTGAAATCTTGACGTTTAGTACATCGTACATCAGCACGCTCCATCTTGCCGCGCAGACAATCTTGACGACGACGTCTGTGGTTGTATGGCACGTTCCATTCTCCGTCAGTGTAGCTGTGAGCACACGTATCGGGCACTTGATCGGGGCAGGTCTGGTCCCGAATGCTCGGCGAGCCACTCTCCTCTATGCCGTCTGCTTCACTGCCATCGGCGTATTTGACGGCGCTCTTCTGGTGACCCTGCGTAACCACATTAGCCTCGTGTTCTCTAAAGACGTGGCCATTCGTGAGCTTGTCACCAAGGCAATGTTTGCTGTAGGCGCATTCCAAGTCATTGACTCTATTCTGTGCGGATGCAACGGTATTCTGCGTGGTCTCGGGCGCCAATCGGTAGCTGCGTGGGTGGTCTTCGCTGTCAATTACCTTGTGGCTGTCCCGTTCGCAATCTGGCTCGAGCTAGGGCCTTTGCACATGGGGTTAAATGGTGTATGGGTCGGTCTTGGGTCCGGAATGGTTATTATCGGCGCCATAGAGGTTGTCTACATGAGGGTCATAGACTGGCAAACGTGTGTGGACGACTCCAAGTCGGGCGAGTAGAAGTAGCGATCTTTATTAGGTATCAGCAAGTATCAGTGTTCAGTCGACGCGGGCTATGAATAGCATGAGCCCAATGCTCGTATAAATTGGAAGCAGTTGCTTAAACTTGAGTCTTCACTCTTGTCGAGAGTCTAGATGCGAGGCATATGAACGCAGATGCCTATAAATATCTCTCTTCACTGCATCCATTCATGGCTAATTGTGTTTCTAGGGACTTCAGTATTGCCTCATTCCAGGTTCACCAATATTATTGCGTTCGTCGTTTATTTGACGTATCAAAACCGGTAGAAGAGATCTTTTTACGGCCGGTACTCTTACGACAAACCAACCGCTCATCCCGGCACCTTGGAAACGCCACGTTCAAGATGCCGCCTCCACGATGGATTCCACCATTGGGGCCCAACCTAATAAACAGACCCCTAGCCAAATAAAAATAGATGTTGCACGACCAACAACCGTATCAATAGCTCACTAAAGCCATGTCTCAGATGCCTCCTGCAGAAGTGTTTCCACTTCCCAAGCCTCAATTCGTAGCACGGCCGTCACTACTTATGTGCCTCTTCAGACCAATGCAAGCCTGCGCAAGGATGTTGACACAATTTTCCGTTTGTCTCAAGAAATCCCCGACCAAAGGGGTATGCTCTCAAATGACGCGTTGTTGATCTATTAGAGTGCATAGTTTTGTTTCCGATCTTGCGCTGTACTGACTTTGGCGGGATGCAGTCTTAAGCATACGGAGTACATGTACAGGTATTATAGATATGATCTGCCCTGAAAAGTAGGAACAACATAGAAGGATAGTAAGCAAGAATGACCAATCATAGTAGAGAGTTACATAATTAAACGACCAGTTTGAAGTGCACTGTTTCGATGCCATGTGGTCTGCAAACTGGTCAAGTGTTAGGTTGTATATCTTCAACGCATCAATACAGCCCAAGATTCATTCAGCCAGCATGCTCATCAACTTCGGCATCCATCTCTTCATATTTTTCCAGTACAGGCTCTGAATAATTTTCATCGCTCATTAAACCTGCATTTATTGTGTACACTAACAGTCTACGCGGAATTTAGAAGGGTTTCGTTGCCTGGCGCAAACAGCGAGTACCGGGACCAGCTGCGGCTTAGATTATCTTAAAGGGCTAAGTCTAGTGTTGACAAGCCACTTTCAGCATGTAGGAAGTCTCAACGATGGACTTGTGGTGTCATGGACTGTCACTCGAGCTTGAAAGAGAAGACTTAGAGACTGCGCCAACAGTGGCTTTTACCCAAAGGAGGATGCATGCCTCTCAGTAAGGCGGTTAGAGTCAAATGCCTTACCTAAAAGCATTCAAGCATCACTCAGCCCCTTCTGGTTGCAAAATCTAGCAAAAATGGCGTCCTCCAGTGCGCTTTTCTCAAGGTCACGAAGACGCTTCAAGCAGTGTTCAAGCCACCAAGTCAAGCTAGACCGAATATCCACAAGAGGCACAATTTTTGGCCATAGCTGCGTCCAGAAACACGGAATTAGCCTCTAACCATAGGGATACGCTTATATCTCTCTAGACTAGCCCACCCGCTTGTCGATGGTGGCATGAAGCTTTAGGATGATGATTGGCCGCCTTGTGTTAGCACACGACCTAGCCTCTAAAGAAGAGAGTCGAGGACACAGCTCTTGCTGCAGAGAAATAGCTGGGTGGCTCAATGGGCTGTGCCCTGGAATCTGGTTCTATTTTTGGGCGAAAACACAGCCCTGCCAGTCGCTTTTGGGGGAAGAATGCCTAAGCTAACTGTCACTATGTCGGATGGCCGTTGGTTTGATGATGGCTGTGCTCGACGATGCTAACAATGTTTGTGGTTTGAACATTTATATAAACGACCTGGAGATGCACACCAGAAATATGTTCCTCATCACAACTCAACAGTTCATCATCTATCCACCTTGAACACATCCACACTAGCTTTAATCATCTTCAACACAGCTTCCCAGTTCGCCCATCTGTCAACACCCACAGCAACATTCATCAACCTCAACACCTTAACGCCTTTTCCATCTCTTCAAAATGCTCTTCAAGGCCATCATCTCAGCGACCATCGCTGCCTCATCTGCCTTCGCAGCTCCCATCGAGACTCGCTCCACAACCTCCATCGCACCTTCAGCAATGTGGACGTACCAAGTCGATTCCGGAGCCATCTTGTCCTCGACGCTTGGCGACGTATGCAAGGGCACCGGCAACGGCGGCAAAGACACAACGACGCTCTTGACATTCACTTACCCGGAGGACGTCCTCGGCAAGCAGTGCCAGTTCGAATTCTCTCTCGATGCCACCAGCGGACTCGCGGGCAGCAAGAAGCTCGACGTCTACTCTAGCAGCAACCCGGCTCCGGGACCTACGACTGGTTGGGGTCCCGGAAACCAGCGCAACAGGCACCTGGGCCGCTTGTCGGTCGAGCTTTCTGCCGTGGCGACTTGGGATGCTACCTACGACACATATCTCACCACAAAGACTCCTTGCAAGGCTGGCGGAACTACCGAGGGGTTTGAGCTGGTTGGAGTTTACGACAACGACTCAATCGGCTGGAGCTCTAGCACTGGGGCTGGCCTGCGCATCATCGTCTCCTAGACTTGGCTCTGTCCTCGGCGAGACTTGGCATTTATATCGAATTATTACGACGTTGGCATGCTCACCTTTAGAACTTGGGCGAGGAATTGGTGGAAGCACAGGCATCTGATTGGAGTTTTCATTAGGGCGACACATTAGACAAGCGATTCATTATATACATCTCAATTTGGGAGGTCTTAGAACTTATTCATAGAAGCAAAAGATCATTTCTTACACTTCAATCATTTTCTCACTTTGGTGATGGTCAATCTGCGTTTCATGGCTATCCTCCTCAGCATGCGACTGCATGCAAGGTTTCACGAACTTCATCCCAACCAAGATCGATGTACTCAGATTGCGAGTTTAACACCGTAGAGTCTATCCCAGAACGTCATTCTCTCTGGCGCAGGGCCACTCGTCACAACCATAGGATGCTTCTCCCAAGTCGTTGTATTCAAGCCAGACCCTAGGACCGGCCAAGCCTCTTCAGCATCAGGCCGACCAGTTCTCACAAAGCTCAGCCAAACTTGCTTCATCTTTGTAGACAGATCCCAGTCAACGTCCCTCCAATCCCAATCGCGCATTCCAAGGTTCCCAAAGGCGTACAAGACATCGGCGACATGGAAGGCCCTTGCATATCCCCCCTCTGCTGAGTCTTTTGGGGTTGGTGGAGCGTGCAGAAAGCGGTAGTACCATGCTGGAGATGACAGCCTCTCGGCCTGTAGTCGGGCAGAGCTCCACGTGGACCAGATGAAGATTTGGTCTTGAATAAAATCCCAGCTAGCAAATCTCGCCTGTTCATCAGTTTCAGCAGGGTAGAGTGCCAAAATCTCTTCGGTGTGGCTGGGAAAGGTTGCGGAAATGTAGGCAGAGTAATCTACCACGGTCTTGATATGAGGTAAGCCCGAAGCCTCGTTTCCTGTGTTGCTGGCTAGCATGGGGACATCGATGATTGTACCGGATAGGAAGGCTTGCAGCGGAGTCTCTTTCAGGACGTATCCATCCACGATGGGGTAACCCGTGTCGAAAACATGCATACTCAGTTTTGCTCCAGGAAACTGGTCGAGTGACCAACAACCCTTTACTCGAGGCACTGTTACGTATAATTAGCTTTTGTTAGATATTATTCAGGAGATAATTTTAAGACAAACTGTTTCCATAGTAGGGGAGGGTGGTGATGGATGGAAAGATGTTTGATAAGCCGATTGAGTAGGGATGGGCTTACGTGTGGCTGATCGAATGCTATCTGCAGGCAGCTTTCGCATCTCGGATATAGATGAGGCCCCAATCAACTCTACCAGTTCGGTTCCAGCCTGCTCTGCAGCAGCTAACGTAGAGAAACTGGACGGGTGCCCTTCTCCATCAGAAGGAGGAGTCACGCCCGACCCGCTCATGGCGATGACTTTCGAAAACAGTCCTTTTGCCAACGCTGAAGCCCGCAATGCGTTGACGCTGTTGGCACCAGCCGAGACGCCAGCCAAGGTCACGTTAGATGCATCTCCTCCAAAGGATCCAATATTTGTCTGAACCCACTTCAGAGCGGCAATTTGGTCCATGAGGCCGTAGTTGCCCGAGCTGCCTTGCGGGAACTCGGAGCTCAGGTCAGGATGGGCGAGGAAGCCGAAGCGGCCCAGGCGCCAGTTCATGGAGACGACGATGATTCCTTCGGCCGCGAGCACGGCGCCGTCGTACATCGAGTTGGATCCTGAACCAAACTGATGGGCTCCGAAATGAAGCCAGATAATGACGGGCTTATTGGTTTGCTCCACAGGTCCAGCCCACACGTTCAAGTAGAGGCAGTCCTCGCTGAAGTCGTCTTCGCCGCCAAAGTAGATAGAAGCGGGATTAGGTGGGTTTTGCAAACTGCTGGGTCCGTAATTCAGGGCCTTGCGTGTACCAGTCCAAGGTGCCACGGGCTGGGGCGGTCGCCATCGTAAATCTTCGAGGGGAGGAGCGGCGTAAGGGATTCCGAGGAATCGGCGAACTCCATGGGGTAGGTTGACGCCTTCTACGGTGCCGCTGTTGAGCGTGGCCAACGGCGAATCCGATGTTTGGGACATTTTGGCAGTGAGTTTGATGATTGCTGAAAGAGAGCAAGCAGTCGTGAGATTGTGTCAACAGAGGTGTTGTGTGGCCACCCCCAATGATTCTACGGAGGCCAAGCTGTATACCGGTGTGCCTCTTGAGTCGGTCAGGTTTAACTACGTTGTGAGGGGGTTTGATATGACTCCGACCGTTCCGCATCCATCCTTGAACTGATGCTGACTGTGTTGGTTCCTTGCGTTGGTTGACGGTATTGTGGGTTTGCTGCGGCTTACTGTTGGAAAGCCACTCCTGATTGGATTCTGCCGGAGAAGCAGAGGAACTGAAACCGGACATTGACAAAAAGCCGGACGCGAGCATCCCACTCGGACCCGATTTGGTGCGAGAGTTGCTTTTCTAAGCAAGAGCAATAGAGATCACTTAGGCGAACGGGCAAAAAGTTGCACCGTTGTGCGCGATTGGGGAGCTTCAGCTAGGCTATTTTAAATACTCTCAAATTCTTCACATGTTGGAATGAGCATGAGCCGATTTGGTTTGATTTTTTGGGACTTTGCGTCTCGCCTTTTAGGTAATTCCCCGCGCTATCCTCTCGCGCTGTCGGAACATGAGCCATGGCAGGTTCTTGCCAAATGAGCATGACTTCCGAAAGTAATCAATATGGCGAAGAGGAAAGTTGCCGATCGTCAGAGAACTATGAATGTGAAAGTTGCTTGTATCTATTCACTGTGCATGTCGATGCCGAGGCACTTGATAGCTCCATACGCCGAAGTCGATGAAATGAAAAAAAGAATTCAGTGTTTGGGGTTCACGTTTTGATAAAGACACCAGAAAGAGTGTGTGGAAACCGAACCTGTCAGCATTTTTCTAATAAATTGGCGTTTTTTCTTCAGCTGGGGAAATGGTTCAGAAGCTACGTGCAGTGATGTATATATCATGATTGAGCGACAAATCTGATCGAGCCATGATGGCCACGCTTTTCGTCTCGCATTTCTCAGACCAACGAATAGCACTGGACTTGGAAATGATGATTTTTAGAAATTTCATGAGATCTAGAGTGACGCTGAATATTGAAAGCTGAAAATGATGTGACATGGTTCGACACGCTTTGTTTAGGGAGGTTGATGCGGCAGGAGTCTACGAAGCGGGGTTCCAGGCCTGTCAGTGACTCGGATCTGTAGGCTACATTGCGCCGCTTGAAGCCGAAATATTCGGAGGCGGGGCCCGGAGCATCAGGTTCAGCAACAGGCACAACTAGACAGACTCAGCGTCTGAAAACGTGGGGAAGTCCCAATCAGAATACATGAGTTATTTGAAGAAGAATCACGCGCCAATGAATGGTTGATCTCGTGATGACTTGATGCATCATCTTCGCTTTATCGCACCTGCTACGGCAGCCGGGCCGGTGTCCGGGATCGGGATCGGGATGGCTTGCCGACACAACGAGAAAAGCGGCAGGGGTTTCCGTCTGACCCCCCAATGTGATGTGCCGTTGATTATATTAAACCACATGCCTGTCCGTGAGAATCACACGACTACGACTCACTACCGTACACTGTATCTGCTTTACTCCGTTTGAATATTCTCCGTCTTTAAGTCCAGACAGAACTGAGACACCACTAAACACATCAAAATGGTCTTCCCCAAAGTCCCTCCTAGTGGAGTCTGGTGTCCGGCTGTCACCCTCTTCGACCGGCAAACCGACACGCTGCTGCCCTCAGACCAGGCCAAATACTACGCATACCTCTCCAAGACAGGCCTCCGCGGGCTCGTCATCCTGGGCACCAACGCCGAGACGTTTCTGCTGACGCGGGAAGAGCGCAAGACGCTCGTCGGCATCGCCCGCAAGGCCATCGGCCCGGATTTTCCTATCATGGCCGGCGTCGGTGGCCACTCGACGGCCCAGGTGCTCGAGTACATTGCCGATGCCGCTGAAGCTGGCGCCAACTACGCCCTTGTCCTACCGCCGGCGTACTTTGGCAAGGCGACGACGCCTGCCGTCATCACCGACTTCTTCCTCGACGTGGCATCTAAAAGCGCGCTGCCCATCGTCATCTACAACTTCCCCGGCGTGTGCAACGGCGTCGACCTCGACTCGGCCATCATCGCCGACCTGGCCCGCAAGCACGCCAACATCGTCGGCGTCAAGCTGACGTGCGGCTCCGTCGCCAAAATCACTCGTCTGGCCGCCGAGCTGAAGCCCGAGGAGTTTGCCACCTTTGGCGGCCAGTCGGACTTTCTGATCGGCGGACTGAGCAGCGGCTCGGCGGGCTGCATTGCGGCTTTTGCCAACGTATTTCCCAAGAGCATCGTGCGCATCTACGACCTGTGGCAGGATGGCAAGATCGCCGAGGCGCTAGAGCTGCATAAGAAGGCGGCGCTGGCTGAGCAGCCGTGCAAGGCCGGCATTGCCGCAACAAAGTACGCGGCTGCCATTCACACGGCTAAGGCGGCTGGTATTGAGGATGCTCCGGCCAAAATGCAGCCCAGGAAGCCGTACGCTGAGCCGGCGCAGGCGGCCAAGGATAATGTCGTGTCGACAATGGCAGAGTTGGCCAAGATTGAGGCTTCTTTATCGATGATCAGACACGTTTAAATAGATGACAGCAGGGTTTCCCACTGCATACAGTTTCATATCTTGCTTGAATAGATGAAAGCAACCCGATGAAGTGGAGCTACATTCATATTACATGCGACTCTTCCACTGGGGAATATTTCTATTGGATGATAAATGAAAAGCAACTCGTCCTATTGTGCGAATTTGGAAATCGCACCACAGGTGTCTAGAGTTAGGATTTGCCTCGGTATTTATCCAGACTCATATTTGGAATAGCATCATCTCTTTCCGACTTTGTGCCAGGAACTCGCCCTTGTGATAGTGCGGACAGCAAATTCAGTAGCACTATGCACAACACGAATAGGATGAGGACTGTCCCACCATCTCCTATCTTTCCGATAATGAGGTGCTGTGAGACGCTTTAGTGAGATACCGTTTGCTTTGGGTAGTCCATGGAGATTCAGACTGATGTTCTCCTAGCCATCTATCTCGCGATAGCGCTTGGGGTGTATGATGAGGCTTTGATACGGTGAATTTAGCTAACGCTGAAGATATTGGATTGAATTATTTACATGATAGAAATGGTATCAGATCAACCCATCACTGAATATAGGTGTAGTCTTACCAAGCGACCATCATCTGAGTTCAGTGATTGAGCTAAAACTAGACTGGAGTCGATGCTCATGCTCGAGGCCATCCATTCAAGCGACGAAGGGGGATTGCCCGGTATCCAAGAACCCAGGTACCGAAGCTCGACGTCAGGTTGGCTCTTGAACCAGCGTTGCTTCTCAGTGATCTCAAGTGATTGGGACGTCATAACTGTTTAAATTAGCCTAGGTCCAGCAGAGAAATCATCCCCCAGAAGCCATGAAACCGGGTAGGTAGCTACAGATATATATCTTTAAAGGCGGAGCTATATATCACCTGATCCCGTAACAGTCATTGTCACTAGCATAATAAGGTTGTCCGCGCGAAAATACTGCACTATTTTCCAATTTCCGTGTTGGGACAATGGAAAAGTGGACACAAGTGAGGCTGACGATAGGACAATCCAGTTGGTCAATGAGAGCTGGACTATGATGGGGGGGCTCAAGGTAGCCAATTTAGGAGAACGGAATTGCTTCTACTGACCGCCTTAGGCATCTCGTGGGTGAAATATCCAATCAAGCTCAGGCCAAAATCCCCGGATATGCCCTGCTGCCTGTTGTGACAGAGCCTCAATTGACCAAGCTCAGCCAACGTCCACGTGTACAAAAAATAGATAGAAGGCCCAGTGATGCTTTTAGACTTGTTTCTGCTTCCCATCGGCGCAAAATGCCTTGTCAAAAAATTGCGAAAAGTCATGTTTAACAAGTCAAACACAAGTGCGAGTGCGAGCCCGAGTAATCTCCCGATTCGATGAGGTGAACCACGAAAGCCGCGGGCCACATCCATCGCTCCTGAACAGTGGGATCAGCACAAGGAGCTGCTCTGTGAATCGTACCAGCGCATGGAGCTGGCAAATCTTATGGTCTTCGTGAGATTGAAGCATGGTTTTACTCCCAGGTCTGTGGCCCTGTGATGGACGCCGGGAGCCAGAGCTCCTCGGTCAACGTGAAGCCAGCGTAGATACCGCTCTGTTAACTATTGTGCAGCCGTCGACAGTATGTCTCACAATTTGAGAAGTGGGGATTTCTCAAGTATCTTAAATGCACTTGGCCTCAGAGTCAATCGAGCGACATCTGGGTAAGATGGGACCTTGCAGATCACCATCAGCCCCTCAACCAATGTCAGAGGCGAATTCACCGAGGAAACAACCGCGTATCGACGGCAACCTACCTGAATTCAGTGAGGGCAGGCTTCATCCGCCCCCTATTCCTCCCAAAAATGGAGGAAAATTGCATTCTTTTGTCGCCGCAAGGATGGGCAACTCCCCGAAAGCCGCAGAGGTCGGGGAGTGCTCTGGACCGGTGCTTCCGCCGTTGTGGGCAGATGAAGGGGAGGCGATGATGAGCCGGCGAAAGACGAAGATAAGCCATATCCTCCTCCAGACGCTGAATACACTCTTACAGCCCTATTACTACAGGGCGAGAGTGGACGATCAGCACTGATAGAATCAAGCCTACCTAATACGTCATTTGAACTCTTGCCCGAGCTGCTGCAGCCAATCTCAACCGGTCTCCAACTCTATAGACTACTCAACGACGAAGAATATCGACGGATTTTGCCTCCGAGTTTTGCCTCCGAGTTTCGATGAGGTTCGCGACATGAAGCTCGCAGCGGACCTGCTCTTCGCCACCGACTGCCACGAGGACAGCTTTGGGCTCTACGTTGAGCTTCTCAAGTCACTGAAACAATCTGCCGAATTTCCTGACTGGATGACGGTTTCGGCAATGCTTGGCTGTGCGCGCTCAGCCCGTGGGCCAATCTAGATCCCAATTGCTAAGAGCTTGTTAAAGGGCAGGCTCGCTGCGAAGCTAGCATATTCTGTGGGTACTGAAGAGGCGTTTTTATGTCACCTGTTGCTTGCGGAATTATTGATCAAAGAAGGGAGGGAGGACGACGCCTAGGTGCAACAAAGACTGGCTATGCGATCTAAGGTCATTGACCAAAGCTCGCCCACGTCTCTGACCTCAAGCAATGGGCCGTGGCGCCTTCTCGATCTCGGTGTGTCAAACTATCGTGGTCGGTTGACTGCCGAGACCTGGAAAGCTGTATTGAATGCTGGAGAGGACCTGCTGCCGTGGACGATGGAGCAGACAGACTACAGACAAAACATCACAACCCTGCGGGCCTGTCAGCAGTGGTGTGAGAAGTCTCTGTAGCAAGACTTCACGGTCTATGGGTCATGGAAGAACTTGCAAAGTTCTGACCGTAAGGCGGAAAAAAAGTTGGAGTTGCTCGCCTTAGTATGCTAATTGTGGAAACGGATGCAACGCAGGTACCACGGCGCCAAGTCAGCAGGACAACCACCTGAATGGGTCAAGGACGCGGAACTGACACTGGGGATTTCATCAACGGAACTCCTCGCCATTGTCTGCATGATGATGCTGGAGGCTTGCCCCATCAGCCCAATCCCTACTGTGTATGTAGGGAGTGTGTTCATCTTCAACATCAAGCAACAGTTTGCCCGCTATGCTTCGGGCCGGGCAAGTCAAGGAGCTCGTATCCTGAGCGAGTTCCCAGACAGGAAGCTCATCAGAGAGTTTTGTAATACATCGACGGTACTGCAGAAATTGTTCAGCGAACGTGCAACTGCGGATGCTCAGTCACGCCAGGAGCTTCTCCGCGATTACATACGCTTGTACGTGGAGGATAGCTTGCTCGTCATCCTGCCCGACAAGCCACCGTTTACTCTCGAGGAAGAACTGCAACGAGTCTCTCCCCTCGTGTCCGTCGCTGAATTGGGTGATGAAGCGACTAGAGTCTTGTCATTAGCCCTTTCAACCATGACTTCCTCCCTCGGTTCAAAGGACTTTGCCGAGTTCCGATCGCTCACGAATCAAATCAAAGTCGATCTGGAGGACTCATTCAGCCGCCTGTCACTGGAGCCTCTGCCGAAGTAGATCGGGATGTCTGAGTCCAGCATACTCAAGCTCCTCGTCTGATCGAACCACATGCTAAGAGACGATCGACACGTTCGTTACCAGGAACACCCGAGGCGACGGGACATACGCTCTACAAGTGCAACCGACGAAAGTTTCGCAAAAGCATTGGCCGTACCCCGCAATTGGGGGCTAGGGGTTGTTGATCCTGGATCGATCCTTGTCCGGACTGGCTCTCCTCATGCCAGGCAGGCACTTCGACTTTAGTGGCTTTAACAGCGTCACGTCTTAAGCCCAGAGATATCAATCTACACCTAGCTTAACAGAGGCGTTGTCTAGAGGATCTTCAATATCTTGACTCTTCTTTGCTGCTGGAAGGAATAAATAACATCAGTAATCAGGATCACCTCTGACTCTTGAGCTGTCAGCCATCTAAGAGGTACACGGAACGAGGATCATTGGATGTCAGAATTGTTAAGTAGAGTAAAGCTTAGATCCACCTATAGGTAATGAATCTCGTCCTAAAGAATATAATGAGTCTAGCTTGGTGCTCACGCATGCTCAACCTCCTTGGTGGAAGCCGCAGCCTTTTCCTGAGCCTGGATCTTGGCGATACCAGCAGCTGAATCGGCTCCGTCGAAGAGGACAGCAATTTCTTCCAAAGTTGGGCCCATTGTCTCCACGAAAAAGAAGTAGATGACCAGGCATTCGATGACAAGCCTAAAAAGGATAAAATTAGCTATGGCTCAGGTCACGGGACAGGGCTTGGAACTTACACGACAATGTAGACAAAGTAGAACCGCCACTGCAGGGACTCCAGTCCAAGCGGGTTGACGTATTGGTTAAACACACCGCTCAGCGCAGTGAAGCAGAAACAAAGAGTTAATCCCTTGGCGCGGATGTTGTAAGGCAAAATCTCAACCGTGTACGAGACGGTGAGGCCGGGCCACGCGGCACCGGCGACGCCGTAGAAGAGGAAGATCATAGCCACGACGGCGATGCCGGCTGACGACGATTCGGTCTTGGCGTATACGGCGCTGCAGGCTGTCCAGATGGAAAAGGAGATGAGCATGCCCACGCCGGCAAAGAGGAACAGGACGCGGCGGCCGATTCGGTCGACGAAGAAGGCGGCGAAGAGGGATACTAGCCAGCACCAGATGGTGAGGCCTCCGTTGATGTAGGATTGGGTGATGGAGCTAAGACAGTTTATTAGAAGGAGTTTATCCATTATGGTGTCGAAAACTTACTCGGTGATGCCGATAGTGTTGAGAATGCTAGAAAGCTGTATCACCGTAGAGTCAGTATCAAGCATGCAGCGTGGATCCTCAGAGCGCCTACATAGTACGAGACGAGTCCGTTGCCACTGCACTGAGAGAAGATGGCCGTGGCAATAATCAGACCGCACCTCTTGCGGTTTCCCTTTGTCCGAACCAGCTCCATCCAGCCGTTGCTCGACGACGACTCGCGCTCCAGTCGCAGAGTGTTGGTGATTTCGGAAAACTCCCAGCGCACAAAGTCGTCGTCCTGGTCGCCGTTGCCGTGGTACTTGACGAGCACCTGGCGCGCCTCTTCCTCGCGGCCCTTGCTGATGAGCCATCGCGGGCTTTCGGGGACGAACCACACGGCGAGCAGCTGGATACCCGGCATCATGCACTGCAAACCCGTGGGCAGAACCCATTGGATGTTGCCCGTCTGGTTCTTCAGCGTGCCGAAGCACGTCCAGGCCGCGATAATGCTGCCTAGGTACCACAGCGTGTTGTAGATAGTCGTGACGCGGCCGCGGTGGCGCGGGTGCGAGACCTCGGTGATGAGCAAGGGACACGTCGCGTTGGAGATGTTGGACCCAGCGCCCATGATGAACCGGCCCGCGAGGTACATGGCGTCTCGGCCGGAATGCGAGGACCGCGGGAAGCATTGGAGCAGGGCGCCGATGATGACGAGCACACAGCCCACGGCGGTGCCCTTTTTGCGGCCGAGGCCGTCGGCGACGTACGGCGCGAAGAGGAGCACGAAGAGGCCGCCGAAGCCGGGGAAGGCTCCAAAGATGCCGAGACGACTACCGGTGGGATGATCGAAGACTATGAGAGGGAGTTTCAGTCAGTGGGGGTGAAGCCTACGACTCTTCTTCAAGTCCGTCAACATACAATTCTGCCACGAATCCATCGTCTGCAGCCCATTCAACAGACTGCCGTCGTATCCCAGCGTCGTCGAGCCGAGAAACAGAAACACCATCATGCCGTACAGCTTGCGCAGCTCCGTCTGCTTCCAGATGGGCAGCGTCGAGCCTTGCGGCACTTGGTCGTCGTGGCCGCGGAACGAGTCGACGTGGTCGACCTGTGTCTCCTTGGACTTCATGATGCTGTGTTTGGTTGGATGAATGGGATGAAGAGTGATACTCTAGATGTTCCTGGTCTCGACAAGGGGAGGCGCGTAACGGCAGCACTTTATATCTTTCCGCCGGGGGTCGTCGAGGCGAATAGATCTTGTTAGTCAAACAGCACAGGAAGAAGCCCCCCGTCTGGGAAAAGTCAGGCTACGGCAATAAACCCTTGCTTGGCTTCTGGTCCTTGCTTGCTCTTCCGGCCCTTGTAACAAACGCACGCGATGATGGACCATGTGAGTCCCCCCCAGAGCCCATGTTTCCCGAAAACCTGAAGGTTGCAACGCCAGCCATTAGCGGTGCTCGTCCCCCCCATGGGGAAATCAGAACAAAGAATGATGGGGAGATGTGTGGGAACGCGTTTTTCCCTGCTAGGCCGGATGAAGCCTGTGGATCCGTGGATCCGGCTCATGACAAGTTCATGCCTTGGTGGTGAGCGGACGGACATTCATTGGAGCGCAAGGGAAGAGTCGGTGGAGTCGAGTCAGTTATTTTTGCGGGGTTTTGAGGAACGAGAGGCATCTGGTGATATGTATTTCCGATGTTTCTGCGCCTTTCTGCACTAAATGAGAGAGTCATAACTAGGGCGACGTTCCCCGATATTTCTCCTCGGATGTTTCTTTCATGCCTTGTCGATCTCTCTCATCCTGTCTTTCTACAATGACCCACAAACTTGACTCGAAGAGCCATGGATACGACAACCCCAGCCCCCTCGCGATCAACCGCCAGGACCAAATCCGGCAAGAATCAGAATGCCTGCGATGCATGTCGGTCTCGCAAAGTGCGGGTTAGTGTTCTAGTGGGTCTGTGAGAGGCGACGATGCTGATGAATTGTGCCAGTGCATCTACGACGGCGAGAACCTGACCTGTCAGGGCTGCCTCTTTCTCGAGATCAATTGCACGAGGCAGCGGCCGAGGAGAAAACGCGGGCCCCCGAATAGGTTCGCCTTGCCATAAACCATAGCCACATGAGATGTGGAATGTTCGGCATGAATACAGCCCTGCTAACGCATCAATCCTGCGTCTAGACATGCACAGCTACCGGAGCGAATCGTAGGGGCTGAGGCTGCATCTCCCACGCCGGGCGTCCAGTTGATGGCCCTGGCGAACCCGGCTTTGTTGAATGCTTCTCTCTCCAACCCGTCTTTGGCTGTTGTTTCCCTCTCTAACCAGTCTCTGTCAAACATCTCTCTCTCCAACCCATCCCTCTCCACAGCCTCCCTCTCCAACGCCTCTCCACTCTCACACACAAGCCCCGGCGTCGTCGCAGCATCTCCCTGCAGCAGCGGCAGCACCAGACCACCAAGAGAGCCAAGCATCCTCCAGCCAGGCCCCTGGCTCGGCTCCTTTGCCCCAGATGCCGTCGTCTCGCGCATGCTCGGCCACTGGTTCGACAAGGTCCACCCCGTGGCTCCGATCCTGCTCCGGCGGCGGTTCATGCGGCGTCTCCGCAACGGCGATGCCGGCACCGACAGGCAGTTTTGCGGGCTGGTTGTGAGTGTGTGTGCAGCTGTCGCGGCGACATTGCCACGCGAGGATCATAGCTCGGTGACGGTAAGCCGTTGCTTGGAGTTTATCGAGCACAACAACCTCCTTGCCAGCGGCTTTGCCCTCAAGGCGTACTCGCTCGACTGGTGCATCGCAATGTACAACCTGGGCACAGCCATGGGCGCTGTCTCGGACTCGGGGCTCGGCGACATGAGATCCTTTCACGCCACGTCCGAAGCGGCGGCTGGAGTACGATATCTCGCGTATTATTGTACCCACGACCTGGATAATGCGGAGAAGCAGCTGCTCAAGCGGCTGTTCTGGCTCTTGTTTGCAGCGTCTTGGTACGTCTCCACGGTTGCTCTCGATCCACCTTCTCCATGCTCATCATGTGTCTGGCTGCAGTAGTGCCAACATCCTCGGACGACTCCCCATCAGCCTGCTCTCGCAGGAACTCATAGATAGCATCCCGCGGCCGCTGGACCTCACCGATGATCAAATGGAGCCGCAAGGCCTGCTGGAATCAGATCATCACGTAGCATGGTATGGCGACAGCACCAGCTACGTACCAGGCCTCAATTCCCTCAGCGACCTGTTCAAGGTATGGCACGAGGTCCAGCTAACACCACCTACCCCTGACCCGTCGGCCTGTCTCGGCAGATACCTGTCCAGGGTGCAGCAAGTCATCGACAACCTGCCTCCAGAACTACGATGGCGCGGCGGTCTATCCCGCCCTCCCAGCGTGACGCAAGGGCATGAAGTACAAATTGCAAACATCTTCATCACCAGCCTGCACGTACGGTCCAACCTCCTCCAAAAGCTGGACCCTTCGCGGCGCAGCGTCCTCGAGCACCAGCGCATCGTCGACGACCTGCTCGAGATCCTGTACCACCTGCCCCAGGCCGTCTTCAACGCCAACGGCAGTAGCGTCGTCCCCAAGATCCGGGACATTGGCGCCGCCTACCTCGAACAGGTGGAGAAGGGCGGAACGGGCGAGGCGGACGGTGACAGCGCCAGGGGCAAGCTGGAGCGGCTGCTAAGGAAACTCGACGATCTAGATTGCTGGCAGGGGCTTGGAGTTCTCGAGGCCATCCAGCCGGGTCATGTTGGCAGCGTCTACAGCGTCGATACTCCAGCTTCGGACCTCAGTATGGGTGGTAGCAGCGGGTTGTAGTTAGTAGCATGACATGACTAGAGACCTACGACTTTAAGCAGGGATGAAACCAGCTGAACCCGTTAAACTGGGCCTAGTTAATACGAAGTTTCTCCATGGAGAAATGCTTCTCCACTCCCTCATGCAGCCCATGGTGGAGATGGCAGTCCACGTTACCCCAGTGTCCACTCCAGAACCATAGTCTTCCTACCCCGTGGTATCATTGCATGTCATCTAATCCTGACGTGTGGGCTTCGATCAAGTCCGGAGTAAATGCGTCTGGGGAGAATCTTTTAGCTTGGCTTCTTCCTGACCTCATCCTGCGACCCATGATGATCTTTGTTCCCCATCTCTGCTCTCTATTTTATCCGACTCGCTCTCCCATCGCTGCCGTCTTCATCATTCATTCTTGCACACTTTCACCCCTGTACATGTCCAATTTGTACAGTTTCATTTCTGTGCACTTCCTTTCCCTTGCCTCATCTCTCCAGCCGCCAGAATGACTGCAATTGAAGTCAAAGAGTCCATCGTGGCTCAAGTCCAGCCCTCGACACTTCCCCACCTCAGCCGCCTGGACAATGGCAACGTCCAGCTCATCGTCAAGGGCAAGCCGTTCCTCATGCTCTCAGGCGAGCTGCACAACTCGTCTCTCAGCTCGGCCAAGTTCATGAGCGAAGTCTGGCCCGCCATGAAGGCCCAGCATATCAACACGCTGCTCGGCTCCGTGACGTGGGAAACCATTGAGCCCAAGGAGGGCCACTTTGACTTTAGCGAGCTCGATCTCGTCCTCGCCGGCGCCCGCGAGCACGACATGCACCTTGTTCTTCTGTGGTTCGGCACTTACAAGAACGGCATCTCGACGTACGCTCCGGGCTGGGTCAAGCGTGATGTCAAGCGGTTCCCTCGCGTCCAGGTCCTCGAGGCCGGCGGCGTCAAGCGCACAGTCGAGATGGTGACGCCTCTCAGCAACGAGTGCTGCGAAGCCGACGGCCGAGCTTTCGCGGCGCTGATGCGCCACTTGGCCGAAGTTGATTCAGAGCACAATACCGTTCTCATGGTGCAAGTTGAGAACGAGACTGGTCTGCTGGGTGATTCTCGCGACCGCTCACAAAGAGCCAACAAGGCGTTTAACGAACCCGTGCCAGCCGACCTGCTGGAGTATCTGCACAAGACTGACGTCCATCCCCGGTTCAAGGAGCGCTTCTCAGATATCCCCGCTTCAGGCTCACATTCCTGGGACTCCGTCTTTGGCGCTGGGTCCGCTGCAAACGAAGCCTTCATGGCACATCACATCTCCTCCTTTGTCGGCCGCGTAGCAGCCGCCGGAAGAAAGGAATATCCCATCCCACTATACACCAACACATGGCTCAACTTCGACGACCCCTCTCAGCTAGACCTTAGAGGAGTCCCCATCGTCGTAGGAGGCGGAGCCGATGCCGGAGTCTATCCTTCCGGCGGACCTTGCCCCCATGTGCTGGACATTTGGCGACACAACACGCCAGCCCTGGACTTTCTCGCCCCTGATTTGTACTTTCATGACTACGAGACGGTGTGCAAGAACTACACTGAGCAAAAGAACCCCCTGTTTATCCCCGAGCAGCGACGGGACGAAAACGGCTCCCGGCGCGTGTGGCTGTCGTACGCAACATACGGAGGCCTCGGATCCAGCCCCTTTGGCATCGACACGGGCGCCGAAACCGTCGGCCGCGAGTTCAAGCTCCTCGACCAAACCAAAGACTTCCTCCTGGCCGCGGCCCCCGAAGACCGCATGGGCTTTTTCTTCGACGAGGAGCCCTGCGACCGCGTACCGGAGCGCTGGACGCGCGTCTTCGGCGACGTCGAAGTCATCATCGAACGCGCCTTTGTCTTCGGCAAGGCCGGCCCCGGCGGCGGCATGGTGATCCACCTCGGCGACGCCAAGTTCCTGCTCGTCGGCCGGGGCTTCAACGCGAGCTTCAAGAGCGCGCGCAAAGAAGCCACGTTTACGGGCATTTTGTGGGCGCACGAGAAGGAGGTCGACGAGCAGGGCAAGCTGCAGACGCTGCGTGTCTTCAACGGCGACGAGACGAGGAGTGGCGAGTTTGTTATTATGCCGAATGATGATCCGGACTATGGCGGCTTCCCCATTGCTGTTACGGTCCCGGCGAGGACGTGTATTGTGGAGGTCGAGGCGTATTGGTTGGCCGAGGAGGAGGATGACAGGTAGATCCGAGGCTGAGGACAAGATTGAACATATATAGATATTATTGTGAGATGATTGGATTTCAGTTATGAATTCAGATGGTGCTTTCACCAGGTTTAACAATCTCTCTGGAAACTCGTGTCGGTGCTCCCCTTCGCTGTCCTTTGCGTTCCAACGCGTACAGGAGCCAGGATCTAGTCAACTCCAACTGGTAATATTCTCGGCCTCAACATCTGCGCTTGCAGCCAGGATGCCAAGTAGGCACCAGATGCCCAAGTTGCTGCTTTTTTAATGACGACTCTATTGAATCGCAAGGCATATGTCATCATTTTTCTACTCTTCAACGAGGGGGTGGTAATCTGTGATTAATTGCTGCAGGGCAAGAATTCTTACTGCAATGGGAGTTGGTGTGAAAAGCTGCCATGTGTAGAGTCGATTTGCTACCTCCGGCCTCGATGTTCAGGTGTGGAAGTAACTGCGAGCAATAGAAAAAGGAGTGAAATCGTGTGCCAAGAATGCGCACGATATCTAGCGGACTAGAGAAAATCTTGGTCTAGCAAAGCGATGGAGAAGTTGCTTCTTCGTCAGTCAGTGCCTCCAGCAACTTTAGTAAGATCTTTAACCTCCACCAACAATCCAGACTTGATCGCAAAGGTCCACTCAGGTCATCTGAGCAAACTTATCCGCGTGTGTCGGTAGCGTGGTGAGTGGTGAAGCTGCCAATCGGGAGACTCGTCGGCTAGGCTTACCGCAGCGCCGGGACTACCTATGCGAGCAGATCTCCATCTAATCGACGCCCTAGCAGTGCATGTTCGACCCGGGAATGTGATAGACTACCCCGAAAATAGAAGAGCCGTCCTCATGGGGAACTCCTTTGGGTTTGCTAGCTGGCACCCGTAAATGACCTACCCTGTAGGAGGGATGATTAGTACGAAAAGCAGCTTTTTTCAGCCAGTGATTTGTTAGCTCTCGATAATAGTCTCTCGATGCATCTTCTAGTATATAGGGGAAGTCTTGGTTTGAAGTACAGCTATCTTGTTCTAATCAGATTCTGGGAGTGAAGAGTCATAAGGCTCAGATCGGTATCCCAATTTCTCGAATATGGCGATAAATGGCTTTCGATGACTAAGCGTCTACCCGCTTTTGCTGTGTCGTCATGCCGGAACTCTTTTTAATATTTCCGCGAAGTGTTCCCATCTTACGCGTTCTCACTTTACTGTCCTTGCCCTTATCAAAATTCCCACCTTGAACTGCGGGCTGTCGATGAACAAGGTTGGCGTGATTCTTGTCATTCTCGTTTCGATGGAGCTTCGGCTTCTTCATGTTATTAATAATCTACCCCTATCTCGGTCTGCGCTCATCAGCATCATCTTGTGCATCTGCCAATGGTTCTATAGCGACAACACTTTACAGATTTAACAGCCCATCGAAACTCGATTATCGATACAATCACCATGTTTTTGAGCTTCCAGATGTTCGTAGAATGACGTAGCCGCCTCATGTGGAGTCTCTGTTTCGACTACTCCGTAGAAGCCCAGAGTGGATCGAAGGCCCAGAAATGGTCCGACTTTTTCCCACTTGGTTCTATTCCCGGCCCCTGTTCGCGGCCACCGCCTCATGAATTCTGGCGGTTGACACCCAGTGATTTCTAATCACGACGGAGCCGCCTCGCTGGAACGGGCCACGGTCCCGCTGCGATTCTTGTCAACGCAGGACAACGGTGGGGCCGCAACTCCGTCCCAGCCCGCCGCATCTCCGTCGAAGACGCATAGAGCATAATCGAAGCTTCTGCCGAGGTTCCGTTACGTAGCAATAGGCCGAAAAAAGTCTTTGCACGGGCGGTGATGCTATCAAATCCCTGGTTTTAGCGGAGCTCGCGTGGCATTACTGGGTGTAGATGATGTGGAGGCGTGATTGCATGAGATTTCACAGTGGAGTTTGTCTCTGAACGCCCGATTGATTAGAAATAAGGCTGGCAGAGGCAGGTTTCATAACGAGTATATAGTTCCTTCTACAGACACCTGAGGGCTATTCTGTTCAAATCAACTCAAGTAACTAGCATCATCTTGTCTCCTTGCATCCTCAACATCCTCAACCACTCAACCTCACAATGACTTCCTCCGAATCTAGACTATGGCAGCCTCTTAAGGTCGGCAACTTGGAGCTCTCCCACCGCATCGCCATGGCCCCTCTCACCCGCTACCGCAACGACGACAACCACGCTCCCCTGGATATGATGATCCAATACTACGCTGACCGCGCCTCAACACCAGGAACCCTCATCATTAGCGAGGCCACCGGCGTCTCCCAAGCCGCCGAGGCCGACCCCAACCTGCCCGGCATCACCACCGAAGAGCAAATCGCCGGCTGGAAGCGAATCTACGAGGCCGTCCATGCCAAGGGCAGCTTCATGTTCCAGCAGATCTGGGATCTCGGCCGCGCTGGTAACCCCGGCTACGTCAAGGGTCGCGGCTTCAAGTACGCTTCTAGCAGCTCCCTGCAGATGGAGGGCCGCCCTGAGGCCCCTGAGGCCTTGACCGAGGAGGAGATTTGGCAGAAGATTGCCGACTTCCGAAATGCGGCCAAGAACGTGGTTGCTGCCGGCGGTGATGGTGTTGAGATTCACGGCGCTCACGGATACCTCGTTGACCAGTTCACCCGTGAGAGCGTCAACTCTCGCACAGACAAGTGGGGCGGCTCCGTTGAGAACCGAGCTCGCTTCCTTCTTGAGGTCGTCAAGGCTATTGTTGAAGAAGTCGGTGCCGAGCGTACCGCCCTTCGTCTCAGCCCCTTTGCCACCTTCCAGGGCTCCTTCTCCAAGGACACATGGGAGCAGACCAGCTACATTATCCGGGAGCTGAAGAAGGCCGGATACAAGCTCGCCTACATCTCTCTCGTCGAGCCCCGCGGCAACCCCATTAACCTTGGAATTGCTACCCCCCAGCCACTGGAAGCTTCCAACCCCTTTGGAGACAAGGAGCAGAAGCTCGAGTTTGTCCTCGAGGAGTGGGACAACCAGTCCCCCGTCTTCGTTGCCGGTGCCTACACGCCCGACATGGCCGCCGAAGCTCTTGATGGCCAATACAAGCGCTGGGATGTCGGTGTTGCCTTTGGGCGCCCCTTCATCTCCAACCCCGATCTGGTCTTCCGCGCTAAGAACGGTGTGCCTTTTACCCCTTACGACCGTACTACCTTCTACGATAAGAAGAACGTCGTCGGTTACAATGATTATCCTTTTAGCGAGGAGTACCTTGCGGCTAAGACAGTACAAAGCATTGCATAGGCGCTCGGAATTTAATATAGAGTATAGATAAATTATAGAATGTTCTTTGTTTCCAAACATGCGGTATTAGATTTCCCGATTTCGTTAGCATCTAAATACTAATTAAGATGCCTAAAGGGCAGCTTAGGGAGAACTTAGAGACAGTTTAGAACTTTGAGTCACACCAACCTATATCTATCTTATAAAGTAGCAATATATGGTTTATTAGTTTGCTTGATATAGGCTTAAAATATTCAAAGTGTATAATCTTTTTGTAATATATTCGCCTTATACCTTGCATGTGCACGATTGCCGGGCATAGTACGTATATTTTCTCAGGTTCTCATTCCATGCTGTAAGGGATCTGTTGCACAATGCCAAACTCTTTTGCAGAGTATTAAACCTTGGACCGCATATGTACTGGGAGAATCTGAAAGTCAAGGTCCAGCATGAACATGGGCAATAGGTCCATCAAATTAGGTATCATGTCCAGATGCCGTGGCGATCTAACAAACTAGCCAATCCCTAATACACCACGCCATCGGCAGCAACGAACTTCGCGACAAGGCTGTCAACCACTACTATATAGATCACTTAGACAGCGCTTCATCCTTAATCATACTGCGCCCATAGATTCTCCAACCGCACCATCTCCTGGATCCGAGCCGGGTTTGCAGCCCGCTGCTGCATAGCCATAGCACTATTCCACGCCTGGTCACTCATCACACCGTCCCACGACTTATAGCCGCCGCCGGCGTACACATAGCTGTTGGACCCGGAGACGGAGCCCATCATGTCGGTGCAGAGGTAGTTGGCACTGATCTGACGCTGGACCGCGGCCGCCTGCAGCTCGGCGTCGAGCCGATCCTTCAACTCCTTGAGTACCGGGATGGTCTGGAGCCAGACGGCCTGCCGCTCCCTGCTAGCCTCGAGCAGTCTGTCGGCGCTGCCCAGAGTGCACGCCTCCGTGTATCGTTCCCGCTGCCTCGGCGAGTACATGCAGCACGCCTTCTCCTCGTCAGAGTAGGTGTTCTGGAGGGGCAGTGTGGCCGCCAGCGAAGTGTCGGCTGCAAAGGTCTCGTAGCAGTCCGGGCAGATGGGACAGTCCGGCCATCCGTACCACGCCCGGCCAGCTACGGCGTTCTGGCGCGCGCAGGTGCTTATAGACACCCATTTCCGGGCGTGGTCCTCGAATCCGCTCATAACGCCTATGTCTATCGCCTCGTTATAGCGGTCAATGAATTCGTCCCAGCGATTATAAAAGACGTTGAAGACGCAGTAGGCCGCGCTCGGCAGGACAGTCGTCTTGGGTGACAGGCAGGCTGCCGCTCCCGTTGACGACATAAAGCCAATGTAGCAGGCCTCGCAGATGCCAAAGTTGCCAATCTGGCGAGGAAAGTTGTACCACTTGCCACCTACGATGCCTTCCTCAGTACCGCACCGCGGCTTGGACGCGATAGCCACGATACCGGCACGCATCTCGGCGGGGGATCGCTTTGCAGCAATGCACGCAAAGGCGTGCTCTGTGAGGGGGAGGTTGATCTTCCAGTCACATTTGACGATAGAGTACTTGGTCTCAGGCAGCTCCTCGACCTCGCTAAAGATGCCCTCGAAGCGAGAGCGGGCAAAATTGTCGGCATAGCACGTCTCGCAGATGCGTAGTACCTGGGGCGACTCGCCCCGGATGCAGTACCACTTGTTCTGGCTGGCGCTCTTAGGCAGCCGCTTGCACTCCTCCATAGCCATGCGCTTATTAGCACCCTCGACAAACCCGAGCCAGTCGTTCTGGCGCGCTCTCCAGAGCAGAGTGCGCCACATGAACTCCAGGCTCATGTCGCAAGACCACTTGTCATTAGGTCCCTGGGGCCGCAGACACGGGATGAAGCGGCCCCGGAACGAGGTGCTCATGATGATACCCTCGTGGCAGGACTCGCAGGCCACAAAGCCGGGGATCTCATCGTCGGCGGGCGCGAACCAGTTAACGTGGTCGCTCATGACAGCGCCGGCCGTGCCCTTGCAAGCTGGAATCTTGGCAAACGCAGACATGAAGGCCGTTACCGCGCTTAAGTTGCCGGTCCGTACGGCGTCCGGCCACAGGCATTTGGTCATCCGCGGGAAGTGGAAGCTACAAAGGGCCTTTTTATGGATCGTTGAGAAGGCGCTGGCAAAGGGCGAGTTCCGCACATGATTATGGTAGCAATACGAGCAGGTCAGAAAGTCCGGCGCTTCGGGATGGACATGCCACTCTTTTTCATGCGAAGTGTTGACTGTGTAAAAGCAGAGACGGGACACAGCTGCCGGGGCCCCCGGGTCTCTAGAGGCGACCACAGGACCCTCCAGCATGGGCAGCTCATTGTATTCGTCTTCGTTGACATAGTCCTGGCTGGAATATGAGGCGTTGTGAGCGGCGCTGGTGTCCGTGGCTTTAGCAACGGCGATGGGGACTTCTAATACAAGTTTCTGTTGTATCTTGGCAGCCAGGTTCGCTAAAGAGGGCAGCTTTGATGCTCGGGATGCGCTGGGCATGGAGGTAGGGCCACTGCTTGTTTGCGGCAGAGCAGCTGGCGTTGAACTTGCAGCAGACACTGCAGGCGTTGTTGGTAGCCCCTGAGGCGCGGATGCGAGAGATCCTTGCTCTGGACCTGAATGTTCCTGCACTTGACGCTCCTGAGCAGGTGGAATAAAGAGGTGTTGTTGAGTTTGACCTTGTACTGGCGGCTGTATTGGGACTAGCTGCGGTGGAATCGACGGGACGGCTATGGCGGGCAACAAGGGCTGCACTTGTGCTGCTGGAGGAGGGATTACCCCCGGCGCTTGAGCCGCAAGGGCCGTTCCGACTTGTGGAGAGGGAGTCTTTGAGCCCGTGAGCTCAAGGGCCGGCGCTATGGGTTGGAGAAGTGCTGACGTCGGATGAGAGATTGAGGTTTCTGGAGTTGAGAGTGCAGGATATACACTGGACTGAGCGGGAGGGACATTGAGCCGGGTATCGACTTGGCCCGATGGCATGGACTCTGGTTGTGGCTGCACGACTGGAGGCACCACCAGCGATGGTGTGGCTCCAGCTATAGCCCCGTACGAAGCCTGGACGGCTGTTGTCATGTTAGAGGGAGGCGTGAATACTTGTGTTGGCGCTGGTGTCGGCTTGTCCCCGAGTCTCTGTATGTGAGGTTGGGGCGGCGAGGAATATGGAGATGATGCGAGACCTGGCGCCAGCCAGGGTGAGGCTGGGTTTGCTATATGGATTGTCCCGGCGTTGCTCAGAGATGTTGAATACGGGGATGGGGACGGGCAGTGCGCCGGAAGCGTGTAAGTTGGATATGTGCCACTGCTGTTGATAGACGGCTGAACGTATTGGTTTTCAGTTGTCGGTTTGTGCATTGACTGCGGTTGGCTAGAGATGGAGCCTGGGTATAGAGCTTGTGTCATCTGGGTGTTTGATGCTTGGGGCGAATGGAATGTCGGCATTGATGATGGCGACGGTGCCTGTGAGCCCTGGATGTGGTCCAAATGCCCTTGGACCTTGGCCTGAATGAGCCTGGATAGACTAGCCCCTATGCGGCCGATGCTACCCAGAGCTGATGAAGGTGGTTGCTGTCCCAAAGTGCCCTGAGCGGAGGTGGGAAACGTCTGGAAGGAGTGAGGTTGACTTGCAGAGCTGGATGAAGCCTGGCTGGTCTGGGCATAGCTAGGCTGATAGCCCGGCGTCTGGTGTTGGCTAGGGTTGTAGAGTGGGATCTGCGGGGGAGGTGGTGCAGAGTACAGGGCCGGGCGAGGTGGTAGTTCGGGGGGTATTATCTGTTGGCTAAATACGAGGGGCGAACCCTGGACCTGAGCCTGGTGGCCAGGACTACCGTACTGGGATACTGTCCTTGGAGCCGTCTCTTGCTGATGCCGGTGCTGTAGGGTTTGGAACTGGTATTGGGAGTGCTGCTGCTGCTGCGGCTGGTATGGTTGGTGATATTGTTGTTGATGGGATTGCTGTTGAAAAGGCTGTTGATTCTGGTTAGAAGATGTGACCGTTGGTGTAGGCCGAAAGATACCGTCGTTGGGCTGGGTATTCATTTTTGATCAAGGGTACAGCGTCCGGATAGGAAAATGGGTAGTGGTAGATCAACGCCTCGAGCCAGAAATCAGCCAAAGGTCAAGCCTTTTATAACCATGGAGAGTTGGAGAGCTTTAAAATGCGATATGGGTTTTATGGCTGGCTTCATGTGTGGCTGAGGTTGCATCGGTTGTCAGGAAGAAGCTTAGCATACCAGCACTGCCTCTGCCATAGCAGAACCCGCTACCTATAATAGTACATTCACGGTACCATTGCACTATGACAGCTGCAGCTCCTCCCACAACCCATATGCCAGTCTTTAGTGTACCGAGGAGTACCGACAGGGCCTGGACCGTTCTATGCGTCTCAGCTCGAAGTAGCCCATCCTGTGATAGGTGTGAGAAGGCTATTTCATGTGATGCATTAGGAAGCCTAGTTTAGTAATATCACGGTAGATAAGAGGGCGAGCACAACTGCTGAACCGACTGTGACCGTCGGGTCCCAACATGGGCCGTGACACGGGTGCACTAACAATCTTACCGGCACACCCAACCCTCCTCCGCTTGCATTCATTATTAGGCAGGTTTAACATAAGAAGCTATAGATGGAACACGAGGCTATACCATACTTGATTCACATACTGCGTCCTCATAAAGTGAGAGTATTGCTGACTGTAGTTATTGCTGTTATTGCTTGTATTTGCATTTATTAGTATAATACGCAGAGCAATGTGGAATTTTAGCAATGATTTAATAATGTGTTAATAGGTTTCGATTGGCTATTGCATTTTTGAACTTTCTAACGATAAGAAAAGTCATATCTAGATGTAAAAGGAAAAAAGAGACCCATGTAATAGAGGGTAGAGTGAAGTATAAACACCTAACCAATCTATGACTTATGAGTTAGCTTGGATTAAGGCCAGGCTACGTGCGTCGGCCAGGGATAGCTATGATGATGATGTTACTACCTGAATTGCTCGCAATGAAGGCTTACCTGAGGCCCTCCTGGGGTCATTCGTGATGTAGCCGATTTCCCTAGTTTCTGCAACACACCGTTCGGCCCACATCCCATGATTAACGAACTCTGATGGGAACCCAACTCCTCTGCGGCCTGTGCCACTAAACTATCGACACTGGGGCGGCCGTAGTGTATAGGAAGCCAATGGGTAACGTCTCGTGGGCCGTCGCTTATGTTCGAAGCGTCCTCCAAAACAGGTGGACTTTTTGAGGCTCTTTCTGGCCTGTTATGTGGACCGAGACCTTGAAGCCTTGAGCATTGGCGATGGTGGCCAAGTGGGCCGAAAACCATTCCAAGAACGCTAGAGGCAATCAGTGTCAAGTCCGAGACACGTCGGGGCGGGACGTCAATACCTGGATTCCTCATTGTCCGTATAAATGAAATGTCTCGAAGAAGAGCTGCCAGGACTCTGCAAAAGCTGAAGCGCAGTGTCAAACCCGAAGCTGGCCTCGCTGCCACCGACAAAGATCAAAACTTGTCATATAGTCAGGGCTGGGTATTTGACTATAGGGTCATTCAACCAAAGCTTTTAGGACAGCACCGGGATCTCTTAGGGCGTGTTGATGCAAATCTTGAGTAAACCCATCGCGAGCGGCAATGACAAACTCAACTGGCTCGACGCTGGTGAAGGTAAAGGGATGAGTCTCGAACAAACGGATTCTAGGAATCCACAAAAATGAAGGTCCTCCAGCCTTGGAGCGTATAAGCTCCTTGTGTAGAGTAACCCTGTGTCCCCATTGGGTAGAGGATGCATTGTTGTAGTGTTGTTAATGTCGTGATAGGCGAGACGAGATGATCGCACGAGACCGTCGAGGGCCCACATGCCAGCAGCCACACGGATCAGGATGACCACGTTCTCTGCTGCCGCAGTATGGTGGAGACAGATAAAGACTGACGAGACGACGAAAAAGTAGATATGCAGGATGTAGAATAGTTAGTAGCGTCGGCGTTGCAGGACGGCGACTATTACGACTATCAGCATGGTAAAGCTTGCCACGATTCCATAGATCTCTTCCCTAACACGTAATCGAGCGGGGTTTTATTGGTCAAGGAAGAGGGAAGAGAATGTGGCGCCGTGGACGACTAGGAGAATAAACGACATGAAACCGGACACTCGGTGAAGTATGTTTAATCGTTCGTAGGACCACCCAGACAAGCAGCCCAGTGGAGTATTCTTCAAACTCAGGAACAGTAAAGCAAATGTTGGCGATAGCCAACCTTAGATTTTCTTTAGTCAAGACTCAACCATGAAGAACCAAGCTTTCTTACCATCCTGTTCGAGCGCTAACGACTGCGTGCAATTGCAAAACGCTGTCGTCGACATAGACAAATATGACGCTGACATTCAACCCGAGGTAAGCTGTGAAAAGAACAGCGTGGCCCAGAGAAGACACACTGGAACCTTTGAAAGAAGCACTCTATGAAGACTCAGCATGTTCGATCAACGGCGCTCTAACGAGCCTGCAAGTTTTGGGCACCTGTTTATCACACTACACGGACGTTGAACAACAGCGGTGTACTGTTGGAGACCATATGTGCGCTCTGTGAGAAAAGAAATGTGGGAAATGATGAACAGCTCAATTAGGCTGGCTGAAATGGCCGTGTAGAATTTCATGGCATCATACTCGTTCTTGGCCCGCATTACGAAAATTTGCATCATCACAGCCGGGTCGGGCACGGGAGGGGCACTCTGTGTTGGATCAGAAGCTGGAGACCGCGTAGTGGATGCATCTTGGGCAAGAGTTGACATGGCCTTAGATCTGACAGCGAGGATGATGCGAAGGGTGAAGGACGATTGGGAAGTCGGCCTTTGCTCGTCGTACTGGTGACTTGACATAATAAGAGACGAGTGTGCTTGATGATCGAGGCCTACTCTTACTGTTATCTAAATGCTGTAAAAGAAGCAAGACTGGCGATGAGTGATGGAGAGATGAGTTCCTTAAGGCAAAGCCTCGGGGCCTGATATAGGTCCAACACGGCGGCGTCCACTACGAATCATGTCAAATATCCGGGTGCCAAGCAGCCTTGCAAATAGGAACCCGGCGCTGGAACGAGCCAAATGCCGACAACTCGACATCATCACCGAGTCAATGCACACTGTGCCCCTGACAAGATCCAGGTGACAAATTCTCAATCTGCAAGTTTCACTACGAAGTCTTGCCAACTAGTAACACAGCACTTTAGATTCAAGGTTTAGTGAAAGGAGGCCAAGCTAGCGAGGAAATTTATACCGCAAGTTTAGAAATGCACTACATACTGATATTTTAGCTTTCTAGTTCTAAACTCTTTTTTAAACATAGTGTGACTATGGATCAAGTTGAACCCAATGATTCATATTATTGCCTGATGATAGCCACAGTTCGTATCCTCTAAAACAATTACTTGTTCAGCCTCGGTGCTCGGCCAGGATCTCTCCAATAAAGACAAGCCTCGGTTCTAATGTTATCCTTCTCGACCTTGGTGTCCCCGGGCTGCACAACCAGCTGCACAGGTTGATCCGCGTCACCATCGTATTGAGGCCAGTTCGGGCTCCCAGGGTATCTATGCTTGTTCGGATTTCCAGCCGCTACGAAGCTGGAAAGATATCCGTGGTATATGTGACTGATCTCGGGGTACAGAGTCGTAGGCTCGTCCCACGTGTACCTTGTATCAGATGTGTGCGGGATGCCTTGCCAGGCAGGAAAGCCGGCAGGCGTGTTGAAGCGCAGTTTCCACGTGGGTACTCCAGCAATGGACGTTCGGTATGAAGTCTCCTGGCCGGGACAGATGTATGCGTAATCGCTCCAAGCAGCGGCGAGGCGGTTGTACTGTGTGCTGTTGGGCGAGTTGGCAAAGGGCGACGTAGAGTCTGTCGCTGGATCAGGATACAAAGACGACAAAAGGTCTAGATCCTTGTTATTCAGCGCTGGAGAAATGTTGTGTAGATAATCCAAAAATTCTTCATTGGTCTCCAAGGTTCCAGGCACGTAAAACTTTCCTTCATCCGTAACAGTGGAACTGATGACTGGCACGTGGAAAAATGTGCCATCGTACCCAGATTGTGAGCCTGGCTTCTCAAAGAGGAACCCACCGGCTACAGGTTGGAAGGGCCACGTTAGCACCGGGTTATAATCGTAGAATATCTTGGTGCTGATGGTACGAATTGCCCCCACGTCGACGCTTCGAAGACAGGCGAGCGTGGCCTTGTCGGATTTTTCCTCATTGCATCCGAGATAGGTCAAGTACTCAGCGTACTGAGTCTTGTAGAGGGGATAGCTGGCGTTGGGGAAAGCCCTGGAGGTAACGGAGCCAGACTGGTGGATAGCTCGAGCAAACAATTGCTTGTGTTCCTTGCCGTAGTTGTGGAAGTAGTGGATACCCACGGAATGAGCACCGGCGGAACGTCCTCCAATGGTGACGGCCTTGGGGTTACCGCCGAATGATGAGATGTGCTTCTGGACAAACAGCAGGAACTGGTGCTGGTCTCGAATACCGAGGTTGAGCAAATCTTTGTCTTCAAACAGCGCAGACGGCAGGAATCCCAGCGAGTTGACGCGGTAGTGAAAGTTCACGACAACAATTGGCTCCTTTGACGAAGCAACAAACGCAGCGCCGTCGAAGCTCTTATAGCTGCCGGAGAAGAAAGCGCCTCCGTGAATCCAGACAAGTACGGGGAGCTTCTTGCTCAACGGCACGCCCTGGGTCCGGTACACGTTGAAGTTGAGACAAGCTTCATCTTGGCTTGTGGCAGGGAGGCTCGAAGTCGCTTCTTGGATACACGCTTTCCCGAATGTGTCCGCCGCCTTGACGCCCTTGAAGGCAGATGGCCAGTCTACGGCTTTAAATCGGCCGTTGCCGGTTGGTTGCGTCGAGTAGTCGATGCCGAGCCAGGCGTCGACGGGCTCTGGGAGTGACTGGCTGGAGTAGGTGGTGTTCACCACGGTTCCGGTGAATTTTCCATAGCCGTTGAGCTTGATGGTCCTTTTCGAGTTGCCGCTGATCTTTGCATTGGACAGGGGGATCTGCGATGCAGCAAGCACCGCGCTTACTTGTGCCAGGAGTCTCATTGTGACTGTTGAATCTGACTGGCCAGAATAGAGACCAAAGTTGAGTAGCATCTCAACGTATTTATGCTCTGTCTTCCCAACGTTTACCGCTGTTTGTTCAGCCCCCAGGTGATTGGAACATAATCTTCCAGGGCATGGATAGAATACCCCGCAAGTCGATCACTCTGGAGGAGCCCACTATTATGCCATTGCAATCGCCATTATCCCCTGTAATTGCCTCGGGCACTCGGTCAAAGTAACTCTGACAGGGGCTAGGCCAACTAAAAAGGCAGGTGGGATTTGACTATCGGTGGAGAAAATATATCATGAGACTTTATCCCACCTAATGGCGAAGATGGGATGGGCGTGGCGAGACGTCCGATCGAGGGCTATGTCCCGGGGTACAGATTTGAGTTCCGGAGCTGTATCCCGGGTTGAGGATTTCCGTGGCGGTGATCCTAGGATGATGTCGATCCAAAATTCCGTCGATTAATCTACCCAATGGCAAGCGATAGTTTATCGCTCATTGCATTGGTAGTTGGCTGGGGTCACCATTCGAGATCTATTGCGAATCCGACGCCAGAACCTGTTTTTGTGCACATTCCAAAGTTTAGCATTTCCTTTCGTTAAGCGCGAACTGATTTGAACTTTATTATAGAGCAAGACCTATTAGATCTTGTTACTAAACATGCACCACCAAGACTGTGTACAAGGTCTGAGTAACTTAGACATGACCCAATGATCCAGATTGCCTTACATGTATCAATTATGGACAAATCTCGTCACTCGTTATCGACTCCATCTAGCTGATGATAAACAGCCTCCTCAAACGCCTTGATTATGGGTCGCACAGAAGGGTCTGAGGGCGGTAAAACTTGAGTCCCGAATACGCCGCATAAATCAGCCTCACGATCGATGAACTAGAGCCTCATATCAGTGTCACAGCCATATCGATCAAGTTATCATGTATCGTACCCAGAAAAGACTAGGAGCACCACTCCATAAGAGCGTATTCCGCCGTCGATATGAATGATGATCACCATCAATCAGCAAACCGCCGTATCCCCAATCGTACTCCCCTGTTGGAGGCAAATCTCCGACAGCCCATCCTGGCGACTCGAGTGTTTGCAGTAATGCTGCCTTTGTCACGGGCGATAGCTGTGGTTGGAACATCAATGCGGTCGTCTCCTGCTTCAGAAGAACCTCATCATCCACGAGCAACGAATAGAGAACCTTGATGTAATCTTGAAGATTAATGAACAAGCCTTGACCACCAAAACACTCATTCAGCCCCGTCGTGAAGCTCTCTGCATCTGGATTTAGGATCGCGGGTGCGTGCTGGTGTGCTCGTACAGCCATGGGCGGCCGGGTGTCGCTCCAAAATGAAGCGCTCGAAATACCAAGTGGCCTGAAAATGTTTTTCTGAAAGTAGTCTTCGAGATTGTCTCCGGATAGTTTCTCGATGATTTGACCGACTCGATCAAGGGCATTTCCGTAGAGCCAACCCTCTCCAGGTTCGTAAGACAGAGGGAAGTGGAAGTGTGTGTCGATAGTACCTTTGGTCTCGTATGCCGGAGAGGAACTCACGTACTTTGCTATTCGCTGATCGGTAAAGGTATACGACGTCCCTGCAGTGTGCGTGAGGAGGTGATGGAGAGTGATGCGATTCTTCCGTTTGTGTGACGAATAGGTCCCGTCGGCTCCAATCTCGCCGTCAAGCACATCGCGACTAGCGAATGCGGGAATATGCAGTGCCACGTCTTCGTCCAGTGTAATCAGCCCCCTCTCGACAAGTTGCAGAGCTGCAATTGTAGTGATGAGTTTTGTCAACGAGGCAACCTCTAGAACCGTGTCCAGGGCATACGTCGAATCGGGCCCAGATATCACCTTGGAATAGTCCAGTTTCCCTTCAAGGCGTTAGTTAGGCCCAGTGAGAAATTGGGCGGGATAGGAGGGCTCACCTTTTGTGTCTTTTGCTAGAGAGATGACTCCAGGAACAACCCTCTCGCGCACCGACTTCTCCAAAAGCGCCTCGTAGGCCTCCATTTGCCGAGACTGAGCCTTTGCAGTTGATGACAGAGGTGAAGACAACAGCAAACTAGTGGTCAGGCGAAGTGAGGAATCCGATGCGGGACAGTCTGGCGGCGTTGCTCGGGCAAGGAAACTTGGTTTTTGTACAGATGTTGCAGTAGATGACAATAGGCGCGCTGTTGCCCTTAGTGTGGTGTTGCTTCTTGGCCTTGTTAGTCTCGCCGACCGCGCCGAGATCCACGCCGAGTAACCACAACGAGTGAGGCTTTGGTAGGGGTCTTTCCCCTAGGCAAATTCGAAGATCGAACCTAGCATCCCTGAAGACAATTGCACGAAATTCCTAGATACAAGTTGTTGTGTATTGGTATGGAGCGCCCTGTCATTTAATTGTCACCTGTGCATACTGGTGGGGTTTCTATGACTATGTCAACTCCAAGAGCCCTCAAAACGCATTTCTAGACTTAATGCGTTATTAAACCTCAGCCAAACTCCAATTTTCTAAACAAAGACAACCATTCATTGTAGCCCATGCACACCGAAGCCGCGAGAAGATCCTGTGAGGAATGCTAGTCAACCTTGATGGCTTTGTTCTCAACCCACCTCGCAAATTTCACCGTCGGAATATCCACAGCCCGCCAGAAAACGTCCGCGAACCAGATAACAGTTGGTACACAGAACATGGCCCCCAAATAGAAGCCAAGAATGTACGAGTTCCCCTCAACCCCTGTCATATCCCAAACCCACTTTTGAAAGTGGTAGCCGATTACCTTGGTGACTGGCCCATGCATGAGGTACAGGGAAAATGAAATCTTGCCAAAGTACTGAGCAAAGGAAGAGTTGAAGACTCGCTGCAACCATGCAGAGTGGCCTACTGTTAGTACGAATAGGACTGAGCCAACGCCTTGCCAATACCGATACTTGGCGGCGTCCCACCACTCCGGGATTAAAGATGTGAGATATACCCACCCCGGGGTAACATCACCCCCATCTTGAGGTTGGCACATGAGGTATAATGCCAGAACACCAAGCAGGTGCCAGAAGACTCGCATGGTTGTTGACTGTGTGGGCTTAGCTCCCTTTTCTCTTTCTTCCAACGGTAGGGCGGGAGCTGAAACGTGTGCACCGCGGATATGATCCCACTCAACCAAGGCCATGCCACTGAGGAACAAGAGGAAGTCCCATCTGGAGTGTGCATAGGTAAAACACATGACAATCGCAAGAGTAAGAAGCCGGTATCGGGATTGGAGACGAGCCGTTCCCATGAGGATGAGGAACAAGTAGAGTGAACAGCGAAATTCGTACGGAATTGTCCACAGATGGAGATCGTACTCTAGACAATTTAGTCAGCTTGTAATTAGGCAGTGATTAGCATCCAAATAAACTCACGTCGGAATCCCGCCCAGTGTTCCCAGCTGAACACTCTGAAGGCCTCGTAGACGGTTCTTGCCCACTCTACCCACTGCTCGTACGCAGTAGGAAGCCTCGGTGTATGCGGCTCTCGGAAACCTTTGAAATAGATTGGACTAGTCGCAATGTCCCGAGACCAGTCGTATACACCCGTGCGGACCAGGGAGACAATAGCAAAGGTAGAGATCGTAGTCGGAAGAAAAAGACGAATGACTCGTCGGAAAACCATGGAACTCAGCCCGGTAGAGAAGTCTCGCACATTGCCGCTCCTCATATTCTTTATGGGCTTGTAGGAGAGAGCGTAGCCCGAGATAATGAAGAAGATGCTCACAGCTGCCGGCCCTCCGAATGATAGTGATAAAAACGGCAAACACATAATTTCGTAGTGCTTGCCGTTGTATCCCCAAGCGTGGGCAGTACCGAAGCTCTGATATGAGAAATGAAAGAAATAGACAATAAGCGCAGCGACGCCTCGTATGCCATCGAGATAGGCCGTGGGACCGAGTTTGGCCGGACGGATCGGCTCGCGCATGATGCGGCTTTGGAGGAAGCTAGGGACAAGAAACCAGGCGAGATGAGCTGCGAGAGATCCCCAGCGGATTGACCGGATGTATTGAACTGGAGAATAACTCCTTTCGACTCGGTTTGATCCGGGGAAATACTGGCGTGCGAGCACTGGGCTATCGCTGTCGGAATCGGATCGGCTGTCGAGAAGACGCACCCTCTCCTCTGGGGAAAGGGCGCTGATTGTGAGGTCGTTCATCGTTTCGCAGCGACAGCGGTCGGTCTTGTGAAGAGGTTTCAAACTTATTCGGACAAGCAGCGTGTCGGTTGAAGGAATGAAGGAGTGGCACAGGAGAGATCCATAGAGGAGGCAGCTCTCTCTACCAGCTCTGAAGCTATCTCCAGGACATCAATGGGACCACGAGAGTGACGGCCTATGGAATGGAGCGAACAGCACTGGCCGAGAAGAGAAGAAAAAGAGGAGAGACGACAAGGACGAACTTTGGGATGATATTTGCTACTATCGGGTGCTTATGAATGACAGACAGGTAGGATTCAACAGCCCGGTCTGCTCGGAATGGTGCTCTATTACCGCAAAGTACACGGTACTTTGGTCATTACACCACTAGTCTGGTGAGACGGACAGGGTGCGGATCCTCCCATGTTTCTTCCAACGTCTATAACGCTAGCTTTAAGCTACCTGTGTCAAATCATGACCGGCACTAAAGATGAGGATCGTGGAGTGGTTCCTGGCTTGGCCTTGTTTGAGAGTCATTCCGTCTGCTGATGTGAGGACCGTTTACTGTTTTGATGCATAGCCGGGAGAAAAAACAAGCATAATCCCTCCCTTGTGGACACTGCAAGGGTAGCAACGGACAGTACATGACACTTGAGGGATGTGGGCGCATTGTGCGATTGTTGAGATCAAACCAGTAGTTCCGCGTACAACGTCATGATCTTTGCGCAAGGCCAAGATCTCTGCTCGCTATCCCGGCCGCTAAGATGCTCCGGGCTGATAAAGAAAGAGTTAGCATGGTGATATACGTGCGTCACTCATTCAGTACAGGCCGACGATCGACAAAGCTAGGTCGCGGCTATCGTCAACCCAAACGCGAGACAGCATTGACGGTGTGGCGTCTTAAAACAGACTAAAACAACCCAACACTGTGACGCATGCAGTCGTCGCAACCCTGGGTGACGAATCCGAGAAAACAGTTTCAACAGAAGACGTACTGTCCTACTCTGAAGAAATCAAGAACTCTAATCTTGTTCAACTTCCGTCATTTTCCATTATTGTGCAGACTGCAGAGTCTGATCTCCTTGAGTCTCCACACAAAATGTCCATGTTGCACCCCAACGCACGTTACAGGTGATGGCCGTTTCACTCCTCGTCCTTGTCAGAATTTAATTAAAAAATAGTGGGAACCCAGTTCAGTAGATCTCTCTACTGCAAACTCCCCTTATATTTTGACTAAAGAGTAATACGTATTGATGCTATGGGTCTCCATGAAGAAAACGCCCCTATCAGGGCATACTAACTACCAAGTCATTCAGTAGGTAACCGCAAAAATAACCGTCTCATCCATCGTGTGAGGACGATCGATGAAGACTTCGGGCGGTCGCTCACTGAGGTGAAAGTCCCACAAGGCGTCGGGTCGTCGACCTTCTCTAATGAAAGGTCTCCCTTGGCGACTGGGATGTACACACCACCGCTGCCCCTTACCAGTGTCATCCACGTCCATGTCAGCCAATTGTTTATACCAAGCAAAGCGTACCCTTTATTAAGTACAGAGCCCATGGAGATCAGTTAGGCGACTCCATCACTCATACGCACACCCGCGCAACAACCTGGAGGCCTGAGAAGATCATCCAAAGTTGGTTGAGCTAAGTATATATATCCGCCTTGCGCTACCGCCTGTTCCCGACAGCTGTTCCTAGTGATCTACAGGGACAAAACAAGCTTGAATGCTTTTGCCCCTCGAAGAATCCCTTGCCCTGGACCCCAGGCCTTTCCGAGTTTCCCATCAATCCTATGACTTAGACTCAGACCGTAAACCTAAACTCAGGTCGTAAACCTGAACTCAGGTATCCCGGTCTATTTATAGTGCACAATTTTAGTGTGGACCCTGAAGTCGGCGGGAGACTGGTAAGAGCGCCCATGTCTTGTGCCGAAGCTCGTGAAGAAATTGGATTACTGTCCACACTTGTCATTTACGGAGAGCAAGTTATTTGTAAAGCAAGATGATGTTGATTGAAACGATCTTTTAATTTGGTTTGTCTACGTAATAGTTTCGTACCACCATCACCCTTCGTCTTCTTTCATCCCAAGCTCCTCGGACGTATCGGTTCCCTTCTTCTGTTTACTACGCGTCGCGAGATACCACACCAACACCGTGAAGATAGTCAACGCTATTGATAGCACGATATATACCCAGATGTACTTGGAGACTACCGTCCCCGCCTGTGGTGACCAGTCGAAGATTCCCATGCTAAAGATCGACTTTGTCCAAGGTTAGTTGGGATGTGCAATGAATTCGGTGATGGAGCTCATACCGCGACTGCCGTGACTGGTAGATAGATCATTGTCAACAGAGCTATTGACCTCATTTGCGCGTTGTCCTGCTTTGAGTCCAGGGCGATTGACGTATTCGCTCTCGAAATTTTGGTGTTGACTGCGGCATCATGTCGCGCGATGTGATTCCAAATCTGCTAATTTAGTTCAAGGCCACTTCCATAGGATAGGTTGGTACTGACGGTTTGCATCGTGATTGACGTGTTATCCAACACCATGCCGCACTCGTCAATCTTGTTATCGTACTCATCCATAATCTCTAGTGTGCGTTTCTTGATCCTATTACCAAAATCTGCCAGTCCACGCTGGGGGGATTCTGCCTCGCTCAACTCGTCTTTTGGAGAATCGGCTGTCCAGGTTGATGTATGGTCACAGAACTGGGTCATCTTGGATAACTGTCGTTTGACGCTTTTGCACTCTTTTGCGAGGTTCTGGCTCTCGTAACACAGCTCCAAATACTCGCCCATCTGTGCTTCGCTCATGTGCAGCCTGCTCACTTGGCCATCTACGACGGTCGAAGTGCCGCCAGCTCTGAGCGTAAACCTGTCGAGAGTGTCTTCAACTAGTCCGGTTAATCGCTTTCGCTCCAATTCGGCTAGTATGCCCGGCAGAAGAGCAGGATGGGCCAGCGCCGCGGGGGTTACGGCTGTTATGCGGGCTCCGATCTGTCTTCGATGCATCTCGTTGCAGCCAAAAACGATGGCGAATGTTGTGCGAGTTTTGGGGTCGTGGGTCAACGCCATGGCAAGGTCGTCAGACCAAGCCGATGATGTGCGACATGTTAAAACTGGATAAGAAGTTTGTCAGCCGTCAGTAGTGACTTCATCGCACCAGGTTGTCATATGTACTTGTACTCGGCGATGGCCGATCGGTCTCGTCGATGGTGGTCGATGAAAAATAGGCCGTCTCGCGCGTTACAGTCCTCGCTATCGTTCGATGAATCCGGAACTTGTGGAGGATCCTCTGGAATGTGGAGCGAGAAAATGGCACGTAGGAAAGTGGCGATGCCTCATCTTCGGAGAGATCCTTTGCTCTGCTGCATAAGCTGAGTCGAGGGTATCAGCCAGCCATTTTCAACATCGGGTGGAAGTGCATGCATAAAACAAATCTTGGGCGTCTTAGTGTCTTTGGAAACTCTCTATGTGAGTCGATAAGTATGTATTGCAATAAACTTCAAGTAGGTGTTTTTTTACTAACAGTCTTGAGCCACTCGGCCCAGTCCTCTCCAGAGAGCAGTACATCTCGTCGAAATGACTGGCGAAAATCGTCAGCCTCACAATATTTGATCGACATTTGGGTAGGTCAAATCACATCTTCACTCGCCGATCTTTGGATGACAACGGACTCCCTCTCTTCATATTGGAACAATCGTAAGTCGTTATCTGTAAAGTCAAACTGATCAGATGGCCAGTCCATATTGGTGTATTCAGATTGATTGTTTGCCAAAGAGGAAAGAGAAGAGTGAGAGAAAGGACCGTTTCGGGCTAAGTCACGAAGTTGACGTTATCACGTTATCATATGCATGGGATGGGGCTGTGCTGCCCAGTATGCGGCCCTTGCTACTGCGTACCACTTTAACAATGCGACGAGTGGTTCGCCTCTGGGTCTGTCTCTCGCCCGACTGCGTAGCTCCCGCGAGGCTCTGTTGCGTCACCAAGCTGCATTGGAGTGCAACTGCATGCAGCCTGCACGCAGCCTGCGTCTCTCCCGCCCTCCTAGCTGCATGCTTGGAGACGTGGCACGCTGTCACTGCTTGTCGTTCATGCAGCATCCGTCGACCGTCCCACTTTCAGGCGGGTAGGTCGGGCTCTGACACGGCTCAGCCAGGCTTGAAAGACCCTTGATTGCCCATAAAGCGGGCGGCACCGTCGCAAGGGCACCATCTTGCGAAAAGAAATATTATACAAATGTATCTAAGCCATCCCTCCACTAAGGCTGAATGAGAAAAAGGGCAAAAAAGACGGAAACATGATCTCTCGACGCTCCACGGGAAGCAGCGTCTGCTCTGTCTCGAGCACCAGCAGCTCAGTGGCCGAACATGTGCTTCGCAAGGCCTACAAGGATCCGTCCAAGCTGAGACAGGGCCTCGACCAGCTCTGGGGACAGGGGCAGTACACCCTCAAAGTGAGTGGCGCAGTGGACATTCAGCCTGCTGGACTTGATTGCTGACCGCTGAAAAAGCTGAGAAATAACCGCTACATTATTGCTGGGCCTTGGCTTCTCAACGAGGTAACATTACGGCGTCTCACATTAAGCACCTCCAACGGCTAACCATGCAATCCAGGACGAATTATCTCAGTTGGAACAGAGTGCATACCAGCATTACGATGGCTTTTGATTTGGTACATTGGGGTATCTCAGCGCAAGGCAAATGACGAACAGAGAGTGCTATGTACAGTCAGAAAATTAGTCTCCCTCGATCTTGAATCGCTACACAAATCCTCCCTCAACCAACGCCAATACTACACCTTGTAGTGATGTAGGGGCAGTGCACGCCGAATACGAAAGCTGGCAAAATTGCCAAGAGTGGAACAGCTAGAGCTCGCCAGGCTTGCCAACGAGAGGCCCAATTGGCCTCCCAAGCATCTCAACGTTCGATCTTCAGGTTGCGAGATCATCTCCTCAAAGTCTGGCAACCATTAGCGTAGGCTTTCTCGCCGGATGATGCTCGTTACCTTGGGTTTGAGACAGAATCCTGCTCAGCGTCCCGGCGAGGATGCCCGGTTCGGTGAGAAGCTTCTTCTTCTTTTGGAAACGCTTGCTCGTGCTCCGAAAAATCATAAGGCCCGATGATAGTCAGGCAGGCTTTTCGTAGCGTCTGGGAACCCCCTGGGTGCAATAGTTCCTGTTCGATATGCATCTTTGACACATGTCTTGTAGCTGTACCTTGAGATGTGAGGCCTCGATCCGGCTCTCTCTGTCAACAACCAGCATGCGCTTCTCGATAAGATCCAGCAAGTCGTGTATATATTGCGTGGCGCCTCGGTGCTGGTGTAGCAAGATAATCCACTCTGTGACCTCGGGCTTGACAATGGCTTTCCGGGAGCTCCCTTGCATCACGATATGGAAGAAGGTATCAGAGAGGACTCCTTGGTAATCCTCCACTTCTCGGAACTCGGGAAAGCCAGTTTCGACTGCCTTCCATCCCTCCAGAAACCACGTCAGGTGCTCCAAGTAAAATGCCCCAAGACTCCAAATGTCCGACTTCCTGCTGAGCGTGCCGTTTGGCAGGTCGAACTCGGGAGGGCGATAAGAAGGTGACGTTGCCTTGGGATGCACCATGGACCGAGATTGTTGACGGTGAAACCTTGAAAGCCCAAAGTCGGCTACAAAGATCTGCCACTGGTCCGAACCACTTGCCCGAGTCCTGTACACCAGCAGGTTTGCGCCTTTGATATCCCCGTGTCTTCCGTACTGTTCCTTATCTCTAGGGTCCAAGTCTTTTGCGTATTCGTTGTGAATGAAGGCCAAGGATGATGCGATGGCCGCCACCTCCTTCGTTATCAGCTGGATGCAGGATGCGTTTGTTCGATCCACCACCGGAACCTCCCTCCACAAGGTTCGTACACTCCAATCTGCCCAAGGAAAGATCAAGTGAAAAGTCACACCCTTGGCTTTCCGAATCTCGTATGTTGCAAGCAGTTTGACAAGCTGTTTGTCCTTGCGGTGAGCAAATCGCAAGAGAACTGCGACTTCGTCCGCGAACACTCTCCGATCTGTGGTAGTCAGTGTCTTGACGGCAAAGACATTGTCGTCGAGGCGTGGCTACTCCATTGTGAGTGCGAAAACGCATAGCATGCGCGAGGATACATACCCCATAATCGCCGAAGTTGTGATGGCCTGCGTGTATTCTGACACGCGCGACAGCGCCGTATCCACCTGCTTCTTCGTCACCTCCGTTTCCGTTGGCCGCTCCAAAGTCGCTGTCTCTCTCTTCAAATGACTGGACCTCTTCCTCGAATGGTAGCCTCACGGGTTCATATAGAACGTAGTGGCATACCTTTCCCGGTGGGCGCATAAATACTGGGCAACTGAATTTCTGGCTCGCCTTCCAATATTTCCGTCTTTCCTTGGGATTCCATTTGCGCATTGATTCGCAAGTCCTGCTCGTCTGGCGATGGTAGAGTTGTGTGTCAGTCAACAGATGAAGGGGTAGACAATCATCCCTAAAGCCTTCCTGGACAATATTGGGAATCTCTTCTTCCTTTTTTATCCTTATCAGTGCCGCAACGACCTTTCGGCAAGAGTGTTGAGGAGTTGTTGAGCATATTTCGTTGGCTAGTTGCTCCCTCTTACTTGAGGACATAGTCTTGCAGGATTTTAGCTCTCGAAGAAGTTGTGAGATGGTGGTTTTGTTGATAATTCTACCAAAACTGTCAAGAGGGACAAACTCATTCACCCTGGTGATGTCAGGGATCTCAGCCAGCTCCAGCGCAACTCGGATGGCCTCGGCCACACCTCCGTGCCTAACAACCTTTGAGTCAAGGCCGTCGTGTCGTCCGTTTGACCATATGTGGCGGTGCAACTGCTCATTTCCTCCATCGTGCAACTCGAGGAATCCGTGGTTCTCGAGATAAGACAAATCCAGCGGGGTTGCGCGGGCTGCAGGCGCTGACATCATGATGGCAAGAGTGGCAGGCAACAGGCCCAGAAATGAGACTGGCCTTTGCAAGAAGTCGAGTTGAGGGTGTAACTTGAAGTCGAAAAAGTCTTCTGCAACAAATGGGAGGCTTGAGCCTCTGAGCTCAGCGGAATTGAGGCTTGGCGGAATGGCACAACTGTGCTTAGCTCGCCGATACGCAGGGCTGGCGAGAGAAAATGCGACTGAGCCAAGTGTTTAAAAGAGAGAGTAACACAAGTGCCTAAGAATGCCGTGCAGGCAGTTTTTTTCACCTTGATTCGGCCTGCCAGGATGCCCCCAGCTCAACTATTTGTAGGGCTGAGCCAGCACGCGGGAACTTGAGTTGCATCAGGCTCTGGCCATGTGGGCGCGGGGGCCTTAATACGCAATGTTGGAATAAGGCAAACATGCTGCAAGGCGTGGAGAGGGCTGCCTGCCTGACTTTGAAAGAAGGCAAGATAAGGTTGCATTATGTGATTGCGGGATTTGCAGCAGGATTGCTTTTTCAGCACACGCACCCGAACCGTTTAGGGCCCTGAGGAGCCGCACTTGAGCAAATAAGGCTGCGCTGGCAAGCCAACTTTTTTGTCACAAACGCGGGGGTGGCTCATGATGGCTTCAGTGCTTCACGGAAGGTGCTTCACATTGGACATTCGTGGTCGTGGATAATATGCTGAGAAGAGGGGTTGTGATCGTGATTGGAAAGAGTGTCACAATGCTGTGAATGTCTTGGTGTCGAAGGGGCAAACAGCGATACCTCCACACAATCACGCTTCATTGACTCAGTTCTGAGCAGAGAGTCTTTGAGACTTTGCGACGAAGGGGAGGGTAAGAGGGAACCAGAGAGTTAGACACAATAGCAACGGAAAAGACGGGCATTCAGTTGCCACATTATGCAAGGGGGGCCATGCAAGGCGTAAGCGAAGGCTGCGAGGCAGTCCGAGAGGCAACCCAGCTGACTGCACAGCCGGTTCGCCCAGCCCGGAAACGACCGATAATTGGATCATGATACGGATGCAAGCTGAGGCATGTGGATTAGGGGCGGGAAACGGCACTGCCCAACATTCCAATCTGATAGGATGGGGTTACCGAGACACACCGCCCTTACCACACGTCACACGGGTGATGAACAGCCGAATCGGGGGCTGTACTCCGTAGAAAGTGGCGGGTAAAATGGGCAGTGTTGAGTAAATAATTCCTCACTACGGGTGGCGTACTCTACTCCTACTTCTACTACAGCTGTCCCCCAGTACTGGACTTTTTCTAAATATCGCAATTAATTCAACTTTATCACTCAATTCATGAATAATCTACAGTCCCGGTACCCAATAGGAGTCGTGCAAAAGGTCAATTGCCTCACAGGACAGATACCAACGCAAACACCTCCTCACCGCCAATAACCATCACTTCACCTAAAATGTCGGGTCCCAACGGCATGCGCTGTAAAGCTTCTAGCAATGGAGTACACATCAGGGTCCCTGCATCAGCTGCATCAGTACAAGAAATCCAATCGGTTCTGAAAGGAAGCTCGGAGATTGACCAATATTCAATCAGAGTATGACCGCGTTTCCAATTTTGAGGACCATCACTGAATTCAGACAGCTCCGAGCCGATGTGTACAGTGTCACAGTAGAGGGGCCAAACCCCGATAGACTACAGGTTTGTGCAAACACCCGTTGTTTAGTGAAGAAGTGAATTGACATTACTGGTGAAGCACCTATTCCAAACATTCAGCCGATAAATTAGAACACATAAAAGCGGAGCGCAAGCTCATTTGTCGTCGGAAATACCCTCTCACGCAAGGGAAATTGTTTGCGGAGTTCACCAGGTCCCATGGTCATACGTTTCATTCGTATGTGGTAGCAATAAAGTGCTAGGATCATGCGCAACACGTCTTGATCGAGCGGACAGCAAATCCACTAGCTGGAATCACGCTGCACCAGAAAGAGCGCTCCAGCCTCGAGGCGATTTACCTCATTTCTTCAACAAAACTAAAAGATAGACACTACGTTGACTATACCAATTTTAAACCTAGTTCCAGTGTTTAGCTCGTCACTACATACCTTGCTGTCCGCTCTATTAAGGGCGAACGAGTTGGTGGTAAAGAGTCATTTGGCTCGTCACTTTGTTCCTAGGAGCGACGCCGTAGTGTGCACACTTATGATATCTCCGTTGGTCTGAAAGGCGTAAGTCATAGGTGTGAGCTGAAGGGCAAGGTCTGCGCCACAACTATCACCATAACTGCAGATGCAATTCCACGAACAATGCACTTTGACCCTTAGAACTACCAAGGTGAAGAAAGCGCAACTGATCATTGATACCACTGGTTGAATCTGGTCATTTATGTCTTGTTCAACAGGGCCTCAACGAGTGACAAACACGAAGTGTTAAGATATGCCTAGAATATGACGAAAAGCGCGAAGATGATTGAAAGGAGTTGAAAAGTGGATCAGAAGAAAAGGGATCTCTAAAGAGACTCGAATTTCAGTAATATTGTTGTGGAGGTCCCTATAGTTGCTCGATCATTATAGAAATTGGACTGCAGCTTCGTGATTCGTTGACATTGTATAGTCTACTATTTAAGCTCTCAGCTATGCACATCAGTCAACGGTGTCACCGCTGCGCAAGGCACTATCTGAGTAATTCGGGTTGCTGTGGCCAGGAACTCATTTCTCAGGCCTGAGTAGCTGAGAGCAAGATTTCTCTAGTCAAATCGCAACAGTCATAAAAAACCACGGAAGCCCACGTCTTGCATGCTCCTAACATCTACATAGACATCTCTTCAAGCTTCTTGATAACCTCCATGACATACCCCGTCCCAATAACAATCTCATCCTTATCCTCAAAGCCTGTACCGCTCTCTGACTGTAAGCCTGTCAAGCATGCCGTGACAACATCTGCATACTTCTGCCCCATCATCCGAGGGACGCCACCCGTAGTGAGTCCAAGATAGGCCCTCTTTAGTTCCTCTGGAAGGCGCAAGGACGGTTATGAAGTTGGAGTTCTTTTTCATCTCCGGAGTACTTTTAAAATTCAAAATAGAAGCCTTCATTTCCATTCCACCCCTTGTATGACTACTGTGCTTCCCTACTCGCCTGCGTCACGCTTCCAGGCGCAATCCAACCTTGAGCTGATGTGCTATCGGGAACACTCTCAGGCGTATAATAGTTCTCGCCTTTGAACTCGGAGCCGCCATGGCCAGGCGGATTTCTTCCAACATTGACCCGCGATGCTTGCTGCCCTTCAGTCGCAATATTCCTTCCACTCTCTAGGCCATCGTTCTGGGCCACACGCGCGTTAACGACGTCTTGGTCGTTCTGGCCACCTTGCTCCTGGTATGACTGCGAAGCTTTGTCCCTGGGACCTCCTTCGCCTTCAAAGTGCTCGCCGCGGGTTTGGCTGCCCCGGTGTTAGTACTTGCTTATCTCATTTCTCAGGTATTGGCTTACCGGCCACGGTCATCGAGAACACCTCCCTCGCTAGGAGGGATTCGCTTGTTATAACCACGGTTCGTACTCAGCTCGTCACCATATTCGACATTTGCACCGTCAAACTTGCGCTCTGCAGCCGAATTCACACCGGCCTCATCGAGCCCCTGCGGCCGGGCGTTGCCGGTTTTGGCCATGCATCACTACACCAGATCGGAGGATATTCCCAACACCATCATGCTGGAGGCACACTCCAACGTCATGTTTGCTCCTCAGAACTGGGGTGATACTGAGGGCACGGTTGACTTGACTAATGCTATCATTTACAACGAAGATAATGTCAACAGTGATGGAATAGTGGTACCAGAGACGAATGGGGTTGAACCACCTGAGTGTTTTGCTCTCTCCCCTGAAGATGAGTTGCTTGGTGTCTTTGAGTCCTAGATTCAGTCGGAAATGAAAGCCTGCTTTAGCTGCCAAGCTAGAGCAGCATAAGTTTAATGAAATCCTGTCCAGCCTCTTCTGGTAATAGCCTCGTCATGAGATCGTAGCAGTCTAGCCCAGGACTACCTGTGTAGGCTGAGACTCCGTATTTTTGTCCCACCAGCTTTCCAAAGCCTCTCCACTTGCCCGTCGATATGCGATGTCATTGATTGTCTCTATCAGGAGGATGAAGTAGCAATCCCGTGGATTCATGCCAGGAGCCCTTAAATAACTCTGGTCACCTGCAAAACATTAGTTGAGACCGAACTGAAGGTAGCTTAGGTAGTCAACAAACCATCTGTTTGCTCAGCCTCATGTACAATATCGTCGCCAAGCCAAGTCGACCAGCCTTTGCCAACTGCAATAAATTCTAGATCACTCCCTCTGCTCTGAGAAACAAACTCCTCAGCTAAATTCCAGCTTGGCATGGATAGAGAAATCACGAGGGTGTTCTTGTGTTTAATCTGAACGCGCCGCTCATAGTCCGGAGCACCCGTGATTAGATGTTGTTGAGTGATCGAAATGCGCATATGACTGGTTTCGCAGAAAAGGTATGGTGTTTGTTCGCTGAGTGCTGGGGTAGTTGCCCACTGTAGTACTGGAACTTCGTATCGAAACTCTTGTGGAGTATCGGATTTGTGGAAGTAGACATGAGTTGGTTCACTTCCTGGTAGTTTGAAGCCCCGAGCTTGGTGTTGAGAGTCAAGTGGCCGCCGATCCCAACCTTCCAATGTCTCTAAATGTTGACCGACTGTTGACTTCGTCTTGTACTTGTGCCATTGCGACCTGACCTTTCGTTTGTGGGTTGCGTTTGGAGACTTCATGGTGAACCACTCTGTAACTGGTTCTCGGAAGCCAATCTTGTGTTCGTGATAGTGCCACGGCTGGATGAATCGGAATTCGGCGTCATAGGGAAACGATATGTCTCCTTGCCACCCGATCCACGACCAGCTCGGGAGTCCAGTACTGGCTGCATCGCCAGTAATTCTTCTGTCAATGTCGGAGTACAGAGAAGACCAGAGCAAGAATATGTCGAAGAAAAACTCGGAGAGCCCAAACAAGACGCCTCCCGGATGGACTCGATGAAGCATGGCCTGGATTCCTGCAAATGCCTTTGGCGCATCATCGGAAACGGTGAGAGACTTGGTATTGAATGTTGCAACCGTTGGCATCAAATTCCACACGCTCGGAGACGGACCGAATTTTTCTTGAGCATGCAGTGCCCACTTCTCATCTGCTTGCGGGTTTATCTCCAAGTGCTCATACCACTGCGCGCTCTGGCACTGCCACATCAACGGGCCATGATTGAACACAATGCGGCGCCTGGCGAATAGCCACTCTTGGAATGTCCAAGATCTCTGGAAATAGGAATGCTTTGCGCCTGAAGATGGGTCAAGGGACAGGGATCCAGCAGCAAGCTTGTCTCCGTCTGCAAGCTCATAGACACGCAACTCCAGGTCTCTTGGATGGGACACTCCCTTGAGTCCACGGAGTCCAAAGTCTGCTCCTGACCCGGTAGCGCCCATGATGCAGAAAACAGCGTTCGCGTAAATCAATTGCATTTGGTTCAAATTCCGCGTGAGACTCTCCAGGTCATCCTGGATTATGCACAAAGCATCGATCCAGATATACCTCTGCCCGAGACTTTTGACAACGGCCATCGCATTACGAATGGTTGGTGGAAGCTGTGATGCGAATTGTCCGGTGGCCAAGATGCCAGGTTGTTGCAGTTTCTTCAACAAGCTTTCAGTGTTCTTTTGGTATTGGCACTGTCCCCAGGTATAAGACAAGGCTGTGTAATTTGTCCCCTTTGCTGGAGATGCGACGACACATCCTTGGACCACATCGACAAGCCATTCGGGGTCCACGGCTTCTACCCCTCTGAACCAACGCGGCTCACCGCACCTGTCCCCGTGCTCACGGTTGCACCTCGAAGCCCAGCTCAGGATGGTATCCAAGTTGATCCACTCTGGGTCGGGCAAGATGCCTCGTCCAGGGTGAGAAGGCTGGTCGTTGCGAGCCACGAGCTCCATGGGAGTTGTAGACACATTGTCAAAGACAATGTTTCCCTCCGGAGTGACTTCTGCAAGCCCTAGCCTAGTTGCCGTTTGGTCTGGTTCCTTTTTGATGGCCAGGAGTCTATTGGGATAGTCCGTAATTGGTCTGTCAAAGTTGGCGGCACGACGAATGGAGTCTGTATGGGGACAATCGCCATCGAGGACTTCAGAAACCTCTCCGAGGACGTCGTCGTCTAGTTCCTGAAACTCGGCCATGTATATGTCAAGAATGGTCGCACAGACCTCGCACGTATCCTCACCATCGTTTTGCATAATTCAAGCGAGGTTGATACACCCGTTTTAGGGACCAAATCTGGGACGCGGATGAAGGCAACAGAGAGTGGTGAGGGAAATATCGCTTCCCGCCTCGTCAACGTCCTGCAAGGCTTGATCTTATGATCAATGACAGTGAAGATTTTCTGTCCCTGGAATGAAAAGAAAACAAGCGCTATTGAAGCTTTTGCGTCATGAATAGGGTCGTGTTTGATGTTTGAAGGGAGTGAGATTGTCGTGGTGGTGGGTGCTCGCTTAGTCCGTGGGGTAATCAATCAGACAGGTCGCATATACAAGGGCCAGATGCCTCATCAGCACATTCATACCCGGGTTATTGCCGGCGAAGCTCATTTCTTTGAACAAGAATACTGCCCTCCAGCCAGAAAGCCTATGGACTGCACATGGACATAGCTCATAGAAAAGAAATTAGTCAAATTAACGTGTATATAGGGATTGCGGATTCCTAGAATGGAGCTTCCTATCATTAAGAGAACAGGAAACGGGCGGTTCAGCACCAAATGAGGAGGTTCTCAACTGCCACATATTGACATGCTACTAAGATAGGTCAATCTGGAGATAGAACATATGTCTCGCCATCCGCTAGTATTCAGGCACATACGATCGACTAGTATCCGAAAACTGTCTATGTAGCAGGCTAATCAATTTTTGAATCGAATAAACTATCACATTTACTACAAATTTAAAGGATTGGTGTGAGACCCTGTTGGAGTAAACTGTCGTTGAGATGGCTTCTATCTAGTCCCGTTGATACAGTCAATTTACGTCTCGATCATCTGACTCGGCCCATTGTAACAGGGTTTTGTTGAAATGCGAAAAGGGATAATTTCCCGGAGATTACTGAGACCTATACGTCAACAGATTTGAGAGGGATGGGAGTGAAAAGCTCCATCAAATGAAAGTGATTACGCAACCCTGCCCAGTCCTGAGGAGTTCTGCCATCGACATCAACACAATCCGCTTCCGCGCCATGCTTTAGAAGAAGCTCCACAATTTCGATCGTTCCATAACCTGCAGCCCGAGACAGAGGTGTGCGGCCATGTTCATCTCGAGATTTGGCATCAGCACCCGCATCCAGGAGTGATTTGGCAACAGATGCGTAGCGGTTCTCTGCAGCCCAAGAGAGTGGTGTTCGGCCATTCTTATCTCGAGATTCAATATTCGCACCGGCATCAAGGAGTGATCCGGCAATGCCCCCCTGTGCCGCCCAAGAGAGCGGTGTTCGGCCTGCGCAGTCTGCGGCATCTACATCAGCGCCGAGACCAAGAAGAGTCTTCACTAGCTGAATATCAAACCCCGCCACCGCCCATGATAGTGAGGTTCGGCCAAGTATGTCTCGGACCTCCAAATCAGCGCCATGATTGAGCAGAAGCAAGTAAATGTGACTTTTACTAGTCATCGCTGCTTTCCTTCGACGCGCATCGATGTTGAAATATTTGTTTTCTAACTCTGGTATTGCATGCAAACCGTGAGACTTCTGCACCGAGCTAGCTAGAGAGCCGTCGCCGTGAGCATCAGTCTGTTCCTGTTCAGGTACTTGAATGTTCAAATACGTATTAGCCTTGACCGCCTCAACTAGAGGCGCACCGTGATTGACATCAATGTCTTTGTGAGCGAGTAGAAGTTTAACAATGTCGGGACGCCTTGCTTTTGCGGCCTTAGCGAGAGGGAAGTCAAAGTTCACTTGGATCCCTTCGCGCGCTAACAATGCTGCAACTACCGCATCGTGGCCCATTTCTGCGGCTATGGCGAGGAAAGTGGTTGAGTCAGTGCCATCGTTGTAGTTCTGGCGTGCGAAGGTTCCTGTCAAGGGTCTCTGATATTTGTTGCTTGGGTCCAATCTAGAATACTGGGCGGGTATTACCGCGTTGACGTCGATCTTGTTGGATACTAGGAGCGCCGATACTGCCTCCTTGCCATTATTTTCCACCGCCCATCTTGCAATTGTCAAGGGGAGCGCATCCAATTTCTCGAGGAAGTCGGATAGTTTCCACAACGGTAATTCATCGCCTCCGAACTTGGTTTGGCTTCCAAATAGTAAAAACGACACAGCGCCTTGAATCACCTGGAACTCCATCTGCTCGTAGTTTGGACGGAAGACATCCTTATCACAGGCATCCGAGGATATCCCTAGTAAAGCGAATATCTTGTCGCGTGGGTTGTTTGCTTTACTGTGACGAAACTTGCCAAGCAACGTCGCGAGATCCTGACTTTCACTCCACCATGTACTCCTTCTCAAGTACCCTGGCATGACATCCAAGACGGCTTGAGTGTGTTCATCGGGAGTGATCCCCAGTAGGGATGGGATTTGTGTGAATGTTTGTGTTGAGACGGCCTTCGAACCACACATGACAGATGCCGCACGCGCGCTCGCCACCTCTTGAATGACCCATACTCCTTGAAACCACGGCCGTTGTAGAATTTCTCGAAGTGCTTCGCCCATCTTGCCACCGAGCTCGGTGTGGTGAGTGCCACCTAGTTGATGCTGTATGAGTGGCCAGGCAACCTGCCAACGCTGAGCCGAGTGTCGCCAGTTCTTTGGAGCTGATCTTGCGTTGCTGTGAACCTGATCTATAGCGTCCATGAGGAAGTCGGTCTGATTGTTGCTTGGCCCTAACCAGATCATAACATGCTCAGAGTTGGTGTAAATTTCCTTCATCTGACCGACCTGGTGGCCCTGTTCTTTCTTGTTTTGCTGGTCAATACAAATGGCGTCGATCCATTGTACTCGGTCCCGGTGCTCCAATCTGAGCTGTCGCAATGCCGCATACAAGTTTGAGGTGACTTTTGCAATGCAACCGTTGAGAATAATCTCAGCAGCCCGCAAGGTGCCGCCCCAGGCGTACGACAAGGCTTCATAGGGGACACCCTCGACTTGATGCAAAAAGGTTTCAAAAATCTCACAACAAATAGAATCGCCGATGTAGCCCTTGGAGAGACGCACAAGTCGAATCGCATCGGTGGCAAGATCGATGGGCTTGTAGGTATATGTTGGCAAAGCCATCTTTGCGCGAAATCGATGCTGCTCGGAGGCACGGAGCGAATTCCCGGATGGTGGATGAACAACAAACTAGGTTGAGAGATTGAAGAACAGGGTGAGCTCATCTCCAGCGAGGTACAGTAGCATTAACGTGTCTGCAGTTCATAATGAATGTACAAGGCAGTTTGATTGCGGCTGGCCAACATAGCCCGGGGAAGTGGCGCCCTGTTCGCTGTAGCATAGCCCCCCACAGCCCCCATGGCTTGACATGTACAGTACCTAGAACAAGTCCCTGTTCGTTGCTAAAGTGCCCTACGAGGCTTATCCAAGCGACACGTAGCATGGCTAAGTGGCCTATCCGATCGTATACTTTGCCTCAAGGCTGAATCTCGACCCAGTTTTTCTTCACCAGCCCGCATTTGCTCATTGAAAAACCAAGAAGACAATGATCCCTTTTGGTACATTGCCCTCGACTGGAAAATAGTTGATACGGTATCTTAGTCAGAAGTATACGAGGGAAAAGATGAAGAATCCGGTGACCAATGGTTCGAGTATGCACATTGACTCACGTGAGTGGCTGTTGGTTGTCCTAGTTTCATCGCGGCCTGATGCGATCATGTCCGAGATACCTACCCCTCACACATATGATTTCAGTCGTCCCCTTCTCGATCGAACGCAGGCAGACAGGGGGTGGTGCTTGAACAGTTAACTAGAAAATCCACGATCACGAGACCCATTACAGTACGGCTGAATCAATGCCATGGCTTCTATACTAGCACGGTTTGTGCCGCTCACGCCTGAGCTTTGCCTCGCACAAGCCGTCGGCGATTTCAGAGCCGACCTGTCAGACGAACAAAAGACCGACTTCTAATCTAACGAGCGACAATCATCTGTATCCCCCCCAAACATCCACGATGCTATGCGGTTGACGGCCAAAATCGATCGGCATGTTGCAGCAAAGGTTGGTAGCGGCCGTTGTTTTGGAACCCGTCTAGTCAACATCTTGGAGGCCGTTCAACGATTTGCCGCCCTTGGTGACATCATGGTGGGCGGATCTCAGAACTTAGATCGCGAGAAGCTGGCGGCCCGTCTCCGCATCCTCGACTCTTGCTCAACATACGACTACCAGACGACGTGGAAGGAATTGCGAAGGCGAGGAAACACCAGCTGGTTCACGATGCAGCCCGAATACAAAGATTGGAAAAAGAGAAGTGAGTCTTCCACACTCTTGTATTCGGGCAAGCCCGGCGCCGGAAAGTCTTTCACACTAGCCAACATGGTGGACGACCTTAACCTTGATCAAAACGACAATCCTCCAGTTGCTTACTTTTTTTGCCAACACGAAGCTCCTGAAAGCTTGCGAGCACGTACAGTCATTGGCTCTCTAGCTCCACAACCTCTGTGCACCATGAAGGAGCTGACTGTGGTTTTGGAAGATCTCGCCAACACCAGAGCTGTACGTCTCGACTCAGACGGTGTACTCAGATTGTTGAAGCGTATCATTCCACCTACTACCAGGGCATACTTTGTCCTAGATGGAATGGATGAATGTGACGAGGCTCAGATTGAGGAAATCATAACTTGCTTGCAAGACATTCAGGATTTCCATCCACTGCTCGCTTGTCTGTCGTTCAGACAAGAGGCAGGCAACACCATGGCACTGCGCCTTGACCGACTCAAATATTCGGAGGCTATTGTTATCCCGGAAAACAATCCTGATATCGCAGAGTTCATCCAGGCAGAGCTGGTAAGACAAGTCGAGTCAAGTCGGCTCATCTTGGGCGAACCAACCGTTGTACTCGAGATTCGAGACGCCTTGATAGCAAAGGCTCAGGGCATGTTCCTTTGGGTGGTTCTTCAAATCGGCTCTCTCTGTCTAGCAAAGACAGATGAAGCTATTCGTCAAGCGTTAGCCAACCTCCCCAGGGATCTACCAAGCACATTCTGTCGCATTTTAAAGCAATAGGCTGTTCAGGGGGATACCTATCAAAGGCGAGTTTTGCAACTTGTTGCAGCAGCTTGTTGTCCACTGGAAACAGAAGAATTGCGAGAGGCACTGGGGGTGATTCCGGGTCACAGTGAGTGGAATCCAGTACGGCAACCTACCAATATATATTCAACATTGGCTTGTTGTGGAAGCTTGTTGCACGTGGATGAAGAGACCTTTTCCGCGAAACTCATACACCACAGTGTCAAGCAATTCTTACTAAGCGGGTCGGAAGGCATGGCTAGCCAAACATTCACTCTCAAGGACGCACACCAGACAATGGCTAATGTACTTGTCACATACCTGGACTATGGTGTCTTCGGCACCCAGCTTTCAACCGGAGTCATGCCCAAGGTTCAGCATGATGCAGTTCCGACCAAGATTATCAGCTCCGTTCTAGACTCGGCGAGTATCCGAAAGGTGGCACTGAGACTGCTCAGGTCTCAAGAACCATTGGACATTGACGTGGGCAACGTTCTCGTGAAGGAAGGCCGCAAACCCAAGACGCAGCGAACAGAGCTTTTCTTCCTGCTCTACGCTAGGTTGTATTGGGCACCGCATGTTTTCTATGATAACGAACAAGATCCAGGGACTCTGAAAACTCTATATCGGGTTCTACATCGGTATATCCTTGTTGCAGATATCAGAGATGACTACGGGTAGACGCCCCTCCCTCGGGCGGTTGAAAGAGGTGACGAGGCTGTGGTGCGATGGTTAGTTCAGAAGAGTGTCGCTGTTCACACAATCGATGATTGTGGTCGGACGCCGCTATGGTGGGCTGCCAAAACGGCCAATGAGACCTTTGTGCGGCTGCTACTTGAGAATGGCGCTGTCGCTAGATCGGGAGATATCAATGGTTGGACACCGCTAATGTTGGCCGTCGAGAAACCGCACGAGGCTATCGTGCAGCTTCTGCTCAAAAATGGCGCTGTTTTCTTTTCAACCTACGCAGATGAAAATGATTGGGCCCCAATGTTTCTCGCCGCCCAGTGTGGCAATGGGGGTATCTTGGAGCTGCTGCTCAAGGAGAGTGACACTGCTGGACTCTACTATGACCATAAGACCACGCCACTAGTGCAGGCCGCTGGGATGGGTTATTCAACCACTTTGCGACTCCTTCTTGAGAGAGGTGCCGCGACTGAAGAGACGGATAGCTATGGTCGAACGTCACTAATGCTAGGTGTTGAAAACAGGGATACAGCAACGATGCGACTACTTCTTGAAAACGGTGCTGCTATTGAAGCGAAGGATAAACATAATCGAACGCCGCTATCGCTAGCTGTCCAGAAAGAGCATGAGACAGCTGTACGACTACTTTTTGAGAGGGGTGCCGCAACTGAACTAAAAGATGGCAATGGGCGAACCCCGCTATTGTTAGCTGCTGAGATCGGGCATGAAGCTATCATGCGTCTATTGCTTCAGCATGGTGCTGTTATGTAGTTACAGCATGAGGGTCAGACGGTGCTCTCAATTGCTGCCGAGCAAAGACTGACGGATCTTGCGAAGCTATTGCGTGAGAATGAGAATTCGCAGTGACTACACCCCGGTTCCGCAATATGGCGATAGAGGGTGTGAGAAAACTGTGTGGCTTTTGTTGAGTCACAGAATCAGAGTGGTCAGACGCCACTCTCGAAGGTTTCCAAGGGAGGAGATGAGGCTGTTGCGCGACAGTTACTTGAGACTGTGGTTCTAGACTGTTGTGGTAACACGCCGCTCTTAACAGCTCTTAGGGGAGGACACGATTGTATTGTGCTAACTTGTACCTAGCTGTCCGCCCCATCAAGGGCGTCTTGCTGCTGGTACAAAATAAAATAAAAACATGGTTGTATCGTGCTAGCTTTATCAAAGACAATGCGCTTGGCCCCTTGAAGGTACTAAAAACCTAGCAGAGTAACATGAGGTTATTTAGTAACTGAGTTTATGATGGTTCAGGTAAGACACACGACGTCGTGGCCCAAAGATCCAGTTATCCCGGGCGAGGTCCACAGGCAGGGGCTAAATGACGAGCATGCGATTTATGCCACGATGGAGTATTGTTATTGGGCCGGTGTAGATGTTTTACAGGCGATCCAAGTGACAATAAAGAAACTAGTTCATTCGACTGCTAGACAACGAATACAGATCCCGATAGTCCCCGTTTCTTCTGATTGACCAGAGCGCAAAATGTGATCACAGCCATGACCGTCCATCTCTGCCCCAATTTACCTGTTGATCCACTGCCCATGAATTGAAACTTGGCGACCTTGGTGAGACTCCCCTTTGCCAGAGTCCAAATTGCAACTACCTCATACCCCTCATTGTCGGTGTTGAAATCTGTGATGGTGTACAAACTCTCGTTATCAAAGCTCCTTAATCTGTCTTGTGAGATATGCACAAGTTCCCAACCCTCTGGCTCACCACCTAGACTCTTGACAGCATTGCCACGTGATAATCGCCACGCAAATGTCTCTCTAGTGTTGGTAGGTTCGACTTCGATGCTGAACCGATATGCGTGGGTCATAGAACTGTCGCGGAAGTTCTTGACGGTCTCGCTGATGGCTGCTCCTCCGGTGCCGGGGGCGGACAGCAGCTGAGCAACCAAAAAGCCATCAGCCTCTCCCCAAGACGCGGTGGCGATAGTATCACTTGACGTTTCGGGGCCAGAGTGCAGGACCATTTCCGGCGAATGCCATTTGTTCGAGACAAAGAGATAGAGGGGCTGCTTTTGTTCCGGGGCGATAAAATAGTTGCTTTTGGTGAGACCATCACGATACAGGTTGAATGAAGTGGGGAATTGGGGAGCTGTGGTTGTTGCACTCTGGATGGATTCTATGTCCCGGCTCGGCGGTTGGGCAGATGTGCTATCGTTGCTCGATACCTCGTCTTGACCACTCATCGTTAAAAGTCTCGTCAGTCTCGTCGGTATCACGCACTGTGCAGAATGATCCAGAATCGTTAAACGGGTCGAAGTAAGAGTGGATTGATATGGAGTATTATTATTGAGTGGGAGAGAACACGCACTTCAGTATTTGTGGCAAGCAACGCGCTTGAAATTACGAGCTGGGTAGGCCGGCTCTTTATGCCCGAGCATCGAATGAAGAGTGAATCTCAGCCTCTTAACTCGGCTCAAAATGCTCCGATTTATCGGTTAGGCGGGTTACAATGGTGAAAAGTTGAAAGGCTAAAAGGAAACAGCAGCGCCCGGCCACTACCAAATTACCACGGGCGGCTTTATTTGTCGCTAAGGATACGAGTTGAACCAAAATTATGGTCCATTAAGGGTGCGGAAACAGAAACGTATGACACAACGATCACTAGCTCACTCACCACATTGGGGCGGTTATGAGAGAAGCATACAATAAGGCAACGTGACCCAGTTCCGCCTTAGTTGGGTGTGTCGCCAACACATTGAAGCATGGGATCCCTCGGATAATCCTGCCAACCTGTGCCCTTCACACGCAGATGGGGAAAAGCCCCGCAAATCGGCTGACATGAGCCCCACGTATCGTGTGACCCCTCGGTGATGACATGAGAGGGCTCGCCGAGGGTTTTCAGAGGAAGAATTCCGACATATCCAAGAGTGCCTGTCAAGAAGCTCGACGGATGAATGAAGATGAGCTTAGTGAGAAGAACCAGGTTTGAACTCTGTGAGCAATCGAAATAGATATCGAACAACCCAGACACCTGTCCTGGCCATCTTCAATTTGTGACAGGCTGACAGCTATCATACGGGCAAACTCATACCGAAATTCGCCTCAAAGGAGGTCCAGACATGAAGATGATAGTAGGCATCACCATTTATTAACGACGAGAAAATAGAAGCTAAGTGTCTTCCATAGACGACTGCGGCGCTTTGAATCAATTAGTATTACGCGCACTGTGCCTGTTGAAGCACGGTTGGTGCAAACAAGGCTCCGAATTCGAGTTCATCATTTATAATTTCATGAGCGCGGCTTCAACCTGAAGTGTAGCCTGTAGGTTAAAGACTTACCACTAACCCATCTACCTCGGATGTGAAAGTCCAGGGTTAACAACATGCCGACAGTAAAATATGCACTATAAGCGAGGTGCAGTATTACAAGTATATACAGCAAGTTTAGCAACGTCTTGGTAGTTAACATGGTAACGCACTTTGTCAGTTTCGGTAGATCTGAACCGACTCAAAACCCAAGGAGAAAAGCACTTGAACCACGCTAACCAAATTCTAGCCACATGTTCTGAGATTTAATTGAAGGCGATCACAAAAGGTTCTTCGCTGATGCTGTAGCTAAGAGTAGTTTCGGTGAGATGAATCAACGAGCCATGAGTAGCATCGAAGGACCGACGAAAACTGAGGACCGAAGCAAGCATCCCATGAGGCTTGTTATTTGGTTCCAATAGAGCTTTAAAACAGCATGTCGGTGTTTTCACTGCAGTCCGCTTCTTGTGGCTAACCTCAATACTTTAGGGTGTACTTGGCTTGGACGGAAAATATTCATGGGAACTGAGGACTAGTCAACGAAGATGGAACGGAGACGGTGAAACAAAACGTTGCATAATGGCGTTATGGTTTGCCTCGGCTTAAGTTGGTCTCTCATGATGCTTAATTAAGACGGATAAGCTAACGAATTTCACAGTGAGTTAACTAACCCCGTTCCAGACTTCAATCGGTATGCCCGTCGACATCTTCTCCGTCTATTGTCGGCTTACCACGGCAGCTCTGTGGAGCTATGCCACTTTCCCCGCATGCCTGGGAAAACCCCTTCACAAAGTCGAGTCTTAAGCTGCGAAGACCGAAATATCACCTCGAAAACTCTTTGAAACTTGTAATGATAATTAAGAGTAGTTCTCGTCTATTCAAAAATGACGAACACAATTGTTGTCATTGGGTAAGTGCTCAGCCCCCGCCAAACCCCACGCACTTGTGGATCGGGAGACTTATGATACGCTTGGCAGTGCGGGCGTCTCTGGCTTGACCAGTGCTCTCCTTCTTTCGAAAGATAGGACAAACAAGATCACCGTAGTAGGCAAGCATATGCCTGGAGACTATGATATCGAATATGCATCACCATTCGCCGGGGCTAACTTCATGCCGTACGTTGGTGTATCGAGAAATCCTAGGTAGCATGTTACCAGTATCGCTAATGTTTTCTCCAGCATGGCCACGGAAGCCAAGAGTCGATGGGAACGCCGGACCTGGATTGAATTGAAGCGGCTGTGTGAGCAAGTCCCAGAAGCGGGCATCCATTTCCAGAGTTTTTAGCCCTCAATCTCCATTGCACAACCCACCAGACTGACTTGTGATCTAGAGTGTCATGTTCACAGGCGGAAGAAGGATATGGAAGACGCCGCACAAAACGCCTTCTCAGGATCACTATGCGATGAAGATCCGTGGTACAAAGAACTGTTCACCGACTTCCGAAAGCACCGCTCTGACGAAATTCCCCCGGGGTATGAGTCAGGCTGCGTCCTCACCTCCCTCTGCATTAATACGGCCATCTACCTGCCCTGGCTCCTCGGCCAGTGTCTGAAGAATGGCGTTCAGTTCAAGCGCGAAATTCTTGACAATGTTAGCGACGCGAAAAGACTCAGCCATACAGGCAAAACACCCAACATCATCATCAACGCCACAGGGCTGGGCTCTCTCAAGCTAGGTGGCGTTGAAGATAAGACTATGGCCCCTGCACGCGGACAGCTCGTTCTGGTGCGGAACGAGACTGACTCGATGCTCGATACTACGGGAACTGACGATGGCGAGACCGAGGCTTTGTATATGATGCAACGGGCTGCTGGAGGTGGCACAATCCTAGGTGGTACGTTTGACATTGGTAATTGGGACTCGCAGCCGGACCCGAATATCGCGAACCGCATCATGCAACGCATAGTCAACGCCCGACCAGACATTGCAGGAGGAAAAGGTGTCGCTGGACTGAGCGTAATCCGACATGCTGTCGGAATGAGGCCGTGGCGCGAGGGAGGAGTTCGACTCGAGGCAGAGAAACTGGATGACGAAGCGTGGATAGTGCACAACTACGGTCATTCGGGATGGGGATACCAGGGATCGTATGGTTGCGCTGAACGTGTTGTTGAGCTCGTCAACGAGGTCGGCAATGGTGTTAAGTCGCAGCTGTGATGTTGATACCAACCGGACATCTACCTCCCGCCTCAAACCCGTGTTTCCCTTGCCTTGATTAAGGCTGGAACCTCCGCAGAGACCTCGACCAAAAGTCCGTCTCAGCGTGAGAAAAAGCATCGAGATCACGCTTAGGTTAGATAGTTTTGCGCGTGAGAGATACGAGCTAGGGGCGAGTCGCCGGGAGCTTCCAGTACGACAGGATCATGATTTGAATTGTCAGCTGGCTCTGTGTGCACTAGCCTATGTCTATTATCACTATCACTCAAACCACAAATCTGTTGCGCATCCGAGTCATGCTCGTGTTGCCGAGCTATTTGCCAAGCCTTTGTGAGACGAGGTTGGGAACCTAATATGCTCCTTGCCGCCGACTGTACTTTGGTCCCTTCACCACCTTTACTTCTTGTCGGCCCGTCCGTACTGGCGCACCAGCAGTGAGCGAGAACCCGGGTAACTTGGCGCCCTTCTCTTCCAGTGCCCACAGCGCAATGCCAATCCAGTTATCTCCACGGTAATTGAGAACGCCCTCAGGGACAGGGAAGTCAGTCTGAGGCCCGATGTTGCTGACATAGCGGCCAAACTGGAAGCCGTTGACGAAGAGTAGGGCTCTGTATGCCCCTGTCGCGGTCGTGCTGTTTGTGAAGGTGAAGGATAGCGGAATGTCGAACTTGTCGGCTGGGTAGTCGAGATTCAGTTTTGATGTGTAGAATGCGACTCCGGGTTTACTTATGCCCTTGAATGGCGAGCCACGAGAAAATGAATTGAGTGGTGGAGACGGCAGATGATATCCCTGACGCTCAAAGAAGAAGCCACCCTCATTCAGAGGCCCTCTGAACTTGTCAACGTAGTCCTCGCCGCCGAGATTTCCGGTGAACTTCCATTTCGTGATAACTGTCTTCTTGCCTGAAGGTGAGATGATGGCCCAGTCAAGGATGCCACGCGGACTCTTCTGCTCGTCATATCCAGGAGTCCAGTTGCCATTCAAGCCAGTATTGTCGACAATGATGGTCAAGACATAGCGTTTGCCCTTCACCAACTTCGGCAGCGTGTAAGTCGAGTTGTAGTTGCCCGTGGCATCGTAGCCCTTGAAAGACCCAAGGAACTCGCCGTTCAGCCAGACAGAGCTGGCGTAGGCGCGGCCGCCTTGCGTCCAGAGCTTGAGCTCAGACTCACTGCCGTCAGCAGTGAAATGGCCGCGGTAAACAAGAGCGCCAGCATGGAAGCCGTAGTCTGATCCATAGAGCGAAACGGAGTTCTGAAGCGGCACGCGAGTGTTGTTGGTGCTGGTGTGATCAGCGACTGGCCATTTTGAATCGTCGTAGCTGGTCTTGATCTCGGGAAGCGAATCGACGTAGCGCCAGTCTAGAGACGAGAGATCTGGCACTTTGATGGTTGGGAGCGCTACATCTGGCTTGGTGATCCAGTTTCCGAGGTCTGACTTCTTGTATTGGAGCTGCTTGCCGTTGACAGAGAGTCGAGAAACCTTCTTGGGCACACCGATGATCTCCAATGTAGTTGAGGTGTTGAAGTCGGCTTGAATGGACAGGGTTGATCCGTCGACTGACACTGATCGTGCAAGATATCCGCCATTGATAATCACTGAGTCTGGGTTCATGATTGAAGTGCCAAAAGCTGGGTGATCTCCATCTCCTGGTAGGTCTGGGACCCAGTATTTGTAGGCAGAATTGCGGTCTGTTTTTAATTAGTAACTTGGCGATACGCAGTTCGACAGCAGTTGAACTCACCAAGAAGGTAAATGACAAGAGAGCCGGTCTGGGCCACCTTTCGGCTGGAGGAAGTTGTCCACTGGAACACGCCAACCTTGTTCTTGACACTGAACTTCACACCCTCGCCCTCAACGAGCTTGAACTTGGATGCCTTCTTCACAGCAACCTCGTGAAGTTCATTAGGGCCACCGTACAAAACAAGCACAGTTTTGTCAGCAAACTTCTTCCATGTGAAGACCTCGGCAGTTGAGTAAAGAAGCTCGTAATCGCCAACGGGATAGTCGGCAAGGTGGATCTTGGAATCTCGGCCATGCAGCGAGAGTGATCCTCCCAACTGAGGAACCGTGATGGTTCCAGCAGAGGTGGGGAGTTTGAGCTTGTAAGACGTTGAGTCGGTGGTGGTGTAATCATTATGACGCGCGACGAAGAATGCATCGCCGTCTTCGCCTTTGAGGGGAGTGATTGCGATGTTCGCATTGGTGCTGTATTGAGTTGTGGACAGGTTGCCGGGTGTCGCAGCAGCGTATCCTGGAGACACTCTCAAAAAGTGGCCTTGAAGCTTCATTTCCGAGTACTTCTCCCGAGTAATAGATCTATCCTCTTTGATGGCCTAAGATTGTCAGCTCGCCTTCACTTTCTAGAAAGTAGCCTTCACTCACTGCGCCGTAGTCATATGAAGTGTATCCATCACAGTGGCCGAGGTTGCCCCAATTAGTTCCTCCGAAAGTCTGAAATGTTAGATGTGTCTCTGTGATTCGTTGTAGGGATGTCATACCATGTAAATATTGAAGATGGTGACTCCCGCTGCCATGTTATTTTTGTAAAATACTCGAGCAAACTCGTGGTTCGTGAGAACAGAGCATTTCTCAAACCCCCAACCGCCAGGGGGGTCGAATGCGCCTCCTTGAAACTGTTGCCGGTTAGCGTGTGGCATTCCAAGGGATTTCTTTCCATTACCTCGATGATTGAGTAAGGAGTGTTTGGGCTGATGGCCATGTGCTCACTGTGCCATGTGGTTGGGAGGCCGTTGGAAGGCCAGTCGTGTGGTTTGGCCTGTCTTGTCAGCGAGGTTGGCGCAAGTGGTTAATCGGGGCGGCCTACACAATTGAACCCAACCGGGTACCCATCATGGCCCTGTCCCGGTTAGTACGGTCGACATTTTACAGTATATGATTCCCGAGAAACTCACATAGATGTCTACAGCGCCGATTCCCGTTCCGGGGGCACCAGTGCTACCTTGCCATGCATCGTTGTTGATCAGTGGCACCACGATTCCAGCATTTCTTGCTTGGTCGTTGACATATTTGAGGTACTTTTGATCTGGAAAGGTCACTCCAACGGCGGCGCTATACTCGTTCTCGGGCTGAAACAAGATGACTGGTCCACCGTTGGTGATTTGAGCCTTGGCAATGATGGAGCAGATGTGTTCCATGTAGCTGTCAACCTGAGGTCAGCGACGATCTCATGTTTTCCTGTGACAATTTCCATGACGTACTTGTCAGTTGCGCTCAAATAGTCTTCATCACTGGTTCGCAAGGTTCCCTTGACTCTCTGCAACCAACCAGGAAAGCCGCCACCAGAGACTTCAGCGTTGATGTATGGGCCAGGTCGAGGCAGCAAATAGATCCCGGCCTCTTGCGCCGCCTCGATGAATGGCTCAATATCGAAGACTCCTTCTGACCGAAACTCGCCGGGCTTCCCTTCTAAAAGCGCCCAGTCGATGTAGAACGACACCATGTTGAACCCCAGCGCCTTGACTTTCTGGAACAGGTCGAGATACAGAGACGGGACGGGCAGACGGAACGGGTGGATCTCTGCTGAGTATATCGTGGCTCGCTCGCCACGGATGAAGAGGGAATGCTCATCCCATGTGACGATGTCCTGGAGTAGCTCTCGCTTGTCCGGTGCTTGCAGAACATGGAAGGGTCGTCCTCCACCGCTGATGATGCTGAGACCATGGCAGCCGGCTACCGACAAGGCAGCGCAGAATGCGGTTGACAGCTTCATACTGCACAGGTCGTCGATTCTCCTTGTGGCACGTTGCAGCCACAGCGATGTTCGTGGCGGGTCGTTCCGTCTCAGCCTACCATCACCTTATATCATGTGAAGTAAAACCGACGATCGACTGCGTCTCATTCCCCGTCTCGGAAGATTTCCCGACGATGCCGAGTCCCAGTTTTCAGAGCAGGCGTGAATATTGGTGGACAATTTGCATTTAGCCAATCATCAGGGAACGTGCATAACAGCGAGGATCTGATGATGAGGGGCGACGCGGGGTACAAAGCTTCTGCGCTGTGATTGGAGCTGTTAGAACGGTTGATTGACAAAAGCCGGGTACTTTTTGTGGGTTAAAGTTTTAGCCCATTGAGCATTCCAGCAGTGAAATGAGATGATATTAACATAAACGGCATCTTGTCTTCCGGCCTTGTTAAAAGTCCAGATGCGGTAACTGGGCTCTAGGGTAGCCGTGTCCCGAGTGGGGAGGAGTCTCGCGACCGAGGAATTGATTGAGTGGCATGTTAAGTTCAATTCGATTGAAGAGGACGGAAAAAGCCGAGGCACGTGCTTGTGCGCCGAGGGGGTGATGTCAGATGTGGTGATTCAACGGTGTCTCATTCTTAAGATTTCACGACGTTGACACTCCGCCACGCTGGACGAGTGGAGATGACCTCTGTCGGGAAGATACAAGCCCTCCTCTGGAGGAGGCACGCCATACCAATCCAGCCCTAACTTGTCTTCAGGATCAGGATCCTCCATCTGATAAAATCCATCATATCTCCACCATTTCCTATCCTTGAAAACGTCCTCGACTGGCAACACACCTTCCGTCTTCATTTGATCGCGGGTCTTGACAACCCCTTCCCACACCCTCAGGATGTTCTCTCCAACCACTTTGGCTAATTGTTCTTCTGTCGCTCCTCGGTCCAAGATGGCCTTCAACAAGTGAGGATAGCACTTGACGTCTTCTAATCCAGGAATCACGCTTGCGATACCATCAAAGTCGGAACCAAGTCCGACGTGATCCCAGCCGATGCGGTTCGCGATGTAAAAGAGATGGTCAATCACCATCTCCATCTTTGCATCCTTTCGTCTCTTCGACACATGCTCAGGTACAAATGTGACCATGACAATGCCCCCGTTTGCGGGAACCATGTCCAAAACGTCGTCGGGAACATTTCTAGCACAGTCAAACACGCCCTTAACGTTGGAGTGGGAGAACATGACTGGAGCCTGAGTCAAGTCAAGCACCTGACGGGCGCAGTCTTCGGAGACGTGTGAGATGTCGACGATCATTCCTGTCCGATTATCAACAACGCGAACCTGATAAGCGATGCCTTACGTACCTATTCTGTTCATTTCCACCAGCGCGGCTCTCCCTAATCGCGATAGCCCACCATGTACTGGTCCAACCTTTGATGTTGAGCTGTCGGCAAATGCGTTGTTACAGACATGGGTCAAGGTGCACTCAACTGGTCAGCCTCGAACCTCTGGTTCAAGCCTCAGACATGCGTTTACTCACATATCTCACCCCCAGCCGATAAAAGGCTCGAATGATACCGATGCTGTTTCCTGCCATGTGCAATCCCTCGATTCCGATGGAGCACGCAATTTTGCCCGATGCGTAGATCTGTTTAACCTCATGTGGTTCGCTGACAAGTTGGAAAGTTTCTGGATATGACTCAACGAGGCGAAGAGTCAAGTCGATTTGTTCAATAGCATCGCGGGCCATGTCTGAGTACTCTGGTGTGGTAAAATTCTCGGCCGAGCGAAGACAGGGAACACAAACGGACCAGAACTGGCCGCCAACAGCACCTGAAAGCATTAATCTACCTAATCAACGCCCACGCCACATGACGTCGCCAAGAGGGTGGAAGTCAGTTACCCTGTTTCAACCGAGGAATGTCTGTCATCCCGCGCTCAAACCCCTTCTCCAGGTCAAACTTCTCATTATTGTGTATCTGTCCATGAAAGCACGCCCTTGGCTGTTGCGGGAGGTCATTATGGCCATCGATGAGAGGTGTTTTGGCAAGAACCCTTTTCACACGCTCATCAATGTCAAGTGCCTGATAAGGATGATTGGAATCCATTTGAAGTATGATTGCAGGTTGCTGGGCCCGGTGTTGGATGCGTGAACTTGAGTCAGGCAAGTATTTAGCCATTCCGCTTCAAGACTGTAGCTGGTATAAATACTACCCTCTGATCAACCCCGTTTCCCGGTATCGAGCTTCGCCGGACTATGCGAGCATCCCGCGGAGTGTAACAGTGAATAAGTGGGCCGTGGGCTGATGTTGCCCGTGGGAAAGATAAGCCAACGGTTATCAACATCCAGCGAAACCTTGCAGAAGCGAAAAGTCATGATCCCCGTTCATGATAAGTAGCTTCAGCCGAACATGGCATGGAACTCGCCGATCTCAAGGGCTAGGCAACCAACACAATGGGGCAGTGGGTCTTGTTCCCCGCGGAATAGATATGCTCGACTCAGAGGACGAGGAGGTCAAACCACCCAATAGTTGAGATGATGGATATAAAGTAGCAAAGTCCAAGGTGACTACAGTACTGGAACCCTACGTTCTGACATACAAGTCAAGTCTTAGTTGCAGCGACTGTTAGACACATTCGCCATGTCGCAAGAAAAAGCGCCTCAGGACGTTGGTCCTTCCAGGCCGGGTTCCCTCAAGGATGGAATCATCAACGACGTTTCAACATCTGAAGCTTTAAATCTCTACCGCGACAGCAACGACGATGAGATCAGCGAAGAAGAAGCCCGAGCCCTGAGGTGGAAGATTGACCTGCGACTCATGCCCCTCCTCTGTCTTACCTACGCCTTGCAGTCGATCGATAAGAACACCCTCAGCTACGCGGCCGTCTTCGGTCTTCGAGAGGACCTTGACATTGTAGGAACAGAATATTCGTGGACTGGAGCTATCTTCTATCTCGGTTACATGATCTGGGAGTTCCCCACGAACGTTCTGTTGCAGCGCTTGCCGATCAATCTCTTCATGTCGGCCACGGTGAGCCGAACCTTCGCTCGTTCAATGATTTTGGTCTAATAATTGCAAGGTTGTTCTTTGGGGCATCATTCTCATGTGCCACGGTGCTGTAAGCAACTTCGCCAGCCTCGCTGCGGTTCGCACCCTGCTTGGTGTCTTTGAAGCATCCATCAACCCGGGCACCATGTTGCTATTTAGCATGTACTATACCCGCTCGGAGCAGCCTCTGAGAATGGGTATTTGGATTGGGTCTGCTGGATGCGGCTACGTCATTGCCGGCATTGCTAGCTTTGGCATTGGCCACATTCAATCGTCTCTGGCATCCTGGAGACTTATGTTCATCATCTGGGGGGCGATAACCACTGCCTGGGGACTCCTTCTGTGGCCTACCCTTCCCGACGCGCCAACTCGTGCCAAATTCTTGACAGAGAAGCAGAGAGCTCTCGTCGTTGGCAGAGTGAAGAATAACGGGACGGGTATCGAAAATCGTCACTTCAAAGTCAAGCAGTTCTGGGAGGCGATGCTAGACGTTAAGACTTGGCTATTGTTCATTTTTGCAGTTACCAGCAATTCGCCCAATGGTGGCCTGTCTGCTGTTAGTATTGTGCATCCCAGGAAAGATTGACATTCGCTAACGGGGCTCAAGTTCCAAGGTCTTATCATCAAGGGAACCGGGTTCAGTACGCTTCAGACCACGCTTCATCAGATGCCTTCTGGTGCTGTCCAGATGATCATTTGTCCTTTAGCCTGGTAGGTCAAGGCACGCCGCATTTCACGATGGCTGGATGACTGACTTCATGCCAGCTACTTTGCAACACGGTTCTCCAACTGTCGCCTTCTAATCATGCTACTCGCGCTCGTTCCCTTCCTTGTCGGCGTTTTGGGACTTCGACTCATATCTGAAGATAAACCCTACGGCCGACTGGCGTGCCTTTGGATCTCATTTTCATACACAGCTACCTGGACGCTGAGCATGTCAGTCGCCACGGCCAACACAGCCGGCCACACCAAGAAAATCACCACAAATGCGATGCTTCTGATCGGATATTGCCTCGGAAACTTCGTTGGGCCCTTCTTCTTTAAGACTGAGCAAGCGCCACTATACCCACTGGGTGTCGGAATGATGTTCTTTTGCATTGCGATTCAGATAGCCTCGCTCGTGGGCTTGTGGGTGTTGTTCTGGTTTCGGAACAAATCCAGACGGGAGCTACACGATGCTTCGAATGAGAGGCAGGCTTGGGAAAGAGGATTGCTGGATGAGACGGATCTAGAAAACAAGTACTTCAAGTATGTGTACTAGAGGCCTTGAGATTTCCCAATGGGGAAATGAGTTCGCATCTAGTCCAGGAAGTCAGGGCACGTGTCCATAGTTGATCCATTCTTTCATCTTTCGGGTCCTCGCGTCGAAAGAAACCACAAGCCAAAACCCCATCATTCTCGCTATTCTCAAATTTGCAACACCGAACTACCGAAATTACCACTCACACGAATGACAATGGTTCGATGGTAGAACATGAAATGGCGAGGTGAGGAGATCTCCTCCGGCTGCCCGGGAACTATGGTTAATACCATCGCCAAGCCGGCAAAATACGTAATGCGTGTTTTTAAGCCACCCCGCACTCGAGAACCGACGGATCGACTGCAGTGGATGCTTAACTCGTCGATGAATAACCCCACACTTTTGCCTGATGAGATACCATGCTTTCAGACATGGTCACATGGGTTATTGCTCCAATCGCACTGCGGCAGAAGCCGATGTCACCCAAGCAACCATATAGGCTATTAGCAATGTACCGAATAATAAACTTCACTTATAGGGTGACATGTAGATGGTTTAAATACGGTGTATATATCTGCTCCATCTAAACATTGTATCATAAACGACGAGCAGCTCAGATCTTCTGTGTTAGACTACGATTCAGACACCATGCTGGTCGACTACTTGGTTCTCCCATTGCTTGCAGCCTCGCTGCCTACCGCCTCGGCTCAACTCAACGTCTGGGCTAGGAAAGCTGGACTAAAGTATTTCGGATCCGCAACCGACTCTCCTGGTCAACGTGAACGAGCGGGCTTTGAGGACGTGTATCCACGCTACGATGCGATTCTGAGGGATACTCGCGAGTTTGGACAGACGACACCGACCAATGGTCAAAAGGTTCGCATTCAAGTGTCCATATTACCCATGCCTATGAGAATTCTAACGGTTTCAGTGGCTTTTCACCGAGCCTGAGCCCGGCGTCTTCAACTTTACCGAGGGAGAAATCGTGTCCGAGATAGCAGCCGAGACTGGTCAGTATCTTCGATGCCACGCACTCGTTTGGCACTCGCAGCTAGCCCCCTGGGTCGAGACTACAGAGTGGACTCCCAAGACATTGAAAAAGGCTCTGGTGAGACATGTCCGAAAGGTCGCCAGCCATTGGAGGGGCCGGTGTTACGCTTGGGATGTCGTCAACGAGGCCCTGAATGAAGACGGCACCTACCGCGAATCCGTGTTCTACAAGGTCCTAGGCGAGGAGTACATCAAGATTGCATTCCGCGAGGCAGCCAAGGCTGATCCTCATGCCAAACTGTACTACAACGACTATAACCTCGAGTCCCCGAGCGGAAAGTCTGAAGGGGCCATCAGAATCGTCAAGATGCTCCAGGCCGAAGGCATCAAGGTCGATGGTATTGGAATGCAGGCACACCTGGTAGCCCATCGCGCGCCGAGTCTTGACTCACAAATCGCCGTCATCAAGAGTTACGCGAAAACAGGTGTCGAAGTTGCTTTGACAGAGCTGGATGTCAGAATCGAGTTGCCAGTCAACAAGACGAACTTGGCATGGCAAAAAGAGGCCTACAAAAACGTGAGTGTCCCAACTCCTTCTCCAGATTAATACTAAAAGTGGTGCACAGTCTGTTGGTGCCTGCGCGCAAGTCAAAGCCTGTATTGGAGTTACGATTTGGGACTTCTATGACCCCTTCAGTTGGGTGCCGTATGTGTTTGACGGAGAAGGCGCAGCACTTCTCTGGTTTGAAGACTTTAGTCGACATCCGGCTTATTATGGGGCGCTCGAGGCACTGAAAAATGCGACACGTCACTGTCAGAAGAAGGGAAAACATCACTGCTAGACGGAGCTAAAACGAGAATGAGAGGGGTGACAGTGACTCGAAGGATTGCAGAACCATAATGTAAAGTTGACGGTTCCGTTAAAGTAGCGATCAAGTTCGGATAGCTTCTTAAGATAGCTACAACTCAGTCTGCCTTCTTGACACATGGGTAATCAGGTTTGAGTAGCCAGAGAAACAAGTAAGGAATTAATTGGAGGAAGTGTATTATCTGGTGGTTCAGAACGTGTTCATGGCAGAGATCACAAATCTAGTTGAAGATTTTGCTGAGCACTTTGTCAACCTTCTTCGGCTCATGAGGCACCAACATGGCTTCGTAGTTGTCAATCTCTTCCTTCAAGCCACCAATACTCAAATCTGCAGTTCCTGGCCGAACGTACTTTGTTTTGAAGATGAGCTTCCACGCAACAAAGAGAACGACAAAGAAGATGAGCATTCCATAAGTCAAGAAGAACCACATGACATCCCACCCGCCTGACAGAAACAAACTGTAGCCTCCTGCTAGGAACATAAAGGTGGTGCCTCCCATGGCGATGTACGAGGTATACGGCTGGAACCGACCTTTGTACGGGAGAGTGTCTCGTGAGATCCCCTGTTTGGCCAGAGCAGAGTAAAAGTGTCGGTATGTCAAAGCCGTGAAGCCGTAGTTGATCAGTTGGCAGCAAGTGACAAGGTCGACAAGGTAGACCATGACGTCGGCCGAAGAGCTGTTGACCTGAAGAAAAGCAAGGAGGCAAAAGGACAGGGAGAAAATCAGCGACCAAAGAGGAACGCCTCCCTTTGTACACCATGAGAAGACGCGAGGTGCGTGACCCTTCAGCGACATGCCATACATGGTTCGGGTTGCTGAGAATAAAAGACCGTTGCCGGCGCTGAAGATTGATGTCATGATGAGGGCGTTAACGAGGTGGGGCAGGCCGCTGATCTTGAGTCTCTGCATGGCAATAACATAGGGTCTGAAAGAATGTTAGCTTAAGTTGTCGAGATAATAGCCTGTGGGAAACTCACGATGCTGCGCCTGTACCCGAGCCAGAGGCCTCGCCGCCCAAAATAGCAAGGAGAGTTGAATCGTTAGAGGGAATAACAATACCCATGCAAAGTGCAGATCCCACAAAGAACACAAGGATACGCCAAACAAAGGATCGAAACGCCGGAGGAAGGATCTTTCGAGGATGTTCCGACTCGGCAGCGACCATAGAGATGTACTCGGGTCCACAGATACTTGTATTGTTAGTGATTGCAGACATATAGGAGGCATGTGGGATACTCACGAGAAACTGGCCTGGTATAGGCAGGACAGAATGCCCAGAAATCTGCCAGTGTTGCCAGGAACAATGTGCTCAACGAATGCTCCAGGGTCTTTCCAATATCGGAATCCGTAGCGATCATGTAATGGGTTTCCTCCAACCATGGTGATGAAGGTGAAGAAGAACAAGCCAATCATGAGAAGAACCTTGAATATCGAAAGGTAGAACTCCGATATTCCAAAATATCGCACGGTGATGACGTTGAGCAGGGCGTAAAGCACAATCATGGCCACGATGATGGCCTCCACGGGCACTTTGTCAGTCCAAAAGGTGATCATGATGTTCATGGCCACAATCTCAAATGGGACGAGGAAGGCCATGTTGAGGAAAAAGTTCCACGACATTGCAAAGCCCAGCGCGCCATCAACCCACTCGCCGCCGAAGCGTATAAAGGGCGACGGGATGGGGAGGTAGGTCACCATCTCAGCAAAGCATTCGTTGACTGCCCACATGACTGATCCCCAAATAATAAAGGCAATGAAGAGACCAGCAGGCCCTCCCTTGGGGAGGGCGGAGCCCATCTGCACATAGAGAGCTTGAATGGTTGTCAGAGGTGTGTCATGGAAACAGTTCCTCCGTGATAGGGCTGAAGGAAAAAGCAACGTGGGAACTTACAAGTGCCAATCGCTCCACCAATGGCAAACAACTGAACTTCCTTGCCCTGCAGCTTACGATGCAAGGCCTGCGAGCCTGCAGTTATATCGGCGGTTGTGCCATCAGCAACATCGTGATCGGCGCCGATCTCAGCCTTGCCGACTGCAGACATGGACGGCAGCTTCTTCTCAAAAGACTCGTCGGTCGACATGATGATCCTAACCCAAATGGAAGCTGAAAGTTTGGGGAGAAAGGGGGTGCATTTCAATGAAAAGAGGAAAATGCCCCTTGCAGCCTTGAAGACGCAAGTTATGTGGGGTTCAGTGATAGAGTTGATGGGCGTGTGCAGGAGTTCCCTGATGGCTGGACAAGGATTCCCTGCAGTGTGTGGTGATGCTGATATCGTCGAGCAACTGTTTGCTTATCGTGGATCCTAATGCACCATCATTGTGCTGGGGCATGAGCTACGATCTGAGATAAGAGTGGTGGTGTCCGCCCACTTAGATTAGGGTGGATTGTCACGATATCAGACCAATGCCCAATGGCGGATTGTTCATTACTTATCGTTATCTTGAGCCAGCCAAGGATCGGCTCCTCCGACGTGACACACTGGCAATGCTGCCGACCTTGCTCAGTTAGTTACCAGCTCAAGTACCCGTAGCTTAGGTACTAGAGAAAATGCCGCTTAGTGATAATAATAGTGTCGGGGTAGGGCGTCATGCAACCACAGAGTTTCGATCATGGCATGAACGAATGCCTGGCTGCAATGGACCTATTCTAGAGTCGATACTGTAGCTGACCAGATATTCCAGTCAACCGTCGTCATATTTGCCACTAGAGTCAGTGTTCTCCATTTTGGGCTTTGGTGATAAACTGAAACATGAGATTGAATGACGATTCATGCGACATGGGCCCTCATATACTTGGTCTATGAGCTCAACGATTTGCAAGTTGAGGAGTTGTGGGATGTGACAAAGTCGAACGAACTGCCGCTCATGCAGCTATCCAGCAAGATGACAAGTGCTCAGGAGATAATTATTTACAGTAAAGGTGATTGCTGGCTTCACGATGAAGGCATGGATGGAGAATTTGATATCCAATTTCTAATTTCTCCCTGTTACTGCTTAAAATTACCGTTAGATAAGTAGTCCTCCAACTGGTAATGAGGTTGAAATTCGACGAACAATGTATCCTGATTGATCACATTAGCAAATTCATCAACAGATACGAGGACTACGAGCGACGTACCGGTGTGCTCGCCATTCTGTAGTTGTACGCAGCTTCCTCATCGCTTACCACCTTCGTCTCAAGCCCAGCCGCATGTGCCAAGAGTTGGACTTTGCAGCTTCTTTCCATCAAACAAAACAAGAATGCTGCCTCGTCGACAGTTTGTCCCACGGTTAAGAGCCCGTGATTCATCAGAATCGCAGCTTTGCCATCCCCTAGACTCTCTGCGATCTTTTCGCCCTCAGAAGACTCATTGGCAATACCGCCGTAGTCCGAATAGACCGAATGAGCCTTGTAGAAGTAGCACACATCTTGGTTAATCATGTCAAGCGGCTTTGCAAACGCTGACCAGGCCCGACCGTGTACGGAATGCGTGTGGCAGATAGCGTGGACGTCCTCGCGAGAACGGTGTACCGCACTGTGAATCTGAAAACCAGCAGCATTGATGGAACCGTCGATGTTTCCTCCAACTGTATCACCGTCTAAGTTGACACAAATCATGTCGCTGGCCTTCAGCATCCCAAAGTGCACTGCGAGTGGGTTGATCCAGAAGCGATCCTCAAACTCGGGATCTCGCACGCTGATGTGTCCCGATATGCCCTCCGCGTATCCTTCCCTGGCGAACACACGAAAGGCCGCCGCCATATGTTCCAGTTGCCACTGTCGCTTCTCGGCGTGAGAGCTGAACTCGGGGATACCGGGGAGTGCCTTGCCTCGATGGGCCATGGCGGCCATGGGGTCGACATGTTTGGCAATGACGGGGGTCTGAAGAGTGGGCTCAGTGGCAAGGGGCAAGGTCGCGGCCGGTGCCATTCTGGATGCAGGATTGTTGATAGTTGGATATTGATAGAATGTAAAGTAGGTGTGTGAGGAAGATGAATGAGTCAAGTTGTGTCTATTTCCAAGGCTAGCAAAAGGCGTGGCTTCATAGCAGCAACCCTCTAGTTCTAAATACAGTTAAGAGTGTACGTTCCGCGCCGACTACTCACTAAGCATCGGTTTCTTCCTGCCGTCTTGATCACCTTCACGCAAAAGAAAACTGTAGCCAGTATGCGATGCCAGTGAATGGCGGTACCGTACAGGACGGTTGTCGATAAGACCTCCGATAAGAAGGATTTTGTACGGTATCGTCGGACTGTCCGACGACTTCACTCGGATTGTCCGATAACCAGGTGACATTGAGATAAGCCACTATTAGGTAAACTACGGAGTAGTGGCCGACATGTCAATGCGGGGTAACTTCGAGGTAGGCAACTAGATAAGCCGGGTTTTGAGAGCCTATGCTGGTCCCTGTTATCTTACGACTCTCGCCTTTATAGCACGTTGTTACGGTCCCCTGCCAATCAGTTGGCCAATGGTCAATACAATCGAAACGGCGAGAGTGGCCAGCATGAGCGGAAGCATTGCCAGCAAGGGTGAGTGGCAACAACTGCTTTGAGAGTAGACGGGCAACTAACTGATCAATTCTAGCCATCGAGGCCCTGTCTAAGAATCCTGTGTCTGTAGCAGCTGTAGCCTTTCTCGTCTACATCATCTTCACTTTCATTCTCAAAACGTTGTGCGCAACTCCGTTACGCAAAGTGCCAGGCCCCAAGTCGTATGCTGTCACAAAATGGAGACTAGCACTCGCCGACTATCGCGGAGTCAGAACACCTGAAATTCACTCTTTGCATCAGAAGCATGGCACGGCAGTGCGCATTGGACCCAATGAGGTTTCGTTCTCATCCCTGTCGGCCTTGAGGACCATCTATGGTGCGGGGTCAGGATTCGAGAGGACGACGTTTTACAGAATGTTCGACGTTTACGGGCGCCAGAACCTCTTTACCTTTGCCAGCACCAAGCAGCATGCAGACAGGAAGAAGGCACTCGCCCACGCCTACTCGAAGAGTGTGATCCTGTCACCCAATGCGATATCCAAGCCACTGATCGAGAAGAACGTCAAAAGCTACCTGGAGCTCCTGGATAAAGAAAAAGGCCTAGCGGAGGAAATTTTCCAGAGCTTGCATTGGTTCAGTCTTGACAGCATCACCGGGTTTCTGTACGGAGACCAGCATGGCGGCACCCATGCGTTGAGAGGGAATGAAGCAGACAGGACAATGCTCAACGATATCATTGATCCCAGCCGGAGAGCTCTCAGCTGGTATGCGGTGCATCTGAAGGGTTACACGAAATGGCTCTACACTCGAACGGGAATCATGGAGAGCGTCGTCACCAAGCTCAGATTGCTGCCCATGAACAAGCCTGCGACATACACTGGGATTCGAGCGCACGCACTTCAATCGTGGACTGGCTTCGAGGCTGCCGTCACAGAGAAGGGTACCAGCCAAGACTTGGCAATCATCGACAAGCTGTGGAAACATAATGAAGCCGGTAAAGGTACGCGCCTAGATGGCCTCGACATGGCCTCGGAGTTGGCCGATCATTTCCTCGCCGGAATCGATACAACGAGCGACACGGCAATGTTCACCATTTGGGCTCTGTCGTTGCCCGAAAACCGGAAGTATCAAGAGAGGCTGATCGCAGAGGTCGATAGTATCTCTGACGCCGACTGCAACGAAGACGGAAACCCGACGGTGGAAATTTCAGACAAACTAACATACCTGGACGCTGTGATCAAGGAGACTCTTCGGCTCTATGCCCCTTTGCCTGCGTCAGAGCCAAGATCAATGCCCGTGGATACAACTATCGATGGCTATCTGATCCCAGCTGGAACAGTGGTTGGCATGTCGCCATACACACTTCACCGAAATCCAGATGTGTTCCCAGAACCTTTGAAGTTCAAGCCTGAGCGATGGCTTGGGGAATGCGGCGATCTTGTAGAAATGAAGAAGTGGTTCTGGGCATTTTCAAGCGGAGGTCGCATGTGTATCGGGCTGCAGTGAGTTTCCCCCCAGACTGGGAGTATGTAACAAGACACCTGACGAACCTTCACAGTCTTGCTATGGCAGAGATGACCACACTCCTAGCTGCCATTTACCGAACATACACGACCACAGTGCAAGAGCGACAGAAGGGGATCAGTCCCGGAATCACGAGCCGCTTTGAAGTGTTCTATGATGAGACTCTCCCCAAGTTCGAGGTAAGGGTCGATTTACAATCATCCTGATTTCATACACTAACTGGATATTGTTTCAGGAGCATAAATGCTACATCAACTTTGAGAAGCGGGCAAGGGGCCAATAGCGTCCGAGTGACAGATGATTGAGCTCAGGACTGACAAACTAGGTGGAGAGTGTGCGGTTGTTCAAGCCGCTTGGTGCCATGGGTTATTTTTAGTCAAGGGTATGGAAGTTGTGACTCTTACCGACCAAAAAAGGGATTTGCGTGAGTGTGATAGCAAAGGGGTTTTTGGGGGTCATGATAAAAACGAGAAATAAATCATGTAGCTGAAGAACTGTGAGGGCTTGACGGTTGTCATCACAGATTCTCCACCAATGACAGAGATAAATGTAAACGTAGAGAATGATGTCTTTGTCTCTTACAAATATCAGGTGTTCAAAGAGGCACTTGATGATCATCCTAACATTTTCCTCGTGTTAACCTCAACCCAAACCATGCGAACCTTGACAAATTCTCTTGCGAAAGACTCCCGCTTACCCGAGGATACGGGATAAGACTTTCGCTAGTAAGCTTTGATTCTCATTTCACTTTGCCGTCGCTCTTATAGATATTCATAGTCCATCAAGGCGACCTACCTGTTGCTTGATAACCAGGCATGGGAGCTGGTTTCGATGACGCCACAGAAGCACCTACTACCCTATAGCTAAGCGCATCTCCCGTACATGCCAGCCTTTTATCACACACTCCCGCCATCTGATGATGCCATTTCCTGAGAGAAGCCAATTTCAAATTGCTTGTGAGCTCATCTATCTCTGTGCGTGGGCAGATTTTGGCGGTCTCGGCCTCAGTGAATGAGTTGTCAGGAAGATGAAGAGAACGAGGACCTATAGGAACAGGAACATGATTCCAGGCAAAAAACGCTAGAACATTGCCGCAATTATTCCCGGCGTGCATTAGTAAGGGGTCGGCAAAATAGACTCGTCTCTCACAGTGTTAAATCATGGTCGGTTGAGCAGCCTCCTCTTTTGGATTCTAACGTACTTGCTCAAAACTGGGACTGGGAGGCATTTGTGCACCCTCCTCGTAACACAGATGTCCGGAAAATTTTACCGGCAGCCGATTGTTCTGGATAGTCCTACGAGGATTGTTGAGGCTAGTATCAGAATGACGGTTTATGGATCTAGCTAATATGAATGTGCTAGGCTTGGAAAACAAGTCTGAGAGGTATTCGCGCACGTGGTTGCGCAATGTCACGACCCTCAATAAGTTCTCGCCAGCCGTCAACTAGAGCTGAAGAGTTCCTTCACCGCATCCAAACGTCGTTATCTCTCTGATCTCCAACAATGATCTCCCCCAATTAACATGTCATGGACAGCGTAACTCGTTTCGGAATACTGGGATCTTCCGATTAGTCCTGCCAAAATATACAGAGCCAAGCTGAAACTATGTGCCTTTCGTTCTGCTTTCCTGGCTAATAGTTTCTTCCCCCACCCATATATCAGTCCTCTTTTGGATACCTGGCTCCAACGGAATATCGCTATTATCACTCTGTGACGGGGACGGTGGTCGATTCGACCGAATGAAGGTTGTAGTGTTCGTACTGTCGTCTCGATATCCGCTGTTGATGTACGCTGCATTGGACCCAGACGCGATGTATGAGGAGTTGTTGTTTGACTGGCCGCCTCGGAAGAAGTATAGAAACATTGATCGACCGAGAGCGAGATTGGCGCCGATGATACCGAGGTATAGTTCCAAGTTGGACCAGATGGCGGTAATCGCATAAACCCCTGGGAGCTCGAGGATCAGCCACGTATGAGCACGAAAGGGTAGGATCTTGCTTACAACTTAAATCAGATGTGACGATACCAAGAGATGCTGCACGGGCAATGCCAAAGCCAGTGGCCCTGGTGACGACATTAGTTAGAGCAGACGACGCAAGCAAATAGACTTACACTAATCCCAGACTCATCAAAGCCCAGACAGAGAGCTTGGTTGTAAATGGAATCCTAACTTTCCAAATAGCGAGCAGGGGAAGCAGCGAGCACAGGATATCCGTAAGTATCGAGTATGCTGAAGGTTCGATGGTTAGGGCAGGTTGGTCTCATAGGTTGCGGAAAACTTACCGATAGTAGTGTAGATCCAGTAGATGCGGATTCGTGCATCCCAACATGTTCCTACTCCCGTCCAGTATGCCTGCACGGGATCACACTCGGCGAGGAGAATAACAACAGCGCCAAAGTTTGTGAGAACCAATCCTACCATGATGGCATACGAGGTGTAACGAGTCCACCTCGCGTCTTTGATCCGCAGTAGCAGGAGTAGGATAGATACTTTGAGGAGACATATGCTCGAAAAGAGAAGGATCTGCGCAACCCATCCAAGCATGTTGTTGTTGATATAGTTCTCGTTGGAGATGTACCACCTATGTCTCCCGTTGCCGAGCTTGACCTGGGAAACTTGTACCGCGAATCTCGCGATACCGAGACCGGTAACGACAACGATGGAATAGTCATCCCACCCTAGGTTGCGCGTCGAAAACCGCACCCATATGCGCAGAGCCGTCGTGATGATGACAAAAGTGATCAGCGTGGCCGACACTCCCACCAGGACAGGTCCAACGTTCCTATCTGGTGGGAGAGGATCTGGCGGCGTGACGGTGGCCATGGCGGCTGTGATCGTCGTGAGCGAGTTGGAATGTCGACAAAGATGTTGGTCTTGCTTGTGGTACAGCGGGGGAGCACAAAGCGTACTAATGGAGGCTAAGGTTCATCTAAGACCCATTTACTCAGTCTATAGATCGGAGCAACCGAGCATCAGGCTGCGAAGACGGCCCCATTTAGACCCACCAGATGCGATGGCACCAAAGGAAAAATCGACATCGTAGCCCTCTCGCTTACAAGCCTTTCAAGCCATATTCAGCACCCGACGGAAGAGAGACTCGATTCGTCTGCGCGCTTGTATCATCTATCACCCATCGAGCAGGTCCGATCAGGGGGCTTGCGCTAGTGCTCTCGGATGGAGCGGCCTGCGCCGCAGCCAACAGCCTTAGAGTGACAGCGTGCAAGGTTTATTTGGACCCCTGAATCAACAAGAAGACACCCGAGAACGTTGTGTGTGTTGTGTGTGTGTATGGTGATGCGTGGCTTGGGATTTGCTGTGGTGTACTCCGTACGGTTGCCGGGCTTTCGGTATGACGGGATCCTCAGGAGAGATTTAGCCTTGCGAGATGGACAGATGCAGAAAACAAACTACGTGCGTACATAACTTGGCACATGCGAGGTGTGAGGGGGTCTTAAGCGAGGAGTCTGGAATGCACCTTTATCTAAGTTACACTCCGTATTTCCCCAATCAATGTGTCAGGCGCCACAAACTTTGACAGCAGAGGCTAATTATGGAATGAACAGTTCGTCCACTGTGTGTTGTTTCCCCGTTGACAGTCAGGCACCACCATGTGCCACATGAGGTTGGGGTCAGGGGTCTTCTAATCGGCAGTAAGATGTTGCTATGCCGAATGCTCTGTTACCTCGCGCCGGTCTCGTCAAAGAATCCTCGTTATTCTCAGGAATAAAACTATTTAACACTTCAACAGAATTCCTCCTCCATCATGGGATAGGCATGACCGAAGGGGCATTCAATCCCCCGCAGTTTGTTTTCTAGTATGCGTGAATATTGGGTAGATTGATAATGGGGGTCGTCCAAGCCATGGTGGGATCTCCGACTCTGAGGCTGATGACAAAGACAATTGCACATCTTCGTCTTAGTGCCCGCGTGCGCCGGGTGTTTCCTTCGTCCTTGCTAGCTTCCGCCTACCGATTCAACAAGACGGTGCGTCTGCAACGGGTGTAGTCTTGTGATTTGCTAGCGTGTGTGAATCGACTTTGTCAAGCTACCACCAATTCTCAGTTTGCTCCGTTTTCAGGGCAGCAAAGAAGGGCTCACGGACTCCGAGGTGAACAAGCAGGGCCGTCGGGCTGAATCCCCCACCTGGAGGTGTCATATCACTAGAGTAGCATCGGCTAAGGATGCACCCTTGTCAACGTAGTACCCATTGGCTATACGAAGGTCAACCTCCCGCTCGCCAAGAGCCCGGTCAAAGTTTATTTAATCTCAGAAGAATAGCTGCAGCCGGCATTTCCGCGGCTGTTCAAGGACCCCGGTGTTGGCCAGTGACCTGGAAGGTGGTAAATTGCTCACCGCTCGAATATCCAACTCGAGTTAGTTGGATATGCAAGGACGGAGAGAGAACATGGCGAAAAAAGGTTATATATGGCTTTTCTCGTGGCCTTTCCCATGTCCGATGACTAGGGTCACTTCCACCCCAATGCGCCAATACAGAGTGATGCGTGTCTTATGTAGGTAATTGTAGTATACATACGTACGCACACCCGGTGGTCTTCAGGGGAATGCTGCCTCAACTGTGAGTCTATTGGATGCTAAAATGACAGTGTTACCTCGAACACAAGCTCCACATCCCGCTGCCTCCTTGGCAACAAGGGCCTCAACTCCTTACAAATGAAGCCGCGTCCCACCAAAACCTGTAATGCATCGTCAAGCTGCAAGTGAGACGCCCAACTCGCCAGTGCTAAACTCCGAGTGGACCTTAAGCTTTGCGTATTCCGCCCGGCCATTCTTTCAATCCAGCAGAAATGGTAAAGATGCTTGCGAGGTTGTCTTGGGGGCTTGCCTGTGCCGCAGCCGTACTTGCTGCCCCGTCGTCTTCCCCGGCGAGCTACGACTACGTGAGTTGAAATTTGTCCTGTTCCATGTGTGGCGGCCTGAAACCGGTGGCGGAGACGTCCCGAACCGACTGAGTTCTCTCCGGACTAACGCTCTTGATGTGCAGATTGTCGTCGGTGGTGGCACTGCCGGCGTTGCTGTTGCTGCCCGCCTCAGCGAGGGTCTGCCTTTCGCCTCGATCCTCCTAATCGAGGCAGGGCCCGCTGCTTGGGATGAGCAAAAGATCAACGTCCCGGGCATGAAGGGCTCGACCCTGGGGACGAAGTATGACTGGAACTTCACGACGGTACCACAATCCGGCGCCAATGACCGGTCCTTTCCCGTCAACCGCGGCAAGGTGCTGGGCGGAAGCTCGGCCATGAACCTCATGACCTACGACCGCGCTGCCGTCGCCGAGTACGACAGCTGGGAGGACCTGGGCAACCCGGGCTGGAATTGGAAGACGATGATCAAGGCCATGAAGAAGTCTGAGACGTTTACTGGCAAGAACACCGCCACGTATGGCTCTGCGGGCGTGGGCAGCAGCGGACCTGTGCAGGCCGTCATCAATCGCGTCATTCCAGACCAGCAGAAGACGTGGATTCCTACCATGAACAAGCTTGGTATCAAGACCAACCTCGAGTCTCTGGGAGGCAATCCTCTCGGTGTCATGTACCAGCCGAGCAGCATCGATCCAGCAACCTACCACCGCTCCTACAGTGCCAATGCCTACTCAACCATCTCCGGCTCCAACCTGGAGATTCTGACCAACACCATCGTAGACAAGGTCACCTTGGTCAAGAAGGGCAAGCAGCAAGTTGCCACTGGCGTCGTCCTTGGTGATGGAACAAAGATTAGCGCACGCCGCGAGGTCATTCTCTCGGCTGGTTCGATCCAGAGCCCTGGCCTACTAGAGAGGTCGGGCATCGGCAGAAAATCCGTCCTCTCCGCTGTTGGTGTTGACCAGATCATTAACCTCCCCGGCGTCGGTGAGAATCTTCAGGATCACCTGCGCATCATGAGCTCCTACCAGCTCAAGCCATCGTTCACCTCCTTTGACATCCTCCGCAGCGACCCTCTTCTCGCTGCCGCGCAACTTGCGCTTTGGGTGGCCGGCAAATTCTCCCTGTACGACTACACAGGTAGCGCGTACACTTTCACCACCTGGAAGCAGGCCATTGGGAGCGACAAGAACCTCGTCGCTCTCGCTAAGAAGGCAGCTGGTGCCGATGCTAGCAAGGTTGACAAAAAGAAGCTAGAGTTTATGAGCGACTCCTCAGTTCCCCAGTTGGAGGTCATCTTCTCAGACGGCTACACTGGCGTCAAGGGCTATCCGGCAAGCACCTCGGCCCTCTTTGGCAAGGGCTTCTTCACCCTCATCGCCGTCATCATGCACCCGTTCAGCCGCGGAAGCATCCACATCGACTCGACCGACCCCGCAGCGAAGCCCCTCATCGATCCCAACTACTTTGGCAACGACCACGACCTCGAAGCCGTCGTCCAGGCCGTCAAGTACGCGCGAAAGATTGCCACCACCGAGCCGATGAAGTCGATATGGGAGAACGAGTACGAGCCTGGCCTGGATGCAGTCCAAACTGATGAACAGCGACGGGAGTACGCCAAGAAGACCGCCCTGAGCATCTTCCACCCCATTGGTACCTGCTCTATGCTTCCCAAGGCTGATGGAGGTGTTGTCAACCCCAAGCTCAAGGTCTATGGTACCAGCAACCTCCGAGTCGTGGATGCGAGCATCATGCCGCTGCTCATTTCCGCGCATATCCAGACTGCTGTCTACGGTATTGCCGAGGTTGCTGCTGGATTGATCATTGGCGATGCGCATTACTAGAACTGTGTGGTGTGTTAACCGCCTTGATGCTAGTTTCACATTGACTATTGTGTTATTGGTACTCCTTTCGCAGAGCATTCGTGTACATTTTTAGTTTTTAAAATAGACGTCAATTCTAATCAGCCGGTTGCCACAACTAGCTCTTCCGCTGGTCGTTCGCCATGGCTTCGCAGTAGTTCTTTCATTCTCTGATACCGAGCTATAAACTGCGCAGTCTCTGCACTCGCCCAAGAAGTGGTAGTCAGCAAAGAGTGATTCGTGTGAACGATTTAACAGTGAAAGATCCGCTGCAACATACCTGGTTTAGATAGCCGACCTTTAGGATTCTCTGTATGAGCGTGGCGGCTCATGGTTTCGTCGAGCCGTGTCATTGGCGTTCTGATGCTTCCACTCCACGCCAGGAATAAAATTAGCAGCGAACACTGGGTCGACGTTGGCACCCCCATCGAGCAGTATAGTACCACTTTCGAAAGTCAATTCCAGTCCAAGCTACGCAACAACGGTTCGTCTGTTGGCGACGCATTTGCTAGAGTAGCCTGACATAACAGCTGAATGACATACTCTCGCAGTAGTGCCGCAATCTCTTGGTCTCTGCTTAGTGTGAAGCTTTCCATGTTTCTGTTTTATCTGCTAAGTAGTGTGAAGACTGGATACTCCACGTCAATCCATATTGAGCTTCCTGGGCCAGCATAGTCGTTTGCGACTGCTCGGTGTTCTAAGAGCACCTCGACAGCGCCAATGAGGCCGTCCTCAGGCAGAACTAGAATTGGAGATTGGCCAGCGTTGTCACAAATATCAATTTTGGCGCCCTTGGCCAACAAGAAACGTGTCACTTGGACTTGCAAGTTCTTGTGAAGATCATAACGATCGAGGAGTAGTGGCGCATACTTGGTTCCAAGGTACATGATAGACTTTCGGCCATCGTTTCCGGACAGGTTCACGTCGGCACCCGCGTTGACAAGGGCTTCAGCGACTTCCATCTTTCCCATATAGATGGCAAGCATCAGCGTAGTGCTGGTCACACCATGTTGGTGGCCTCTCCTTGCCCATGCTGGGGACGATGAGTTGATATTAAAGCTATAATTTATGAGCGTACCAATTGTTCGCCGAATGTTGAGTCGGCGGATGTTAAGGCCGCCTCGAATCAACGGGTCATAGAATCGACTTGTATCACCGATTCAGCGAAACTCATGCTGAAAGAGCTCTATGCCGTCATATATGTTCGTCTCCGTTCTCTGCGGAGCATGCACAAGTAGCAGGGCTAAGATCGTGGAGTCCCAGTTTGTATGGCTACCTCAACCGCAGTTAGTTCCTGAGATGGCCCGAGAATCCATTCGTCGTGGAAGATGTCGTGAGTTGATTTTGGCTTCGAACCCAGTGACATATTTGCAAAATGAACTGCCTGGCGCCATTCGGAAGCCATGGATCAGCCCGCTGCCGGAGAAGAGCTCGGACAGCTTCCACACAGGAGAGCTCGACGGCCCAAAGGAGTGGACTACCCGATGGGAACGTGTATGGGCAGTGTGACACCTGTTATGACCGAAAAGACAGCTAGTTGACATGAGCTTTCTTTGCCACGAGCTTATCTACCACTTCAGCCATACAATCAGCCAATGAAGTCAAGAGAGCCGGCTTCCGCTCGTGATAAAACTAGGGTCGCCACCTTTGTGAAGAAGAAATGCGACCGTTTCAGATGCCTCCCACGGACAACCGCGGTTCAGAAGATACTCGGCGTATTCGTTGACATGAGGAGTAATAAATAATTAAATATGTAGTGTAGTAAATTATATTGATAAAGAAGCGCTCGCAAGTTAGCTATACACATTGTGCTAGGGATTGAAAGTCCTTGGGCAGAAAAGTGGCCAATCTCGTCCAGCTAGGAAAATGATGTAAGATGGGACTGTCGGGCCCGTCAAAGGGCCAGACATCGCTTTTTCTTCTTTCTTGACTCCCGCCTTGCTGTGCGTTTTAGCCCGAACACTCTCGTTGTCTCTTTGCATCTCTCCCTTGCCAGCTGTCGCAGCAGCTCTTATCGTTATTTCCTGTCTCTTTCTGCTCGCGCCGATAGCTTATCAATTGATCAAGCAGACGCGCGTTATTCTTTGCTTTATCGACGTTCCTTAGTTGAGGTGTGGCCGCTGGAGGCCTCTGTTTCTCACAGCCGCTACGACTTACACCGGATTTGCGTCTCTTGGGTGGGTGTGTGTTGCACGGAGGTGCCGCCTTCACTAATAAAACATAAGCTAATGGAAATATTAAATATGGTTATTGAGTACAGTAGTAAATACATAGAGAAACTGTAAATGTAAATAGAACCCTAGGGTAGGCGGAACGCGGAGCGTTCGGCAGGCTACGATAGATAATAGGTGTGTGCACAGCTTGATCGCGGCTACTGCGATGACTGCTTGATCTTTTGCTGTAGCGGTCAGCGGGCTGTTGGCCGTTGCGGCCACTAGTCAATTGCAACAGAGCTCTACTGCCTCGAGCCTGTTACAATGAAATAAAAAAATTTTTTTAAAAAAAGGACCTCAGAAGAGAGAAGAGAGTGGCTATAGAATATAATAATATGTACGGTAATTAAAGGGGTGGTTCATTAAAATTAACTACAGTTTGCAAGTTTTAAATAGGAAGTCCATGAGTCCCCATTCCCTGGAAATGGATGCACATCTCTATTAGTAATCCACCCTCCGAATTTCATTGCTTCCCTTTCTACTCCGTTAGTTAGTAGGGCGTTGCTCGGGTCCAACAAAGACACCGCACGCCGCTTACAATACAACCGGATCCACCGGCCCGTGCCAAGTGTCAAGTGCCAGCGGGGCGATCCCGCCAACCCAGTACTCCGTACTCCGTACTCCGTACTACAGCAGGGAATGTTCAGCTAATTATCGGGAGGATATGTAGTAGAATTCCGTTGCATCCAGCCGCCTTTAGGCAACATGTCAGCAAACGGTCCGGCCGCCTTCGGGGAACACATCGGCAATCGGTCCGGCCGCCTTTGGGGAAACATATCGGCAACCGGTCCGAGCATGGTTCATAGCCGACAGTCGCGACCACTATAAAGCTATGCCTTGGCGACCAGGATTTTCTACCGTGAACTCAAAGACCATCATCATCAAAATCCAGCTCTCTATCTTTTTGTAGTGAATTCTTTCTAGGCGGAATAAGCCCTGTCACAATGGCTATCCAAGGCCTTCCCAAGCCATCGTTCTCGCTTATTGACCATAATGGGCGCCTTGTTAGCGAAACTGACTTCCACGGGAAGTATGCGATTGTGTTCTTCGGCTTCACCAACTGTGGAGTGGTGTGCCCTCGCGCCCTTGAGCGTCTAACGGAAGTCCTCAATCGGCTTGGTCCAGCCGCCAATCGAATCAATCCTCTCTATGTTTCGGTCGACCCTGAGCGCGATAACCCTGATGTCATGCGCAAGTTTCTATCAGACCGAGCTCCTTCCTTTACAGGCTTGACGGGAACAAGGGCACAGATTGATTCCGCCCGAGCAGCTTTTCGGGTGTTCGCAAACCGTAAAGAGGATAGCAACGCACCGGGAGGCTACACCATCCCCCACACCGCAATCACGTATATACTCGGCCCCGATGGTCGTGTCCTGGACAACCTCGACGACAGTCTTGATGTCTCGGAAGTTGTCACGCGCATTCAAAAGATCTTGGCCCAGAATCCGGAGCAGCCAAACCTTTCTGAGTATGGCTCACTGGCAAGCCATGATGGGACAGAAACAAACAAAACCGCGCCATACCACGATGACGCCACCTTGAATAATGTCGAACAAGAAAGCCTAGCCGTCTTAAACAAGAAGCAGGTTGCAAGCATCAGGCACATCGGCAATCTCGCCCGGCAACTAAAAGGCGACTGGTCGAACATGATGGGTCCCACTGATCTCAACGATGGGTTCGGTGCCTATCGATTTCAGCTTGCTTATGGCGCGTACGCGCTTGCTCTCGCACATTTCCATCGTCTACCAGCCGCCCCTGGCGTCTTTCAACCCACAATGGAGCGCATGATTGAGAAAATGCTTCAACCCGATGTCTGGTACTACTGGCGTGACGCCAGCACAGGCGGCGGACCGGCTCGAACGCCAAGGAGCGAGGGAAGCGTGAACCCGGTGGAGAAGGACAACATCATGTACAGCGCGTACCTGCAAACAATGGTGTTGCTGTACAACAGCCTTTTCAATGACGATCGCTATACAAAGCCGGCGGCACTGACCTTAGAATATGACCCGCACCTTTGGGGGGAGGTCGGCGGCTTTCGATTCGAGTATGACCAGAACTCGCTGAATGAACGCGTATATTGGGGCATGGTTGAAAACGGTTATCTTGGCGTCGCTTGCGAACCCTACTGCGTCTTTCAGATCTGCAATCAGCCTCCAATCATAGGGTTTCGGCTCAATGACGTACTCAATGGCGGCAATACCGCCGAGGAAGTCACCGCAGGCTATGTGAAAGCGTGGGAACGGTTTGGAGGCAGCCTCGACTCCAAAGGGGGTTACAATTTTTTTACAACAATGCACGCGCCGATGGTTGTCCCAAGCCCGGGAGCTGGTGCGGATGCATGGTGCGCTACGCTGATGCACTCGTGGAACCCCGACTTTGTGAAAGAGAATTACGAACGCCAGCGAGACCAGTGCCTCGTCCGCCATGACGACGGCACGCTGTCTGTGAAAGTGAAGACAGTAGCGGGGCTGTCTAAGAATACAGCCCAGCTCTTCAATAATGGAGAATTTGGCTGGGTGGTCGCTCTGGCGGCGGAGATGGGCGACGAGGACACACTGAGCAGGATGCTTGACTACGCCGATAAGCGATTCTCGCCCAGATTCCAGAACGGCGGCCTCACATATCCACGCAACGACGATATGTCCGACGAAGACGGCTACTACATTCAGAGCTCACCCATGCAGGCAAATGCGCTGCTGCCACTTGCCCGGCTGAACGTTCCAAACGGGTTTCAACGGCTTTACTCTCAACCGTGGGGCCCCAAGAACAGCAAACAGTACGAAGAACCTGCACTCACGGAGGTTGACTTCGCTATTGACGTGTATCGCGCTGTCTACGTTGCAAACCGCCATGTATTGCTCTTTGATCTTGCGACGTACGAGACCAACACTAGAGGCTCCGTGGTTTTGTCTCGGATATTGAAAAGAGGACCCTGGGTTCTGAAACGCGAAGGACGTGAGATCGCTTGGGGGAATAGCACGGAACTGACTGGCTCTGATTCGCAGGTTGAGGTTAAACAAGAGGACGAGACAGTGCGACTCGTTATCTCGGACAGTGAGGTAGTCTCCTTCGTCGTCGAGTGGACTGCATCATGATTGATAGCAATGCTGCAGATAGTGAATGTCATGGCCTGGCCGCGACATGCATCAGGGCTAGAGCGAGGCCCTATATCACTCGGCCTCTGGGATACAGGATAGTTTCCTAAAGAGTAATTACTTCATAATTACCTCCGAGTATTTATGATGGAAATGACTCACAAAATAATAATATTTGAATATCTTAATATATACTTACTTAAGAAGTATATTTAATATCTAAACTACAATGTAAGAACAACACACTGCCGTCTGCAACAGCCCTCCTAACTCAGGCCATAACGCTTTGCAAATTCCCGTAAATAAAAATGATAATATGCATATGTTAGGAATCCAGCTATTTAAAGTGGAACTGGGATAAACGCAATGTAACCAAAGGATAATATCTTATAAAAACATAGATCAGCGATCTTTACTTAGATGTGTACAACCTCACAACCTCTGAGGACTCGAAATCTGAGCACCAATTAAAGCATTCCAATCGTCGGGCCAATGTTTTCCCTTTTCAGCAGCCTAGTTAACACCGAGGTCGGGTAAATTCACTAAGAAAACGCGCAGATATGTATGACGCGCCTGCGTCATTAGCCCCCTGCTTCGGGCGAAATGCCCCGGTCAGGTGATTCTGTTTGTCCTCCCCATCTAATGCCTGCGAGCCTGGCTGGTGAATCTGGTAATGGGAACTACGCATGGTGATTTAGTTCTCGTTTCTGCGCCACTAACATACCCTAACCTAGGTGATCAGCAGCAGATGAATCCAACACCCGGAATGTCGCCTCCGCGGATCTGCAGATTCTTTACGCAACTAGAATATATAGATGCATCGGCATTTCCTTTCTTCTGCTGCGCCGAGCCTGACACGAACCATCCCCATTTCTTTATTGCAATTATCCCCAGAAAGAACTCCGCTCTTGCTATGCTACCAGAACGGAAATGGGAGAACCCGAAGCGCCTCAATGGAGTAGTAGGACACTCAAAGAGCAAGCAGTCGCCGGCAAAGCACGCGACTATTCCTGCATGGAGACCGGTCTTGTCGACGTGGTAGAAGAGGATAAGCACAAAGGGTCCCTGGAAAGAAAGGAAGGCCTCCAGAATACGATACGAGAGCTGAGCGAGATGGAGCACAAACTCCAAAGCTTGGTTCGGGGACAACAACTCGCTGTCGAGTCCTCACGCCTGCATGTCAAGCCCGATTCACCTGGCCAAATCAATCTCAGGCCCAGAGCACACCTACCTAGGCGGGACTTCGACTTAAAGGACTATTCTCAAAAACCCGAATCAAAATCACGACTTCAAAAGTAGATTTCTTGGGCGGATATGACGCCGATCTCGCCGTGTGTGATACCGAAGAGGCTGTCGAGGAAAATTCGAAACTGGTGTCAACACAGCGGTGGTGCAGCTTTAGCAAGGACGTGAAGGGTGAGCACCACTACAAGCCGACCGGAAAAGAGGGGAAGGAGAGGAAGCTTGCTCGGGATGATGATATATCTGCGAATTGTAGCAGCCAACTGACGAGGAACTGCGAGCTCATGGCACTGTCGGATAAGTGGCAACGCAAGAGGAAACTGGTTAGGCTCATCACCGTCTCACAGCTCAGTCAGCAAAGTGGCGTTTTCCAGTTTTGGACAGTGTTTCGCTTCATAGTTGCTTGTAACGAGGACCAACAAGAATAATAGGTTGGAATGGCGCACTTTCTTGTTGAAGCAGGATGTACAAGAGGTCCGGGCTGCTGGCGGCTGGGATGTGTATACTATGTAACTAGGCTGTGCTATGCCCCTCTGCACGCACAACTTAGACCTTTGATACCACCAATTTTGCATCTACATTATGTCTTCAGCACAGGCTGACAAGGGGCTATTCCATCATAGCCTTCGCTTGCCTACCAAGGCCTAAGCATTAGTGTTCTTATATTGAATCAAGTCAGATGTGTGTCCAGAACGCTCTAAACTACTGAGCGGACAGCTCGATCGCCATCGCGCCAGACGTTGTCGACGGTGTTACGCAGATTGACCCAGACGTCGCCATGCCTCACCAGTTCGACGTTGTCCCATTTTCCCCACAAGCTAGTGACGGAAGGGATGGTCCTGGTGCCCGTGCTGCGCCTCCACCAAGGCCTCTAGGTGGGCCTTGTCGCCTTCGAGGAGGGTCGCCCGCGGGTTGGCCACGGAGTGGGTAGCATCGAGCGATATGAGCGAGGTGGACAGGTCAGTGACGAGGACCTTCCTGCCATCCATCACGGGATACTCGAAGCCGGCCTTTGCCGCCGCAGGTCTGAAGCTGTCGCTGGACTACAAGATGCTCTTCCAGCATCATGCCATGGACTTGAATCTTAACACTGCGCTCCTAACTGTGCCTGCCGTGATCTTACGCCCTTCCTCTTTGCTCACCGGACAATTTTGGCGTAGTATGTTTGAGGGCTTGTTTAGTTGAAACTAGTCATTACTAGACACTTCAGGATGGTGTCCAAATGCCCTCGGACCTCCCTTAATTATTCCGCCATCTAGGCCCTTGCGTCCTGTATTTGTTGCTCATAATGGTCAAGTTTTCGCTGCAACTCTCGGATTGTCTTTGGTTGGTCATGGATCACGCTTCGTGCCGCTTCTTATTATTTGCCAAATTCGTCGCTGAGGATGCGCAGCGCTCCAAACACATTTCGGGGCATTGTCGCATTTAGGTCCGCGTCACTTTTACCTTCCTCGAGATCACCGTTCGCGCTGCTCGAGGTGGTTTGAGTGACTGTCGGTCCCGCCCTTTTGGCGTTCCTGAGCTTTTCTCTAGATCACTCTCCTGCGCTTCAAGGTTCGCTCAAGCTCTTAGGCTAAGCGTCATCGTGTAATGAGGGCGCCGGGTCCCGGATGTGTCAGGACCGACTACGATTTCGGACTGTGTCAAATCTGCCATCCTACCCAAAGGCGTGCGTGCCCTATGTGCATAGCGACGCGTCCAGCTTCCGTCACCACGCGATGAGGGAGCATAAAGGTACGTCAAGAAGTGTAGAGGGGCGCAGAGGAGGAGTGTACAGGAGTGTCTGAAGAACTTCATCCACGTGGTTGTCTGCAGAATGAATCTGGACAGGGAGTCGTCTATATATAGATACATGGACGCTCTCGCAGAAAAATGTCGCAGAAAATGGAAGAATTAGCAGATAAGTAATCTGCTAGGAGCTGGACTCAATAAGGATGGATGGTATTGACTTTATAATTATATTAGTAGCAGAATAGTAGCCGGATAGGTTTGCAATGGGACTTCTATAGTAGAAAAGCGCCTGGTCCTCAACAGTTTGGGCAGTAACCACCCCCCGACTGATGATTTCCTGTCCATCCGCAGTTGCTGCATTGATAGCGATCCTGTCCAGGCCCCTGCCCTGGCCCGCAGAGGCACGCGCACGCACAGAGAACCGGCCAAATTGTCACTATGATCGAGATGAAGCCGAAGAAGAGAAAGCCGACAAAGAAGCCCGCGATGGCGAGAAACTTGACCACGACGCCTGCCACAAGTGTATACATGCCCGGGCCCAAGAACTCGCCCGTCTTCGGCTCGAGATTCGCGTAGCGCACGATAGAGCGCGGCCCATAGTTCATGGCGTTCATGGCCAGCGCAGTGGCTGCTAAGAACAGTAGCCCATCGAAAAAGGTGGCGAGATATAATACCCACAGCGCGGGGCGGCCGCGCAGACGCACGTTCAAGGAGGCCACGGCGCAGGTGAGGACGGCGGCGGAGGTGAAGAGTGCAAGGATGGCGAGGGCAGCGGAGCCACGGGCAAAAGATAGAAATCGGGAGCGGTCGGAATGCAGCTGTGGCAAGATTGTCTCGGAGGAGCCATCTATGGAAAACTTGCGAATAGTAGACGCCCAAGGGGAGAAGGCAGCAGCAAATTCGGTGTTGTTATCGGAAAGGGAGTGCTGGAGGGACGATTTGACCATGGCGCCGAGGGAGAAGGTTGGTGGGAAGGCGTGTTCGCAGCGAGAGTTGTCATCACAGACGCCTGGCAACGGGACTAATTAATATCTCCTCTATCATTTATCACCCTCAAGGCGAACGATGTTGGGAACATGCTGAGAATGGAGGAGTCAACTAACCTGAGAGCCCCCAGTACCAGACCTGTGGCAAAGCAGAATTCTCCAACGCCGTAGTAGAACTGTTTGTCACAACCTTGATAGCATTGAGCAGAGCGTCTTGGTCGAGCTTATACAAGTAAATTGTGCTCGTTGCAGGAGACAGACACCCTAACACAGCTATGAAGTTGGTGATAAACCCAACTGTCCAAAATATGTTAGCCTTTTGGTCGTGGCTTTACTTGTCGTCTTCTTCATCCTTTCTCAGAATAGAAAAGAAGATGATGGTGCCACATCCAGAGCGTTAAAGGGTAATGGACTCACGCAGCACAGCCAAAATAAGCCACATCCTCCATCCCTGCCGGTTCTCCTCCAGTCCCCATATCTCCGCGCATGAGGGCCGCTTGATGCCCATAGCTATAGTTGGACCTCGCCGTATTAGAGACCACTTCGAAATCCGACTTGTTGATAAGATCGGAACAGGTCGAGCGGGGATGGTACCAGGAGGGAGGACTGGTGTAGGTTCGATTGAGCTGTAAGACTTGCTATCTTGGAGAAATATAAATTGGTTGGGTTAGAACATGGTCAGCTGTCGTTCTTACTATAAACTTTCATCGCCCAGTCTTGCTTGTAACCATCTCAGCATTGAGGAAACCAAGAGTTTAACTTGTGCCAAGTGGTATTGCCCCATATATATATATATATATACTACACATTCCTCCCCATCCTACTTCCCGCCTGCCCCTATCAATCCAATGGCCTTAAATGTACCAATGCGGCATAAAAGACATAAGCGCCGCTGCCCCCGAGATTAAGGAGCCGCCTCAAACAGCCAAGAGTCTACGCTACTGTACAATATCTATCACCACAGGATGTATCTAACTAGGGCCCCTGGTAAGAATGAACACCTCCCTGGTCTGGACGAGTTCAGCTCGACGGGACTGCATGCTTTAGTGTAGCACTAGAAGACTCTCATGGTGTAACTGGCCCCACTTTCTACTTGGGAAACAAGTAGAAACTGCTGGAATAGTAACAGCAGCTCTGGAGGCAGGGCTATTATCTCAGAGGACTGAGTTCGAATCACAAGGTTAGAAGTTGTATCCACGATCCGAAGCCGGGTAATGGACTGGCAAGTGTTATCGGCTGGCTGCTCGAGGCGGCTGTCATTAGGGCGGATGAAGCCATTGCCATCTTATGCGTTAACTACCCGGCGGGAGAGCTGTTGGGAATCCATCAGAATACACTGAATGAATTGTATGATGAATTGAGCGGGGTTAATTTTGCCGGCGCTTAATGTCACTTCATGTACCTCGGCATTGGCGGAGGTCATGTAAGGCGCGGTACGGAGGGGGAGGCTTACGACAATCATTGGGATAGTGAAGGCTGAAGGCTCTTTGTAGAAAAACAAGGGAACGTCCCCTTGTCACCTTACCCCTGTCGTAATCATCATCTCGGAGTATATGTTCCGGCGAACTCGTCTCCAAATTCGGCTGAGCGTTGTTCTTCGCCCAAGCCCTAATAGCTGCCGTACTTACATAGCGGAGCAGATTTCAAGTGCTACTTAGTGGAGTGAGAAGATGGCAGTACGAAAAGAGGCGTTCGGTCCTAGTAGAATATCAACTCATTGATGATGCATGTATTGTATGCATCGCAGGTAGGGAGGGATCATCCTTTCTCCACTGGGTAAACTCTACTATATATCACATTCACGGCGGAGATCATAACTACACAGGTACTGCTGTTACATGGTCATATACCGTTTCCAATGCTAATTCTAAGTGGCGAACCAGGCAGGCGAAGAGTCATGATTCTTTTGACGGAGGAGCCAGGGTCTACTTCCCGTGGTCTGCATTGCTTTCCAGAAGGGTCGATGAAAATGCCCTGAGATCTGGGTAAATTTCCTTCATGTACTAATGGCGCCACAAAGGTCCAGGATCACGATCGCGAAGTCGGTGTCGAGACCGGTTCCCCGCTGCACACTACTGAATACCCCAAACGAGAGGTGCGCAAAGACAAAACCAATACAGAGTCCGGCTCTGGGCTTGACTCCTTCGTGTGCCCCTCACCAGGTCAGACTTTTTAACATTTTCGTGAACGTAGGTTTCCGTCACTTGAAGGTTTCGGGCGTGGTTGAACAAGGCCGTTGAGGCGGCTGGTGACAGTATCGCGACGCGTTGACTTGTCCGATAACTCGACGGGAGGCTCTTAACCTATCTAGGAGTAGCGACGGGTACGTCAGCCTATTGGGTCCCCACCAATAAGGCGACAGCGCACGGGCCAATAGCGGAGTGAGTCGGCTAGTAGCCCTTGCCCGAAGGAAGGGGCAATGGCGTCGATAATAAAAAGTCCTTGGTAGACTGATGAATGATGTAGACGACCTTGTCTCTGATTGTTAGAAAAGAGCTGCACATGTCTCAAGAGTTCGCATTTCTTTTCGACTCTAGAATGCTATTGGTCTCCCCCCTAGGCGCCGTCATATCCCTACCACCGCGCCCTGCAGGCACGCCCTCTGCGAAGCCAACGTGACAGTTCGTGATGATATCTTTCTATCTTTGAGGACGCAACATACCAACGGTGTTCGGGGCTGCTCTTAGGGTATTACAGGAGTAGAACGAAGAATCCCGAACGAACTACATGATTACAGACAACAGAGCTCCACACTGGGGGCTTGCCCACGGCCCCGCCCACGGACTGGGCCGTTCCCACGCAGCACGCGGGGAAAGTCTGAACCCGGAGTTCGTGAGAGGTCTTGCTAGAAACAGGATTACTCGGGTCGAGATAGTGAGCAATGCGATGCCACAGCGCTCACCCGTGCAAAGGTATAACCGGTTACAGTACAGTGGGAGGCTTTTGCTAGTCCACCGTTTCTCAGTTCCGGTCCCCAAAGCCCGGGCCAGTCTACGGACGCAATCGACGCTATGGACATTCTGGAACCGGTTGATGAACGCCTTGAACTTTGACTCATGGTCGAGACCCTGAGGGCGACACAGCTGAACAGAGGTACAGCAGAAAATTCCAGTTGCCATGGCCTCGGGTGCTAAATGACTGGGATGGGAGGGCAGTGAAGTCAGAAACTCCGAATGGGCATGTAAAGTCAAGCAGTCGGTGACCTCTGTAAGCTGCCCCGGTTTACGATATGTTAGTACGAGGATCACTCGGCAGATAGTAAACAATCACTTAAGGCAGGTGTAAGTTTAGAAATGGAGGCGCTGTTAGCCACACGCGGGGTTTGTTGAATCTACACATCATTCGCACCACCGCTCATCGATTGCGTCAGAGATGACTCATGCCCTGCCATAGAACCAAATGGTGGCTTATCGCAGCCATGTATCGCTTATTACACGGATGGGGCTGGTGCGTACTCGAGAGGCGGGGTGTTAATCTTACATCCGGGTTTTGCAAATCTAAGTGTCAAGGCTTTTCGGTGTGTTTCAAGTTGTGACAAAGAGTGACTTATTGAGCTACTTGTGGGGGCGTGTGCTTACCATTGTCGTCTGAAAAGCTAGGCGGCCTCTGGAACCGGCCGCTACTGTAAGCGACGAGCCAGCTTCGCAAGACAATCACCACTGCTTACTATTACACACCCACGCAGAAAAGGGAGAGCGGATTATGTAGATGTGTCCCCTGACACAGTATCCATGTCCTGAGATAGACATGTAGCTGAAACCCACGACGGGTAGCCCGCTGAGCGTGTCCAGGCTGCGAAATACATGGCACAGATTGGAGCTCGGCCGGGTTAGTTCACAATAGGGGCAAGATTGTGGGGTTACGCGTGCTTCGGGCTGTTCGAGGTTCATGAGAACCTCGAGCAGGCTGCCACTTGTCTGGATTAATCCAACTGCCGTAGTGAACCAACTGCATATGCTAACGCTATCCTTCGATGACGAGAGCTTACACTGGGCTGTACCTGCATGGAATCGGGGTTCGTCCTTCGTCATTACGAATCACTAGGGCGGACCCTCCGGTAGGTTGGTGCTTTTCTCTGACGGCGATAGCTTAAGCCCACGCCCATAACGGTCGAGAAACCCAACTGATGCTGTGCTTCTGGTGCTCGGGTCAGTAGCAACAGAGGGTTTCCTGACATCTTGCCCAGCGGACCGGGCGCTCTCTAGGTCCAGTTGGGTTAAGCCATCAATTGTTTTTTGGTAGCTTTCATCGCTTATTTGACCACCCACATAACGCGCCTGGCCGCTGAGGTTGAGTCGTCTCGCGACAACAAGGTCTTTCACAGTCGAAACCGAGATACCGTAGCTGTTATCAGCCATCGTTATATCTTCGAAAAGGTTGCACCGTTCATCAGTCAAAGCCTCGCCTGCATCAGCGACAACGCTCATGCATTGGCGAATACTCTCCCTAGTCTCTTCCAGTTGCGCGAGCTGTGTGGCTTCATGCTCAGACAAGGGTGTTATCGACTTCATAGCCTCCATTCTCGTATCGATGTCGCTCTCATGGTTTTGAAGTCGTGATACTAGGGAGTGGATGGAGCCTTTAGCAGCACCCAAACCACTCCTCATAAACTTGTTTGCTGAAGGCTGCTGCAGGAACTGCGGGTGCTCTTTCGATGCTGATTCAAATTTCTCGATCTGAGCAGACAGTTGCGAACAGATCCTTAACCCTTGCTGAGTACTCTCCTTCTCCTCCAGCATGGCCAGCCATTCGGGGCCCTCTCGGATAGGGCCTTCGGCCCCAGAGGCAGCCAGGCTTTGTACTCTTTCCTCTAGCCGTTGCAGATGCTCTTTTAGATCGCTAGTCGTATCGCGTATCAAGTCTTTATATTCTTCGAGCGCATTAGGTGTTATTGAGGCGACGGCGCGGCTACAAGGTCGTGGTGATCAGCTGATGGCACAAGATGAACTTAGATAATGGGTCTTACATGTTTGCATTGGCTAGTGCTATATTTATAGTGGATTTGTATCCTGACAGCATATCTTTGAAGTCAGTTATGTCTCCCTTGAGATATTGCTGGCCGATCCAATCCCGCAAACTCGGCCGTGATGAGTTGGAATGTTTGGTGAATCGAGCAATAAGGCCGCCGTAATCCTCGCAGGTCTTGCCGCAGCGGTATAAAGGGAGTTTGAGAGCTTCGAAGTTGATATCGGGATTGTCGGCAACTGTTTCAGCGAGTGACTGTAAGACTCCTCTTAGATCAGCTAGCTCGTTTTTGAGCGCGCGGGCGTTCTTGTCCTGGCTCTGGAAGTCGCGGATGGTCGTATAGAGGGTAGCGCTGGATTGAAAAGCAAAGGTCACCAGTGCCACGACACCAGATGCAATGCTGAGACCATCCGCCATCTTAGCAGCATGCAAGACTCGTTGCTGAGAGGGGTGACAGTGGACGAAGCTTTCCGGCTGGTGGTGGCTGCGGGGTTTCGTCAACACTGTTGTTCACAGAGCATTATGTAATAACGACAAGAGTGGGGATACTGCATGAAGGACCATAGAGCGCTGTTCTAGCAACGGAATGTTGATTGGTTCGCTTGGCTAACCAGCTTTATTACAAAGTACGGCAAGATCAGAATCGTAGATGAGTGAAATGCTGTTCGATCTTCGACTGAACATCGAACTGGTCGGGAAGAACAGCATCAAATCGTTCCACCCAATGGCCCAGTGGCCTTAAGCCCCAATATTAATTTGCCGCTCCTCCAATGCTCTTTGTGTCAGCTCAACGCCCCCCGCAAGGCCAGCCTAAGCGATGGTGGCGTGGACATGGCTTTGAGTCCTGTCCGACCCTCCGAGCGTGACGTCCGTCGCAGGCTTGCCAAAGAGAACGAAGGAATGCCATCATTGTGATGCCGAATTTGCTCGCTATACTGACAAACATGGAAAGGAACACGAACCATCGTACAGCCTTCGCTGTGAAAGGTGTCGCTGCCAACTTCGACCGGATTGACGGAGCAGGATCTGGGGTAATATGATCCAGTTTGGAGTTGTAGGAAGTCTCTTATAACGCTTGGGAGTAATCTCTACACCTCTGAATTGGAAGGAAGGGAGACAAGAATAATTCCGCCAAGGCAAAGCTTGTGTTGTAAGCTGACTGCTCTAACTGTGGGCGAAGAAATACTGTCAGCTTCTGGTGTCAGGCTCCAGAGGGAGCACAGTAGTTAGGTTGCCGACACTCCGGGCTTTACGCTTGCACTAGCCCGGCTTTTTATATCAACACGTCATAGTGACACGAGTGTAATCTAATGGTTGAGAGTTTGAAGAATGCGGATGCGCCTCCTTACGTCTGGCACGGTAAAGGAAGAAGCACCCCAGCAACTCTAACGCCATAGCCTGCTCCACCTTACTCTCCCATGTTTCTCAAACGTAATAGGCGCGCTGGGTGTATAATGGCTAAAAGCATAATAATGAGCCAAAGAGTACATAGAACAGTAATGCCCCTGTCATGGATTGCTTACGGCTGGGTATCTTCACCTATCAGCTCCCTCATCCCTCCTATTGACCATGGCTACAATCCCTTATGAGAGGCAATTCTCATTCCTGGCAGATTGTTGAAGAGACACTGACATCTGAGGAAGTATTCTCTCTTCAGACTCTTTCAAGTTCCTCGTTGGTCCTGAGAAGAGGCAATTCTTCATCCACAGCTCCGTTGTTGCGTGTCAATCACAACCTCTCCAGAAGCTCATTAATGGGGATATGCGGGGAGCTAATGAGCGCTGTGCTATATGGGCCGACGTTGACCCAGAAACGTTCATTTGATTTAGCCAGTATGCATACACTGGCGATTATCGGGCTGCAGTGTCAAACTCGAGGGCGGATGAGTCCCAGAGAGTTTCTTCCGCCACCAAGTTTTTCTCCACCGCCAAGATTTAAGAAACTCAAGAAAATGAAAATGTCATCACCATGGGACGAAGTTGCAGCACCTACAAAGGATAAAGATCTCTGGAGTCAGTTCAAGAAGCTTTACCCGGACCCAACCCTGGATCTTGAACCGGAGGGCAAGTCTCCCGACGATGATTTTTCCGATGTTTTTCTCTCCCACGCTCGCCTTTACGTCTTTGCAGATTGCTATGGTATATCTACATTGAAGCTCCTTTGCCTTCGCAAATTGCGTCAAACCCTGGAGCGAAGAAGCAATCGATGGCGTCGTCCAGCTGGTGCGTTTCTGCTACGAACATACACTTGAGCTTGACGATTTAAGAGAGTTGGTGAACATATATACTGCTTGCAGGGTGGTTGGGTTATGGCGGAGCAAAGAATTCCAAAGTTTAACAGTGGAGACGGGCGAATATGCTGGGGGGTTGATCTCGGAGATGCTGAGACGCGTTGATTGAATACTTCAAACTGGTCTCTGGGTTACTGGTAGCTAGATGAAGTGGATAAAGTGAACTACATCTTGTATCTAGAACCAACCTCTACAATTATAACAATTGAACTCTTATCGAATTATGTATTAATACTAAGCGCATATCGACTTGGAACCTCACACTGATTACCCCTCCCTCGACCCAATTTTGGTTCCCAAGCAGCCGAGGTCCCAAGTTTGGTCAACATCGATGCATTTCTGAGCAGTTAGGCTAGGGCAAGATGCCCCACAATGCTAGCAGGTTAGTTGCCGGTTGGCAGGAATCAGAAAGTACCCGATTTCACATAGTCATTGCCCCAGTGACATCATCGCGACAAATGTAAAGGCGCAGTAACTGTGGAAGCATTGGGTTTAAAATATGCTAAAAACAGTGGAAAAAACTCTTATGTTTTTTGCCATTGTGCCAGCAACTACTAGGATAGTCAAGGTGCAGTAATTTTCTCGTAACAACGCTCTGAAAAAATAGTGGTTTGATGCCTACCAGGGGCTTGGCTGATCGTCGTCCTTTGCCACCAACTAGTGGTGCAACAGACTGGGTTTTTACTCAACTAGAAATTTCCACACAGGTGCTGCGTTCTTGATTTGTGGACCTTGGGTGCACCGTCTAACTTCATCATGACGAAATAATACCGTAGTCCCACCGAAGAAAGAAGTGATGCGATCAGCAGCTCCCCGTTGTTTGTTGAAGCGGGAGATGTTGAGTCCCACACATAAAGACCGATGAAATCATCGACTGGCAAAGTGAAGTCATCGAGTTGGTAACCTCAAACACATAATTAAGCAGCTGCAGTGTCAAAAGTGTCTCGAAAATTTCAATTCTACAACTCGCCTCGATTCAAACCCAAGTTCATTCTACTTTACACCCAATCCATTATCAAACACAATATGACCGATTTCGAGCAAATCGCCAAGCAAGCCGAGACCGATCTCAACTCTTATCAGCCCAGATTAACCCATGCAACCAGGTCTTCCTGGACCAGAGACTCGCCGTCGAAGAACTTCCAAAACTCAACCAACGGCGCAGCAGGGGCGTTTTGGTTCAGCGCAGCGGAAGACGCGTGTTCCGAGTCCTTTTGGCGAGACACAGCAAAAGCCTGCTTCGCGAACTCGGCTGACTTGAGGAAGAACGGAGACTGCTGAGACGCGAGGTGCACATTGGACAGACCAGGAACTATGCGGTAGCCACGGGGCTGTCCCCACTTGTTCAGCTTGTCCTTGTTGATGACGGTGTACATGGTCTGTCCGTTTGACGGCACAGGGAGGAGACCCTCATCTTCGGTCTGCAGCTCGGTGAACTCGTACCCCATCATCTCAAACTCGCCGAGCTCGGGGAACCAAGGCTGGGTGACGTTCTTGACCACAATATCGGTCTTCAGGAAAGTGTTCTCCGTGCCCAGCAAGTCAAAGTCGGCCTTGAAATTCATCACGTGAGTGTGGAGCGTTCCAGCAATCGTCTCAGCGATGCGAGGGCCCCATTTGCCTTCATCGTCCGGGCGGTAGTAGTTGCCTTGGACGTAGCCAGAAGCATGGGCGTCCACACCGATGCTGCCATCAACGTGGAAAGAGTAGTCCCATAGGTAATCGTAGTTTCCAACAGTCGCAACCATGCGCACAACAAGCTTGGATCCCTTGGTAGCTTGCACGTAGCTCCGGTCGACGTGGCGAGTGATGGGTACACCAATGTCAGTCTCGAAGATGCAGATGCTGTTGTTGTACTTCATAGAAGACGTGCCGTCGGTAAAGGTTGGGTTCCAGTATGTAGCGTGATATGGGCAGTCAAAGCCAGGAATCAAGCGGCTGGCTTGGGCGCCGATGCCGTAGAACCGATCCATGTAGGCAGTGCTGGACTGGAAAGGGTTGTGTCCAGAATACTGAGCAATGGCATCTGGTTCTCTTAGTGAAATGTCTCGAAGCGGAGGGAAGAGCGTGACGAACCTTGAAGAGAAAGCTCATACATGATTCGCTCATCCTTGAACTTGATGTCGTAGAATTGGATACCAATGTCTCGATCGAAGCGAGTGTAAAACTTCCAGCCCAGATACTCGACGTAGCCATTGTCACTATCAACAGAGTATCTCTTGCCGTCAAGTTCAAGAACGGTGGGAGCCAGGCGATCCTCGAGCTTTCGGACAGGACCGAATCGATCCTTGCGCAGAAAGGTGGTGTTCGTAGTCGGGGGGGTTGACTTGATAATCTTGCCTGCCTCGTAGGCGGTACGGAAGGCATCGATGCTTTCGTATGTAATCAAGTTGTACACGACCATCTTTGCAGAGTACAGAGAAGGGTCGGTTCCTGTCACGTCAAAGCTCACGTACAGATCCGAAGGCTGGTCGTACGGAGCAAGTCCAGTACGTCGCCAAGGGGTCCAGATGAGCGAAGAGGTTCCATCCTTGGAGCTGGGATTCTGAACAAAGTAGGTCGCATTGTTCCTCTCATCGCCGGAACCGTAATAAGCAAAGTTGATGAGGTCCAAAGTGATGTCGGCGATGCTGGCCATGGTCTTGCCCACAATCGAGTCGATGGCAGCGCTGCGGGGGCCGTCAGCGTAACCGGCATTGATCAGGACTTTCGGGCCATTGACGCCATTGTAGAAGTAATCGAGGGGCTGGATCTTGGTGTCACATCCAATAGGTAACGGGCCAACCTGGTTGTAGTTAGTATGTTGAGAGACAAGGGGTTGAATGTGAGCGTACCATGTAGTCAGTAATGCCAGGGATTTCTGCAGCGCCTTCGTGGAGCGTGACTCTGGCGTATCGAGGCACCTTGGTAGCGTTGCCATCGAGATAATTGAGGACATCAGTTTTGTTAGGCTTTAAAATCTCCAGCTGAGCGATGTAGTTGTCGCTCATCTGAAGGTCCGGGCTCTCCGAATTGGTCAAGTTGAGCCCGGTTTCCTCATTGAGAAGAAATTTGATGACCGACGCCAACTCGTCATCTGACAAAGGCTGAAAAGGATTCGCCTTGGGAGCCGTAATGATGTTGTCAACTGGGGCAGGGCAAGTTTCGGCTCTTTTGGCAAGAGCTCGTCGGCGAACAGATCCCGTCTTATAGTCGTTGGGCCCGGAATGGACATTCCAAGTTCGACGGGGTGCAGCGGATACTCCCATTCCCAGGCCCAGGAGGGTGGTGGTGATGGTTGAAATCTTCATCTTCCCTCTGGTTGGATTGGTCCTCGATTGGTATTCAACACTGCCCAGAAAGATTTGAACTCATCAAATTCAGAGAAGACTGAAGTCTTTTATATTTGAGCAAGGTATCAATCGTACAAGCAAGCAACACCGGCTGCCGTCAAAAACCCTTGTCTTTCCAGCTTCTCATCATCATTGAACCGAAGAACTGCTGGATGTCGGAAAAACTCGTGAATCGTCAAACCAGCGCGACGGTATTGAACTAACTAACACTTGTTTGGAAAAGATAGGCATGTAGAAGGCTGGAATGCATATTGTTTCCTGCCAAGACTTCATTCTTGACTATTGCCGTGATAAGCCCTCTGAATGCGATGAAGTGCGAAGCTAGTCTCCCCGACCAAGCTAGGATTTGCAGCTGCACGTAGATATCTGGTCATCAACCCCGTCCGCTGTAATTACCATTTGTAAGCCAACCGCATCGGTTCCATGTGGGAGACGAAACGCCCAAGTCATGTCTAGCTGATAAGAGAAACATGGCAACGATATGATTATGTAAAAAGATCGAGACTGATAAAGAGATGAAAGAATGAATAGGGTTTGATTCTAAGCGTGAAATAAAGAAGGAACCAAACATGACTCGAGGCCATCGGATCGAGGCGAGAAGCGGGGGAGGATGCATCGAGTCCCACTGCACCTGACCAGATTGGGACACGATATCCTGAACCCCGGACGACTAGATAAGAGGAAAGACCCATGAGTTCGCAGCGATTAGAGAATTTGGTTCCACGGGAGACCAGCCAACTTGACCGATGGGATTTCAACTCTAACAGGAGCTACACCGGCAGCGAAAACGGTGTAGTTGTTTGCCAGCCGAAGATCGGACTTGTGTCCCGAGCGATATACATGCCGATATTGACCCCCAATCTTTGATAACCAGGTACCCCGACGGCGGGAATGCCGATGAGGGGGAGATAGGGGCAAGTAGCGGAATACCGAAGCCACTGAGAACCAACGTCGCCTTGTCGCGCCAGGAAACGACAACAGAGTGAATTACCGAACAACAAACTAGGCTGTCTCGGAAAGAACAGATGAAGAGAACAAAGATGGCAGGAGAGCCAGAGCTTTATTTCCGTCGATCACGCACAGGTCAGACCTCAAATCTCCTCGAAACGCCCTCAAACACTCTCATCAGGATCATGTGGGCTGATGAACCATGCCGCAGGCTGCCTGACGTGTCGAGCTATCCGCGTCAAGTGCGACGAGAAACGCCCGCAGTGCCAAAACTGCCACGACAGGGGGGTGGCCTGCGATGGGTTCAACAAGCAGCTCAGGTGGGTGAGCGTCGGCTTCGAGTCGCATGCGGTGTCTCCACATTCAACTCCGAGAAGCACGACAACGATGGCGGCAGCTGCCTCGGTGAAAGACTTGGTTCCGGCCGGTTTCCCGTTGCAGCTGGCTCTTGGATCCAGACTTGCCTTGGCGTCTCCGCGAGATGCTTATCTTTTGAGCCATTGGGCCGAGACATTCATCGGACTCGTCTTTCCAAATCCATATATCGCTTCCGACTTCCGAGCGGCCAACTTCTCAATGTTCATGGATGGCGACTCTGCCTTGTTGCGAACGTCACTAGCCAGCTCTGCAGCTCATCTGGCTGCTATTGGGTCAATATCCGAAGCTGAAGCCCTAGAGTCCCAACATATAGCGTTGCGTACCGTCAACACGTCGATCCGATGCAGTAAACCAACTCTAGGACAAGGTGGGCGGCCAGTGTACCTCAGTGATGACTGCATTTCTGCGTCACAAAACCTCGCTGGTATGGCCGTTATACAAGGCTATGATTTCTCCAAGGTCCTCCTTCATGTTCAAGGATGTGTATCAATACTATACGCCCGCTGTGAGTGGGACCGGATAGCAGGGCAGTCAGACTCATTGGTAAAATCCCCCATTCTTTACCCTACGATCAAGTTTCTGGTGTATTTTGATGTTTTCTGCACCGTCCCCAGTCCGAGAAGGCCTTTGCTCACACGAGCTTTCTGGGAGGAGCACATCTTCCCTGGTCTTGACCAGAATATGGCTTTCAGTAGAAGACCAGATGTTGTTCACGGCTATGCCAGCGAGATATTTTGCATTCTTGGCGAGAGCAGTGGTTTGATCTGCGACTTGTTCGAAGGTCGGATTGATGACGACACTTTCTTCAATCATCGTGAAGTGATTCTGCAAGACCTAAGATGTGCCATGCACCGCATTCCAGCTGCAAGATTTCACGCCGAGGCGCCCGCAGGCACACGATTCCATGATGAATCCTGGGAGACGAAAAACGACAACGCCTGTATCGCCGCCGCTATATCCCACGGCCTAGCGACGGAGATATTTCTTCACCGTGCCCATGCGAGCAATCAAGCCATACTCGCTCGGCTGTCAGCAAGACTTTACGACGCGGTACTTGGGGTTCCTCTCGACTCAAGTTACATGACACTCATGGCCTGGCCACTTTTCGTGCTTGGGTGCGAGAGTGTATCAGCAAGCACCCGTGCGACACAGGTGGCGCAGCTGCTCCAGGGGATGGTAAAAAAGATGAACATTCTCAACATTTCGCGATGTTTCGATGTGCTCCGACATGTCATTTGGCCGTTGGCGGGTCATATGCAGAGAAAAGAAGCCAAACTGGAAGCGGGAGGCTCGTATGTGCTCATGCAGACAGACTGGGTGTATTATTGCTGGAGAGAACGAGTGGAGTTATGCTTAGTTTAATGATACAAGACATCTAATGAGTTGACAATGCGTGCAAGTTAGCAAACGGTCACAGACAAGACACACGTTGGCTCATTCTTCAACTCCACACGCACGCTCTCTATCGCAGTCATCATAGTCCGGGCCGAAGAGTGACGAGAGGCCCAGAGAAAGACACGGGCCTCAATCGCGGAATCAAGATGCAAGATGACGCCATCGTAGCATCGGTCCATAAAGACAGCTTCTGGATTGGTACAGCTGTTCGTGGGAATACTCCTCACTTGCTACGCCCAATTATGCCAATCCACATGATTTCACGTTTACCGACAACCTTTGACAGAAACTTAACGTAATCTCAGTATTCACCACTATAACATAGCGTTTTGATTGAAGAACCTCCAGCTTAGCCAAGTCAACCCGACTCATGTGGAACAAGTTGAAGCAATGTCTTTCCTATTTTCCATACTATCCGCTCCATCAAGGGCAAGTTGCTGCTGGCACAAAGTCAAAAAAACAGACAAATTTTTCACAATCTAAGCATTTCAAATACCCAATGCTTCCACGGCTACCATGCCTTTCTCGCCTTTCGCCGAGCTTCCTCAGACTAACTCCGAATTATGGAAGCAGGGCATTGTGGGGAACCGTGCAATCGATGCGATCGATCAGTTCACTCCCTAGCCGTAATTGCCGAGGCCTCATGTATTGACGTATGTCAGTCCCTCCTCAAAGAGCCGGTGGGTCATTTGATTGTCATCGTCCATGGACGTCCCACAGAATCTCCCGAGATGGTGGAGACTTGACGCGCACTCTTGTCCCCACTTCAACATGAGATTGATAAATCGCTCAGGATCATACGCGGATCCAAGAAACTGTTCTTGTAAAGCATTGATTGTTCTTTGCAAATTCCTCGAATTCTCACTTCCAAGGTATCGAAATGGCGACACACGACAAGCACCCAAGTTCCAACCTTCCCCGAGAACTTTGTGAGCAATGGAATACCATCGATGAATACACCATGGCCCACCTCCATCCTGTAGATCGAGGAAACAATGCTGCCGTCGAATCTTCTCTTGACAAGACTCTTGCAGCGACCAGAGAAGCCAAAATGCCCCTTGGGAACGTGTCGCCTGCTTGGGGTAAATTTCTCACTCTCCAAGCTCGCGCTATCAAGGCCAAACATGCCCTTGAAGTGGGCACATTAGCTGGCTATAGTGCCATCTGGATGGCAACCCAGGTTCCGAGTTTGAAGTTGGATACTGTCGAGTATTTGGCCAAGCACGCTGAGGTTGCGCAGCGCAACATTGACGCTGCGGGAGTAGCCGATCAGGTGACGCTCCATCAAGGAGCAGCTTTAGATGTGCTGGCATCGTTTGAGAATGAAGTTCTGAAAGGCCAACGGGAAAAATTTGACTTTGTTTTCATCGACGCGGACAAGATGAATAGCGTTACGTATTTTGACTACGCGGTTAGGCTGAGCAGGCCTGGGTCCATTATCATCGTCGACAATGTGATGGGACGTTTTGGGGTGAGCGTGGCTGAGAATGATCCACAGGAGGAACACGCCAAGGGCGGGAGACTAGTTATCGAGGCTGTTGGGAAGGACACTAGAGTTGATGCGACGGTGATGCAATTTGTAGGTGCGAAAGGCTATGATGGGTATTTAATCGCTCTTGTACTCTAACAAGTCGATATCAGCAAGCTCTGCAACCTTCTGAGATTGTGATTTGGTAGGAGAGCTATGCTGCATTCTCTGCATGTATACTCCGTGACGGTGACAGGTCTAAAGTGTTTACGAGATGCTAGAATTATCTCTCACAGAGGCCTTGATTTTACTCAGTTTGCACTGGATAGCCCGTGTACAACGCGGGCCATGTTTTGATTACATGTAATTTGATGCGGGTTTAGGGTAGCTCTCATCCAAGTTTACGCGCTTCCATGAACCCCCGCTCAATACCCCCTCATGTCATCAGGCCAAGGCTCGAGATGATTCGCTCTACGAAGAGCAGTGCTGCTTCCTTTGATGTATTCCACCACTGTCGTAAATCTCGTCTCACGTCAGCTCGTCTCTTATTCTTAGAAAGTCCTTCAACACTACGGACGGCAGGAAGCCCATACCGGTTAATACAAACAGCTTGTCTTCAAATATAGTTAGAGGATGACGTGAGACTTCCGGTCTTCGTTTGACCACAACTTACGGAGTAACGATAATTTAGTTCCGCCCAGTGGCCAGAATCCAGAACGTTATATCAATTCTTTTCGCACATTTATGTGTCTACTCTTTCGCCAACCGCCATATCCAACGAATAATTCATGCATCATGGTTCGATTCATTTCCGACTCCCGCAGAGCCCCGGTGGAAAGCAATGCTCCGCTCCTAATCATCGGAGCCGGGGTCCCCCGCGCCGCTACATCCTCAATGCAAGCAGCCTTTGAGCAGCTCGGCTTCAAACCGTGTTTGCACATGGCCGAAATCATCCCGCACCCGGTTCGCGAGCAGCTCATGCTGGATGCAATGCGCGAAAAGGACAAGGCGCGACGCCAAAAGCTGCTCCGGAAGCTCGTAAGCGGCTACGAGTCCATCTGTGACCTCCCGGTCGTCTACTTCACTCCCGACTTGATGGACATGTTCCCAGATGTCAAGATTGTGCTCAATGGACGGCCGAGCTCCGAAGCATGGGCCGCCAGTGCCTTGGAAAGCCTTGGCTTCTTCTTCACTCCATGGTTCAAATGGACAGGGCTGCTCTGGAAGACTGATCGGCTGTGGTATGCCCTGAACATGGAAAGTTTCAAGTGGGTCAAAGAGAATTACAACAGCGACGAAATCTTCACGCCGAAGCTGTACGACGCATACTACGACCAGGTGAGGGCAGAGGTGAGGAAACGAGGCAAGGAGTTTCTTGAGTTCAAGGCCGAGGACGGATGGGAGCCTCTGTGCAAATTTCTGGGAAAGGAGATCCCCGACGGCCCGTTTCCGCGATTGAACGAGAAGAAAACGTTTGCCATTGTCAAGTGGATCATCATCACCAGGGGCTTGCTTGCATGGGCTGCCCTCTTGTTCACAATTTGGATCATTTGGAGGATTGGGGTATCACTCATGCTGTAGGTGCTTAAATGTTGTCGGTCTAATCATGCGTGTTGAATCGCAATACCGCTCATGAAATGCTGCTCAATGACCAATTGCGAATGCTAGGGAGTACATGGTCAAGGAGCAGGGGTGACGCACGGTTGAGGTTCACGCGTGACAGGAAACAATGCTCAATAAACAATTCTTCTGGAACCGTTCTCGAAAGGCAGAAACACGGTCAGGAAACAACTGTCAAGATTTTGTTCGGGGTGACGCCATGCACGGGCTTGTTTGTCCAGACGCGTGACTCAGGACGCGTTTAATTGACGGTCATGCATGAGAGCCATGCGCATTGAAATGCAATATTCGGCTCCAGATTCTGATGCCTCATAGGCTCTTCGCCCACGAAGGAAGCCTGGAAATGTCAAAGCGCTGTGCATAAATTTTCTCAAGGTCTAGGGTGCAATGCATGGCTAATGTTAGTAGCTCATGCGTTCAGCCATGACTCCATGAGAGAGGGTCGGTAGAGTCACATCAACCAGTCTGCTATCGATTTTATAAGGATGTGACACCTTATGTAACTCCTTCTGGTTGTTTTTGTTTTTCTCATGTGGTTTTGCTTCTCGCCCATCAGACACTCGTTACGTCAATAAACATCCGGAGCTAATCACTCGGCCACATCATTTCAAGCACCCATCCCAGTCGCTTCAGTCCATACCCTCTATCCTCGACAGTCGACACATGCCTTCGTTTTTCGAAATGGGAAAGTCAAAGTCAAAGAAAGAGCTCGCTCCCGAGCCCGTATCTCCAATCTCGGACCATGCCGCCCCAACAACTCGCCCAGGAACGTCTGGCACCGAGAACCTCCTCATGACGACGCGCAAACAGGCTTCAGAGCAGTACTCCAAGGCCCAGCGTGCCGAGAATGCCTACCGCACAAGGAAGAAGGCGACCCTTGCGCGCGCCAACTACAACGAAACCAAGGCCCACTGGAGAGACTGCTTCTCGCACCTCAAGAAAGGCATCAAGGGCGTGTTTTCCGTCTTGCGGGCCGTACCATACCTGATTGGCGAGAAGCGAGAGAACCGCAGACGAGTTGCCGAGACAAAGAAGCGCGAGAAGAACCTCGAGCTCAAGAAAAAGCTGGAGGAGTCGCTAGCGAATGCGGATCTTGAGGCGGGGGAGAATGGCAAAGAGACGGCTGCCGAATAAGCCGTTTGCGTTTAACGATCTTTGGGGCTAGCATGCGGAGTCGGTATTTGCATTAAAATGCCCAAGGGCGGAGTTCGGTAATCAGCTATTTCAGCACACTCAAACACAAAACACTCGCTATTTTTCCTTTGTCGTTGGCCAGGGGCCGACATGCTTTCAGTTTAACTGTTGTCTCGTTTAGGATTCTGGCAGTAAATGATTCTGCTGGATTAGACTACTACACACTCACTCTCTACTATACTATTTATTATTTCATACTGTATCAGTCAATATTTCGTCGGATTTCCTGACCAACTCTTTCGGCACTTCATCGAGGCCGCATTGACTCCCACGATCCATCAATGACTACGTAAACGTCGACCGATACATATTCTCTGCACAGTATAAAGGCAAGCGGGAAACGAGTATATCGCGTCCAAGGATTTTGCATTCAATATATACTCTGATCAAAATATGTACAGAAAATGATAAAGTGGTTTTGAAAGATGTAAACAGCATGAGCTGCTTACAAAAACGAAGGGTTAGCGTTGGTGAGTAACTGCTCAAAGTAAGCCTGGAACCAGGTTCCGGCTTCGGGGGCTGGCCTGGAGATGGTGCATATCGTTAGCATGAATTCCAGAGTACAGCAAATTTCTAGTAAAGGATTAACGTACTGGAGGGCATCGCTGTAGCCGCAGTGGTAATCGTAGCGGGCAGCACTAGTATCCGAAGTACCGTCAGACTCGCCGCCGGGCTTGATCCAGACAAAGGCATCGAGAAGGCTGTGTCCCGTGTTGGAAGTGGGTCGAGTTCCAAAGCCAGTGCCCTTGGCGTTGCACCAGTCGCCCCAGGCCGATTGTCCAGTGGGCTGCTTGCCAGAACGACCCTGATCGGTGATGAAGTGAGCACCAGGCCATCCATTCGCCTCGAGAAGCGGGCCCATAGCGTTGACATAACCTTTCTCGTCGTACACGGAGTTGCCCGAGGTGTAGCTAGGCGCCGAGCTGAGGCTCCATCCGTTGTAGTTGGCGACGTTAGTAGCAAGACCGCGCAGGGCCGCGGGCTTTCCAGCGTCCTTGTAGATACCGGCGAAGAGCTGAGCCGCGGGGGACTGATTCGCTGGCCAGCCGAGCCATCCTGCATGTCCAGCATCAAGATACATGGCGACATTGGGCAGGTTGAGCGTGGTGACAGCGTATTTTGTGAGCGTCAGGTAGGTGTCGTGGGCGTTGGAACACTTGGCGACGTTCATGTTCGTCACCAGGTTTGCCAAGGAGTCAGGTTCTGTGATCTCGTTCAGCGAGTTGCTTTGATAAGATGTGTGAGCAGTGACTTGAACTTACCAATCACGAGGATAATCCGAATGTCGGAGTAGGTCTGGATAACCGTCTTGACGGTGTTGATGTAGTTCTTGTACTTGTTGGCACCATCATTGGCGATCGAGTATTCGCCGTTGGAAGCGGCAGCCGCGCAGTCGCGGTCGGGAAGATCATAGACGACAAACTGGCCAGCGTAGTTGCCTCCAGCTGCATTTTGCTTGCGGATATCAGCGAGGGTGTCCTTCATCAGGGAGATGTGGTCGAAGGTATCCCTTCACAGACTTGTTAGCTGAGTAAAAGGCTGCCTTGTCAACATGCTACTAACATCCATTGGAACGATGGAACATCAGCGACCTTGGCGGCAGCTGTAGCCATAGCCCCACTGAGCTTCGGAATAGCCAGGTTGCTGACCTCAGAGCGGTAGTAGCTGTTCGCCCACAAGTTGACGCCGGAGTAAGGATTGCCAGAGTAGGTCGCAGTGCCGCTGCCAACTGGGGCCTTGGTGGTGGAAGAGACGACATCAGTTGCGGTCTTGGTGGGAACGACAGTTGAACTAGGAAGGGCGCTCGTCTTGGACGTAACGGGACCGGTTCCAGCGAGGCACTGGTAGTAGTAGTCGTTGATCTTGCTACAGTAGTTTCCCGTGGTGCAGCAAGTGGTACCACTATAGTTGATGCCACCGCACTGGCCCCTGCGTTGAAAAGTGTGTCAGCTGCTGTTATGACCGGAGCGGTGTTGAGGTAACTTCTCGCAATACATACCACTGACTAGAGCAGGACTGTCTCTCTTCCAAGACAGGCATGGCCAAAGCCGCCCCCGTGAGGGAAGCGACGAGCCAAAACTTCATACCGGTCATCATGTTTTTAATCCAGAGAGTTGGCGATGTGGTAACAGATGATGGTCTGGTACTGATCGGTGGATGATGAGGACTCTCGAAAAAAGACTTGATATTCCACTCGACAGTGACAGTTTATATATGTGAATATGAAGGCTTCGCAGTCTAACCTTTTACGCATCATGCTTTCGGAAGGGCGGAATCTTGACACACACTACTCAGGGCCAAGGTATATCTAGATGGTATTAAGTACGGAATGTGACGCAACGACAGGAGAGATTCTACGTCTTTCGTACGCCAAAGAAGTCAGTGTAGATGGCTATGCGGACCAGACGGGGCGATCAACCGACAGTGGATGTTCAGTACAATAACGGGGAATACAGTTTGCACGTGAGCACGGGAATAAGTTGGGCTGCAGGCTTGCATTAACAGCCATCCGGTTAGAGGTGATAGACGGGCAATCGATAGCATGTGTCGGAAAGCATTCCCGGTAAGCCCGCATCGATATAAGCAAATCAGCTGTTTACGCCAGTCAGATGCTCGAATGTGACACATGCAGTGGGAAGAGCCGACATCGACGTGACCCGGCATAGCCTGCGTCTCGGAGCGCCTCAACCACGAGGTGCCGAATCCGTAACGGCACTGAGAGCTCGTTCTGGATCCAGGAACACGGCCCTCGGGAAGTTTAACCTATGAGCCGGCACTAACAGACGCACTTTGAAGTAAAGTCTGGTCCGGAGTGTGCAGAATCAGGAAATCCGGAATATAACTCGATCTCGCTTCGGTCGGATGAGAAGGGATACCCCTGTTTGTCTGCAGGTCTGGCTTTGTTACCCCTCACTTTGAGGGCCATGTGGCCATCAACAACTCTAAACTACCTGAATAGGAAATTAGCCCAGCCGGAACAGCCAAACCGTCCACCTTCGGCGCCGGCCCAGTTGCCTCCGAGAACTCCAATTGCAACCCGCTGTTTCAACTTAATACCAGCTTGCTTTTCCACGCTTTGGTGAGCAGTTTGGCGGCCAAGAGCTTGGCATACGTCTTCGAAGCGAGGATGATCTCACGACTCTACTGAGCCACGATATGTGCACTTACGTATTGTGAGAAACGAACGGGTTAATGGAGATTTTGATGTAAAATCACTTCTTCTCATTCCAAGAGCCGATCTTCAATTGTCATCATGTTGAGAAGGGCCAATGGCATTGGGACTGTTCCTTCTGTACCACGAGTTCTACTGATGATGTGACAACGACCGTTCGTCTAAAATGCTGAATTGAGGGGCGGACCACTTACTATTTCCTTGCTCGATCGATCGCGCGATGACAGACGCGAAAGGAGAGGGGAAGGATGAAGCTCGAGCAAAGAAGCAGGTCTTCTAGTGAGTGGGAACTTGGAAGTGGGGAGATAAGCGGTTAGATAGGTGGGCAACACATGCAGTGACTGGTAAGTAGTCTGTATGAGAACGAAGAGCCAAAGCCAGGTCATACAGCAATGGGGTAACTATTTGACAGTTTATTCTACGTAACACATGAGGTAGGTACTCGATGAAGAATCCTAAGCTGCTGCGGTGAGCGTTAGTAGGACAGTCCCATCAAGGTTCCTGATACTTCTCCATGCTAGACCTTTCTCCAGGTTAGTATTCCCGGCGAAGCTGCAAATTGGCTTCGTTCATTAAACCAAGACCTTGTGTGAGCAGTGCCTAGCAGCCACCCTAACGTCTCGGGATATCGGGGCGCCTGGTTGATCTTAAGGGTAGATCCCTGCAATAGTTGACGTGCACCTTAGAGTTGTCTCACCCATATTCTAGATGTTTCATGTATTTGTTTAACTTTTATCAGGGCAGGACCCGGAAACTTGTTTTGACAGGCCGCAGGTTCCGAGGAGCTCGCCAATGTTGGTTGCATTATTTATCTATAACGATCTAATAGCTCCAGGACCAGCCAGGGCCATGATGTCCTTGCAAGTCCGTCACATTTTCCTGCACGTATCGTCATTTATTAAGCCCTGGCCAGTCTGTTTCGCGAAGACCACCCAGCAGCGGTGACAGCTCGCTTGCTCATCAGCGAAACGCTCTCGGCGTAATCACTCGTGCCCAGGGTCGGCTCGGAATCGGTAGGAGTGCAAGAGGGCTGCTCGCCGTTGCTTCCGAGGGCGCCATCGACAGCGAGGAAGTCATACTTGAGCTCGGTCGTGGCCACCATGTTCTCGGCCGCCTCCTCGGTCCATCCGTTGATGAAGTCGCCGTGCGAGCAGTAGGCGTTGCCGCAGGCGAGCTTCAGTGGCGCGCCGCCGCTCCAGCCGTTGGGCAGGGCCTTGCGCAGGTCGTAGCGGATGCTGAAGCGGAGTTGAGGCATCGACTGCATGCCCTCGGGGCACCAGTTGGTGGTTCCGTACGAACGGTCCTTGTAGGCGACTTCGAGGGTGGCCGTGTTGACGCACTGGGGGAAGAAGAGGATGGTTTGCAGATGCGTGCTGCATGTGCTGACAGGGAAACCGGTGTCATCCGTCTCGACGCTGTCACCCTCACAGAACCACTCGATTTTAGCCGCCGCAGCCAAGCCGCTCGCAACCTGGTTGCTAGCATCTCCAGCCAGCATCTTCAGGTTCTGAGGGATGGCCACCTCAGCAGGCGTCTCGCCGAGGTTGTAGTAGGCGCTGAAGCGGAACATGGGAACAGGCTCATAGGTGCTGCCGGAGTCGGTCGTGTAGAGCAGGGTAGGAACCCAGTAGACGGACAAGTCGTTCGGGTTCTGTGCATTGGTGCAGCCGGCCTGCAGCTCGGCGCTGGAGTTGGTGTTGGCCGTCACGGCGTCCGAGCCAAAGAAGGAGTGCAGATGCGACTCGGTGTAGCTGCCCGGGAAGACGATGGGGTCGATGTTCTTGTAGAAGATGGGCTGCATCAAGTTGATGACCGTGTAGGCCTGGGCTGCCTGAGCCATGAGGCCAGTGGCCAAAATGTTTGTGAATGAAGGCATCTTGTGCAACGAAGGTAAATAGACAACGAAGGTGGAAGTATAAAACGAAAGTAATGGGTACAAAAGAAGGGAAAGACAGAAACCGGCAGACCTGGCCAAAAACTTGATGACTTGTAGAAGATGATCTTCACAAACAGACGGGACGGGATCGAATATTTATCATTGTTCTGTAGATCCAACCCATGTTTCTGTTTGAAACTGTTCACCCGTATCGCCTCCACCTTGCATGATACCCCACGACTTCGGGATGAATTTCCCTGCGTGCCATTCCCGATCAAGAAGATAAACCCGTGCAAAAACCAGCATTTGCCCTTGGCATTGTTTCATTCTCGCCTACTGACAGACGTCGCTCAACTGGATGGTCGCAACGGCGCCTGCTGAGGGGGCCCCCGCCGCGACCACATTGACGGTGGTGCTTTCGCTCAACTGGGAGAAGCTTTGAAACGACAGCTGTGGTAACGATAGTGAACCGGGGGTGTCATTGGTGGAGATGCAATTGGCCTGTTGGATCTGGACGCGCTTTGGGCAGTGGCTAGACCTGTTTGGAAACGGCCGTGGATCTGATGCTCAATTTCGCTTCCCAGGTGCAAGGTTTGTGGACGATTGACAGCGTGAAGAAGGTGGTAAAGCGATATTCATCAATTGATGCATTGGATTTGTGTACTGTACGTGAGAAAGGGGTACGGTGAGAGTTGTTGAGCGGGATGGTTCCGCTCATTGCTTACCCAAGGTAGGGGAGCAATATGATGTGTTTTCCTTGTATCATTCATTATTCAGACCACCTTGCCGGTGAAGTTGTTTGCGCATATCCAATGAAGCCATGTTCATCTCTTCGCTTGGTATCTTGATCAAATGCATGGACTCACCATCAGACTCTCTACTACGTAAAGCAGCGAACAACTCTATCGGAACACGGCGGCTGGATCTCGTCTTGGCCCACATTTTAGGGGTAAAAACAGGACGCCGCTTGAACAAGGGTCTGACACTCGGCTCTGACAACCACAGCCTTAATCAAGGATAGCGGACGACTCAGATGGGCTTCCCTTCATTTCCCCGTTTTCCAAGGACCATAAACGCCGGAGAGCCCGATCGCGTCACGTGAACTCATGGCCAAAACGCTGTGCCATGGAAATTCGTCAATCGAAGCAGCGCCACCTCATCTCAGCTGAAAAGCTCCCCTTGGATACAAATGGCTGCATCCGTCGTATAGCACCATGAATGCCTCCCGCGCCATTGCCACCGTATCACGTTTAATGCAAGACCCCATATCTGCCTTATTAGTTAGTACTTGCCCATTGCCTTGCCCCCAACCGATTCCCCCTCCTAGGCGCGCAGCCGCAGTCCCGCCATAACGCGTGGAGGGCTGGCCGTGGCCCCCCTACCTTTCCTTAGCTAACCTGGCGGCAAGGGGAAAATCGCGCATCCGCTCAACGGTTACTGATGAGAAAGGCTGCCCACTTATTAGTGAGAGGTAGGCAAATGCGTACTTTTACGCCAATCAGATACATCATCTCTGACTAGGTGACACAAGCAACTAGGTTCAGGCGCTTTGATCTGGAGATGCGAACGCAGTGCCACATAGACGTGGTGGCTCCTATTCCCAGCAACGTTCCTCCCCGCTTCGCCCTCGAGATCCTGCAGACGTACATCCCGTGCCTGAGCCAGATCCCCGGCGTCGTGAGCTTCGATGAGATCCTCACCGAGCCCGTCATGATCGCCGACGACCCCTTCTTCGGGCCGTGGGACGAGACGACGTGCGCCTACCACATCCAGGCCGCTATCCACCTGATGCCGGGCCTCACAAAGACCTACAGCTGGCCCGCCATCTTCCAGCGAGCCTCGTCCGGCATGCGGTCCCGGGGAACCGCGCCCACCGGCATTGTTACGTGGGCCGAGTGGAGCGTCCGCCGGTCCCGGGACGGCGTGCCTCTGGCCAGCTTCGAGATGCCGTACGGCGTCTTGGTGAACAAGGCCGAGCAGTGGGAGATACACGTCGACCACACGCTCGAGGCCAGCACGCTCATAATGCCGTTTGTGCAACGATACTCCCAACGGGCTATTTCCGTACTGTGTCACAGGGTTGCGGAGGAAATAGCGCGGTGTTACTTGCAAATATTAATGTAACATTTACAACCGTCTCGCTGCGGGCTCATGGCCGAGGGAGAAGCAGTCTCCTCGGTATCGGAGCTTAGGGACGGTCCCTTATATAGATCTCTTCCTGTTTGATTAGAGACTTCAGAGCGCAGTAATGTTTCATTCGTCCTTCTTTGTCATCTATGTACAGTCCCGCGTCCATGTCAACGGTGAAAGACAAAGCTGCTATTACTAAGAGGCAACGTCACTTTAGTAAGACCCTACGGCTACCCTACTGGCTGATAAAAGCCCGATTCTGTACGTGGCAGTGTCTAGGCTCGGAGCTACCCGCTTCGATGTCACTCCAGACAAGGGTAGGCTCGAACCAGTTCGCCTCGCTTGAATCGAGAGGGTGCCTGGCCATGTCGAGCTGACAGTCTAGCGTAGTACAAAGATGCTGATACCAAGCCTATTCAGTAATATCGTACACGTACGACTTCAAATAGTCTGGTTTTCTGACATTGAGGGCCACGTATTGCAAAATAAGCACAGTATTAACCATCAAATTGGTTGTCTCTTCAAGCATGAGACCAGTGCAATGGGGCTGAAGGTCCCTGGGTGTTTCATGCCCTCATGACTGGTTAGGATATGCAGAGGATTGGCCAATTAGGCCCTATCTAGACAAACGAAATGAAGGAAGACCGCTGAGTCCATTCAACGGCAAACAACATTGAATTTTGTCCTGTTCAATCTGCGTCCTTTGGGTCACAAACCACTACACTTATTATCTATTCGCCCACTATCGCAGCAGGATTTGTCGCATTTTCCTCTACATTTTTCTCCGCCCAAACCCATTCAATTGTTGCCGACAACGGTTATGTCTTTCTTCATTGACATGATATTGTTCTGTCGTTATCCGCCGCCACAATCTGCCCTGCACCTACCCTACATCAGGTTTGGGATCACAAGCCCGATTTGGAATAGCGGCTTGTGGTGAAATTGTTTGTTTGATCAAGTCCAATTCGACCCTCCTTGCAGTAAACTCGACTGCCCTTGAACAAAATAGTGAAACTATGGTTTGTTACTTGATTCAAGTGCACGCTGGTTGCGAGTGTGTTTTCATGGCGTTCCTGCGCCTCGGAGCGTGTTTTCAAGAGTCTTGGCCCAGGAGATCGCAGTACGAGTGTAGACATACCTGAGTACGTACATTTCCTCTACTGGCGCTTACTGTCTTGTTGCGGGACTTGCCATAGGGGGAATGATCTCTCGGCGCACTTCAGCTACGAGGTAATTTGTGTAGCAGCCCTCAAGTTGTGTGCTTTGTTCGGCTATTCTAGCGAATGAACAACCATTAAGCAATGAGGGAGACGTCAACGAGAGCTCAGCTCATGCAGCTAGCAAGTTATGACTGAAAACTAGTGCATAATTGCTCTCTCAAGGGCACATTTATCTGCGACGATATTACACTTCTGCTGCCTGGAGGCTTGGAGGCCGTTGGCCCACTTCAAGAGGGAGGAAGCGAAAGACTAGTTCTCAACAGGATTCTGATGAGAATGGACCGTTAGGATGGGCTGCATTTGTTCATTTTGGTGGGTAACTAGTCCCAGAGATGGAACCAAGCTTTGGGGTCGACATCATCCTGCACTGGAGCAGCAACCTGTTGGATCAGAGAATCGAGCACAGCATAAACCATCAAATTCATTGTCTCTCAGAGCATGGGACCAGCCCACGCTGCTATCTCAACCTCTACCTCCAAATCAAACAGAACCACCAGCCCACGCTGCTATCTTAATCTCCAAGTCAAAATCAAGCAGAACCACCAACAGCCGCAACCTGCTGAATCAGGAATTCAGGCGCCGCGCCCGAAGCATCGCTCTGGTACGCCAGATGCGGCGCCGCAACGATCAACGAGCCCGTGCACACCAAGTCTCCAACATTGCAAAACACCTTGGTCCTGTCCGCGGGATACGATGGGATCTCGCCGCCGTTCTGCAGGTTCTTGGTGTATCCGAAGAGCACTGTGCCGGCAATCTTGTCGCGGATGCTCGAGTCGACGTCGGTGATGCTCGCGGCCGCGAGGGCTGCGCCTTGGCTGTAGCCGCCGGCAATGAGCGTCGCGTCGGGACACTTCGTGTTGGCCTCTTCGAAGAGACCGATCATTTCGGCGATGGCGGCGGTGGAAGTTCCACGAGGGAGGGCGTTATCGCCGATGGTGGCTCGGTATGCGCCGCCAACGCCTTGGATCCAGACTCCATCTGAGCCGTACTCGGCCTCTAGCTTCGAAGCGATTCTAGGTCCGAGCGTGCCCTAGAGTATTTGGTTAGGAGCTTTTAGCTTGTAGTTGATAGACTTTACTTACCAGGTTACCAGTCTCGGTGGAGCCGCGAGCGTAGATGAAGATGACCCCGGCACAAGAAGCGCTAGAGCCATCGGTGAGGTCGTTGCGGGTGCTGCTGCCACCAAACTGGCGAGCCTCGATGTTGTCATTGGGAATCGAAGCAGGAAGAGCAGAGACCGAAGCGGCAAGCAGAATGGGAAGGGCGCTGAACTTCATGATGGCGGTTGCTGGAGGAGCTGAGAGATGGAACTGGGTAGTTGAGTGAGTGAAAGAATGAAAGATGTGGTTGATGATGCTGATACTTCGGTTTAATCATGGGACAAGCGAGGCTATTTATCATTGCACAGCAACTCAGGCCATATATCCTATCTTAGTCCTCAAAGGGCACGAACCTCGGCTTGTTTGAACGGTGGGTTGAGCTGAAGTCCAAACCCCGGCTCGTAAACTTGTCAGACGAGCTAAATGCCAACCTAAACGGGCTCATTGACAGCAACTCCAGACGCCAAGAAGTTACGGCTCGCTGTTTCCTGTGCTATTTGGGTCATGCGCTTTGGCGATGGGCGAGTCTGATGTTTCTGCACAGACTTCGTGGTGCACCATCCTTTTAGGTAAGAGTACCGAAAGCCTTGACATCCCTGTTCACTTCCGTTTCATTGATTTGCCCAATGGCAGGATTTGTTCCTTCCTTTTTTTTAGACTGCGCGCTAGCTTTTCATCCCCCTTTGCCGTGTCAGTTTCGACACCATGTGGGAAGAAGCAAAATCGTGCGAGGACTGAAACGTTAGCAGCGTCCGAGGGCTGCGGCTGGTCCCAAGGCCCTAGACCTAATCCAGGCGAAGGTTGCGAATCACCTGAAATCCAGAGGGGTTAGCTTACAGCTTGGACGACGGGGGTCCCGTGGAAATGGCTCGGGGGCTCGCGATGGCCTCTAAATGGTGATCCGTTTATCAGACGGCGATCGTTTTGTTGTTTGGGTCGCGCTAGACCCCGTATCCACGGACAGATGACCCGAAGATCGACATTTTACCAAACTATCAGACCAGACCGGGTTATTGACTCGGGAGTCTTGTCTCAACAAAGTTAGCTATTCGCACATCCAGCTCCAAGTCAATGTTCTAGTCAATTAGACAGGAGCAACTCGAACGCAAAAACCGAAAGAGGAAATATTTGAGGTGTGGCGATGCGTCTCAAATTGGCTCTAAAACACGTTGGTGCACAACACAAAGCCGAGGTCCTTCAAGTAGATTACTTTGCTTCGCCGAGGCACTCGCAAGAGAATCCCGTTTCGCTTTTCTACTTCAAGCTAATTTCTTCGAGTCCAACATTCACCGTTGGAGCATTCCTCGGCGGCAATGGTGGCGGCACCTTCTTGACAGTTCCAACAGTAGCAGCATCTGGTGTGTCAGATTTGTCATCCCCATTGACAATTGACAAGTATTTTTCCGCACCGTAGACTCGATCGATATTCTCGCCAGAGCCCCATGGATTATCAGCAGCATGGTCATATGGACTGCTGTCAGCGTTTGTGCTGCCATTCCCAGAAGCATCGTGATAGACACTTGAGTCATCTTGCTGGCCGGTGCTATTGTGTTTGAAGCTCGAAAGGGGAATTATCGTGACTGGCTCCGTCTGTGTCCCAGACTCGCTGGTTGTGTAGGGCGAACCTCCTCTCCGCCATGTTTGAGAATCGGCGTCCGAGTTGTAGCTCTCACGTTGGCTTCTTGTTCCCGAGAGCTCCATACTCTTTCGGTAGAATTTGTTGTAGATGGGGCTGTTCGGGCTCGGATTGTACTCGAATTGTTCGCTCGACGGCCTTGAACGAGTCGCTGCATCGCGGATTTCGAGACCTTCCTTCTCCAACGCCAACACGCCATAGGGATCCGGATCCTCGGGGTCTGGGATTCCAAACATCTTGTCATCGCTTGGAGCATCGATGTCGACGTCACCTGGCGCCGGCTGTCCTTCCAGCTCATCCATGAGCTCTCTGTCGATGTCGGTGCGGCCTTCTGCCGCCTTGAGTGTTTCCATCAGCATCTTGATTTCCGGTGGTGGATGACGCGCTTTGCCAGCCAAGATATCAGCGACTCCAATTTCTTCTCCGTAGAAACGTGCATTCTCGTCAGTCCGTTCAATGATTACAGTGCCATCAACCTGAACACCGGCGTAGAAGCCCCGGGACTTGAGGTACGTGAAGACGGGCCTATTTGCCTGCTTCCATTTCCCATCATTCTCCAAAACCCCGCCAGCTCCGACGGGCCCGGCCACGGCGCTAATCTCGCCGCCCAGCGTGGCCCGGATCTTTGTAAAGGCCTCGAGAGCCTTGCGGTTGTTGATGACGACAACGCAGTCGTAGATGTCGACACCGACAAGAAACCCTAGCCCGGCCGTGTGCAGCAAGATGCCAGACGGAGGAGACCATGTTCCGTCTTCGCCGCGGGCTACGAGGACGCCGGAACCGCCGGCCCCGGAAACCCACAGGCCGGTGCGCATGGTGGTAAAAATGGCGAGGCCAACGGCATTTTGTATCACCTTTTGCGGAATCTTTTTGAGAACTCGCTGTTTCTGTGTTGGTCCAGACTGATCCGTTGGCCTCTCCTCTTCTGCGTAGAAGCCATCCTCTGAGGGTCATTTCGTTAGCCAAGAGTTGGACTCTCACATCAAAGACAAATACGCACTGCAAAACGACCTTAGGATCCTGGCTGCCTTGTCACTCTCCTTGTCTAGCGTCGTAGGCCAAAATGCTTCGCTGCCAATGCGGTTGGAGAGCCTGTTGATCGGCGCCCCGAGCTTATCAGCCCAAGCCCATGCCTTATCGAAGCCCTTCTTGCTCTGAGTCTTGGTTGTGTCCCATGAGGGCAGTTTGGCCACCACCTTTTGCATGTCGGGTAAATTGAAGCAACAGGGCGGCAAAGTGGGTGCAATTCAGGATCGAGGATATACGTGAGAATTAAATTAGAATCTCGCATGGTGTGATGGGTTTCGTCGCGTCCTTATACGAAGCTTTCTCGCAGGATCCGGTAGTTCCGGATGGTTGCCACCACATGCTCAACTAGCCTATGACGTACTGCGACGCATCCACGACTGCCGCGAGACCGAGCTGCCTGAAGTTAAACATGCAGGCTCTGGCCAAAATCCCGGTGTTTATAACTAGTCAACGGCATATGACAAATGGCGACAGCACTGGGCAAATTTGTCAATGACTTTCAGACATGCTTGAGCACATTGAAGCGATGGTTTCGCCTGGAAGCATTCGAGACGGATCGGTCGGCATCTGTTAGTAAAATTCTTGTTTATTATTAAGGGCACTAAAATGATTCGATGGATGTCAGCATAGTTCCATTCATGCACGATTTGGTAAGCTGGGTGTGGGCTTCATCAATCAAGAACGTTTGACAAGCAAGCGCTATTGAATAACTTGAGCTTATCCCAGGTGAGCATGACGACTTCCATTTCGACTATTGGTGATGGGAAAGTAGTGACCTGGGTCCTGGGAGATTCACGGGCCTGGGGCAGCTGTAGATAGAATGATTTTAGAAGTTAGGTAGAGCACTGAAACGAATTTTTTTTTTTTTTTTAAATACAAAGAGCTAAGAAAATTTCAATTATTAAACTGTGTACGAAATCTGGAGGCGTGTGGAGTCGAGCACGAGAACTCCAAGCTGAAGGACCGATTAGTATTATCCGCATAATGTGCAAAGACCGCACCTCACATCCGTGTATGAGGCTCTATGCATTCGGCCCTGCCCGCAGCAGATCCGGCCCATGATATAATTTCAGGTTAGTTAAAGATTCTGCGCTTCACACATCCTCCTATACATATCGCTCTTCGCAAGCAGCTCATCGTGCGTTCCCATAACCAATATCCTACCATTGTGAAAAACACAAATGGTATCCGCATAGCGAACAGTTGACAATCGATGGGCAACGGCAATAGTGATTCGATCACCTGTCTTAGCAGCCTCGCTGAGAGCATCTTGCACTACTCGTTCTGACTGCGTGTCCAATGCGCTGGTAGCCTCATCTAGAAGGAGCAGGCGAGGGTTTCGAATCAGTGCTCTGGCGATGGCAATACGTTGGCGTTGGCCGCCTGAAAGCTGAAGACCATTGGATCCGCAGGGAGTATTGAGACCCTCGGGTAGAGACGAGACAAAGTCCCAGGCGTTGGCGGAACGACAGGCCGCGATAACGTCTGCCTCAGGGACGGATGATATATCTTCTGTGGGGAGGCCCATGGAAATATTTTCGCGAATTGTACCGGGATAGAGCTTAGGTTCTTGTTGAACCAGGGCGACTTCCTTACGATACAACCAAGGGTTGATTTCGTCCAGGTTCTTGCCATCCAGAACTAGGTGACCGTGCACTGGATCGTAGAACCGCTCCAGCATTGCGATCATGGTGCTCTTGCCACAACCGGAAGCACCGACAAAGGCAATGAACTGGCCTTGTTTGGTCTGCGATGTTAGTGTTAGCCAAATAGTCAACGCAAGTGGGATGTGGTCAATGAGGGAAGAAGGAATGAAGCTATCCTGTAAGCTTAATTTACCTACCTTAAGATCAATGCCGCGCAAAATACGAGCATCGGGTCTCATTGGATATGAAAATTGTACGCCATTGATATCAAGAGTCTTGAATCCATTGGGACCGTGATTGCGATTCTCGGCCGTTTCCCGGATGTTAGGAGTGAGCTGCTCGAGCCAAAACAGATAGTTGGCTGCATTGGTTGCCTTGGTCATGCCTAAGTAGCGGTTAGAAATATCCAAATAGGTGAGACATTGGACTTGTACATACTGCCTGCAAATCCAAAAAGTATGGAGGCCTGCTGGCCGGAGAAGAAAACCCCCAGGAATGCGACGAAGAAGTTTACCATGCTCAATTCGCCGAAAGAGACCAAACGGCACCCATACCTATTTGAGCACATGAGAGTGAGAATTTGATGCTGGTAGGTGTGGACTGGGAATGATAAGGATGGGTATGACGTACCAGAATCCCAGTGCCTGAAATGCATATTCAACACTCTGTGTGAATGCGAAGGGGAGCATAATTAGGAAAATAGGACGCAACGAGTCAGATATCGCATGCTCCAGCTCCTTGTTATAAGCATCAAGAACTGAGTTCTCAATTGCCAGAGAAGATACTGTGCGAATGGCGTTGATTGCTTCTGAGGCGATTGATGCACTCATTGAAAATCGTTTCGAGATTTGTGCGTCCATTGTGGCTTCCATTCGAATGCGAGCATAGCCTGAGGCAAGCAATGGTGGGAGACCAGCGAAGATGATCACTACGCCCAGTTTCCACCCGTAAGCAAGGGCCACAATGGAGCAAGATGTTACACCAACGACAGAGGTAAATATAAGAGCAATGTTGAAGCCCATCAGCTCGAAAACAGCTTGGGGATATGAATCCACCCGGCTGGATAAGGCTCCCGTGGTGTTCTCGGGCCGGTCGAAGAACCGCAGATCTTGTCGAAGCACGTCGTTCATGATCTGCTTTCGGTACTTGTGGTTCAGCGTCTAGTATACGATTAGTATTATGATGCCAGCCCAACATCTGGACTGGAGTGGCGCCCTACCTGAGCAATCACATTGGACGCAAATCCAACGATAAAGTAAATGACGAGACAACCACAAGCCATAGCGAAGAACATCAAGGCGAAGAAATTCCCTTTCTTCTGCATTGCTGAGCCACTAAACTTGAAAACTTCAATAAATCTTGACATCAAGATAGCTTGACCTGGATAGGCGGCCGCTGTTACTGCATTAGTCTGGAGTCAAGGAGCTTGAGGGCGACCGTCTCTTCACTTACCTGCAGCCATACAGGCCACCGCCAATGTGAGATAGGCCAGGTGGAGTTCGGGAGTCGACTTGACTATTTTCCAAACGGTCTGTAAGAATCCGATGTTCTTCCACTTATCGAAATCATCCCGGTCCATGTCAGACTCTAGGCGTCCTTTCGTTGTTGTCGAATATCGCGTCATTGTCCTCTCGTGCTCATTGTCTTCCATTTCGTCAGCCGAGTCGTCCCGGTCGCCTTCCGTGGAGCCATCGCTCTCGAAGCCTGAAGTTGTCGACGTCGAAAGATCTTGAGCTTTGACCAAGCGCGCGTATGCACCATCCGCCTCCAAAAGGGAATGGTGTGTACCCTGCTCAACGATACAGCCTTTATCCATGACGACGATGTTGTCAGCGTTTCGGATTGTCGCCAGTTTATGCGCAATAGTGACAGTAGTGCGACCTTGAGATACATTGTCAAGGGCTTGCTGGACAATTTCCTCAGCGTGCGGATCCAGAGCGCTCGTGGCCTCGTCAAGCAGCAGGATGCGTGGCTGAGAAATAACGCTTCGAGCAATTGCCACTCTCTGCTTTTGACCTCCAGAGAGCAAACCACCGCGTTCACCAATACTTGTTTCGTAGCCGTTTGGGAGAGCACTGATGAATTCATGGGCGAAAGCAACCTTGGCAGCTTCTTGAACCCTGGCCATCTTGACTTCCCTCGATTCATTCTCCCATGGCGTTCCAACAAGACCCTTCACAATGTTATCGTAGACTGTGCCGGAGAACAATACTGGCTCCTGCTGGACTAGTCGGACATGCTTCCTTAGCCACTGGACGTTGAGCTTGTCAATCGGTCGACCGTCCAGCTTTACGCTACCAGATACTGGATTGTACCATCGTTCGATGAGACCAATGATAGTGCTCTTGCCAGAGCCGCTAGCTCCGACGAGTGCGGTCACCTTACCCACAGGAATGCGCAGGGTGAAGTTTTGTAGAACTGTAACTCCGGGACGCATGGGATAACTGAAGGTGACATCGTCACACTCAATTACTCCCTCAATTTCAGAAGGCTGCTCTCCAGATTCATCAAACGGATCGATAACGGAGGAGCGATCCATGAGCCGAAACAATTCTGCAGCGGCGGAGGAAGCTCGACTGAAATCGATTAGGTACGGGGCGATGGAGGTCAAGCTTGAGGATGCGATAATCACAGACATCAAAACTCTGCGACTAGTAAGTATCGATGGAGAACCATATCAGGAAGTCGACTTACATGAACACATCGCCTGGCTTATCAACTTCGCCTCTTGCTATCATGCGAACAGCTTGCCAGAAACATAGGCCCATACCGGCGAAAATAACGAAATATTCGGCAGAAAACATGCATCCCAGGATAATGTTTTTCTTGTTTCCGAGCTCGTGTGCCTGATCCAGAAACTTATCAAAGTCTCGGACTAGTTTTGCCCGGAGCCCGAAGGCCTGAACATTACGGGCGCTCGACAAGATACTTTCTGCAAAAGAGCCGCCCTGTGCGTGAACTTTCAGAATGCTTGTCTCGATCAAGGCTTCAAAGGTGGAGCTAACGCCCATCACAATGAGTGTGGCCGGGGCAATGCAGCAGCAGATCAAGGTCAGCTTCCATTGAGTGATAAATGCCAATATGAAGGCTGAGATGAAGCAGGCCAGTCCCTGAACGACCAGTCCGAGCTTTTCCGAAATCCCGGCTTGGATAAGTTTGCCATTGGAAGTCGCTTGCATGGCAATCGATCCACCAATTCCAGCGTCAAAGTAGGCAATCTCTTGGCTAATGCCAGCCTTGAGATATAAGCATCGGATATTTCGCGTAATTCGGTAGGCAGCAAGCGTGAAGAGGACGCTGTAGCCGTAACTAAAAACAAATCGGACGAGTCCAATGCTGAAAAAGTAGAGACTATTAAACAATTAGCACGACATGATAAGCCAGTGGCAAGGAAGCTTTGCCGGGACGTACGCGAGCTTAGCTGCTTCACTCCGAAAGTTAGCAGGGGTCGAAGCACCCGTGGCATAGTTAGTAATGACGGTAATGAACTTTCCAAACACCAAGTTCACCATGGCCATGCTAACGCCAGAAGCCACAGCACAAAACGTGGCGACGGCTTGCATATAGTACTCCGTCGGGGTGGCATACCGGAAGATTCTCTACAAAAGCAAAAGGATGTCAGCGCCCAGATCTCTGCCAGCGAGGACATGGAGAGGATTGGGATGGTATCTTGGATCAACATACGGTGTAGCCTTCTCCCGCGCCGAGATCTACGTCTTGCGTTTCGACATTGCCTCCTGGCGTCGTAGACTCCCTTGTTTTCGCTGCTCTCTCTGTCTTCTCAGTGGTGCCCATTGTTGGTATATCCCGATATTCGCAAAGTTACGGCGTTGAATGTTGCAAAACGAAATAGAAGAGAATGAAAGCGAGTGGTATAATTTGCTGAGCGATCCAGAAAGCGACGAAGATATGTTGTAAACTAAGGAGGTAGAAGGGCGACAAAGGTAGATGTCTCTACGTCATTTCCAAGTGGTCGCCAACAATCCACCCCTTCGGAGGCCGCGCAACGAAGCAATAAATTCTGGGCTGGGCCGCCCATTCAGGGGAGTGGGGACGTCTCGGCACCTCGCACGCCCGAACTTGCGGTCCAGGGTGTCCGTGGGACGCGGTTAGCCGGACACCCAACACCAGGAATCACATATCAACTAGTTAGGAGCCGGCCCACTCCCCCCGAACACTACGGAAAACCCAATCAACCCAAATACAGCGTATACTAATTTCACTGTTCCATGCGTCGGGGCCGATCTAATCAGAAAGGGAATTGCCCACTCCACCAGTGTGCTTCGCTGTTTTGGTTATTGAGGTTGTGACGAGAGCAAAGAATCTCTTGGATTCGAATGAAGTGCAAGGAAGCCAGGATATTCACGGGTAGAACCAAAAGAGAGTATAAAAAAAATCATTAAAAGTTCGCAGTCGGGTCCACAAATTTGAACACATGGTGAATTAAATCCCTTGATAACTTATGGCAGCTAGATATCCAGTTGCTCACCCTTGGCCTGCTTCTATGGTCTCGTCAAGAAGCCCAAGAGGACGCTCAAGGTCCAATGCTCGATCTGTTGTAACTTGTCCCAGCTGAAAAATGAATCATCGTCTTACAACCAATTCTATGTACCGAAGTACTGGCCAGAATTATGACATCAACAAGGTTAAGCCTGTGTTTAGTAGTAGCTCTCGGGGTTAATGAGCAGATTTCTTGAGGATGGCTGCCAAAAGGTTACTGTAATTACAGTTTCTTTTATTGACTTCTCACACGATACTTCTTGAGTGAAAATTAATTGATTCCAAATGTAAGATCATAAGGTAGTCCGCTGGGACTCTGCTATTTTCTATTGGGACCATCGCCTTTGCGAAAACCGAGAACGCCTAGGTGCCGCTAAGGAAATGTGAAGTTCGGTTCTTCGAGTAACTCCATGACATAATGATTTCCATTAAACCACTCTCTCAATTCTGTTGTGTGACCTATCCACATAGTCGGATGGACCACACCATTTCCTTCCATTCCTGAAGTAGTGATAGTTTCTCCTATAATGTTTTGAGGTTGGAAGTCCTGGTTTGAGACAGAAACCATATCCGAGATTCGTTGGCAGTTGTCTTGATTCATTGGAGGGAAACCCAAAGCTGTTAAGTAGGTATTCACGGAGGCGCTCGCCTCCGTTTGTTCTTCACTCGTTGCTGAGGAGCGACACTCAACGTAACGTAGTGCAATTCGATATAGAACCTGAAACAGATGGTGCATTTTCGACGCGGCATCCGAGAGGGATGGCACAGACTCCATTGATGTGACAAAGGCGTTGAGATGATTCAGATCTGCTTTGTCTTGGGTCTCGATGACGTGGCAAAACAACACGATGAAGGGTGTAAATGGAGCAAACAGCAGGGTCCTAAAACACATCTTGTAAGCTTGGCGTAGCACATCACAGATATGTGTAGTTAAGCAGGGAGCACCAACTCACCAATGGACATAATTGATGAAGTACAAAGAGTTCACATCCTCAAAAATGGTTAGAAAGTCCTGGTGTCGTTGGAGTGTAGCTCTTGCTGCTTCAATGCAATCTGGGATGAAGGCTGAAGCGGAATCCTTGGCAGGGGGGCTCGCGCGATACACCAGAGTAAGGAGTGATAAGCGCAGCACATCATCTGAGAGAGTGATAAACTCAACGATACGGTCTCCAAATCTGTTTCTGGCATTCTGTAGGTGGTGCGCCTGGAGATAATTAGTGATACTTCAGAAGCGAAGCTCAGAAGGTCTTCAGGGTTGTAAAGCCTCTACTCACGCTTATCTCGCACGCTGTCCTTGATATCTCTTGTAAATCATTTGAGAGGGCTCGAACACGAGATTCTCGTATCTCGTCAGGTTGAGAGATGGACTCTGGGCTGTATAGATGCTCGTAGACATTGCCTTGACATCGTGCAGTATTCACCCACATGGTAACAGAGGCTGCAAGGGGGGAACGGCTATCATGTACTGAAAGTACCGGAGTTGTAATATCCCAATTCTGAATTGTTGATGCTCGTCCCAGGCGCAGCGAAAGACTCTTGTCGATAAAGTATATCGACCAAAATAGGAATTGCTCATACCGCATATTGCTGGACACGTTGCTAGTCTCTATCGAAGGAATCCGATGATATCCGAGAGTTTGGCATAGTTCAGATGCTTTTGACGACAACGTCCAGGCCAGCGATGGCTTTGAGATTTCGATTGCATGAAAAGCCTAGTTGTCACGTAAGATTCAGGGAGTGTTTTTGTTTTTATACCTCGGACCAGGGGGCGAGTTCGGGTTTAAGTGGGAGGGAATGGCCACCTACGCCTAGTAGCAGGGCAGCAATCATACTCGAAGTCCCTGGTAAATGCAAGGGCAGATTAATGAGAGCTGTCTCGAGATTGGTGCGACACATGTGCAAATGCTCAAGGCTTTTAGTTTTGTCGTCTGATGTGGACTGCGAGTGCTCTCGAAATAGTTGTTGCAGACCAGCGTTTGCAATGATGAAGTCGGCCACTGAGAAATCTTTGGAAAAGTATATCCTAAGGCAAATGTCCGACAAGTACTCCAAAGGAAAAAAATCATAGATCCATGCTGATGATTCATGTACGTTTGCTAAGAACGGAGTTGGTTAAGTGACACCGAATACCGGGATGAGGGTTTTTATCAAGTAACATAACTTACATTTTGCGGAGCGTATGAGAGCCACCGTTATCTCGATCGGCGGCAATGCACTGCCCCTGAGAGAGGGGCAAGGCGTTTCTCTTGCCAAAGGATACGACATCTCGGTTTCCGAAGTCTGCCTCTTCAATGTACTAATAATGCAGTGCAGAGAGTCCATGATCTCGCTCATGTTGCGATCTGAACCCTGGAAAGAGACATCGCGAACTGCATTGTGAAGGAACTCGCTGGCAAAAGCAGATTGGGCGGTAAAGGAGGACTCCCCCTCGACAACGGGGCTATTCACAGCCGCTTGCGATATATCACCGAATGGAGTTGACGAAACTTGGACCGCAGCCTCGATTCCACTAGCGACTGGTGAGATTGAAGGGGCAGATTGAGCTACGGGAGGAGCCCAGCCTGTCTTCATGTCATGAAGGATCTGGGTAACCCCTTCGAGCCGGCGATCGATCAATTCGAGCTTCTCCTCGCTGATGCAAGAAAGAGAAAATATTAGCAAGGGTTTTCATTTGGGTGTGTAATGCAAGATAACTCAATGCAATCTAAACGGGGGTTTGGGCAACCCACTGTCGAGAGGATGCTACTACCCGTTTGCGTTTCTCTCTCGGGCGCCTCGTCGCTTTTATACAAGGGATGCCAGCTTGGATACAGTGGGAGCAGGGAGAATTTTTGTCACAGCGGATCTGGTTTGATGTTAGGTATCACTTGAAAGGTAGCGAACATCATTGCGACCCTTCGAAACCAACGCATCAGACTCAGGGCCGAGTACAACTTACCTTACGAGAATGGCATGATTCACACTGAATATCCCGTCAGCGGTGGATGCGCAAATTGGAAGTGAGAGGTGGCTTACTGCTCTCGGAAGAGGAGGGAAGGATGCGTTGTACGGAGGTGAGTTGGAGCATTTCCCTTCGGCATCGGCATCTGTTTGAGATCGGCTAGCCATATTGGTGGTCTATGAGAGGGAACCAAGCTGGCGGTAGAATCTGTGGGGTGGGGGGTCGGCAATGATGAATGCGATGTGATGTCCGGAGAACACAAAATGTCGGGGCCCGAGAAAGGGTGCTTCATTAAGAAACAAAATCAAAGCCGACGGCAGTGTAATCAAGTCCCGATGACGATAGGGCGCGCGAGGACTTGGGCGTGTCCGAAGAACTTAGCTCATGGACTGACGTCGGATGCGGATCACTTCATGCTGCGAGGGCGAGGGTGCAGACACTAGCAAGAGGCGTGTGCTATGCTTTGGTATTGGCACGGCCCCGTATGTGCATGTAAAAATCTTACTCCTCCCTATCTAAATATCAGCTAGCTTCAAGCAGGCCATGCCAAAGGGCTTTGTCCGGGAAGGGTTGTTCCCGAGCGCAACCGACGGCCGCCTGATGGCTTGCACTCGCCTCCGTCGAACCCCGGCCTGGCCCACCAAGAACAAGTCTCCTTCAATAATGCTGTGGCAGATCTCGCCATGGCCAACGAAAGGGCCGGAGCAGACCCAGGTGACGTAATGGGCATGTGTTTTCAGTCGCCATTCGCCTAGAAAGCTCTCTCTCTCTGTGCAATGCTTTTCTCACGCTCCATGTCCTATTTTGGTTCTTGGCAAATGGTGCGCTTTCGGCCTACCATGATTCTAGGCTAGCTGTGTTTGTTTTACAGAGCCATTAAACAAGCCATAGGAAAGAAGTCCATGTGTACAGTTTAGTTTCTTTACATAATGCCCAGTTCGGGCACCCTTCAACGCACTTGAACTTTCACCTTGACCGTGCCAACGCCATTAAGGTGAGAGCGACGATCACGGATACCATCGCCTCCAAATTGTATCACAGGATTCACCGCTGGTCTTGGGTTGAACTTGGCTCTAGTTAAGTTGCCCGATTGACCGGCTCAGTCTATAGTGTTCTCATTAACGAAGTCTTTACTACAGTAGCCAGTTATATCCTGGAGTCAATTTCTGCTTCAAAAGCTGCATTGAGACTCATTGTGTCTCGATCGTTGGTCATACTACTGTTCCAAGAATTGTGAATCGACCTCTCATGCCTGGTCATTGACGTCTGAATATTGGAGACTATGTCCGCGCTAGTGGCATCCTCCGTTGTAGGTAGCATCTGATGCATGTCAGGACCAAATCTCGACATATTCAGCAGGTAGACTCCAGCAAAATTCAGCAAGACCCCGCAAAACACCGACAACGTGTCAGCCATTCCAGAGGTGTTAATTCCTCCGAAGAGGGCGATGGACGCGCAGAGAGTTGCTGATGTGAAAAATACGTAATACAAAGGGTTGACGCTACCGGTTGCTGAATTAGAAGGCGTCGCAACTTGAGGAACGGCGCACTTACATGCTCAAGGGAAAGATAGAGAGAGCCCTGTTGAAATAGTTCATCTGTGTCAAGATGCATGCAACCATCGATATCATAAAAATATATGTCGATGGATATGCGAACTGGTTTTCTCCAGAAAACGTGAGTTTCAAGGCTATCCCAAATGCTTTTGTGGACATGACCGACACCGACCCTACGGCAGAGCAGATGGAAAGATATATCAATGGGGTTTTCCTCCCATGAGTCGGTGCGATCTTGTAAATCATGACCACCGAGAAGCCAATGACGCATCCGGTATATAGAAGAAAGCCTAAGACGGTTTGTCAGAGCGCTCTCGAACCATTGGAAAGGTATTCATGGCCCAAAACTTACTTGGCTGAATGGCGTAGTTCAGAAACTGGTCAATGGTCTCAATCTCTTCGTTTGGCTGGACATGTAGGACAATTATCAAAGCGCCCATCAAACAAGTTGTGCTCCCAAGCCTCCCCAAAACTCCCAGTGTTTCTTGCAGGAAATATGACCCCAGAATTGCACCGACTATAACAGATATGGCCCCTAGAGGGGTGACAAGAATGGCTGGTGCGAATGCGTATGCCGTGAAGTTGCCAATCTCGCCGATAGCCACTGCTTGTCGTGTCAGAAAAAAGTCTTAGAAACGTTCAGTTAATTCTCGTACATATTATCGTGCCGACCCACCATACTGGGCTCTTCAAATACGAAAGATGGTGCTCTGTATATGCTCTTCTTCCTTCCGTATGCATGAGTCCCTAAATTGTTAATGGGTCAGCATGAATTCCTGAACAGTCTTGCGAGTGTATCAACTTTGAGGAAGGGCGCAATACCTTCTTCGTCACTATGAAACTGATGCCTACGTAAAACTCCTGCATTAGCTGTTTGACACCAAAAGAAATATCGCGGGTCATGTATACCAATGCAAACACTCGAGCCTATGGCCAGTGCTAGACCTATGTACCTACGTTGAGCTAATTGTTAGTGAAGGCTCACCAAGAGATGTAGCGGGCTGTCTCGCGCCGGTGCAACGTACCGCTCTTCCAGCAGCATGTTCGTGTAGTGAGACTAATGATAGGAGCGTGATAGTGAGGTGTTACGCTTTTATTCCGAAGTTTGTTGACGCTTGCAAGCGAGTTTCGTAGTGCGTGAACAAGATGCTACCGATGTTGTCATTGAAAGCTTGGCTGCGTTCCACGATAGGTTGGTTCAGGGATCGCTATCAAAACTTCACCTGCATGTGTTCTAGCTTGTCGAAATCGTCGCTACTCAGAGTTTAGGTGATGTTGATGCGAAAATTCTGTTGAATTCTCCGAGAGGGGAGGCATTGAAACCCCTGGATCAATGCAATCTCAAGCAACGCCACCCTGCTCGCACTACTTTGCTTAGTACGTGCTGCCAAGGCTTTCCCGCGTCCCGAGAAGACCGAGTCCGGATCCCACCCCAGGATACACCGCGCTCCGGTGCGATCCCTGAGCTAATGTTTTAGCTCATGTGGAAGCAAGCTAGTCCTTGCACTCGGCCCCCGCAGTGCGCATTTAGAGACTTGGTCAAACTCTCATATCTTCTGAAGTACCCAAACAGTATTAACTGGCTTGACTCGGCTAGTTCCCTATTGCTACAATGAGCAGCTAGGCCAGTATTTTGCTGCGTAATAGCGGAGAGCGCGTTTCTTTTTACGTGGGCTGGTATGGACTTTGTTTATCCAAATGGGCGATATGGACGGACGAGCTGGACGGATTCGAGCATTCGTCGCCTCCGGTGTTTCCGTCTCCAACGGAATGTTGTCTGTACGCTCGGTCGAGGGCGTGTTGCTGCCACAAGAAGGTAAAAAAACACAGTTGTTACCAACAACGTAGATCCAGCCACACATCCAGCTGATGACACGCCGCCAAGAGGAATGTGAGAGCATGAAGGTCTAATAATACACACCCAAGAGTTAATCAGGGTAGCCAATATTGCCGGCAGAAAGCAGATATGGAGAATCAAAAACGTCAAGAAACATCACCTGGATCAGAAATTTAAAAATATATCCAGCTGTGGGATAAACACTTGTGATTTCACCAAGGGATATTGCCACACAAACGACAACAAGAGAGACGAGAACTCAGCCCTATATGATGTTGACGGATCCGCTGTTGACGGGTCCTCAAGCCGAATGATGATGAGATGGAGCATTCGATAGTAGAGTCTGTTAGGTCCGGAGGACGGGGGTTTGCTGATCAGCCACGTTCGCAAAGTAGTATATCTCATTCGGTGGCTTGGCATGGGGTGGTTCGTTGACGCGGACCTGGCACGTAATAAGTCCTCATCGGACCCCGCGCAATGCGTCTTCTGTCCCGTCTTATGTCCCATGGCTCTCTCTCTTTCTCCGCTAGACCCGCTCGCCATGAAACGCCCGTAACGGATCCCGCGCATTGCGCTCGCCGGTATGACTGCCTCGTCTCCCGCGCATCGCGCTGCCGTTCCGTGCCTCTCTTCTCTCACGCACCATCCGCCTCCGACGCAGGTCGCTCTCCTTCACCTTTCGGAGCTTCTCTCCTTGCGCCGCCGCGGTCTCCGTCCAACAAGCCTGCCTCATTCCCCCGGTCCCCGTCACGGCCAAATCACCGTCTACGTGGTGCCATGCCTGATGGTGACAGCCCTCACGTCGGGGCGAATACCCTCGGGGCGAATCCCCCCGGAGAGGATTCAACCCAATTGAACAGAGCTACCCCCAGCTCACTTGTTCGGCGAGCTGTTAGTCTTGGCCATTAACCCGCCCCGAACCTCGTCCCCATCGCTTACGCGTGCCCAGTGTGATGGCTGTCGTGCCCGCAAAGTACGTCCAGACCCGTGCCAGTGCATTCATGATCGCAATCATTACTCTTCCAAATACCGTCGCCTACGACGACGACTAGTGAACTCGGAAAGTCAGCAGCTCCACCGTGCTAACAGGATGCTGTGTAGATTCGTTGTGACAGAACTTCTCCCTGTTTCCATTGCATCCAGGCCAGAATTCCATGCACTCACGCTAATGCGCGGCCCAAGAACGCGCGCACTCGAATCAATCTCACCTCGGAATAGTATGTGCTTCATTCTTTGAGCCTAGTCCGAACCCTTCACTTTCGGTTTCGTTCCCTTGGTTCCGTTGATTTTCTTTACTTCTTTGTTTTTGCAATACCCTCTCATCGCCAAACGCTAATCCCCGGGTTCGCTCCGTTGTTAGTGAGCGAAAGATCGACCTCCTCGATAAGCGACTTGAAGAAGTCACTCAACTGCTACAGAGCCGTCAGATAAACTCGACTTCTCCGGGTACTCAGTCAACTTCGGCTTACGAGAGCCCAGCCAGAGTAATTTCGAACCAAATGCCAGCTGAACCTTCAAACTCTTTCGAAAACACCGCCCAATCGGCCTCGGATAGCCCTGTTGTCGAAGGAGAGTCCTCTCTAGCCGCTCAATCTGTCTTTGCCCACGATTTTATCCAAAACGCTGTTCATACACACTCTACGCAGGACTCAAGCCTCGAGTTACGCGAGACCCTGGACTGTCTTCACCGCATTACCAATGGTATGAAGCAGCAAAGGGTCGCAGTTGAGATGGCTTATCCCAACGCCAAACCCACCATGTGCTCTGCCCCTCAAGATTACGCACTGCCACCCATCCAAAAGACCGTAGCCCTGATACAAGCCATAAAAAGTGAGTCAATGCGACCCACGAAAGCTAATAAACGGATGTTGCCTATATATTTCTAGGCCTCCTTGCTTTTAAGCGTCTTTCGCCCTTGCTCTACCTGAACTAACAAGTTGAACTATTCTAGACGGAAAATCTGAGACCATTTCCTGGATCCTCGAGTTCTGTTCCATAGAACACTTTTCTGATCTCTGCCTCAGAGTTTACTTTTCCAAAGATTTCTCCGAATCCGACTTTATTATCGCCAACGCCGGTCTACTGTACCTTTTTCAGGATTACGCGAATCGCATACCCGACGAAAGAAACGAGGCCCTTTCATTTGTTCAGATGTGCCACACGAACCTAGAAACGGCCCTTGCCATTCTGCCCTTGCATCTACCAACTAACATCCGCACGATCCTTGCCCTAGTTCTGGGTGTACGTATCTGCTTCCGAGTCTTCCTTCAATGGACATGGAATTGACGAGTGCCTAGGCTGTTCATGCTGTCGAAATTTCGAAACCATCTCTGGCCTGGACTTTAGTATCGAAGGCGTCAGAGCTTTGTCAGACACTCGGGTTTCATCGACTTGGCAAGAATGACGATAACACAAGCGATGTGCACCAGAGACAAACACTCTTTTGGTGCGTATATTTTCTTGACAAGAGTCTGTCGCTTCGTCTAGGACGAGCCTCGACAATTCCGGACTGGGATGTGACATTGCCTATCCCGCCTACGGATCTTGAAGATTCTACTCACCTGTTGGCGCTCGCGTGTCAATGGATCAAAACTGCCAGATGCCAGGGAAGAATATATGAGATGCTTTACAGTCCTGAGTCTATGCCTCAGCCCGACCACGTGCGAAACTCTCGGGTACATGAGCTGGCAAATGAACTAAACGAGATCATGACAAAGTCAGCTGAAATCAATGTGAGTTTACCGCACTTGACTCGCTATACTACTTTGAAGAAGAAACACGGGGACTTTAATTGATCATTCATCTACAGACAAGGTGGATAGGCGAGGCAAGTAAGAAGATTGGGCACACATTTGCAAACTTCATCACCGTCTCCGACGATATCCTTTGCCTCTCTCTCCTCACATTGGTATATCGTGCAAGCCCATCTCCACCGGAATCTTCAACTCCATTCATATCTGAATGTATAGACGCTGCAAGAAGATGTCTCCGGCGGCACCAAGATTGCATGGCAATCATCGAGAACGTTCATTCAGCCAATTTTACAATATACATGCACTGGTAAGTAAGCGTGTCGTGCCCCCCCCCCCCCCCCCCCCCCCCCCCTTCCCCCCGAATTGATACCTCACAAGCGTTCTTGACTCTGTCTCGGTGCGACTAACACGTCCAGGACATTGCTCTTCGCCCCCTTCATCCCCTTCATTGTCCTCTTTTGCCATGTCATCGAGACCCAAGACCAGATGGACCTAGACCGCCTGGGTAGCTTCATCTCATCTATGGAGTCCACTCCGGCAATTTCCGACCAAGCAACGAGGGTCATTCATCTTTTTCGCGTTCTCTTTAGCGCGGCTCGCCGTTATGTTGAATTCCGTAACTCATCCCCGTCAGCAGATCAGGGGCAGGCGAGAGAAAGACTTCACACGTATATGTTCGAGTTGGGTCTACCTGTACATCCCGACAATGGAGAATTTCAACCGCACGGGACAAGACAAGCCCAGGGTGAGGTAGCTGAACAAGGAACGGGGGATGCTCACATGTCAGAGAGTATAGATGGACAAAGAGCAACGGACTATAGAATATGGATGAGCAACACAACTCACCTTGAGGAGTGGTTTGACAGCAACCATCAAATGTTGGAGATGATCAACGAGCCCAACTTCACCTTCCACCCGAGCCAACAAGAGTAATAAGACCTAGGATCTAGACAAACATACACATCAAAATCACAATGTCTTCGGACAACAATCACCGTGAAGATATTGTGAAGAATGTGAAGAATAATGCGCAAGACATTAGAGTCAATACTTGCATACTCGAACAAATAGATCGACTAGGAGCCGTCCATTCAGTTGAAATCCCTAAGCAATCTTTGCGAATCACTTCACTCAATTATTGTTAGAGAACCATAACTAGTCACATCACAGGATTAATGCTATCAGCATCGATCATATCTATCCAAAATGATATTGACCATCCAACCTAGAAACCCTTCAGATGAGTCATTGAAGGAAGGGAGGAGCTGCTTTTGACTGCTTGCAACAGCTGCCGCTCATCATCCTGACCTACCCTGTAGCCTATTCCGGTTGATTATCACCAGACGTAACTCACCAACTTGCTTAGGCACGCCTCGATCCCACTGCTAACATCAGCCAACTACGACCGGTTTACCCTCTAATAACTGAGTGTTACACACGGCAACGGAGAAAGTGATGCACCCAAATCCAAACCAAGAAGCCGACGGATCCCGATGTCCTCCCTTACTACGGTGGAATGGGTCTAGGCAATAGGGGTGGCGTTTTGGCGTGGATTGCTGTCAAAAGTCGCATCGGCATTTGCGGTCGCGAGGGGGTGCGACTATCAATGTTTAGATCGAGGAGAGAGGCACGCCGAACCGCATGCCGGCCGGGGCCGCATGGCACCCAAACGCCGACAGCACCGAGTTCGATGGGGGTGGAGACTTCAATCAAGCCACCGCATCTGTCAATCTGGATCGTGTCCTGTCCGGACCGAGTACGACGCCCCGGCTGCAGAAACCCAGGAAGCTCTGGCTCCCCTGCGGCTGTTACTGTGGGTAAGGGGCTTGCGCTCTTTCCCAGGTCCTTTACTCTGTCCAAGTAGGACAGGATACCAACGCCGGATGGACGGACTTGCAGCATAATTGGGAACCTGATCAACGCCCCGAGATTTGCTAGGCCTGCTCCACTGACGTCCGAATTGGGTTCTCATATAAACCCTGGCAATGGAATATGTAAACCTGCTTTCCCTCCTTAGTCAACTCCTACAAATCATTCTTATTCTTCAACTCCATCATCTTCGCTCCTTCTTTGTAATCTTTTCCATCTGACTATTACCCTGCCCAGTCCCCACCTGTCTTGTTTTACTGAGTACCAAAGACTGACGCCGTGTTGGAGAAGGGCCTTTTCAGCTCAACGTATTTGCCAACGGCACCAACATTACGACCATGCTGCCAGCCTCGGAGAAACCGGTGCACCCCGCCCCTCCATCGGCCACCTCCGACTCAACAATGACCCCCCCCGAGCCGGATCTTAGGCACGATGCGGAAGACGACGTTGAGGCCCGCATCACCAGCGACATCCTCCAGCTCGCCCGCCGCTATACCACCCAGCCTACCCATCCGGGCGTCCTCTTTCCCCAACCCTCAGATGGCTCGCTCGACCCCAAGAGCCCCGAGTTCAACGCACGAAAGTGGGCAAAGGCGTTTTACGAAATCCGATGCAAGTCTAACGACGGCCACGGCCCCCGGACTGCGGGTATTGCGTTTCGAGACATGAGCGTTTACGGCTTCGGAACCGACACCGATTTCCAAAAAAGCGTTGGAAATATTCTCCTCGATGGCGTTGGCGTTCTGAAACAACTGCTCAACAAAAAGCAACAGCGCATCGACATCCTGCATAACCTTGAGGGTGTTGTGCACAAAGGAGAGATGCTCGCTGTCCTTGGTCCTCCTGGTTCGGGTTGTTCGACTTTTCTTCGCACCGTGGCTGGAGAGACACATGGCTTCCACATCGCCGACGATGCCACCATCAACTATCAGGGAATTCGCCCCAAGCAGATGAACACAGCATTCCGCGGCGAATCCGTCTATACGGCTGAGGTCGATGCTCACTTCCCTCACATGACTGTCGGTGATACACTCTACTTTGCGGCTCGTGCCCGTTGCCCTAGGACCATCCCAGAAGGCGTCACTCGCAAGCAATACGCTGAACACCTTCGTGATGTGACTATGGCTATGTTTGGCATTTCACATACCATCAACACCCGCGTCGGTGATGATTTTGTTCGTGGCGTAAGTGGTGGCGAGCGAAAGCGAGTTACCATCGCTGAAGCAGCTTTGAGCAACTCTCCCCTACAGTGCTGGGATAACAGCACCCGTGGCCTCGACAGCGCCAATGCCCTCGAATTTTGCCGAACGTTGCGAACCCAGGCCGATGTTCTCGGTACTACTGCATGCGTGGCCATCTACCAGGCGTCACAAGATGCTTACGATGTACGTTCGACAACCCACCTCGATGAGCCGTACACGTAATACTAATATGGACCTAGGTTTTTGACAAAGTTGTCGTGCTATTCGAGGGGCGACAGATCTTCTTTGGGAAGACTAGCGAAGCCAAGGCCTATTTCGAGGGCCTTGGATTTGTCTGTCCTGAACAACAGACAACCGCCGACTTTCTGACTTCGATGACAAGCCACTCGGAGCGCATCATTCATCCGGGTATGGAAGGAAAGACACCCCGAAGCCCTGATGAGTTTGCCCAAGCATGGAAGGACAGCCAGCACCGTATCCTCTTGAATGCCGAGATTGATGACTACTTGGAGCGGCATCCCTTCGACAGTGAGCACTACCGCCACTTCCTCACCTCTCGCCGCAACGAACAGTCCACCTCTCAGCGTGCCAACTCGCCATTTACACTCTCCTACTGGAACCAGGTCATTCTCACACTTTGGCGCAACTTTGTGCTTCTCAAAGGCGATCCTAGCATGACGCTTACCATGCTTGTGACCAATCTCTTCACGTCCTTGATTATCAGCAGCATCTTCTACAACCTTCCCCCAGATACTACTAGTATTTCCAAGCGTGGTACTCTTCTATTCTTCATTGTCCTTACAAACGCTTTCTCAAGCATCCTTGAGATTATGACGTTATATGCAAAGCGATCTATTGTGGAGAAGCATTCTCGATATGCCTTCTATCACCCAAGCGCCGAAGCATTGTCTGCCATGGTTGTGGACCTACCCTACAAAATCGTCAACTCGATCATCACTAATTCTGTCTTGTACTTTATGTGCAACCTTCGCCGTGAGGCTGGCGCCTTCTTCTTCTTCCTTCTCATCGTCTTCGTCATGACGATAACCATGTCCATGATGTTCCGGCTGATGGGCTCAGTCACCAAGACGATCGCCCAGGCTCTGGCCCCTTCAGCAGTTATCCTCCTCGTTATCTGCCTTTACACTGGCTTTGCCATCAAAATCCAATACATGCAGGATTGGCTGGGGTGGCTTCGATGGATAAACCCTGTATTCTATGGGTTTGAAAGCGTTGTCCTTAACGAATTTGTTGGACGACGTTTTGACTGTGCCCAATACGTTCCGTCGGGCGATGGCTACATTGACATCTTGCCAAAAGAGAAGGTGTGTATGATACAAGGTGCGCTAGCTGGCCAGTCCTTGATCGACGGAGAGAGTTATGTTCGGACCTCTTATGGCTATCTCCCTTCGCATAAGTGGAGAAATTTGGGAATCATGATTGTATTCCTTGTATTCTTCATGGCCCTGCATCTGATCACCACCGAGTACGTTGCTGGCGAACGATCTAAGGGCGAAGTCCTGGTGTTCACCCGAGAGGCTCTCAAGAACAAGCGCAAGTCCCCCTCCGACATCGAAACTCTCGCCAACAGTCAGCGACAACCGCCCACCAGTGGAGATTCCGATACCTCAGCAGAGATGGAGAAGCAGACATCTATCTTCCACTGGAAGAATGTCATCTACACTGTCACGATCAAGGACGAAGAGCGTAGAATTTTGGACCATGTTGATGGATGGGTCAAACCTGGCACCCTCACTGCCCTCATGGTATGTTTAGACTCACATCTACGGCTCTATCATCAGGGATATCTATACTCACTTCTCCAATAGGGCGTTTCTGGAGCCGGGAAAACCACGCTTCTTGATGTCCTGGCTAGCCGTGTCACCATGGGCGTCATATCCGGCGAAATGCTTGTCAATGGAAGGCCTCGGGACGACTCATTTCAGCGCAAGACTGGATATGTAACCCAGCAAGATCTGCACTTGCATACCTCGACGGTCCGAGAGGCGTTGACCTTTAGTGCTTTGCTCCGTCAACCAAACACTTACACTCAACAGGAAAAGATTGACTACGTTGACAAGGTTATCGCCATGCTTAGCATGGAAGAATATTCCGATGCCATCATTGGTATTCCGGGCGAGGGCCTTAATGTTGAACAGCGCAAGCGTTTGACTATCGGTGTTGAGCTTGCGGCTCGCCCGCAACTACTTCTTTTCCTCGATGAGCCCACTTCTGGCCTTGATAGCCAAACCTCATGGTCTATCTGCAACCTGATGGAAAAGCTCACCGCTAGTGGTCAAGCCATTCTCTGCACCATCCATCAACCATCTGCTATGCTTTTCCAGCGATTCGACAGGCTCCTCCTTCTCACCAAGGGAGGACGGACGGTGTACTTTGGTGAGATTGGAAAAAACTCGGCTGTCTTGATTGATTACTTTGTTCGAAATGGTGGTCCAGCTCTGAAACCCGGAAGCAATCCGGCTGAATACATGTTGGAGGTCATTGGTGCTGCCCCCGGTGCGCACACTGACATAGACTGGCCCGATATTTGGCGGAAGAGCCCCGAATACCATGGTGTTCAGCAGGAGCTCGCCAAATTGGAATCCGGAAGCTCAGTTGGTGCACAGCCATCACGGTTGGAGGATGCCTCCAAGTTGACCGAGTTTGCTGCCCCCTTTAGCACTCAGTTCAGGGAAGTGTTCTGGCGTGTTTTCCAACAGTACTGGCGCAGTCCCACGTACATTTACTCCAAGGCTTTCTTGTCCTGCGGTTCCGTAAGTGCACGAGATATTGAATCTTAAATGAAGCCTGACACTAACATCTTTCAGGCTCTATTCATTGGCTTGTCGTTTCTCAACATGAAGAACACTCAAGGTGGTCTTCAGAACCAAATGTTCGGTGTCTTCATCTTCCTCACTATTTTCAGCCAGATCGTTGATCAGATCATGCCCGTCTTCGTCTCGCAACGTACGATGTACGAGGCCCGCGAGCGTCCTGCCAAGGCCTACTCCTGGAAGGCTTTCATGGGAGCCAACCTGCTTGTCGAGCTTTTGTGGAACTCTGTAAGTACCTTTTAATCAAGGCAGTGATACCTATGTGAATATTTAACTAACAAGAGAACAGGTTATGGGACTCTTTAGCTTCATCCTCTGGTTTTATCCAATTGGCCTGTATAGGAATGCCCAACCCACTGACGCGGTGCACTCTCGCGGTGTTCTTGTCTTCCTCTTTGTCTGGGTGTTCTTCCTTTTCGCGAGCTCCTTTGCGCACATGGTAATTGCTGGACTCGAAAGCGCCGATGTCGCAGGTGGCCTTGTTGGCCTCATGACTATCCTCATGTTTTCATTTTGCGGGTAAGTCCTTGGTCATGGCCACTCTCGTCTTCGCTCTGCAGTCGCTGACATGTTTCATAGTATCCTCGCCGGTCCCAAAGCGCTCCCTGGTTTCTGGATCTTCATGTACCGCGTCAACCCTTTCACTTACTTTGTGGAAGGATTTCTTGGTGCTGCGCTGGCCAATGCAGCAGCGTTCTGTTCTTCGAATGAATTAGTCAAATTCGACGCTCCTGAGGGCCAGACTTGTGGAGAATACATGGCGACGTTCATCGACAACGCGCAGAGCGGCACACTTGTTGACCCCAACGCCACTAATTGCCAATTTTGCTCTCTCTCCAACACAAACACCTTCCTCCGGGCCATCAACGTCAACTTTGACAACCGATGGCGCAACTTCGGCCTCATGTGGGTATTTATTGCCTTCAATTTGTTCGCTGCCATGTTTCTCTACTGGTTAGCCCGGGTACCCAAGAACCGAAAGGTTAAGAAGAATTAGTTATTCTTCTTTTAAGGGATGGATGGAAGTCGATTCTAGTAGATAAATTCTGGTCGACTGTCACTCTTTTACTATTCATCATCTCCATTTAGACTACTAGCTCATCATCATACTAGAACCATAGAATTTCCTTTCTCACTTTTCTTTTTCACATCACTCTTCTACAGATTGCGTCAATAATACACAAATAAAATTTTCGGTAACTGACACTGCTCTAATTCTTGCCTCCTTTTCATAGACTTGCTGTGATGGTTAGATATAAAACGTGAAGGATCTAGGCGAACTTGGCAGTAGTGACAGGCTCGGTCTCCAATGTACGAATACCCTCATTTATCCAGACCGCTTGTCGGAAGATAGAGACATCTAACTTTTCCTTCTTCCAATCAAACTCGAGGGAGTTTCTTAGGAAGCGGACGCAAAGGCGGTATAAGTCTTCTGGCGTCTTAATATTTGCGACAAATACATCATTGAGTAGCGCAAGGTGAGAATATGGAGGATTACATCGAAAATAAGACCATTAACTTCATAAAATATAAAAGATTTCCCATTGAAGTTAGATAGACATAGGATATAAAACGCCTGGAAACTCACGGAATCTCGCTTCGCTTCTAACCTTCAGTGAATCGGAGAGTCAAATCTATGGCGGGGAGATCTCTCCCACCTAATAGCCCCCTCAGCTTAAAAAGTTTAATATCTCGATAGTAAAGGGTCTTAAAGTTATCCTCTTCCGGGTTCCATTCTGTTATATACTCTTTCTCTCTGGCTTCATCCTGCTATATACATTCCTTCTCCCTAGCTTTGTCTTGCTACATAGGCGTACCAGGCATTATGAAGATCCCAATTTACAGGACTTTTTACTAATGAAGTCTAACAAGGTGGGCCGTTGATCTGTAACCAGCTAATGATAATCTTATAGTTAATAGCTTATTCAAAGATTGTTGAATGAATCCTGGTTCCGAGCGGAGAGACTAACGCTTCTCACTACGTATGGTTTACTAGCTACCCGACTAGACATGACCAAAGATGGGCCTTGGCTGGTACAAATCCTCGAGATACTGGTCCTCCTCATCAGTAAGAAGTAACCTAGAGCTTCCCACGGCCTCATCAATCCTAGCGACGCTACTGCATCCAACGATAGGGCTTGTGATCTTCTTGTTGATCCAACCGAGAGAGACATGGGCCATTGGCCATCCCCGTTTCTTCGAGATCTCCACCACCCGACCAATGATTTCCTTGTCAACCTCAGATGTACCGTGGCCCCCATTGAACGCGCTCGTTTCCATGGAAGCCCGCACGGTGTCCTTGGACGGTTCGCGTGCGAGGTGTCCTCGGCACAAGGGTGCCCAGGGAATAAGACCCACCCCTGTTTCATTGCAAAATCGAATCATCTCTCGCTCTTCCTCACGGTAAAGGAGGTTGTACTGGTTTTGCATGCTGACGAACTGGGTCCACCCGTTCTTCTCGGCACAGAACTGAAGGCGAGCAAATTGGGTAGCCCACATGCTACTCGCGCCGATGTAGCGGACCTTGCCAGATTGCACGAGATCATGTAGCGCTTTCACCGTCTCCTCAAGTGGGACATGAGGATCGAATCGGTGGATTTGTAGTAAATCAATGTAGTTCGTATCAAGCCGCTTCAAGGAAGCTTCAACCTGATTGAAGATGGCAACGCGGGAGAGACCAAACTGGTTTTGATAGTCTTTCGAGTTATCAAACTCGGAGGCAAATACGAACTGTTGCTCCCCTGGCATCAAGATTAGATGAGTTGATTGAGTTGGTAATAGAGCCGACGAACCTGGGCTTTCGCCAACGGCAAAGTTGCATTTCGTTAGAAGCACGAGCTTCTCACGCGGAATGCCATATTGTTTGATGGCTCTGCCGATGATCTCCTCCGAGGCACCGTTTGAATACGAATTAGCAGTATCCCAGGTGTTAAGCCCACGATCATAGGCCGCCTTCAGCAACGGCAACGCCTATACAATATATTATACTTAGTAAAGCTAATCTGCATTCATTTCGGGAGCATGCATACCTCGTCTTCACCGAGTGCCCAAGGAAGAGCTTGGGGGTCACCAAAGCCCATGCAACCAAGAATGGGAACTGAAACGCGGAGGCCTGATTTTCCAAGTTGGCGGTATTGAACCTTAGTAGCCTTGACGGACTGGAGAAGCCTCTCAGGAACTTGAAACCCGGACATTTCGATAGATAGGTAAGAAAAGCTGAGTGATTGGAGATCGGAACGGCGAGGATTGCGAAACAAGTAATAGCTCACGTTGAACAGATGAGGAATAGAGCTTAGAAGAGTCTAAGTAAAAGAAACTTGGGCCTCTTCAATATACGTTTCATATCTTGTTCTTACACTTTGCAGTGTTCGCAGATCCGGGCATACCGGAGTTAGTACGTAAAACCCGTTTTCGGGTGGCTTTAATGAATAATTTCCCACACGTCGGCTGCCGCATTCTTTAACTGTCCGAGACGATCAGCTAGCTGTGAATTCGCGACTTCGCCAGCGCATTGGTAAACAAATTTACCCGAGCTTTCGTCCGTTTGCGACAGCAATCATTGTTCTGTTATCAGTATCCGAGGCATCGGTTGTGCTGAGAAATCTCGGTTTCTAAAGCGAGGTGATTCGAGTTTCATCGTATCGTCAGCCACTACCACCACTTGAGTACTGTACAAGCCTCTCGTGATTCAAAATATTAAAGAGACGTCGCTTTTTTACCAAGAGTTATGTTATCAGTTTCGGGTGTTAATGACAAAGCAGTCCCAGGGGAAACACTGAAAGCCGAGATGCCTTTCTACCATTGCCTGCGAGACTCATGCACCCATTCAAGCGTCCCATCTTCCTAGGTGCTTCAGCAGAACGGCCAGTGTTGGTACGCGGAATCATTTTCTGGCCCCTATTTTAAGCCACCTACCCCTCAATGGCACCTACAGGCCCAGGGTATAGAAGCCTAGCCTAGTGCGCTTTGATTTAGCTCGAAACCTTATAAAAAACTTGCTTGATAAACATGCCAAACTCCGCCCTGTAGAGTTCGTTACAGCTGCGGAATTCATTAGTAGCGGAGTTGAGAGATACACAGGCCTAGCCCGGCTTAACCATGAAGCCGAAGCAGTCTATCGCTCGGGGACTTTAAACGAAACAGGAGCCTCACGGGGTATGTAGACTCGAGTGGTTTTGCACTTATGCATTATCTACTTGAATTTGATCTGTAGAGGATATCTATTCACAATGAGAGAAGCAATTGTTTCATTCAGTTAGTATCCACAGTCATTATTCTAAAAGTATCAAGGCTAACCATACATTTTACTTGGCAGCTATTGAAGCGGGTCAGGTTGGACTGTGGATTATGAAAGGGGCCGGGGGCCGCCTTTAGTATCAGGCCAGGGGGCTACGGGCCGGGAAGTTCAAAAACGGAAGTTAGTCGTAGTAGACGACGCGGCAGAGACATCATCATCACAAACACTGTGATAGAACGAGACCTTCCAGTGAAGGAATGGTAATGCCCTTTTCTTTCAACATTGTATTAACACCCTTTTTAATGACATCCTCATCTAATGCCTCATTGCCTTGCCTACTGCCGCAAGAATCCTCTTTTCCATCATTTCTGGTATTGCGCGTCTGTCTACCTCAAACCCTCACCGCACTCTTAGGCTGCAAACCGACATTTAAGCCTTGCCACCTTCCGCAGCTAAAGACCCATTAGATAAAGTATCTAATTAGACACTTTTCTAGCTGTCCCGAAGTCCTTAGACTGTCTACCTCAAACGCGGTCGTGCTACTAGCAGCCGCTACCTACTCTGTTGGAGTAGGCTGGACACCTTCCTCTGCGACTCGCCCCCGACATCCGTGAGGGCTAGCTATCCAATTGGGGTGTGGTTATCCTCGTCCGCTGTGGTCGTTTCACTATCATTCTATACAAGTCACATCAAAATGAGCGTTCCAGCTACTGAATTCGGCCATTTCACAACCAATGCTAAGGTAGATGCTTAAGACGAGAACAGTGTTCACAACAGAGCCGTGGCTAAAGTAGCTACTTTTGCACGCAGCCAACCCGGCGCTCAGAAAGCATGCCTTTCTGATGAGCTAGAGGACCCTCACCGGGCGTGGATGTTCCCTGATTGAGATACGGTTGATGACCACCTTAAATACGTCACGACTGGAAAATCCTATCGACTTTACCAATGGTGGCGTTCTTCACTTCGTTGGGGAAGGACGCCCTGTAACTTTAACTCTTGACAAAACGCCTTCTTCCGTGACCCAAGTTCTTAGAGCCTACTTTCCATCCGACATCGGCCTAAAGGCAAGGCAGACGGCGGCTTTGGTGGTTGAGAAGTTTACTAAAGCCACTCTGAGCACGTCCCAGGATTCCGAGGAGTTAATTTACGGCTGGAGTGTTGAGAACGACGTTCTAGTGATCGGGGAAGAGAGCAAGACAGGTAAAGTGTTGGTGGTGTTTGTTAGGTGGTCCAGTGTCTGTGCCCCCAATGAGGCCTTGGAAACCCACTTGTTCCAGGATAATTTAGGGACGATCCGGAACCTGCCAGACTTAATAAAACTGGATGTGTTTCATGGGAGATCCAAGTTGACGCTCGCATGGCACAGTGCTGGCGCTTTGAAATAGCAGGAATCGTACAAGTCACCTAAATAGAAACCAAGAGCATGATTGAGCTATGAAAAGTTAACTTAGGCTAACTTTGCTAAAAACGGAAATACTTTAAACCCTTCCCTCAATTCAGAGATACTCATGTTTCGCTCAGCTTTGGGATAATGTTTCAAAAAACTCTAGGTATTCAAATGGCTTAGGGGCTGCTGGCTACTTGCTCATCAATATTTCGATGATCCTTCATCATTATCATATTCAGAGTTGACTTCAGCTACATGCGCGCGCTCAGACAAGCCACCCCCCGGGTCGGTGGGTTTGGGTTCGTTTGCGCCGTTATTAGGGGTAAGGAACAGGGCGTAGGAGAGCCGGCACTCCATGGGATCAGCCTCGGGAGCAGCATCATACACCACAGCCACGATCGACGCTGTTGCAAAGACGTACGCGGCTTAACCGCGTGGCTCCATGGATTTGCCGCTGTTAGGTAGTTGCCGCTGTTGAGTAGTTGAGCTACTGTTGACACAATTTTAGGCGACATATTCATCTCTGGGACAAATGACGAGGCCTTCGACAGACTTGTCTATCCTGATACCATATCTGATACGAAGATAAAGGGCGTTAGCTTTATCCGACATATATCATATGGGGTAGAACAGCATAGCAGAGTTTATGCCAGGGTAGCATAGCAGGATAGGCAAGTCCAACTTCTGGTTATTTTACTAAACTAACTGGAGGAAAATTAAAGCAGGGAAAACTCTTAAAAGGAGTGCAACCCCTCTTCATTATATAAAGAAAGACCTCTCCTCCCCTAGTACCCTTCCCATCCACTTAGAGAAACCCTAAGAGCTGGACCTTGCTGGTTTCTAACTCATTACCTTCACCTAGAGGCTAATGTCTCTTTTCTGCTCGGGTCTCCGGGTGATAGCCTAACCTTGTAGACTTAATCCTCCCTATCACCAAGGGCCACCACGGCCTAGATCCTAGGCCCAGCTCCGAAAGAACTTAACGGCCTGGACAAATGCCTCCTCCTTGCCAAATCTCTGTTCGGAGACCGTCACATTGGTGCGTGTACCAAAATCATGGCGGGTGCCTCCATAAAGAGCGAGAGAGTCTGGCTGATGAGTTTGCTCAAGCAACGCCCCAACGTCAGCACGACGCGGGGGGAGGAATAGCGGATCATACTCTGCAACAGAAGTCAGTTCGCTAGGGATCAACAAGAGGATGGAAGAGAATGTGCCAGCACTGGCGAGGCTGATAGGACCGGCAATTTCGAGAACCTAGTTATCGAGGAGGTTGGACGGATGGGCAAAAAAGGCGACATCAATACTCCGACCAGCGGCCAGATGCCTGAAGTCCAGTCGGCCCCCGAAACAGTATCCTGTGGCGGCAATCTTGGTAACGCCGAGTTTTCGCACATATGTAATAGCATTTTGGAGGATAATGTCGGTAACATTATGCCCATGAGCTGTAATGAACTCGTCTAACCCAAGCATCTCGACAAGAGCGTTAAGACCGTCAGATCGATATCGAGCGAGGCAGGCTGGCCATCAAACATGTCAGGAACAACGATTACATATCCGGCACGAGCAAAGCTGTCGGCCAACCTTGGTTGGCACATTGGTAACCGGTAACAAGAGTGGTTATCCCTGGGTCTGGATACATACAGTTAGGCCTGCGGAGCTGGACACTGGATGTAATATTCTGATGATCATGCTCGTATCAATTACGAGCTATTGGAGACGAACAGAATGATTTGTAGCCATGTCTAAGTGTGTTAAACTGATACATTCGCACATTCCCAATAAGGTCTTCGTAATGGATATCCGGGTCAAGAATCCATAACCGAGCTACATGTGACGTGAAGTGAGGCAAGCGACTACCTAGAGTTCACTGAATTGTTTTGCATAGCCCAATTCCCATCTCAATCACCCCTGCAGTTGGTAGAAAAGCGATGTATAAGTCCTCTACAATTATCACTAACTCGTTAGGCCAGTGGTTGTATGGATCAACCGTTCCAGGGCCGAGTTAAACTCCGCTTCGTTTTCCCATAGAGGAAGATGTCCACAACCGGGAAACACAAGGTACTCAATCCCTTCTAACCCAAATCCAGACTTGAAGAATTCGAAATGATGGAACGGAATGAACTGGTCGATTTCCCCGTGCACTACCATGATTCGACTGTGACCAATGGATGTTGCGATTTCAGCCAGTTGTGATTCACTTTTGTAGTGCATTGCTGCTCCGATTGCCTGCAGCATGAAGCCCTTGAAAGAAACTTGCGTGTTCTGGCGACTGAGAAGTTCATCTGCTGCGAATCTATCTTGGTTGAGTGGGAAATTCTGGGCTGGGTCTGCATTTTCCGTGTCAGGCTTTTTCAGCCACTCCTCGGAAAACAGCCTCTCCGACAGCCGCTGCAACTCGCCATCGATGCCGACCGGAACAAGCATGGTAATGTGCTTCTTCCAGGAATCCAGCGATGGAGCAGTGCGCGCGAGGCGAGGTGAGCTGGACACGACTGAAAGCGACGAGATGTGCCCAGGAATGAGTAGCGCGAGTTCCTGGGCAATCATGCCTCCGAGGCTGATGCCGACAACATGAAGGTTCTTGATAGGCTCGGCGAGATCAATCCACTTGAGGATTTGAAGCAAGTCGACAACATCCTGCGCCATCTCTGTGGTCTTGTACAGACAAGTCGGGCTGGCCGTCTTCCCGATGCCACGGTTGTCGAAGACGAGAGAGCTATACCGGTTCTTGTTCTCGTGGCCAAAATATTGCGTCTGTCGTTTCCAGTGCTCGGCGGGACTCCCAAGGCCCATGATCCAGACTATCTTGGTTGGCCCGGCGCCATGGATCTCGTACCATAGGGGGAACGGACCACCGCGACGCGAGGACGCGACAGTCGCGTGGCCTGACTTGGCGGGTTGAAGATTCCAGTCATTGCTAGAAAATGCGGGATGCTTCAAAAGCTCCTTCGCTGATAAGGGCTTTTCAGACATGACAGTGGGAGAGTGTAAGTGGATTTTGGGTACTGTCTGGGCTGATAAGTAAGTGATCGATGTATCAGGCCGCTTCAGAGCGCAGAGTCAGCTGAGGAGCTGAGGTGAAGTGAGGCCACCGTGGAAGTGGTTGGATAGAAACAAAAAAGTATTCATCATTCCAAGAGGCTTGTGGTTCGAACGCAATTCTCAGAATATGACTTTCAAAAGGTTCCCGATCCCTGTTTTTGTCCAATTTGATTCTGACTGCAAAACGAGCGAGGAATGACCTCCCATTCTCAGCCGTATTTCGCATTTTTCGTATTGGTCGTACTCGAATTCTGCCATCAACAGGCCCACCTTGCACCAATTACGCGGGGCAGCTAAGATAGCTAATGCAGACATTATACAATTCACTCTTCCCATCCATTTGTCCGGCCCTTCCTTAGAGTAGACTACCTATTTCATCAGTAGTCATCACATCTTCCTCAGTGGAACTGTGTCATCCTTACTGGAACTTTGACTTCCTTATCGCAACTTTGTCTTCTTTGTCGAAATTTCGCCTTCGCCATTGCAGCTTCGCCATGGCAACTAATCACCAAGAGTCTCTCTACCCAGGTTCAACAGACCTTTAGCCTTGAACTTATTTAGCATATCGAACCCAGACATCTCCTTCTGGGTCAACGGGTACGCCGAGTTCCGATCACAGAACGCGAGAATCGGCACAGGAATCGTCACAATGATTGTCGCAACCAGGGCACCCACAGCCTGTAGCCAATCTGACACAGCGACCAGGCCGTGGTCTTGAACGTAGGCGATGTAGTAAATGCCAATCGGCAAGTGCAACAACAAGGCACTGGCAAGCCCAGGATTATACCCAGTATTTGCTGCAATGTTCATCGACAAGCCGTGTGCGAAAACTTGTGAGAATCCGAAGAGACATTGTGCCAAACCCAGCCAGATCTTTTGTGGGAAAACAACCGCGGACAGGTAGAATGGATATGCAAGAGTGTTCACCCAGACCATGCTCTGTTTATTCCCGGGGAATCTGTCGTAATCGCTCTTCTCTTCGTAAATGACCACGTTCATGACGAGCGGACCACCACCCGGCAAGATGTACTCCTCCACTTGATGGACAAGCAGGGCCATGGTGTTGTAGGTAAGAATGATCTGGATGTGGCTCAAATAGTGACCAAGAAATCCCATGACGAAAGTACTGGCGACAAAGGCTGCGGCAGTGAAGTAGTACCAATTCTCACGGTAGTAGGCGAGCCAAACGCTCGGCAGCCAGATGTCCGTGTCGAAGCGATCCATTTCCTCCTTCGTGAACGAGTATCGAGCGTCTTTACCGCCTGGTAGATGGGTGCTGAGGTAATAAAAAGCGGCGAGGTAGTTTGCCATCCCATACAAGAATGCCCAAAGCCAGTCATTCGACGTGATGAGACCGTTTGCGTACTCATGCCTAAGATAGATGGCGGCAATGGGCAGAAATCCAAACAGGGAGGTAGCAAGGCCAGGATTGTAAGGCCGCCGCACCAGAATATTGAGTACGACACCGTGAAAAGAAAGTTCGAGGAGGCCAAACGCTATCGGGCAGAGCGTGAGCCAATTGATCCCTGGAAAGAACACGGGACCAAGATAGACGAAGTAATTGAGCCAGTTATTTCCGACCGCCGAAATGATCTGGTTCAATGGATAGTTCGGTGGGCGATCACTTCGCATGAAAGCAGTGTTGACGATGCCGGGAAAACCGCCAGGGAAGCCAAACTCTTCCCAGTTGTGCAAGTTAACGACTGCGAAGTTGGCGATGATGCATCGTTGTACCACGTCAAAGCGAGTCCAGTATATGCCGAGAATACTGAACGCAAGCACGCCAATGCCGGCATTGACGTTGTACCAGTTGGCCCAGTACCACTTCATAGTGTCCGTTCCGTGAGGTGAGGGTGATGAAAGGGGAGAAACTGATGAGGGGTTGAGATCTGCATAGCGTTCTGTTATCAAGGTTTCGTCGTCAATGATTCATCATGGGCGAAACTTTTTGGGTTCTCCGCCATCCTAGATCCGGCGCCGCTACGGCATAAAGCCAATTCAATTATCAACATCTACAGTGTAATCTTTGACTTTGGGTGTATCCGCTCGGTAAGATGTAACCTTAATGATGGAATTCAAAATAACATATCAAGAGTGAGGCATGGCACGGATAGCAACCTTCCTCAAGCTATCGTGTAATTTCTTAGCAAGGTACCACATATTGTCAGATGGTCTAATCGCAACTTAAACCCACCTTACGGCCAGTGCACAGGCTTCATTTCACGACCGCCGTCACTGACAGAAGATGGCATCTTTTGATGAGACGCCGCTATGCCTCATACTCAATGGGTCACTTACGTACTTTGTGATGCAACCGAGAACACAGACAACGTCGCTTCGCCGCTTCGTGTGTCACGTCATATAAGCATGTTCCTGACGGGACATCAGTCTGGCAGAGTGATAGAGGTTCATGTCTCGTTGCGGGCTGATATTCGCCTTACAAGTGGATGTCCTCTCGGCTTGGCCTCTTTATGACCATTCAAACTTGCGCAACCACAGCAGCGAGTTACCCGTTGCTCTCAGTATGGCTGCTTGTGGCTCTAAGCGAACGTGTCCAACTCGAACCACTCGTCAAATAGGCAGTGCAGGCCTCCCGCCCTCAAGCCCATGGCCTCCTCGATCTTGCTCTCTGCGCAGTCGCCATTGCTGATAAGCATGCGCCATTTTGCCCTCTTTTCAGGCGCCGTGCCATTTTTGAAGGCGATGGAGTCGGTTCCACCGCAAAATGCATCCTCGTACTGTCACTGTGTCGGTGACAGGTGGCAGGTGGCAGGTCTGAACGGCATTGATGATAGACTAACCCGCTTGTCCGTCATCCCAGCTACTGAGGTAGAGCTCGACGCGGTCCGCGATGATATCTGAGAATCTGGTGCAGAGGACGTGGACGTGGCCAAGGTGATACGAGAGTTTTAGGTCGATCTCGGGGGCGTCAAAGTCACGGATGCCGACGCTGCAGAACTCGACTGTGTATATAACATGTTTTCAGCCATTGCGACGCAATTAAATGACAAAAAATCTCAAAAAGAAGAATAACGGTGTAGTATACTCACATCCAATACCAGAGTGACCCAGCTTGCCGTATAGATTGGCTCTCCATTGTCCTTCATGCGCTCCTTAATCATGCGTTCCGTGGCGTCAGAGCAGTTCTGTCTAGCATGCAGGACCAGCAAACACAGCTCTTTTTCCTGGGAGATGCGCGTCACGAAATGGCCTTCGTCGTTTCCTTGCCGCGTATGTGCCATTAAATCTTCCGGGATGCCCGTGACTTGGTCGCACAAGCCCTGGCACGACTTCTGGCGCATGAGGTACATAATGTCGCAGGAAGATCTCTTGCTATCCAGCGAAACGAGTTTGCGCGGGCAGTTTCCCGAGAGGCAATTCCCGCTGTCGCTGATAGGGAAGCTCTCTTCCAGGGGCGGGAAAGGGTCGGGTTGGGGGGCACTGTCTTATAAATTCGCGTCCCAGACCTGCAAGGCTATCTGTTCGTGGCCCGTTTGCATCGGGCGGAAGACCTTCATGAGGCTCGAGGGCAATCAGGGGAGCGCGTTGATATCGGCGGTGCGCTCATTAAATGGCCATGCTATTTGAGCACCAGGGTTTTCGCTGACATACTGCCGAATACCATCAGCCAAATCATTGCCCTCCTCCCAGGTATTAGCGTTGATCAAGTTGCCATCGTCCTGGGACTGGCTGTCAGGCGTCGAGTATTGTTGTTTGCATAGATTAAGTCTTTTCTCGCTGGGCTCTGCGGCTCCGTGAAGCCCTCTTCGCAGAACCGATGCTTGTCAAAGGCGTCGTTGTAGTTGATTAACTTGATCCTGGCGTCTTGGAAACCGCTGATAACCCCGTCTAGCTTTGCTGTTGACCTGGACGAGGTAGTTGAGGCTGCTCCGCAGCTGCTTGGTCAACTTATCGCCGCTACCTTGCTCGGGCGACAACTTCCAGAAGTTCTACGACACGCCGTCGCACTGGTCCGACCCAGCGTTGAAGAACTTGGCGTAACCCGTGACAGAGATGCGCAGAACAGTCCAAGAGGCGGTGATCTGTAGGCTTCACGCGATACGTTCAGCCAAGGTCAACACAGCCAGGAACCTAGCCGAACGGATCTTCACCGTCTCAAATCAATACCACCGAGATCCATCCGCCGGCCGGGCTGCTTCTGAGTCGACTAATCCGGCTCTAACGCAGCTCAATGCCCTTCAAATGCCCATCATGCTCCCATACATCATTTGCCTAGGGAGTCTAATATACCCTTCTCCCTCAACGTCTCCCCCAAGACCTGCAGCTTCACTGGCTTCAATAGAAACAAGTCAATGCCACTCCCGTACGCTTCCCTCTGCGCCTCTTCTGAAGCCAGCCCAGACAGCGCAAATATTGGGACAGCTTTCTCGACACTTTCCTGGTCCTCAAAGCCCCGGATTCGCCTTGCGGCCTCGAAACCATCCATCACTGGCATTGATATATCCAGCAAAATACAAGCATAGCTGTGGGGAGACTGCGTGTATTGGTCCACCGCCTCCTTGCCATTTGTTGCCGTATGGTACGTCAACTGCATTTTTTTCATATATGCAGCGAGAATCTTTAAATTAATATGGTTATCATCAACGAGAAGGAACTTTTTGGGGGTTTCCGAGACATCACTCTTCGAATCGACTGCCATTTCGTTATTTAGAAAAGCGTCCACCGGTATTTTGACGCTTAGACAGGATGGCAGACAGTTACCAGTTTCGATCGGACTAGAACGACGGAGTAGCGACTCAGACGCCGCACGATTGATGTCGCTGGATCCATCCCGCAAAGAGCCCTCGTTTTGATTAGGGACCGATAGTCGGATCGCGCTGGGGCTACTGAGAGTAGGAGCAGATCCCTCGTTGGTCGTCCAACGACTGTAGGCAAGAGATAAAGTTTTGGCAAGCTTCCTGGGACCAACCCTACATCATTTCCTCATTAGCACTCAGCGCTGCAAGACAAGGAACGGAGATCGACTTACGGCTGCGAGATAAACTCAAAAACGCCTCTCCAACCGGCTGTTTCGAACGCCCTGGTTTGTTCGTAGGCAGCCACAGCATCTGGGCATATGACTACGTTCGGTGTCTGCGCAAGCGAAGCTATATCTTCAGGCGCCGACGGCAAGGTGTCGTATGTCCAGAGCACAACGTCTGGTTGCCTAGAAAATTCGTCTTCCGCCAGGACCTCGAGCATCAACCACTCGAGGCAAGCACACTCTAAGGCTTTCCGCCAGCCTAGGTTGGCAATAGACCCATTAGTGGGGCGAGACATAAGGCGCACGCGGAGTCCTGCCAAATCCCGAATTTGATCTTGAAATGTGGCCTGAGCATCCGGAAGCTTGGAAACAGTCTTTGGTTCCTTGGGCCTTTCGAGGGGGAGCAATATAGAAACCACAGTGCCAATGCCAACCTGGCTGTCAATCGAGATTTGGCCCCTTAATTGCGACACAATCTGCTTGACGAGATTGAGACCGAGGCCAGTCCCTGGTGACATACCATCCTCCTGACTGAATGGCTTAAAGATTCCTCTCTGCAGGAACTCCTCATTGATGCCTTTACCCGTGTCCTCAACCGTGAATTTAATGACTTGTTGCGGTTTGCGACGCCTGATGGAGGCAACCTGCTGCGTAAGAGAGACGGTAATGGTGCCGTAGGACGTGTATTTCAATGCATTTCCGACAATGTTCATAACAATCCGACGAAGTGCTCCGACCTGGAAGCGGAACAGCCAGTCGCAGCCTGCATCTAGGGAGAGAACGACCGTAACATTCCCAGAAGTGAGATGCGACTTCTTGTTACCTAACATTTGCGGGCCAAGCTGTTCCATAGCTTCCAAATAATCTGACGCAGAATTGGCCGCATTGTCCGCGTAGGATGAGCTGGGTCGTGGTTCTTTTCGTTGTTGTCGGGAAACATGTTGGTTAATTGACTTGCGCTGGAAGTTGAAACCAGCAAAGACGCTCTCGACCACGTCCTCGACGAGATCGTCGAGCAAGTAGTCGCTGACCAGGCTCTTCTTGCCAAACCCTTCAGACGCAAACGCACGCTGATGACTATGCGCCTGACCGATACTGTATTTGTTTGAGTCGGCAAAGCTGTTGACCTTGGAGTAATCGAGAAGGTGGTCTATCGTGTCGAGTAGCGTGCGTGAACAGGTTTCGATGGTATGTGCGATATTGCTTTGGAAAACATCGAGCTTCGTGTCGGCCATGAGCTCTGTGCTGAGCAGCACTCCGTGAAGGGGAGAGCGAAGTTCGTGCGAGAGGGACCCAAGAGCATCTGACTTGGCTTTGTCAGCTTGCAAGGCTTCAAGGCGTACAATCTCGGTCGCAGCGAGCATTCCAAAGGCCCTCAGGTAGCTCAGTTCGCCCTCGACAGTAAATGCCCGGGAGGGGGCATTGGTGTAGATCAACCCGCTGGCGCACCATTTCTCCAGCCGGGAGTCCCAGACGGGGAAGAAAGCCACGCTCCGAGCGCCTGGAAATGCAGCAGAAATCGCTTTTCCCTCGCGCTGGCGAGACAGGGGCCTGGTCTGGACTGCAGTGCGTGGCGCAGGTCGTGCTTCCTGGCGGACTGGTGAAGCCACATCCGTCAAGCAAGGCCCCCGATTAGTTTGTTCGTTACATGAGGAATCGGATGTCTGGAGCTCTCCATCGATACTGAAATTGAAGATCTTGCCTTTCGGATATCGCCTTGACATCCGCCTCATGAACTTCTCGGGCAGGCACACGGAGGCCTCCAAGTCCCGAACACGGTCGATACTCGAGGACGCCGATGTAGAAATCCCCTTGACATCGCACATAGGGTCGTGCTGTACTTCGGCTCGACGGTGGGTGTTTTCATCGCTGCTTGTTGAAGACGATAGTCCTACGGATCCGGCATCGCTAGTTCGCGCTCGCGTCTGATGGGCCCGATAACTAGCCATGGTCATATCGAGGAAAACGCAGCCCTCAACTTCAACCGATTCCCTGATGATGTTGGCAGCCCTTGAAAATACATTCTCCAAAGCATTATTCTCAGATATAGTGTCCATGGTATCTTTGGCGCGAGAAAGCGAGCCGTCACGGTGTGTATGATTGTAATGCTTTGGTAACGCGCCGATTTTAATTAAAGCATCAGGAGACGTGTTGCGTGCTACTTCATCGCCATCGCGTTGCAAGGATTGCTGTACGGAATTGAGATTTCCTTCCAGTGATCCGGCAACGTCTGCAAAATCGATAGGATTGGGCCCGAGCTGCCAGCCGGACAGCGTCGTGCTACCTTCGAGGAAGGATCCTAAGCCTCTGTTCATGCGTGTGTTTCTCCTGTTGGCAGCCTTGAGACTCTCTGCTTCGAGATGGTCAGAGATGGCAGACGATATATCCCGCATTCGGTCGGCGTTTAGTTCGGTCCATTGGCGTGTAGAGGTGTTGGTGATGCAGTACACGCCGATATTTATGCCGCGCTTGGTGCGGATGGGGACAGCAGCGTAGAAGCGGGCACAGGTAGGCTCGAGCGTGGGTAGGGTCTGCATAGAGAACTTGGAGTCGGCAACCAGGTCAGGTACCACGGTGACAGGGAGTTGGCCATCGTCGGCATGATGCCGCTCGCCATCTCTATCCTCGGGGTCGTCGGAGGGGTGGTTCAAGAGCGTGTATTCACATGCACCGCCTCTGCGACGAGCAGCCGTTCCGCAAAGCCGAAAGGGCTGGTTGTATTCGTGATTCGGTATCGATGGGCGCAAATACGTGCCAGAGGTGGCTTCTGCTATAAAATACTGGTATTCCGAGTCGAAGAGAGACACAAAGGTCCGTTGTGCGCCTAGTTGATAGATTCCCAGCTGAGTAAGAGCCGTGAGGATAACGTCGGCAGATGAGAGTCGGTCGCCATCTGCGGGTGATTGTCGAAAGTCGTTTAAACCCTGAGCATTTTGGAATGGGGGCCAATGTCTTGACGACCCTCTGTAAGCCTTTAGGCTATCATCGTTCGGGGATACGACTCTCACCTGAACATTTCCCTCTCGCGGACAGACTCGGAAACAATCTTATGGGAGACTGCTTGCCTCGGTCGCGATGTGGCGGCCATACTGAATATCTCCGATGACGGCTCAGATTCCCGTCCTGACGATGCAAAGGAAGAAAGAAGTGACCATCTCTTCCCGATGGGAGAAACCTGTGAAGCCTTGGAAGGGAGCGTCCGTCTCTCCCAGCGTGTACAAGGGAAAACAAGGATGAATTGACGTCACCGTGACTGGGGGTGGTGGTGGTGGAAACCTGCTGGATGACTCAGCCGTCCACGATCTGAGACAGAGAGAAAATGGAAGGGAAAAGGAAAAACAGGGATGAGCCTCGGAACGGTGCCACAACTGGATTTGCCACAAGATCGAGACCGGTGTAGCGTCGATCGAGGTGGCAAGATTACTAGGTATGTATTCATCGCATCTACGGATAATGCACTACGTAGCAGACCGGGATATACCAACCCCGCTCTGGAGAGACTTTGTACCGAGGTACCTTATTGGGTCGGGTGCGTAAAGGCACTTGCAACAAGCTTGGTCTTGTGTGAACGGAAGATGACGATACCGTGCCGGGATGTGATGATCACCCGGCCCCATAAGCCATATTGTGCGATCTTCAGCCGATCACCTTCCGATCAGTGATCACTCCAAACGTTGACGTGCAGAAGCCTGAAAATAGAAGTCGTGTTTGGAATTTATCATCTGAACGGTCTCAAGAAAAACCCAACAGCTTTTACATGTCAGGAGTAAGAAAGCATGAGCTCTGTGACTCAGTGATTAAAGAAGACATCATTATGGCTTCGCATCCCCTGATAAAGCGCCCTGTTTGTACCGTCCAGTGACCTTAGCGTAGGTACGTACAGATACATGATGTTGCGATTTGTACTAAGAAGCTGGTGGTACTTGTGTAGCAGGCTAAATTAGGTGGAAACTCAAGTACCTTGCATTAGCTCGTCTCACTGGCTAAACATCCCTATCGATACAACAAGGCGCCTTATCGCACCTGAGGGGATTGCTCCCTCTTAGAGATACCGATGAGCGAGACTAAGATATTGATTGCAGCTTATTTGTGAGGCTTCAGGGGTTTTAGAACCTTGCCCGCCTGCTCCTACACGCGCCCTTTGTACCGTAAAATCTCAATAGATTCGGGCATGCAGTGTCCGTAGGGCTGGTCAAGTCTTTAGTGTGTAGAGTGGACCAATGCTCAGAACGCATCAAAGGGGGGGGTAGTGGGGATTTTACCAGAACTGCGGTAGTAATCAGCCCTAGACTACTGTCTGCCCGAAGTTGTTGAGATCTTGCAGTGTACGGTGAAATGCTGAATACCCATACATAACGAATGTCAGCAGATGCTCCAAGAGGGGATTCGGTTACTACAACAAATCTCGGGCCTATTAGGGGAGGCCGAGGCAGCGCAGGAGCTCAGTGGTATTGCTACCCTTACTCTAATAGATAGTACCACCTACCGTTGAGATTGATGAGACCAATGTACGATGAGAACTGCACACAACCAGAGCGTTCTCCACTATTTTGTTCAGTTCTCGTGTTATTGGCGCCACTGACGGCGGATTTCGAGGCAGCGGGGGCCGAGCTTCCCCAGGACGACGAGGGAGGTATGTCTTGCATCGTGTGCTTGGAAAGTCTTGTTACGACGGGTGGACTTGTATTACTCTAGGTTGGCGCAACCGTGACATAAATACCCTCCCACGGCGTGCTGTGCTTCCCCTTGCCTGCCCGACTGGACGGTCCAGGCAAGTTTCCAGCCTACATCCACCATTCTCTTCTTTCCGTTCGGTGAGTGAGCGTCAAATCAGATTTTGTAGTTGGGCAGGGCGTCAACAAGGCGCGACCGCTCCCGTGTCCGGTAGCTGTCGAGGCAACGAGGCCTACCTACTCCGGTAACGTCTGGTGTGCGATGTACCCGTCAGAGACGTACCCGGCCAATCACTCGTTGGAAAGGAAGTTCGGCACGGCTAATTCGTGCCCTGGGTAGCTAGAACGATAGTGCTTTCTTTTTTTTTTTTTTGTGGAAGAAAAAACGTCCGAGTTTTTCGTGCTAAGGAATTGAAGAATGGGGAACAAGTTCCGCGCAACACGCTCTATGCAGTGTAGTCAATCATTTTTTCAAGTCCATGGCAGACCAGTTTGAACTGGAATATGGATATTATGGATTCAATGGCTCTATCATGATCAAACCTTGGGCTGCAATAAGAAACATCCTAAGTCTACAGTCGCTAGCTAGGGTTTCTCTTGCACAGTCACACGTCCTTTCTGGTGGGAAATTCTGGGGTTCTGTACAGGCGGGAGCAGATCTCAAGGTGGTCAGGCTCGATCATTGAGTCCAAGATGCCATGCCGAACAAAGAAATCCAGCAGCACGAGCACGTAGCTCGGCTTGAACAAGCCATCAGCTAGAACCCTTAATTTTGTCGACGCCCCAGAGCTGAAACCACCCCACTGGCCGTCGTTGGGTCGCGAGACCAAGTCATGCGGAGCCTATAATTCGTACATGTATTTAACCTCGGGTTGGACGAGGTACGTCTCCCCGGTAACATACTTGTCGAGGTAATGAATGTAGGAGATTGTGCCGCAGAGGCGAGCTGAGGCACGTACTAGCTCTGCCGGAATGGAAGCCTCTTCATTAGCCTCGCGGACGACTGGCTGGACTGTATCTTCGCCTTTGTGGCATCCCTTGGCAACATTGTTGTCCAGCATTCCCGAATAGTTGGCTGTTGTAGAGGAGCCTTTCGAAATTCATATGCTGGTGAACTTGCTCCCGGGGCGACGTTGACTCGCTCATAGCCAAACTGGTTCGTGGTGGGTATTCACATTTACTAGTGCGGAACGCGTGCCTGGCACGGATACGTTCTAAAAAGATACCAAATCCTGGCACAATATATGCTAAGCCCTGGAAATTACCCAGACAGTCAGATGCCCGCCAGAGATGGTTCTGTGGCATACGGACGGCTGTCAGACAGATAAAAACAGACTCTTCATCATGCCGCGCTTTGTCTTGGACAAATCGCCTCAGAGGGTAGATCTAGCCTATTTTTAGCCGATGATTACCTCGTGCTATTCGTGCTATCTTCTCTGATCCAAGTGTCCTTAGGACCAGTGATGAGCGTGGCCTAAGTAAAAGGTGAGTTAAGGTGAGCCGCGACTGAGCGCTCCTAGATTAATACTGAGCAAAAGCGACTTTGTGCAGTTATATTACGTGAGCAAAAGGATTGTGTAGTGAGTCACAAACAAGGAATATGACAGCTGTCACAGGAAGAAGCTAGGTTAGATGACGCTCAAAAGCTGTGGTTAGTTTCGCATCATTTCATTCAATGAAGTGTATTCAAAATATTCATTAGATCTATAGATTTTGTTTCTTGAACCTTTAATACATTAGCTTTCATACTCTAAGTAACTTGTTTGAATAGCTAGTTTTAACCGTCTTAATGACATCTCTTTCACAGCATCAGAAATAGTCGCCTGGCAACCGATTGAAGACATTAGTGTAAGTAGAGTCACAGACGAAGGAACGGAGATGGGCGAAGCACCAAACAACCAAAAATGGAAACATATCAATTGACCGCCTCATCCAGGTGTGGCGATTGATCCCTCACCGCATCGGCCTCGGCACCCGTACAAGCTCGGAGGTTCTCGTCACTGGTAGACTCGCCATTGATGTACGACTGTATCACAAAAGGATACCATTTGTTTTACCTGTAGCGCGAGTTCATATGGATGAGTCCAAACTCAGATCCAGCACCAACGCCTCCTGCATATGAGTCGCCGAACGCGACGTATTTGGTAGGGTTAGGAACTGCACGGGCAGTGAGGCTCGGTTTCTGAGGAGCCGGTTCGGTAGACACGGCCGGCAGAGACAAAAAGTACAAAATCAGCCGGTTCGATCTGAAACGCTTGAGGGCACCTTGTTGGACAGATCGTGAGAACTTGGCGTCGTTGGTAATCTGGCCTTAAAGATCTTGGGGCTGAGTGCGAAAAGCTGGACATTCTAGCTATTTTATAGACTTTACTTGGTCTCCTGTTTGTCTCGTCACATAGCTTGTGCGACTCAACATCTGTTTCTCCCTGAGATGAAATTTCTCTTCCTTGTCTCAGGTTCAGCCTCCCGCTTGCTAACAGAAGCAACACGGCATATAATTACTGTACGTGTGCATATCCTGTCCGTTTACCCCTGTCTAATAAGTTGCCCCAATTGCGACGTTTCCTCGCTAACTGCCAGCTGCGTCGATTGGCGTTTCGACAAACGTAGCAACTTTTACCCGCGATTTGTACTCAGTGATTGTTCCTTCGTGTCACTTGCTAGTAGATATTAGCAGCACCGATCATGTACAGCGGGTGTCGTACGTTAAAAGAAGAAACTCACATATGTAACCATTCAAGGCAACGCGCATTTCAGTCATCTCGTGGGCGTAGTTTTCTATCCCCCAATACACCGCCGCAGTGCAAGGCCATCTCATTGGCAAGGAATCTTAAATCCTCCTGTTTCTAGCTAGATGAAGGGGAAAATCGACGACGACATGATCTCTAATTCAAGGAAAATGAAAGCTTTAACTGGAAGAAGGTACGTTGGCTGACGCTCGATATGTGCTCAGTTTGGGGTCCTAGTCCCGCAGAATTCACGGGACAACGACAGTTGGCAAACTATCTAATCATGTTGGCTATTGAAAGGAGAACCCCACCACGAATGAGTTGTCTTCTATATTCACCCTTACTTCTTAGCGCCATCTCCCTCATGCATCTCCTTCTTTCTCAGTGACATCTTCCTCTACCTCAACAACCTCATCATCTTCAGACTCCCCGTTTTCGACCACATCACAGGCAGGGTGGCATGGTACAACTCTGAAGCACCGACAATTGTTATAGCATTGCGCTTCATGTGACCAAACTGCGCTATTCTGATCATTGCACCGAGCAACGAGGTGGTTTTGACAGTGTCTAGTCAATGCAGGCGTTGAGCAATTCATGACTGAGTGGCGCTTTTGGAGAGGTTGTTTGCCAGTTGGTGCCGCGGCCGCACTGTAAATGCCAAGTATAAGGACCAGAGTCGCAAATGTCGACCACAGGACAATGTTAGCTTTTAATATTCGTTTATTCCATCCTGTCTGACTTAGGTCTCACCTTCATTCTCAAGGTTCTTGATTGGAAGTTCGATAAAAAGACGGATTAGGACTCGATAGTTTCGTACAGAATACAAATTGTTTCGTTTTCAAGGTCCTTGATGTGTCTCTATATATGAGCAAGTCAAGAAACTCATTCGAAGGTCTGTTCAGGACATGGATACAACCATCACTCTCGTTGCCCAGCGGGTTCGTTGGTCCGCTCACCATCGTATGTTGGCCTTGTTGAAGCATGACTCCTCGAACCGCGGTAGGTTGGGGGTGTCCCTCCCATTGCATTGGGGCAGGGCGCTGCCGGACTCAAGATTTCCCCAATTATATTGCGGAATTGGTCACTGTCAAGCTGAATACCTGCTTATCGAGAAAACCTGAAAAAGGTCTCGGTTCAGGAACCGCACTCAAATGCAAACCAACCAACACTCTCACGTGCCAACATAGCCTGAGCGGATAACCGGCACATAAGATACGAGAACAGCCCCTCCCGAATTCTCAATTGGGAAGTCGTACTTGAATACCTATTTATGACGCCATCCCATTCTCGTGTTCAGCTTGAACCAACAACCAACAGATCAAATTCAAGAACAACCCCTCCTTTTCAACTCCCAATTCGGAAGCTGCTTGAATTAGTTCATTTTTCCACGACTCTATCACACTAAGTGTGCTCAGTTCGAGCCAACAATCAACACACCGCTCCGAGACCAGCTCCCCTCATCACCATCACGTTTCAGAAGATGCATTCACATGTCCGTCTTTTAAATCTTCTATCTTTCGATCTTCGGCTTCAACGGATCCTCGGCACGTAATCACAGACCATCAAAGTTAGCTCCATAGCTAAGCTAGAACGCACGTCTTGTAGCGAAGTTTCCTACCTCAACCTAAACTAAACTGAGATTTACCACTCGAAACAAATAGCAGCGCTTTTGGACATTAACGCGGTTTTTACGATCCTTCATTTTGAGTCAATTTACGTTCCCGTCAACCCAATTCGAGCTACCAGCCCTATACTTTCTCAAGCCTCAGCCATGAGCGACCAACAATTTGACTCCTATCCCGTCATGGACGAAAAAGACTTGGCGGAATTGCCCTCTCCAATCATTCACCAACCATGGACCACAACTGGTTACCCAATCGTTGATGGGAAATACATTGACCTCACAACTGGTGACACAAAGACCATTACCGATGCCGAATGGCGCACTGCTGGCCCTCCGGCGCTTGAGCTATACTGGTACAACCGAACGAGCCGAACCTCTCCAGAGGAGTGTGACGACCTTTTTACCAGTTTCAGTGCCAGTGCTTTTGTGGATGTGACGGAATATCTGAAGCGCCTCGGAGAGTTCCTTGCTGGGGAGCCAGTCAAGATCGCCTCACTTAATGCTACCACATATGCTGTCCACGTTGGTATAATGACAGAATTATCACAGGAAGAGATGGCGGATCTTCTCAATCGATATAGGCTTTGGCCAGCTTTGAAGGACCGTGATACCGTCTAATAATATGAGCATTAACCGACCTCTCGCCGCGTTGCCACACCGTTCATGCTCTATCCCGATCGTGTCTTTAACTCTCACCTACTTATCTAAAAGGCCTAGTTGTAGACTTGGCGTAAGCACCAATGCAGTCCATCGAATGTTGTCATGTTTATGCATCTGTGTGGTTCACGGTCATAACGATGTGAGTGGCAGGCAGGTAAGTGTGACGCTATCGGTGTCAATTGACCATCTTGATTGACATTCTACGAGTCCTTGTTTCGCAATCATTATTCTCCGTAACCCATGGAAACAAGCAATCTCTATGAATTGTCCAACTTCCCACTAGCTAGTTCTCATACTTCTCGCCCTACAATTCAGTCACTGGTTAAGGTTTGTATCTCCCGCGTAATTCAGAAAACTGTTGAAGTCCATGGCTCCATCGATTTGCTGATCGTCTGGGTTCACCATTGCAGAACTACACGCAGTTAGATCGAAAACAAACTGCCCAGTACTTGTCTCCCCAGTTTCAGGCCAGGAGTGTAATGGCATGTTGGGATCCATGTTGATAAAGTCTTGGTCGGAAACTTGGAAGTCTCCATTCACCACATTCCCCAAGGGTAGTTGAACCTGCTGTGAGGCATCGTCACACTGGTATGGAGGTACCGTGTCCATGCCATGATTCGGGGCTGCATGGTTGGGCTGCAAATCAATAAGAGGAGGATTTTCTCTTATCAGGAAAGAGTTATCTGACGAGGAGCTTGGTGTCGGCTGGCATTGCGGCTGTCGTGTCCCGCTTTGGCTGGTGGAGGACGAGCCGTTACCAGACGATGTCTCGGGCGAGTCGCGACTGGAACACCACGCTTCAAAAAGTTGGCTAAGACCTGTTTGGAATATCCGTACCACTTGCTGTCTCTTTTCAGTCTCGGGGATTTTGTCCGCCAGAGCTTGCTCCAGCGTTGCGGGCCCATTTTGGAAGCAGTACTCTCGGAAGCCACCGATTTCCTCAGATAGGTCTGGGTCAAGGTATGCTGAGACAGGCCTCTGGAATCCCGGGAAAATAATGTCCCATACTGCAAACCACTGCTCCTGATCTGAGAGCTTAGGGTCTGACTTTTTCGACAGGCGTTTATGCCGCTGATGAGTGATGCCATCTAGTACAGTGGTAGGATCGTTGACGCATGCTTCTCCAGAAAGGCCTTCCACGTGTCTTCGATGGCTAATATCAGAGTGGAAAATGGCCCAACAACGTTCACAGTAGAATTCTGGAGTATGTTTCCGTGTCAAATGTTGCTTGACGTCTCGAATTCTTCTCATTATCTTAGAGAAACAGGCTTGATGTTGGCCTGGATTTCGCTTCCAGAATGGGCACGCGAGCTGCTGCGGTCTCTGTTTACTTTGGGGCAGGGCGGCTCTCTTCCTAGGCGGCGGCATATCTCCATTTCCAGAACCTTCGTCGTCGCTCTGTCGATGCCATCTCTTTAGACATGGATTAGAAGGCAAATCACTTGACATGGCTGCGCGAAGCGGTCTGGAAGACTCTGAACCTGTACCCGATGAGGTTTCGCTCTGGCCAGGCCGCCTCCGCGCCTGACAGCTTTCTTTGAAACCCGAAAGTAGTGTCTGTAGAGCCCAGTTCAAGGCTGGAAAGTTTCGGTCGATGCTGTCCAGTGGCTCAAAGGCTTCTGAGGAACCCGAATCTGAAAACAGGTCGCTTTCGAACGAGGCGTCCGTAGAATCAGTGGCCATTCTCAAATGAGAACTACCACACAAGGACGTGTCTTTTGACTGAGTATCATGGCAATGTTGCTCCAGTTTTTTTTCCATTATGCGCGTGGAGATGTCTTGCTTCGTGGCGGAAGGCCACAACTGGCCCTCGGCCAGAGGCTGGTCAGAGTCACCACACAAGTCAACAATGTGGCGCCATTTTCTCAGGTTATCGATGTTATGATATCCTCGCGGATAAGTTGAGAAATGGCTCGCGCAACAGGGGCAAGCCCGACTGGCTGAATGGCAAATGTGCCAGAGGACAACGCCGTCAGTCTGCTTGGAGATCTCCAGCCTCTTTCCGCACCCAGGCCAAGTGAACCCTTCATCAGTGATTTTGATGATTGAAAGCAGAAGCCCTGTGTCAATTTCGCATCCAAAGAAATTTTCTGGACGCCGAGCAGTCGGGAATCCTGAGACGATGGACGGGTTGCCGACAGCCCGAACCAAGCAAGGTGCCTTTGACAAATTCGACTCGATATTGCTCTGCTGAAGACCAACGTCAAAGGTTATCACTTTAAGGCTTGAAGAGATGTCTATCCAGGAGCAATCATAATCATTCTCAGTGATGACGGGTGTGCAATGATTGAAAGTTGAGCTAGGGGATAGCCCGGCAGCGAGCCATGCCAGCTGCTCGCCATACTCAGCAATCGATTGCGCTAATCCCCGGACCGCGACAGACAGATAAGCTCCTCGAATATGGACTCTGATTATGGCCTTGTCCAATGATTGCACTACACACTCATCAGTTAGCCACAGGATGGTTTTACTGTTTCGAGAACGTACCGTCGTATGCAGCCCCTTTATCATGATCGATCACATACTCAAGGGCACTCAACAGGATAGCGTTGCTCATTGGCCAGGTTTGGGACATGTAATTCCTGATCGTCGTTGCTTGTGCTCCATTAGATGGCCCCGTTACTGTTATTGTATGCGACAAGCATCGGCCAAGTGGCAATCCCAGTCTCGCTCTCTCTGATTCAAGACGAGGCTTGAGCTTCCACCATTCAAGCCGAAAGGCTACGTCGAATGATGGTGCAGGCCGTCGTTTGCTGATGCAGGCAGTAGGGAAGCGACTGATTATCATGTCGCGTATTTCATCAGTAACGGCACGATCTTTCATTCCGCCTCGGTCAAGATGCTGTTCCTTTCGGATTGTGGCGATGAACCAGTGGTAAGCGGCGCTACTGAGGATCGTCTCGTTGTAAACAGACGTGTCCAATTGGCCAATATCTTCATCATCCACATCATACACACCCTCGAAACAGTCGTCACGGTCTGCAATCTCATCGCCTTTATCGGCTCGTTCGTTCCACATGTTCATCTTATCAGATAAGGACATACCTTGAGTGTCGGCTTTTGGACTCTCAATTACATCGCCACCTGCGCCTAAAACTACCGATTCCAGATGCTTGGAAATCTCGCTAGATGTGTGCTGTGAATAGTGTCCGCAGTGTAGAATATGATAGGATCACTCACCTATGACGCTTATGAAGGAAATGCATGATGTTTCGACCCGTCGCGGATGACGACTCCTGGCCAAGTCTGAGAGCAAACGCCTTGATGAGCTCAGGCAGCCTTTGAAACACAGTCTTCCAAGTCGTGGAATCGATTTCGTGCTTGAATGTCGAATGGAGATTGTCACAGAACTCAGACATATACTGTTGGGCATGATGTGGTGTAACAGTAGTTGCTGCCGAGTATATTGTCATGGCATCGTCAGCATGCCTGTCATCCGCTGCATGTTGAGGTGTGGTCTCTCGGCGAAGATCGTCTGTAGGGTAGTTTGGGTTGAGAATTGACCCGTAGCCAGAGTCGGTCAAGGGAACTCCGGGCTTCGCTGGCGCCGATTCCTTTGTGTTCTGAAGTGCGGGAAGAGTTAGAAGTGCCAACTACTGGAGAATACACCGACATGGGATTGAAGAGAACCAACCTGACTGATCGGGGAGAAGATTGGTTGAGGGATTGTAAACTCGTCGGTTTTACCATCATGAGAGTACGGATGCTCCTCATCGTCCGAAGATTGCGGTTCGTATATTTTTACCATTTTCTCCGTGAACCACAATTTGAGATCGGCCATCGCAGGCCAATCACCGCTGTCCCTGCCCCCGCGGCGTTCACTATTACTACTGTTCTTGCTCCTTCCGCGAGGCGTTTTGGGCCTGAAGTGCGATCGGCGCAAATGCGCTGCCGCATTGTAATACGCCCCGTATTGTTTCCCGCCGACGCACGCTTTACACTTCGACAACGGGTAGATGGGCTCGACTTTAGATACCAGGCCCACTGTAGCAGGATCTCTGCAGACAAATTTCTTCACCTCGTTCTCATGTTGGCGGTAAATGTGTCGTCGAAGCTCATGTTCGCCGCGGAAGCCTTCTGGGTGGTCTTGACAGCGGTCGCAATATACCTTAGGATACTTAGGGCGTAGATAAGGGCTCGTTGGCCTGGGTGATATCGTGGTCGGCTTTACCCTCGTTAAGATGCGTTCTCGGATCCCTTTATCGCGACGTCCGATAACCCTTGCAGATGGAACAGCCCGAAATGATTCTGCGCTCGCGGGAACTCTCATTGATGGCAAGGGAATTTGGGCAAAACCTTCTCCATATCCAGGTATTGCGGGAGGGCGTTTGATGTCCCAATCACCGGGGGTGAACCAGTCAACTGCGGCATCGGCGAGGGATGCTGGAGTAAAACTACCTTCAGGTGGGGGGTGTGTGCGCGGATACGGCGAGATGATTTCTTTGTCGGGGACTTCATCATCGAAGAGTCGGCGCCCCTCGCCGTACTGCTCTGAAAAGGCTTCTGTTGTGAAATATTCTGCCTGCTTTTGTAAGCTTGAATTGGCACTTATTTCTGGCATTGACTGTTCCGCGGGCTCATTGCGCGAAGATAAGAAGAGGGCCAGGGCTGGGTCGGCAGCCGGGCCTGCGGCGATGGGACTGACTTGGATGAAAGGCATTTGAGACTCAGAACGATTTGAGACATTACGGCTCATCAGAGTGGGGGCTGAGCCAGACTGCTGAGAGAATGCTGGCCTTTGGCGTTTGTGAGCTAGAGGTCCAAGATCTCGACTCTGAGGGACAATGCTATATTAGCGAATGGAATGTAGTAGAGTTGCGTCGGAGAATGTACAACTGTAGATGAGGCTATCTGGGTGGGATAGCCAATAGTAGACTTGCTACGCATGAACCATGGCTCCGAAGTCATGGTTTTGGTGACGGGCGTCTTACGACTCAGCAAGTCTTGTGATGAACCTGTACCGCTGGCATTATCCTGGCCACTGGAAAGTCTTTGGTACACCGAGACACTAGCACCCGTAGAATCGACCGCTGGAGCCGGGTTGGCGGCTTGCTGGGTATCCAGATCGTGCCGTCCCATCGAAGGAGCATCTGCAATCAGTGGTGCAATATCCATCTCGAAGGTTTGGAGAGAGTTGTAAGATCAAAGATTGAAGAGGCGGGCTGTGTTTCGAGGCCAAAGTCATGTGTTGGGCGACATCAGGCCGCAGGCCTGCTGAGTGATCAGCACACTGGTGCTTTTGTTGTCTATTGGCTGAGTTCCTTCCCCCACGACGACGCAAGAGTAGGCGGACAGGCGTCCAATCATAGCCGACGCCACGATTTTGGTTGTTTTTGATGCTTAGAGACAACGTTCGAATTTCATTTGAGTCTACGAGGATGCCAATTGTTACAACTCTTGTGAACGTGATTGGCAATGGTGAAAAGTCCAAGTACAGAAAAGTGATATAGCAGTGTCGTGTCGCTTGAGAACTCAATTTAGGGAAAGTCGGCTATGAAGTCGCTCTCCACACTCCACAGCCCCAGCCATAGGCATCCTGCAAGGCAGACACCAATCCGTACATCAATATTCTGAACATCAGAGTTTGTTATTTCAGCAGATTGATGAACCAACTTTTGGAGAGAGCGGCAGTCAAAGAACTACATTATCATCGCAGATTGACCATGTCATGGTGTTATTGGGTTTAGGGTAAGCTGCCGTATCTTATCTGGCGGTGGGAGAAACAATAAAATAGCGACTAATCATCCCTGTATCTATCTTTGGGAGGCCATAACTTAGCCTAATTGTGATTTTTAAGGCCCACACTGCGCTACCTGAACATGATTCCGGTTTTGGACTAGAAATGTCATCGTTGGGTCCATGAAGCGAGCCAGCCTTGTCACGCAATCAGAGCCATCTCTTCGGCTTTGCCACCCTCTCAGTGACCCCTGAAGGTAGCTCAACGGGGTCTGTGGACACAACCAAGCGCGCTCCGACTCTCCGAGTCAATGCAATCGAAGGCGGCGCCACGAACCCGTGCATGGAAAAAACCACCGAGACTAGAGCTTCTAGCGCCATCTAGTGTCCGCGGCAGTGCAGATGTATCGCTGTCGCCAAGCGACAGGGGCACCGTTTAAACACCAGGGACACGTAATATCGTGATAGGGGTGGGCTAGACCGTGGGCTTGGAGAGACTAGCCAGGCGTGCTATAAGGCCAAGTGCTTAATGGCTCCAGTCTGTCACCCGAACTCCGTTGCGCTCAGGCCTCTGCGATCCACGTCTTGGGCCTCCGATGACCGCCGAAGATGTGTGAAAGCGACGGGGAAAATGGGACGATTTCGCCAAAGCATGATTCATGATGTGCTGGGACTGGCTGTGATTATCTGTCCCATTATTACCATCCAAGCCACCACCGGTAACGGAAGCGAATTACCTCAATCAGCCCTCTTTGTACTCCGCCCTACGGGATATTGCCAAGGCCTAGAATTATGGACATGCTGATTCTGGCTGTACATATGCGGACCCCTCGCACCTCTCCCACGCACCTTTCTTTTTGCTCGGGGCTCAGTGGTGCGCCATCTCAACGTCGACTGCAGATCCCAACTCCTCCTCACCAGCAGCCATGTCGGCCTTTATCACGGAAATGTGGGCGTGGTACGCCGTGACCCTCGTGGTGGTCCTGGCGCGCATGTGAGTTCTTTTGTCCAATTTTCCCCGGATTTTCCACTCCGTTGGGAATGCGACCTAACCGTGCTGGCTAGGACATCCCGGAGGATGTTGTACGGGTCGTTCAAGGGCATGCTGATCGATGATTACCTCATGATCTTTGCCATGGTATGGAGCCTAACTCACAACTACTGGTCATACACACTAACCTCTATGCCAGGCATGCTATACCGCGTTGCTCGTTGTGGTGCACGTCCTGACCTACACGCCGACGAACCTCATCAACCCCGCCGACAAAATCGTGCTCACCGATGACGAGATCAAGAAGAGGCAATACGGGTCCAAGCTGGTGCTAGTCACCGAAGAGACGCAGATGATGACCATTTGGGCGATCAAGGGTTGTCTGTTGATCATGTACAGTCGACTGACGTAAGTGTCACCCAGTCATGGCATTGTGACAGATGACGAGGCTAACACACCAAACAGCACGAGCTTGAAGCAGAACTTGCTTGTCAAGATTGTCTCCGGCTATGTCATCTTTGGCTTCGTCCTGATGCAGATATTATTTTTCGCTGCATGGTGTCGACCCTTCCACATGTACTGGAGTGTTCCTCCTCCCAATCGTGAGTGGACGGTGATTCTCTGAGCGCAAATGCAGCAAAGCACTGATGCAATGTACAGTCAATTGCTCTGCCGAAACAAACCACATGATCACCAACGCCGTTTTCAACATCTCGTCTGACATCATGATCATCTTGATCCCTATGCCTGTATTTCTACAGTCGCAACTGGCTACGAAGCGCAAGATCATTCTCTGTGGTGTCTTCGCGCTTGGTGCCTTTTCGGTAAGCTTACCAAGACTTCCACCAGACGACTTGTTTTGCAAGAAGGATGCGTCACTGACATTGCATGAACAGATCCTCGCAGCAGCCCTCAGCAAGTATTACAGCTTGGGCCAACCCTACGGATCTGACTGGATATACTGGTACATCCGCGAAGTGTCCACCGCTATCATTACCGCCAACCTACCGCTCACCTGGACGCTGCTGCAGCGCGTCTTTAAGATCGGATCCTTCCACGCCAAATATGGAAGATCTTCAGGCGCGCGCACCGGCGACGGCACTGGACGACTTCGATCCGCCTATGGAAACCTCAGCAGTCGCAACGCGGAAAAGACGAGGCCGAAGAAGACGACCATCCACGACCCGGACCTGAGTCCGTCCGAGAGCCAGGAGCAGATCAACGAGCCCTATGGCATCCCCTTGAAGATCTATCAGCACAACGAGGTGGAAATCACTACGGAAGAAGTCACGCCCAAGGACGGACGGATATCGCCCCAGCACATGGGGGGAACCTTTGTGATCAACGACAGCCCGACTGGCAGTGTGAATGGGGACAAATCTGTGAGCGAACAAGAAATGGGTATCGTCACTAAGGTATACCGGGGCGTTTGATGATGCGACTTGGTTTGTGACCACGATCTTTTGTATAGATGTTTAAGAGCTACCTTCTAGGCGCCCAAGCGCCGTTCTGGATGGTATGAGGAGCTTTACTCCCGAATCACACAGGGTAGAGGATAGATAGATACCCAATATTAATTAGAGAATATTCACCAAAGTCCCCTAGGCCAATCAATAATGATAGCCGACAGGGTGTAAGGCCGCTGTTGGAACATTGATGCCGGTTCAAGATCCGAAGAACGTGGCGGATAAGCCGGCCGGATCCACAGTGGCAATATTTCTCGATCTCGTCCGGTCTTTCGACTACTTACTATTTTTTCCACACCCCACAGGACTTATCTTCTTTGGTACTGCTTTCCGCAAGCTAGACAGCTAAAGGCCACCGTTTGACGAGACAGAAGTGGTTGCGAACCTGAAGCTCCAGTTCCTTCATCTGGACAGGTGGGCATGCAGCCGACGCAGAACGACGATCAGCATCGGAAGACCCGGGCATGGCAATTGTCGAGAGAAACCCTGTCAATGATGTCTCAAGCTTCATGAAAACGAAGCGATGGGTCGACTGAAAATGTAGGTACGTACGAAGTTTGTCCGACAAGACGATGTTGGGAACAAAATGATACGAACACCCAGATTTGTTCACAGGATATGTCGCCATATCCTCTATTCGGCAGGAACCCATTCAGGAAAAACACCCCGAAGTACCCAGCGACCTGTTTTCTTGGCCCCTCTCTATGGGTTGCCATGTTGGGATTAGGGAAGCCAAAGCGCAATCGAGATTGGCCTCGTGGCCTTTGAGACAAGCGACGAATAGCGTCTTCCTGGGTCCCGCCACATGACTCGAGATCGCGGATCATACCGACAGCCCTTGTCGAAAGAGCCGCGCTCCAGGGATCTTGAATGGCTTGGATCTCCTTCGCTCCACATTGCAAACAACTGCAATTGACAACCTTCTCTTTAGATGCGACCATCGCTAGAAGATACGATGTTTACGAAATTCGGTTAGCAAGCAGGAAAACGATGCAACGAGTACGAAGAAGAGATACATCGGTGCCGAATGTATGACTCCTTGTCCTAGACCACAAATGTGTTCAAAGCACACCAAAACTCCAACAACTGTTTGAGATGCAATGATGAATATCCAGTTCACATTCGGACATGCTGTTCCAGCTAAGGTATCTAGGCTAGGAATTTGTCCCGACTCTGATTAGTTTGCCGACGGACATCTCTAGGCCAAAGCCTAACCTTGCATGAAGATGACCGCCATGACTGCGTATGTCAAGGTCTAATGCCTAGCTAGCCTGGCACAGATCGCAAGATCGCAAAGCAACTTTCTATATAATTCAGCGAAAGTCGAGTTTGAGGAAGAAAAAAACGGCACCAAATAGCTCAAGCATGGACAGCAGAGCAGCTCCGCGACCATGCCACCAAGGAAGCACCAGCTAAGGAACTACTAGAGCTAGGCGGTAATGAGTGACGTGGCAAGGCGCATAATATCTTCATGGGCTGTACGGCTGTGTCAGACCATTAGGTCATACGGTCTCTGTCAATGTGTATATTGGGGCCTGGTTCATCGATTGGGCAGTCGTGCAGTCGGACAACCAACGAGATCCTCACACTTGATAAGCCCTTCCAACTGCTGTGATGTGCAACCAGCTCTAGGAAGTGGGGCCTGGCACTCGTGAGCTGGCAAGGCGTTTATTCTGCACTTTTGGGGAGGCCTTTTTTGCACTTCTGGAGCCTGCTTGCGCACTTTTGGAGAGGCCTTGTTCTGGGCTTTTGGTGAGACTCAATTCCACAATGCCGTTAATGCATTGGTAGCTTTACACAATAATTCCATCTCTCCCCACCCAGCCTGCTCAACGGACAAGCTCTCTTGTCGTGAAAGCATCTCAAATCTCTTTACCCGCCTTGTGGTAATCGAACATCATGAGTAGAAGAATCGAAATAGTGCATCGGAAACTTGGCCATGGACCATTCTTATCCTCGATGCGGCATTCTATCACTTCCGCACAAAGCATGTCGCCTTTGCCAATAGTGAGGGGCAAGGCAAATAAAAACAACCGGCACCGGTAAGCCGCTGGGCTGTGCGAGTTGAGGTGACAACGTCTAGTGTTGTTAATACTAGCTCTATCGTGCTAACAGTTGACTCATCAGATAGATGAGAATGGTGGGAGGGAAGATGACGTTTCGACTTGGGCATTTTTTGGCCTCGTTACTCCAGCGAGTCAACGTGCGAATTGACTACAGAATCGTCCCCGTCAATTGACAGACCAACCCATCGTATCAGCGCCACAACCTATAACCAGTTGGAAATTATTGAAGTAGAAGGTATGATGCTATCCAAAGTGAATCACTTTCGGGAAAAACCACGTAAACTATGTAGCTCGCAAACTCGTTGAAGACGCTACGCGTAACGGCTATGCAGTGATGACAAACAACTACCAGGATTTCGCCACAACGCTCTTTCTCACAGTCATTGAGTATTCTATTGATATAGATAGAGTGATTGACAAGCTTTCGAGAGGAAAGTTTTTCCAGCCACTCGTACGTGACACAGAAGAAGAGAGGTTGTTCCTAGTAGATAAGGACAATTCGGTACCAGCTATATATCGTCGTGTCAGAGGCCGAAATGATGAAATCATTTGGGAATTCAAACTGGATAACCCTAACGCAATAGTCAGATTCCGTGGGGGTGAAAGCGGTATCTCACGCGACTAGGCAGGAGACCACAGTTGCGATAGTCTAAAGGATTGCGCATTAAGGCCCTCTTTCTAAGGAGCAGGTTCTTCAGTCTTTACCGCTCTTTGCTTCAATAATAAATTGTCTACTCGTGTCGTTTCAAAACACAACACAAACCACTAAAGTAAATCCAAATCACGCCAAAATTCCAACGACTCTTTGGCCTGCAAAACCCTTTCTAATCTTCCAAACCCGTTTGCAATAATTCAACGTTGACTCTTTCCAACGACGCTGGTCGGATGACTTGATCTTGACCTGTGACACTCTCTTGCCGCTCCAGCATCTCACCCGCACATCTCCCCAGAAAGCATCATCGGTCAACTTCGACTGATCTTGGAATCGCCCTCTGAGTAGCCATGAAATTACCTCCGGGCACTCAGCACTTGCAACGTGTGCACTTCGATAAATCCCATTCTTGTTGGTATACCACAATTTGGCCCCCCTTCTAACTAACAATTTGACGACATCGAGCCGACCGAACACTGCGGCATACATGAGCGGTGTGCCGAATGGGGAGCTCTCTAGTTCAATATTGGCGTGGAGATCAAGTAGTAGGGCTACAGTGTGTGTCAGATCTCGGGAAGCCGCCTCACACATTGGACTGAGGCTCAATGTCGTTTCCAGGTTGATGAATACTTGTGCTGTGGGTCGTGATAGAGATTTGTATAATCGCCTCAATGAAGAAACCTTGGTGATGCCGATGAATGGATTAGCTGACCCAAGAGGCATCCGAGATGAAAGCCTCGAACTAATCAAGGAGTCGGCGAGATTGGGGACTTCCATTGCTGTATCAAATGCACACAGGCCACGTCGGTCGCAGTGCCCCGGATCCAATCCTCGAGAGATGAGATATTCGAAAACTTCTCGGGATGATCCAAAGCCTGTTGCAATTGATAGCAAATTCCTCCCATCAGGTGATATGTAACCCAGGGCAGACGAGCTTTGATCTTCGAGAAGCTTGACGATCTGTAGGTCCCCATGTTCAACTGCATATGCAATGGCTGTAACGCCATTACTGTCCCGCGGCTCCACTTCAGCACGAGAAGCAAGAAGTTGTCGTACAATCTCAAACTCGCCCTGTTCACTCGCAATCATGAGTGGTGTCCGCTGATATCCATTTCGTGCGTTCACATTGGCTCCATACTTGATCAGTAGCTTCAATATTGCGAGCTTGCCCTCGTCAACGGCGCAATGGAGTGGGGTATCCCGGTAGCCAGACCCAGGGTCACCAGCTTGATTGATCAATAGTGACATGACTGCTAGGTCTGACATTGTTCGAGATTCGTCGCCCAGATGAGATTCTAAGATATTCCTGAGTAGTTAGTAAGAACTTGGCTTCCCTAAACAGACGGTATGAGACACTTACCGATAGCCCTGGATGTTTTCTTGAACATGAGTAAGGATAGCCTCTAGGAGATCTGCCTTGTCTCTTCTGACGGCGATGTAAATAGGACTGACTGATCCAGTGTACCAAGAAATTCCATTTTCGAGCGCGGCTGAGAGTACTTTGCTCAAACACTCAGCCGAGGATAAACGCTCCGCGGCATGTTGAGGTAAATCACAATGCTTGTTGTGGTAGCAAAAAACACTAGCTGGGCTAGCACCCTCCTCGAGCAGCCACTCAACCACATCTTCCTCACAAGCACGTATGGCAGCAAACAGCGGAGTGCAGCTGTGACAACTAGTGAGGGGCCGATGTATCTTATCAGGCATGATCGCACTCTTGCACGCTTCCAGGTCCCCGCTCAGAATTGCCTTCTCTAGAGACATGTTCCATATTAACTTGCTCAAAGGGCCAGATTCGATGAATGGACCGAGTGTATCTGGATGAATCGTAAAGTCCCGAATTACCCTATCGTTCCACTCTGTGGGGAGGGGAGACCCAGCCTGGAGTAAGACGTGGGCTATCTCCGTATTACCTTTTGCAATGGCATAGTTGATAGCAAGATTCCCATCCTCGGTGGAATTGTCGAGTTTAGCTCCACGGCGGACAAGCAATTTGCACGTTGAAAGCTTTCCATCCTCTGCAGCGCAGTGGAGTGGAGTTTGTCCAGCTTGGGCAGAGATGTCGATGTTTTTGAGTAATCCTTCGTCCAGAAAATACTCAATCAAGTCATCATTGCCGTTCCACGAGGCCAAATGCAAAAGGCCCACCCCAGTTTCATACTCTCGACCCACCCAAGAGCAATTTACATCACAAGTCACTTCCCAGTCTGGCGTAACCGAGGTCAGCTGCAGGAGCGACTTGAGCATCCCCAAATCTTGGTCTCTGGCAACGTAGTGGACTACGGCCCAACCATCATCGTCTTGGACAAACATACTGCCTCCGAGCTTCAAAAGAAATTTTACTAAATCCCATTCCTCTTCTTTTGCGGCAATAGAAACGCTGTCAGTCTCGACGTTCAACATGACCCCCTTGTCAAGCAGTGCCTGGGTCATCAGAATCTTTTGTGTCTCTGATGCTGAACCACGCACTACCTGGTCAATGAGATTATGACCCGATGGGTTTGCTTCATTTAGTCGACTGGGATTGGCCGCAGTGAGAATAAGCTTAAGAGTTGAAAAGTCGGCTTCCGAACAGGCCGTCTCGAGGGCGTCCTGACGGTCCACCGACCCGCATCGGTGAACATCAAGACCGTACCTGAGCAAATCCTTAGTCAACGCTAAACTTTTCGTCATGACGGATCTTTGAAGAAGATCGTGGGCTAATTCAATATTTCTCAGACTAGGTGTGCCAGCTGAATCCTGAATAGCGTTCTCGAATAGGAATGAGATGGCGGAAGAGCATAACAATTGATCTTTCGGTCTTCTCATCAACGCTGCGATCAGAGGAATGACTGCGGGTTGATTCCGTGCGTTTTCATAAGATCTCAGTACGCCGCGTCGAAAAGCAGTCCCTACAGAGAATCTGCATGACGTATCACAGGAAAATCTGATTCTCCTATTATCCTCATCTTCATCCTCACATTGACAAATCGAAGTTCGCCCGATGACATTGCAGATTATTTCCCAAAGATGAAATGTCTTGTGAGATCCACTTCCAGCCGAATAAGTAAGACTCGGTGGTATTAATGAGTCCAATGCTGAGTTATTGGAGGAATCTGCTCCGGCGGAAGAGCTAAGCCGCCGCTCAAGAAGCTTTTCAAATGGAGAGGTGAATAGACGGTCAAGTTGGAATGGGTTGTAGAGCGACGTAAGATAATGAACAAAATCGTAACTGCAGGTGGCTCCAAGGTGGTGCAATGGCGTTGAGCCATCGCTGCTCTCATTTTCAAGGTCAACTCCACTTGCGAGTAGTGCGGTGAACAACTCTCGAGACCCGGCCTTGGCCGCCCAAAACAGGAGCAGATTTTTTGGTTGAAATAAGGATGAATCTGGAGAACAATGTTTCAGTAGTAGCAGAGACGCTTCGATATTGCCTTTCGCAATAGCTGAACTCAAAGGTGTCAGTCCTGTATCAGACAGGGTGGACAAGCTTCTGGGCACATTCGAGTCCGCACCAAGTAAAACTCTCAGCAAATCTGTTTCGCCTCTGGCAGCCGCAAGATGCCAGACCGTCTCTCCTTTTGCGTCCTCTTGTGCGAGGATTCTCGCACCTCTGGCAAGCATCAACTGCGCGGTTACGGCATGGCCCGACTTGCAACTAATGTAGAAGCAGTTTTGAATCTCTGAAACAGCAACATCCGGGGCTATTTCAGAATCAAGGAGCAAGGCCATGATTCTTCCACCATGTGAAGACTTGCTTTCAGCTGCCAGACGCAACAACCAACGTACGGTAGATTCCCATCTTGTGAAATCTCCGTGGAGGCAGGGGTTTGCAAGTAGCAGAGATACATCTTCCACCAAGCCGTTCTTTATGCCGATTTCGATGGCCTGAAGAAGATCTTCCTCACCCAATGAGTTATAAAGAGTATCATCCAAAGTTCTTGTGACTGTGATTTGTTTCCTTTTGGCGAGAAGCAATGCAGGCGATGCCATAGGTCGCCAGTGGGGGGGAGCATCAGGACCGGTTGAGATTTTCAAAATTGCTCGTAAGACGTCGTCGTCGAATTGTTCGTACCTGAAGCTGCTACTCTCGGTAGGCATGCCATGGACAGCATCGTCAAGAACATGTGTTGATGGGCGAATGAGCGGTAGCATACTCCGACTCACCCGACCGCTCAAGGCATGAGCAAGAACACTGAGCCTAGTACCGGGTAGTGATTGCAAAGGCAAGTTGAGGAGGTCACACCATGCGCCAACCGAGGTATCCGCTCCATGGTCGAGGAGAATTTCCATTATCTCGGTGACCGCAGCATCACCCGAATGGAATCTCGATAAGTATAACGCAATACCCAGAGGATTCCCAAAACGGCTCGCCAAATTGACATCAGCGCCCTGCGCGAGGAGGAACTGGCAGACTTTTGGCATGCCAGTCTTTACGGCCAGGTGGAGTGGTGTAGTGGCAGAGTCCAGCACAGCGCCCAAATACCAACTAAACATCTCGATGGTAATATCGTGTTCAGAAAGAAGGGTTCTCCTTTTGGTATGAATCATTGACTCGAGACACCACGCCATGAAATACCCTGGTTTAGATAAATCAAAAAGATGTTTGCACCGAGCCAACACCTGCTCTTCTCCAAACACCAGCCGCCAGGTTTCGTGAAGGACCAGGGGGGAGGACCTACGATCGAGAATCGAGGCTGCGAAGGGATAAAATGGGTGCGTTTCGTTGCGTTTCAAGCTTTGAGCCTGCTCCATTGTTGCAACGGTAGTCATTTTTCGATTAAAGCATGGAAACACTAGGAATCTCAAGCTTGTGTCTGCTAACGAGTGGAAAGCTTTGATCTCGGAATATTGGAATTTGCCAATAGAACCTTGCGTCTGAAGATACTCCATGACCGTGAAGTGCGAAAGCTCAAAGTACTTTCCGTCCACTGACTTGCGAATGAGACATCCACAACGGCGGGAAATCTCGGCTTCATGGATGAAGTCGTCCTCGTCAATACTGTCCTCTCCGTCTTCGATGGAAACTGCTTCACATAATTGTAGGATTGTTATCCAGTGGTGGCCAAGACTGATCCAGTGAAGGGCTTTGCGAACGAAGACTTGGGTTTCTAGAGGACATTTGCGGACTTTATCCAGGATCCTGTCATACGTCCCGAACAGGGTTGGGGGAAGTTCTTTTAAAGCCTTTCTCCGGGCTTTATTAGTGGACAGTTCGGTTAAATGGTTGATTTGACAAGCTACCCAGCGAAACCTATTTTGAATGGTTAGAGGCCTGTTTCAAATTGAAGAATATAGTGTGAGTAGTTCTTACATTCCGCGAGCACCTTGAAGAAGGGTATGAAAGATTTCCTCATATAAACTCGGGTTTGTTACCTCGAGCTTCTTTAGAACCTTCCTTTGGCTCATTTGAGCCACAATGTAAGCCTCCAGGTCCTCTGTATGAGCGTCGATCTCAATTTGATCGTATTGGTCTTCCAAAATGTCGCGAATCTCTTCCTCTTTACGACTAAATAAAGCGGTACTGATGTGTGAAGTCTCTGCCAGCGAATTCAGGCTTTCAACCATGCTCGAGATGTTCTCACCACATTCATCCAAGCCATCAACCATGATGTAGACCTTTTCAAACTTGTTGGCCATGTCCTTAACAAGCATGAGAAGAGGGCCCAGTCTTGGTTGTTTCTGTAGCTGATTCTTGGGGTTCAGCTCATCAAAATACTCTTCGAGTAGGTCGAAAGCCTGCTCCTTCTGCTGACCAAGTTGGACTGCGATGGCAGACAGTATGTTCTCGGGTTGGTGGCTTTTGGCATCTTTGTAGTCGCAAAAAGCGAAACACGCGGCAGTGGAGTCGTTGCTGTCTTGCAAAACTGTCTCGATCACCGCTCCACATAGGACAGTCTTCCCACCTCCTACACGGAGCTTAAAATCAGTCACTATAGCAGAAGCGTGCTTATACAATTAAGAGACGTACCAGGAATGCCACTGAGCCAAAGTTTAGCATTTGGAAGTTCTTTCCACCGTTGAAAGGTGGGATCACTCTCAGTAAGCCACAATCCCGTCAACGGATGACGTAGGTCGAGACTCATCTGGAAGTTGTCTTGGGGATTCACGCGCAGGAAAAACTCCATCACTTCTTTCCGCCTCTCATTTAATTGTACCCGTATGTCAATGCTGAGCTTTCTTTCCATCATCATATATACCTCGTCCTGTTTCGCAAGGCACTTTAACAAGGCACCCATACTGTCCGCTGAAAGCGCAAGTTGGAGGGTGGAGCAATGCCCCACAAGCTCTGACAATAGTTCATTGGTCTCGGGCAATGCCAAAGGCCACTTGAGACGTCTCGAGATAGATTTGAGAGATTTTCCGCTATCAAAGTCGTCTTGCGATTTGCGAAGCTTTTTCTCAATGGCAAACAGTGTGTGGCGGCAAGAGTTGAGATGCTGTGCCTTTAACGCGTACTTGGAGGACTCCTCATCAAGCCCAGAGGCAAGTAGTTTCAAATTCTCCAGGATGCCCGCCAGGTTTCTTGTCTGAACAGCGAGGTCTCGAACTTTTGACGGAGCATCCTTGGCATCTTTGACGAATTTGTTGATGAGTTTGAAGACTGCACCTGAAAGCTGGACGATGCCGGCAATACTGGCAGCCAATGAAAGTGGGTCAGCCATGTCGACGTGGTTTATACAGGATGAAGAAGCTGTGGGAAAATAGTGAGTGAAATTGAAAACAGTTCATACGAGTGATGTCTTACGACTGAATATGGGTTGCACAGCCGCAACCCAACCTTCTATGGTGTATGTGCATGCATACTGCATGTTGGCGTGTTGGGGGCCATGAGTCTATGACCAGTTACATTTCAAGCCGCAGTGTTACAGCACATCTACACCCGGCGTTTGTATTGGATAGTTATTCACAATTAAACCCCGCACACAGTTTGCCTTGTCAAGGCGATTATCTTACCTCTTACGTGCATATCAACACAGCGTGTTCTGTATTACTTGAAATTCTGCCTCGGCTGCGGCAGGGTTCATGTCAGTTGAGGCGCAGCATTATTTTTGTTGGCACGTATTATCCCTCAGAAGGACAACTGCGTGTGCCTGATAATGTGTGTTGAAACGACAGACGATCGCACTTGACTTCACGGGGCGTACAAGTGTCTTGATGAGAGAATGCATCCAGTCAATAAAAGCCCGTTTCCCTATTTTATGGCGTGTCTATCGTTGGTTCTGGATATACATGCATGGCGATATCGTTTACTTGACTTCCCACACAGCAAATTGTTGATCATCGTCGAAGCTTCCTGTGGCCCGCAATGGATGAAACGACCAACCACTATATATGCAGGTAAAACAAGTCACTGTCCAATATTGTCTGAGAAGTTGTCATATGTTAGAGTTGAGGCGGCGTACCAATTTTGCAATTATATCCCATCAGTTGAATCAAAATGTTGAAGATCCACGATAATACACGCGCTCGGATCATACGAGATACCTGACCAAACAGCCTAAATTTCAAGGGTGAAAAGAAATAGCCGTCGCCTCTGTTCTAGCATATGTGTTTGCAACACAGGCAAACAGTTGTTGGCAATCCTAGAGGGCAACATGGAACTATGTAGCTATATGCGGGTGCGGATGGGAAGTGGCTGCATGGCGTCATAGGGAAAGAGAACCTGGCCGTAGAAGGGCAAAGGGATGATGGGTAATGGAGTGAGGTAAGTAACAGGGTAGTGAATGAAGTGTAAGGAATCCGATAAAGAGCTCGAAATGCTGCATTTCATGATAATTCTGGCTCATTTGCGTCTATCCACTCATCTGTCGACCAGGGCTCGGCATACCACTGGTTGAATCCACCACCTCTGCGTCGATGTATTTGCCGGACATAGTCCCGTCCGAGCCCCATGAGTCCTAGAGAGAAATCAGAGATTGAGTGGTAGTAAAAAGCGTATTCATCGATCATTCCAGAAAGGAGGCCCAAAGGAAATGATAAAATGAACATCTGCGCCAGGAGACAGTAATTACTGACAGACATGGATGCAATTACTGGTGTTAGAAAACGGAACAGCTTAGAACGACGGCATCCATTTCAATTTAAAGTGATGGAGACTTTTCAGCATCATAAATCGCAAGTAATCCATGAATGGCCCATCGCGCATCGCGTTTAACCAAGGTCGGGGAAAGATCCGAAAGTGCCATAACTACATCTTGCAATACAACAATTCCAGAACTGCATCACCCCATGCATGCAACAGCTTGACCTAGTTTCCCCGAAGCCCACTCGCTGAGAAGATGACCCCAAGCAAGATTTGGGACCTCGTCATTTCTTAGCAGAAAGAAGGAAACGGGTACGATGAGGATCACCGGCACAATGACTGGAGCCACTGGGGAAGGGGGAGGCCCAGGAGGGGAAGAAAACATTTGAAAAAGAGACCCAGACGACAATTTGGAAGAAGAAAGAGTTTGAAGATTGCAACTGACGTTGAGACTGACGCAACAATATTTACCAGCAGTTATTAGTAGTGCGAATCGCGTTGCCAGGCGCAAGTTGCCGCGGTGGAGAAGTTGCTAGGACCAGGCATGCGGTTGCGGCCGACAAAGACGCCGCTATGTCAGCTCTGTTTGCATGAAATAGGGAAGCCGACGAGGCGAATGCCGGACATTTAATGCGGGGAACCGGAAGACGCCAATGGGGATAGCGAATCATCATAACTGAATGTCTTGCATACGCGCGGGCAACTCATACCCCCTTGTATAGCCTCATGTGCCCTTCCTTGTATGAAGACCGGCTGAAAGCACTTTTGGCGCCCCCGTCGTCCGGAGAAGCAGCTTGACTCGTGTTTTCAAGCAAGTTTGACGAGCTGACGCGACTTGTATGGATCTACCGGGATGTCTTGTTCGGGTTATCCTGACGCGCCGTGCTTTTTGTCTGTGGGGCGTGATTTGCCAGCACATGAAATGTGGAGGTTGGCACCGTTTCTGCCAGGGATCAGGGAACGGCCCCAAGGTGTTGTTCAAAGCCATCCGTGATGTTTCGGACAATGTCGGCAGAAGCCTTCAGCTCAGATCGATCCAAGGTGAACCTAGGGACTCGACAGCTTCCTATATAAGACGGCGTCTTCAACCCTTAAGTCCAAGAAACTCATCATTGCAATCACTTCCATGCTCAACACTCCGCCATCAGACGCAATCAACAACCACTTTTTTCCCTCCTTCACCACCAACCAGCCTTCAAGATGTCTGCTCCCAGCGCGTAATTCTACCACATTTCCCTCATTCTTGACATATTCCTAACCTATTCATAGCCTCGCCAACACCTCCTACGACTCTGACTCCTCTGACTCCCAGGGCAAGCGCCAGTTCGTTGTCCCGCTGCCCACTGCCACCGCCCTGAACCGCCCTGCCGGTAAGTCGTTCTAACTCGACAATCCTTTTATCCTCAGCATCCTCTAACAGCTTTCCACAGGCCAGCTGCTCCGCGGTGCCACCGACGATGAAGGCAAGCAGAAGTCCGCCGCTCTCCTCATCGGCATCAAGCTCGACCTTGAGGCCGAGGTCCACTTGACCGCCCGCGTCAAGGGTGATATCGTTATTGGTCTTTACTAGACAGCGCGTCCAGTCTTGTAAATGGATGCGATCTTCAAATCTTCATTGGATTCTTGATTGTTGGCTTGTTCACGTCTCTGCTCAGTAAGGCAAGCATATGAAGCGATGGAAATGGCTATGAATTGGTATTTTCTCTGTTGTTAGGTCAATAAAATTGGAAATGAAGCATGAACACACTTAAGAGCCCTGAACTTCACATCCCTCCTGGGGTTTGAACAGTCGTGATTGACGGGGATGAGCCGGCACTCGCGAATGAGAAAAATGGGATATCGCGAGAACTAGATATATGGCATATCCTGCTAAGATTCATCCAAATGTTCTGCATTTATGAAAGCAATTCTGCTGCGACCAAGGCCGTCTCCTGTCATTCTTTCATGAAGTCGCCGTCTTCATAGTCGTCATGCTGAAGGTCGATGTAACCTTCAGAAGCCTCCTCTCGCGGTACTATTCCAAATGCATGGCCTGGGTAAATTAACATCCTGCGAACAATACAGAACTACTACCTCTGTTGCTCACTTACCATTCATCTGTTTCTCGGTAGCAATGTGGAGCATGGCTTTCGCGCAATCCTCAAGGGCGGCAAACTTGATGCCATTTGACTCAAAACGTTCGACAATTGGCCCTGGGAGGATTGGTGTCCGCACATACCTTGAGCGAGTACAGTCTATTAGCGATCAGTTTGACTGACTGCATTATGTTCTTACCATGGAGCGACAAAGTTGACTCTGATTCCTTCTTTCGAAGCGCTCCGACGAAGATTGCGAAACAGCCCACGAGCTCCCCATTTCGACATGCTGTATTGAGGTATTCCCGGTTGATCCACGTATGCAGCCACGCTACCCGTGATAATGAAGCACCGGTCGCGAGAAGAATCCAGAGGTTGACGCCGGAAGAAATGGAGAGCAAGTTGAGTCATGTACGTGGTTCCGATGAGGTTCGTCTGGAGGATTCTCAAATCGGGTTTGACCGGGGCCTCCAGAGGATCTTTTGGCACGTTAAACACTAATGGGCCAGGATGTCCATGCTCTGAGTACTAACCTGTGGTCTTGTTGAGATCGTCGCCGCTCACAATACCAGCATTTGCGATGACGATGTCGATGCTCTTGTTGGGCGACTCTGCAAGAGCAGCATCAAAGACTGTAAGCTGTTGGTCCCAATTGCGAATGTCGCATTTGGCAAATTTCACATTCCTAGTGTCATGAGATGGGGTTCAAGAAGCTGCTGGAGTACGTGCTCACGGCGAAAGCTCCTCCTCAGTTGCCCTCCCCGCAGTTTCATCGAAGTCGGCGATTACAACAAATGCCCTGAATGACTTGTCAGCACCTCGACATCAGGTTAAGTTAATGTACACCTACCCGGCATCAGCAAAGGCCTTTGCGTTGGCCTTGCCGAGACCATTCGCCCCTCACACGATGGTTAGCGGAGGAAGCCATGTGAAGGCTGAACTTGTGCGATTGATACCTCCCGTGATAATGACCGTTTTCTGTGCAAGCTCTTGAACATTTATCTCGGCCCTGGCCTTGGTGGGACCGTTGTCCTGATATTTGGGGATCGAAATGCTTAGCTTGGAGTCTAGGGGAGGCTGAGCTGAAGTTGTTTGTGCGATCGTCAACTGCCTCACGATGCGAGTCTAAAGTCGAAGTTGCGTCAATTGCGGGGACTTTCGCATGTCAGCATTCGTATCTACGGTCAAAGTCCCTTGCCAGAGCTGACAGAGCGCACCATTTGCCTCGATCCAGCATTTCGCCAAGTCTTCCCCGCATCAACTCGGGTCAGCAACGAGAGCCCACGAGGCGTCAAGTCAAGTTCGTCATAATTACACGTGCCGGGTCAACGGCGCCTCATAATTTCAAAGTCTGGCGCCCGACCGGTCCAAGATCTGTATATTGAAGACACAAAATTTCCGGCACGCATCAACACTGTTTTGAGGTCACTTGTGGCACTCGTACACTTCACTTTCGGAAAGCTGGCACAAGTTCAAAGCGTGAAGGCCAACTGGGCCTTGACAATGTTTTATGCTATCTACTGTTCCCGGCCTAATACATCAATCATCGCCCCAGAGTTTCGCAAAGCTCGGTTCCATCCTTCAATTCACCCATCCCAGGAGGGATTTGATCAAAGCTCAGTTTTCTTCCAATCCATATCATCATCATCATCATCATCATGACCATGTCGTTCCAAAAGACAGTTCGTGAGAGCTCGGATCCGCATTCGTATCAAAAAGTTCATCAAAGCTCGGTTGTGTATCCATATGACCCGCAAGTGGGATTTTGGACAAGGTCGGTCGCATGTACACTTCATCTCCGAGAGGGAAGTTGGTGGTCGTTCACGCTTGGTTGCGTATCCATATCATCCCAAACTTGGAGTTCGGAGCTCAGAGTTCGTCATAGGCTCATAGCTCAGTTCGTAAATTCGTTACATCTCCCAGAGGAAGGTCGGCGGTCGTTTATGGTCGGTTGCGTATCTATGTCATCCCCGAGGGGAAGTGCGTCCAAGGTTGTTCCGTACGTCCATGTTTCCACTGACCATCTTGGCAGTCCGTCCATTCCGTATGCCTCATTGTCGTCGCTACTTCACCAAAAGAGGCCGAAAAAAAGGCGTCTAGGCTGAGAACATCATCTTCGTCTCGAAACCACCATCACCCTTCACGGAGACTTCGAGCACCTGGTATGCAAGAACAGTGGCAGGGTTCGACTGTTCCGACTTGTCATCGCATGTCTGCGTCTGCCCATCTCTGTACCAGATCTTTACCCCGTCTCTGGTCGGTTGCTGTTGAGCGGGCGCAGTTTCCGATGTCGATGTGCCAGCTTCGTTTGTCATGCGTAGTCCTGTGACGATGTAGAAGGGTCGGGTCGGAGTGAAGGCAGTGACATGGTACTTGACCCGTTCGATCTCTGCGATTGCAGCCAGGGCATCCTGGGTCAAGTTACTCTCGAAAGTGATTTCTTTGATTTCGATATTGCCTTTACCAGAAGCCAGAGGGGAGATGGTAGGGTTTTCGATGAAAACAGTCTTGCACTCGGTCTTTGTGGCTGGCAGGGTGATCTCCGGGTGGTCTTCACTCAGCCAGGCGAGCCCATGAGTGAGGCTGTTGGCGTAAGATGCCACCATGCCCACGACGGGTCCGGCGGCGTGATTCTTGTCGGGCATCATCGTAAAGGCGGACGTCCGAAACCAAGTGGTTGTGTTCAGGGCCGGCTTTGGGTGCTTCAACTCGACACGCAAATAGTCTAGGCTGCGCTGGTAGGAATCAAGGCATCCGACGACTTCTCCCGCGCTGCGCCACTGGTCGGCATAGTCCTTGAGCTGTCTGGCGAGACCGGATAATGTCAGCTTGATCAAGATCAAGGTGGTGCGATCAAAGGCGAGGCGGGTCTCGAGAGAGTCGGACGATTCAGCTTCAATCATCGCTCCAGTGAAGTCAACCCAGAGTTTGAAGACACCAAATCTGTTGGCAACTGGCATCGACTCGTTCGGCTCAGCGTCCAACTCTTGGCCGGTGATTTGTTTGAAAAGCTTGATGCATTCTTTCGTGTGGTCCGAAACCGAGGTTTCCAACAGATCAGGTTCCGAGGACTGTTCAGAGCTCTTCTTGTCAGTTCGAGGAGACTCCATCGTGACGCGCATCTCAGGAACAGCCATGTTGACTCGTATGATAGCGTAGGAAGATCTGGGTTCAGGACAGAAGGCAGGAATTCGAGGCTAAAGCTGGTTGATCAACCGCGAGTTAGAATCAGGTTTGATGTTCAAAGAGGGAGGAGTCAATGCACTTACGCAGCAGTGGTGATATGCGGGGATGCAGTAGAAGTGTAAAGCGAGCGGTCCAAGACTGGTGCTATTTGCCTCAAGGGGCAAGTCGAGGGAAAGCTAAGTGTTGCACTCAAGAGAGTGCGTCGAAGTTATCAACCGGAGCCGGTGATGAGAGGAGGTGTGGAAAGTATTTAGAAAGGTTGAAGGAAGAAGAAAAAGAAGAGGGAAAAGGAATCGGCAGCGAAATTGAAGTACTCTGCCAAAATTCAGAGTGAAGAAAACGGAGCACCGACAGCTGTCAGAGTTACAAAACACTGAATCTCGCAGCTGTCAAGCTCTCGTCAAAAGCCCCCACCTGGGTTACACAAACAACAACGATCACAACGGCGAACAGTGAATCACACACGTGACAGTTGGCAGTTGACACGATTTTGCTACGGCATGTAATTGGAACAGGAACCTACTAGAATGTAACACCATCTGCTCTTTAGCTGGCACCCCTAGTATGGTTCCAAGTGTTGATAGCATCAAGAGCCATCAGACGCTGGCTGCTGGTCTTTGTTTTTGGTAGATTTCCCCCGCCTGCTTCGTCGCATACGCAGAAGTCAGATGTGGAGAAACCGTACTGGAAAGCAAAGTCGTCACAGTCTCGCACAATTGGGTATCAACTGAGAACTTGTTGTTCGAAACCAATGTCAAATTCTATACGCTTTTCATGGAGTGTTCTATGTACATAATGGTGTGTCAACCAATCACAACGCTTGGAGGTAAAGCCACTGGAAGTACCAGTCAAGGGGCAGCCCGCTGGCCTTGGCCTCGAAAAGAAAGGTTCCCTGTCCGCCATCCGCGTTGTGAATGGTGATATCAGTGGTAAAGATGGTCCAGTCTCCGACTTTAACGCCATCGGTAGGTGTGTACTCGTTAATGAGCTCGTCGTTAGTAGCCAGGTAGAACGTCAAGAGATCGAAACCAGCTCCATTGACAAGGTTGCTGCTGACCTGGAATGACAGTCGGTAGGTGGCTCCTCCCACAAGGTCAAATGTGGGGTTGTAGGTCATGACTGCGCGTTCACTGTCGAGGTCCAGGTCCGAGGCGTCGAGGACTCGGAGCACGTTTGCACCGTTGATCTTTTGGTTCATCAATGCAAAGTTTTGCGGGGTTCTGTCATCCGTGTTCCTCCTGATTTCTTCCATGGACCAGTCATCGACAGATTGCATAGTGTTGAAGTTGAGGTCAATAAGCGCGTTTGCTAAGTAGGATGGGTCAGCTGGAGAAATTTGGAGGGTTTTCTTTGCAAAGAAAGCTTACAGGAACATGAAAAACACGACACATCGTAGGTGCTGCCTTCGCTAGTCTCACCCTCAGTGAAGCCGTGGTCCGCAACGGGAGACTCGTACAGCGTGCATCTGCCCTCTGAAGCAGCACTGTACAGGAACGTGCCACAGTTGCCGTGCGAGAAGCAATAAGAGGCGCATTGTTCGAGGTTCAGCCGCTCAATTGCAAACAATCTACCAAACGGGTTGGACATGGATCCAGTTTTGCCGCAGACGGCGCCTTCTGGCGCCGAGTCAAGAGCGGTGCAGATTGCTGGAGCGGCGGCGGAGACGACTTGGCCGAGGGCGGACAAGGCCAGAAGCGCCAGAGCTTTGGTGGAAGACATGACAAGTTGTTTGTGATGGGCGAAGCGATGGGTGAGAGGTGGGTTAGAGATGTCGGTAGGATGCGGTGTGAGGATGCGAGTTGATGTTTGATACTGGAGGTTGGATGCTGAATGCTGGATGCTGGGTGTTGAATATTGGATGCCAATTTTTTATTGAGCCGTTCATTGTCCACGATATATAGATGTCTTCCGCGCCAGAGGCAACTTGTGATCCCCAATACTCTTGATCGTGGCTATGCCGCAAATGGCTTCGGCGATTGCTGCGGTCGGTCCACTGCAAAGCCCACATTTGTGCAGCAACACCAGTAAGTCAGCGGTGTTCAAACCATTATCTCATTGGCGGCAGCAGAAACCGTCAGCTCTACCAAGGCAATGCATGGCCTTAGCCCAGGGCTGACATTCTTCTCGGCCAGGGCAGCCAGTTGGCTTCTAGGGCATATTTAATCGCCGACGTGATGGCCGAGCCCCAGGGGTATCCCTGCATGAACAGCCCTGGTAGGCATCGCTTGATGGAGAAGTCCCGGGGTAACCGACGGGCTGTCGCTTGGAGATCTAGGAATAGATGACAATTGAGAGGTCGCCGACCGAAGCCTCTTTCAAGGTCCCCGAATCGTCCGCGGTCCAATCAGACACCGTCTTTAGCTGACATCATTGCAACACAGCATATCGCCTTGGGCCGAGTTTGTTTGATATACCTGCTCTCCAGCCACTCGGTTTAGCGCAGGCGGCACGAAGCAGCTTCGCAATGTAGAAAGAGAAGGAGTAATGGCAGACGCGTACTGCGATGCGGGTGATCAGTGGGATCAAATTTTGGGCTCGTGCACTGTTCACTCCATTTTCAGGCTATTGGTCCAGCAGACACTACGGGGAGTTCGTCTTTCAGTCCCATGAAACAGCTGTAACTGACAGCCTCGACGAGGGATTCCCTCGTGTAGCCTGGCCGGCGCCTAGATAAACCAAGGTCCGGATAGAGAAGGACTGGGAACGAGACTGTTGAGGTGCCCAAGGCAGTTGGCAGGAGAACCAGGCAACCGAATTGAGCTGAACTAACGCTGCCAGGGTCAAGCATCAAAATTTCGAGACGCTCTTTGTCTTGACAAATTGTTACAGCACGATAAGCCAAGGTTCAAGCCAATCTCTTCAGTTTAGTCTGCAGACGCTTCGGCCTTCTCTGCTCATGGATGGGAACTCGACCGCGGCGAGCAGTGTTGATGGAATCGTTCAAGAGATCGCCATGTGACTGCTGGAAGGCTTGATTTAATGAACCCACATTGTTGATACCAAACAATAAATATCTCACAAACTTAGTCAGAGCCTGTGAATCACTGCAAGCAATGGATACTTTGCCAAGGACTCACGCAACAGGACACAACCACCCTTGTCATGTCTTTTCCCGATAGGACGAGATGGATTTTATCAAGTACCTGGACGACTATTGATCAGATTTTATCTATGCTTACCTTGTTCAAAAGGATCGAAGACAAGAATACGAATTACAGTTCTAAGATCAGCAGATTCACGACCGTAATGGTTCAAATGATAAGCACTAACCTGCAAATACGTCATCTGAATTGATAAAGCGAACTTGGCACACAATCCGGTTAAAATGTCAAGCCGTGCCCAATCCCACGCTGTCTCGCGGATTCCTTATCAATCTACACCAGTTTCAGCCTTCACAACTTCGCGACATCCGATGACATTTGAAGTTAGTTCAACCATCACAATGAGCACTTCCCCAGCAACCAAATCAAGCCGGGTTGGGCAACCAACCATGCTCGACACCTTCGACCCGCGCAAGATTCGCGAACTGTACAACCTCCGCCCCCATCCCCAGACAGGCCGCCTCATCGACTCGTACCCACGCACGCGCACGCGGCCGATGCGCGTCCTCTGCCTGGGCCAGTCGCGCACCGGCACCATGGCCCTATTTACCGCACTGCAGCGCCTGGGCTACAAACCGTACCACATGACGGTCGCCATGGGCAGTCCCAAGACGAACCTCGGGCTGTGGTGCGAGGCTCTCCATGCCAAGTTCAGCGGCAGGGGGAAACCCTGGGGCCGCGCCGAGTTCGACAAGATCTTGGGTGATTATGATGCCGTGGCCGATGTCCCGGCCATCTGCTTCGTCGAGGAGTTGGTCGCCGCGTACCCGGAAGCCAAAGTAGTCGTGTCCATGCGAGACGTCGACAGTTGGCTGCGCAGCTTGGACTCTACCGCCGGTCGCGTCCTGCAGTGGCCTCTATGGGAATCTCTCGCAGCCTGGGACAAGGCCCTCGCGGGACCCTTTTGGGAGCACGCAAAAGTCGTCATGCCCGCCAACTTCCGCACCATGCACGACTTTTCCCCAACGTCTCCGGCCCGTCAGGCGTTCGAGGACCACTACGCCCTGCTGGACAGGACGGTGCCTGCGGAGAGGATGCTCAAATTCCGGGTGCAGGAAGGATGGGAGCCGCTGTGCTCGTTTCTAGACGTCGATGTGCCCGAGTCTGAGTTTCCGAGGTTGAACGATGCGGCCCAGTTTATACTCGCGCATAGTATGATGTGGTGGATTGCATTCGCGAAGATGGCTGGTAAAATGTGTCTTGTGCCGGCTGTTGTTGTTGCAGGGGTTGCTGTGGCAAGATACTTTCAACAATGATGTGCATCACGGGAAGCGGTTGACGAGAATTGTCCCAGTTGGTGTTCACAAATGGGTGAGCTGTCTGTTCCCAGAACATAATCAAGACATTGGTTCACGCACCTCAACTACAAACACCGTGACGCATCATATTGACAACTTCGGCTCAGTTGATGTTGATTCCCTGTATTTGTTTTGTCTCATCCTATTTCATTATAGCCCATAAAGAACCTCCTATAGCTTTCCAGATTGCTTCGCAGTCCAGGTCGCAATGGCGTCCATCAAAGGCGGTGACAGCGCATCATACGTCTCCAACCCAACCGACTTGAATTTGGCGCGCACCTCGTCGATACCGCTGGGATCGAAGCCCTGCTCAATAATAGACGACACAAAGGCGGCGAACTGGGGCTCCTGCCAGCCCTTTTCGTCGGAGAGCTCGACGTGGACAAAGTCGAGACCCTTGAAGGCATGGTCCTTTTCGATACGACCATAGAGGTGGACGCCGCAGTCCTTGCAGGCATTGCGGAGAATCGTGGCCGAGGAATCGACGACTTGCAGCTTGGATTCGTTGGCAGTGACCTTCACTTGGTCCCGCGAGACGACGGCAACGACGGAAAAGAGAGCGCCCTCGGGCTTCCAGCACTTGGAGCACCCGCAGGCGTGGTTGTGAAGGACGTTGCTGCCGAGCGTCACCTCGACGGGGTTTCTTTTGCAGTGACAGCGAAGCTTGCCTCCGGAAAAGGAGTCGCTGCCCTTGGTCAGGCCGTTGTCGATGGAGGGGTGAAGAGAGACCATGATGATTCGTGGAGAGGCGGGATGGAACTAGTTGTGGAATGGTGCTGTGTGGGTGGTTTGATCAGCTCAACCTTGATGGCCACTCTTTTCACTATATATACTGCGTCTTGTTTTCTTCGTGCTTCCATACGGCGTCGTTCGTGTCTTGCCCCGAAACTCCTAGTCGACGGTTCAGCTCGCCAAGCAGTGAAGCAGCACGCAAACATTCCGAACGCCAGGAAATGTCCGACCCACCCGATTGACCGCCGCAGACGTTCAGTTTGATACGGTACATGGCCAAGAAAGCTTCGGCTAGTGAGTCATCCGGCAAAGGCATCATTGCAAGGGAATAATAGCCATTGGATATCTAGGAAGCGGGGGGGTTGGCGGCTTCCGTTGTGTAGCTGGCTGATCCCGGACAGCCTCTCTCTAGCGAAGTCTACTGGTTGAACCCACGAAACTAACCCCTCATCAATGGGCGAGCTTGTCAACTCCTCCTCCAGTATCTCGTTATCTCCGAAAACTATCCCTCATTCACGGAGGTCGTGCGGAATATCCGATCACGGGACACGACCCGGGATCCGCGTTGGCGGCACGCCGAGACTTAGGCTATGCGGACCTGATTCGGAAGCAAACTCCGACCCCGTACCGACAAATGACGTCGCGGCATGATCCGAGACGGACTGGCTTTCGCAATCCCAGAGAGCCATGGCGTTTATTGCTCTCTTTGGTGTCCTGCAAGGGCGGTACAGATCTGGACTAATTTATGAGACCCTCGGCACTTTGGTTCGGCAGAAGGCATTGACTTTTCGCGCCCCTTCGCACCCCTGGATTCGGCATGTTCATAAGGCCCGTCTTCCGGAGAGACGTACGGATTATTCCGCCACGACCAGGATCAATTCATGCCTTCAGTCCAATCGATGCCTTGTGCACTCATACTCATCATCTCTCCGCACTGCACTTTCGAATCCACATTTCATCCCGTTGCCTTGGACCCCATTGCCCTCACTCTCCTCCCGCTCAACCCCGAGATTTCCCCGCCCTGTAAGCTGAGATGCATCATGCACAGCTTAGCACCCAGACCGCCGCGGCAAATCAAGCCAAATCGAGCATGGATTCGCACTACGCCACAATTTCCGAGACACACGGAATACGGAATGACTGCCGTCTACAGTTATCAACGATTTCGGCCTGAAAGTGATGCATTGTAGCTCAGAATCAGAGTTATCAACCCCAGTCATCAGACAGCCACTCAATAGGAGTGTCATGTCAGCGCTATAAACAACGGTGTGTCTGCCCGCCCGCGGTCAACATCTCACCAACGCGGCATTGCAGATCCCACATGCGGGCTCCATAGTCACCGGGCTGAGAGAAAGACAGTCTTCCTGTTAGCCGAGGCCCTAGAACATACCACTGCTTCTCAATCCTGTGACATTACGGCCGGAGAATAGCTGCCCCGAAATCTTCAGGGTTCCTTCCATCTCGCAGTCAGCGTTGTTTACCCCGTGCCGTTGTAGGACTGCCCGACACTGCATCACGAGTTTGTGGCCTTGCGACCATGATGTAGAGTTTGACGCTACTGAAATGAGCAGGACGATGGCCTTGCGAGGTACCTCTTTCGGTGAGGTCCTGCTGTAGCCGATGCGGCAAACATCGATAACAGTCCAGTTCCGCTCTTGAGAGCCTGAAAAGGAGCACCATGAAAGGACCCTTTGGGATCGTTCCAAAGGCCGTGGATAGCATATTTCTCAACGATCTCGAATGACCTTGGAATCAGTTCCCCTCTACCAACCCACGGATCTGAGCTCGATGGTGCTACAAGCTTCGGGCGGCCAGGCAGGCCATAGTAGTAAGATTGACGCTCCGTCCGATCTGCAAGTCTAAGGTTCTCCATCGCAGACTTCATAGTAAATATGTGTTGATTTGTTTTAGCTGAGTATTAGTGGTTGAGGTGAGTTGGGCTGACTTTAAACGTGTTCAAGAGTTAGAGATGATGGCTGCTTGTGCTTATGTCCCATGTATGTTCGATTGTTCAAAATTCAAAGTAAAGAGAAAGTGAGCCTAGGTGTACTTTCACTCAAGATTGAAGTCTTTGTAGACAGTTTTGCGACAGGCGTAAGGTACGTTAAGGAAAAGAGGTGGGCAAACTCATGTTCGATCTATCACATGGCGGGTCGGTGAATAATGAATTTACATCGTTAACAAAGGCAAGCTAATAAAATTGCATTAATTCATTTTAAAGAATCAAGTTGGGTTTCAAACTGGTAAAGGTGAAAAAAATGAACTAGGGGCAGAGCTCTGATTCAACCGCAGCAAAGAAAACGAACGGGCAAATGCAGAGTCGTAACAAAGAGCCAGGGAACAAGGCGTTAGAGTCGAGACTTGAGCCTGAACAGGGGTTTCGTCTCCTTGTGTCCACTTGTCAAATTGACTACCCAGTCATTTGCTGCAAGCGCCAAGCTCATACATCCTGAACAGCGCCAAGAGACCGGAATCCAGAGCTCCCATCCTTACAGTGTCGTATAACATGCGACATATTGGACGGGAATATTCTACGTACTTACAAAACTTAAAATAGTAAGATACTCTATGTAAGTGGCTGTCCGCTCCAACAAAGGCGAGTTGCTAGCACAAAGGCAAAGAATACGATTGTAGTAAGATACTCATTTGGTATTTAGCATAATATACTAGAATTTTCTCCTCTTTACTCTAGCGCGCGGAAACTGATCCGAAACGGCCACAGGATGAGCGCAGCACGGCACCAGCGCATGCTCATGTTTATATAAAAAAATGAGTATTTCAGGACCTGAGAATGTAGAGATATCAGTAGGCTCTATCCTTGACACCCCTAGACTCTCCTCGAATGCAGCTCGTTCAAATCTCCAGAGGCCACCTCCACCATTATCACCATATCGTTCTCCTGATGGAATGTTGATTCCCATTACGACCCAATCAAATTGGCCTTTCCGCTTTAGGTGTTGTTCAGGGGCTGCTTGTAGGCCACGCCGTTGATGGTGGTGGTAAGTGTGCCATTTGCGTTGAAGAAGTTTCTCAGCACATCAAGCTCCAGGTGAAAACCATTACGGCTAGTCTTCTTGGTAGCGAGATACCCATCTTGACCTGTCTGCACCAGGTCGGAGAACCAGTGAACGCGGTTTACAGTACTTGATAGAGACTGGGCAGTGACGTTCTCCCATCCGTTGATAAAGGCCGTTCCGTCATCCGAATAGTTGTGGTAGGTCACCGCGACAGTGCCAATCAAATCGGTTCCCGCCTTGTTGATGAGGCTAACGTCAGCATAACCCGTGACCTTTCCTTTGAGGGTGAATTCGCCTGCGGCGGGGTCAGGACGGCCCTTTCTGACACTTCCTGGAACGTAAGGCTGACCCCACGGAATCTCATCGGACGCTTCCTTAACGGGCGGAAGTTTCTTAGGCTTCCGGCTTATAAGCTTGGCCAGCATCAGGCGGTATGTCCTGTTCCCGGGTGCTGTGGATGGGTAGCATGGCAGGGGATTGTGTCCGCCGCACTCGGGAGAGATGGTTTGAGCCTGCCAGTATACAATTCTGGTCATATCAGGACTCCATCTGGGCTCAGCCATTGCGTTCCACTCGGGATCGTTGACATGGCCACTGCCCGGGACGCCGCGCCCAGGCCCATTGATCTTCTGGCCAAATTAGTCGCCACGATCACCGTAGCGATCGAGAAGGAAGGGCTGGAAGAAGCGCCGGGGGCCGTTATTGCGCGTCCCTGTCGTCACGCTGGTGGTCAACAAGTCAGTCAGAGGAGGGATACCACGCATGCCGGCCAGGAACATCTGGCGGTCCGAGCCGCGTGTGTCCTCGATGACAGACCACTCGTCATCAGGGGAGACGTGGATGGGATCGATATACTCGGGGTGACTGGTCAGGCGGCGGATCTTGCCTGTCCGCAGGTGAATAGCAAAAGCGTCAATGTTGGAAGACTCGACAGGAAAGCCGACTAAATGGCCTCGTGTCCCCTGCCTGAGAAGCCACGGAGCTCACCAACAGTGATGGCGTCGATATTGACCCGGAGCTCGTCGCCGTTGCTTGAGATGGGCTGCACACCGTCGGGGTCAAACATGCGAGTTACGTTGACGAGATCGTAGCGGGGGGCCAGGGGCAAGCCTGTTGTAGGCGAAGGGTTAAACTGGAGCCGAGAAAAGTAGGCATGTTGGCCCAGCTTTCCGTTGTCACTGTAGAAGGAGCTGAAGCCGAGGTGGACGCTATCGGGATGGAGGCGGAGCTCGCGAAGATCGCCGCCCTCGCCCTCGCCAGAGGATGACGTTTCCCAGCGGATGGGATGGATGAAGGTGATATCGGGGGTGCATTTGGGGCTGGCGATGTCGTGCTTGCCGCAGTCGATAACATTATCACCAGCGAGGACACGTTTGCCGTCCTTGAAGGCCTGTGGATAGTCGAGGAGGTCCGTCATGCCGACGCAGTTGGCTGCAGGGACGCCGCAGGTGAGGCACTTCCAAGGGTCGCCGTTGGGAAACCTGGAGCCGTCGGTCTTGACGATGATGATATGTTCCCCGTCGTAGATGCTTGCGGGGTTGGGGGCTTCAGGCGCTCCAACGAAGGTGACCATGGTGATGACGTGTTTGCCGTCGGGGAGGAAGTCGCCCTGTGCGATAATACCGATAGTCTCAGTGGTAGAGCCACCACCTATCTGGGCCACGCAGCCGGTGCCATGTGGGTTGATGGTCGAGTTACACGAGCCCGGAGTGGTGTAGGCCGAGACAGGCGGTAGAGGCAGCTCGACAACCTCGATGGGCTCGGGCTCTGGGGGCGGCGGCACACCCGCCGAGGCTGAGACGATGCTTGCGGCCAACACAAGGGCGCTGGCCGAAACAATCCAAGCCATGCTGGTAAGACAAGAGAGTGCGGAATCAGGAGGGGCGGGAGACGGTGCTGGAGTAAGGAGCCGAGTTGTGTCGGTAACGAAGTCAGACCAGAACACAGAGACGCGGTTTTTATAGACGCGCCGCCCTCGTCTGTTCACCACGGGCTTCTAGCTTTTCCTACTTTGATCCGACTCGTGGATTCGGCTCACCATAGTCAGTGCGCGATGTCTAGGTCGGATTAGTGTCCACTGAAGACGTTGAGTTCTTGGTATGATAATATATTGCCTCTTTCGGATTCTCAGAAAGAGCTCCTCTGAGCAAGGGTGTCTCCACGCGGGGGATATTACGCGGGGAAATTAGGCGGGGACATCAAGCTCGTTGTTAGCTCATCCGCCACCGGTAACAGTTTGAGTGGCGGGTATCTAGTACAGACAATGAGTTTAGGCCATTCTATGAAGTTGCTAATTACGGAGCAATTCTGCTGTGAGTAGTCTTCGCACTGAACAGGGGATATAAACCGGGGCTGGAAACCTCCGCGGAGGTTTTCATTTGCTGGCACTCCCGCTAAAGACAAAAAGGTGGTCAACTCCTCCTCCGATTGGTCCCACTCGGCGGTTTAGGCTTGGCGGTTGTCTTTCAACACAGCGTCGAGAATGCTCTAGACAGGCCAACTGTCAGCAGAGCCCATCTCGGGAGCCAGCAGCTTCGTATTTACCCATTCAAAAGGCACCTGCAAACCTCGCTTTTAGCCTGCATCACTGTTCCGTTAAAGTAGCCCTAGTTGCTGTTGACAGACACCAAGGCTTGCAACCCGAACCCGATTTTCCTCGTCCCATTAGACCCCATTTTCCATCCTATATCTACATTCTACTCTGCTGTTTACGGCTTCTGAGAAAAGTACTGTCATCATGTCGGAGGAGAGAAACATGTGGGCTCAGGCCGAGCAGGCCACCTTCAGCCAACTCACAGGGCCTGGCTTTTCAGTCGAGAACCTGAAGCTCCCTCCAGACTTTGTCTGGGGTGCGGCCACAGCAGCCTACCAGGTCGAGGGGGGGGCTACTCAGGATGGCAAGGGCAAATCGATTTGGGACGTATACTCCCATCTCGACCCCTCGCGCACCAACGGTGAGAACGCGGACGTTACGTGCGACCACTACAACCGCGTTGACGAAGACGTTAAGCTCATGAAGTCGCTGGGCATGGATACCTATCGCTTCTCTATCGCCTGGTCTCGTATTATTCCCTTGGGTGGTCGCCATGATCCAGTCAATGAAGCCGGCATTTCCTTTTATAACCGCCTCATCGATACCCTCCTAGCACACGACATCACGCCTTCAGTCACCCTCTACCACTGGGATGTGCCCCAGGCTTTATATGACCGGTACAAAGCGTTCCTCAACACGACTGAATTCAGGGCTGATTACCAGCGATATGCACGTTTGTGTTTCACCCGCTTTGGGGACCGCGTTAAATCCTGGGTGACCTTCAACGAGCCTTATATCATTTCCATCTTTGGACATCTTAACGGCAGCCTTGCTCCTGGTCATTGTCTCGAGGCTTCGACCGACACTAAGACGGAACCCTGGCGGGTCGGACATACGATTATCCTATCCCACGCCTCGGTCGTCCAGATGTACGCCAACGAGTTCCAGCCGTCGCAGAATGGCAAGATTTCCATCGTCCTCAACGGTCACTTCTATGAGCCTCATGACGCAACCAAGCAGGCTGATATCGACGCTGCACAGATCCGGCTTGAGTTCTATATTGGCTGGTTTGGCGACCCTATCTTCCTAGGTAAAGATTACCCGGCGCCAATGAAGGAATATCTTGGTACACGGCTGCCAAGCTTCACAACTGAGGACCTTGAGCTTCTTAAGGCCACCTATTCAATTAATGCCTTCTATGGCATGAACCACTATTCGACCAAATTCGTTCGTCAACTCACGACGCCTGCAGCGGATGATGACTGGACGAGAAACATCGAAGAGTTGTCTGTGAACAGCAAGGGCGAGGAGATTGGGCCCGCATCAAGCATGCCGTGGTTGCGAATTGCGCCGGGCGGATTCAGAAAGGTGCTCAACTGGGTCTGGGATCGTTATCGCCTCCCTATCTTAGTGACGGAGAACGGCTGTCCATGCCCTGGCGAGGCCGATGTCAAGGTCGCAATAGATGACCAATTCCGTCAGAGATACATAGGTTTATACCTAGACTCTATCTCCCGGGCCATCTACGAGGACGGCGTCAAGGTTGAAGGCTACTACGTCTGGTCCCTGATGGACAACTTTGGTGAGCATGCCCATCCCAACCCGCCATCCCTGCACTGGAAGCCTCCTAAGTACTGACTGGCTTGCCTTATAGAATGGTCTTCCGGCTACGGCCCACGTTACGGAATTGTCCACGTAGATTTCGACACGTTGAAGAGGACTCCAAAGAATTCGGCTTACTACCTCCAGGAGACGTTTCAGAAGCGCAGAAAGGGCCGGGCGTAAAGGGCAAAAGGACCATAACATTCAGTATTTTCACAACTCCCTATCTAGATCAATCTATGGCAATTCTCGGCGCAGAGCATCCGACGCTTTAGAATCAAGTTGGGATAAGATGTCGAGGAGCACTGTGAAGTCGTGGCGGGCCCTGGTTGCAAGAGGCGAAGGCTCGTGGATTATGGCGAGCAAGCTCGCACCGACTAGGCGGACCTTTTCAGCCTAAATCCAGATGAGAAGTCTTAATTAGTCCTTATCATTTTAAGTCATACAAGTCCCAGGGGCGGACGCTCACGCACACAAGGCTCGCCATTGACCTGTAAGGACCAGAACGGTAGTGTTTGCAAAAGCCGAACCATGTCTCGCGCAATCTCGGTCTTCCTGAGCACCAGCATGCCTTTGTACTCTCCGATGCAAGAAAAGTAGCCAATCTCCTCGAGCCTCCGGGTAAGGTGCATCTTTAAGCAGTGATAGGTTACGTGTAAATCTGCTATTTGGGCCGCAAATTTGGTGTTCGCACTATTAAGATCGCCACCAGATAGTGCGACACTGCCTGGCAAAAGATGCGGCGGCAGATTGTCGATACAGATTGCAAAACGAACGTAGAGCTGGCCCAGGGTGGCATGGTCGGCTGGTGTGAAGGGTGAGTGCGGCTGGTCTGGATCAGGACCCTGGACTTCTTTGATCAATCTCATCCGCATCAACAGCTCTGTTGCGTACTGCCAGAGTCGTATACCGGCATTTGAGCCCAGGGTGAACCTATAGCTGTCGTCAGTTTACGAGGCGAGGCCGCCCACATTCCAACATGAACCAGGTTCCGTCGACGCACTCATTTTGCTCGCTCGATGGGTAGGCTGTCGTTATTCCCCCCTCGAAGGAGTAGTTGTATATTGTAATTGGCATGGACCGGAGCACGGCCAACGACTTGTCCCCTATGTATATGTGCCAGAAAGCGTTGCGACGCATGTCTGCCTCGATCGGCGGCAGCGAGGCATATGAGTCTTCATCGTGGAGGCACATGCGCTGGACCAGCCGAACGGCCTCGCCAAATACTTGCCACGAAACCGCCGGTCTTGCGCAGGTATGCAGGCAGTTGGAGTGGAGGTACCGGATGGTGATGGAGTCGGCACACGGGTTCTCCAAGTCGACGTCGGCATAGCTGGCAAGGCAGCTCCGCGAGGCCTGAAGGAACGTCTCGGCAAGGGAGTCACCGACCGGATACAGGTCCGAAGGCACAAAGAAACAAACCTTGGCACATACTGCAGTAATGAGGGTGAATGTGGACTGGCTCGGCGAGGCGCCAGGGGGCGATGTACCGAAGAACTGGTCCAGCGAGTGGCGGAAACTAGGTTCGTGCACCGACGTGCTGAAGGGAACAATGTACCGGAAGAAGAGATCGGTGCACTCTCGGACCACGGCTTCGAGCGACGTCAAGGAGGAGGAAGCCTGGGCAACGGCGTCGGCGAGAAGCCCGCATCGTTCGAGGGGTGTCGGATGATGTGGACGCTGTGAGGATAGTGCGGCCGGGGAATGGGAATGGGGAGATGGCTGGGCGGCTTGTACAGTAGCCGAGGCAAAGGAAGACGGTGATAGGGACGTCTCGAGAGGATTATGATGTCGTTGGCTGGTGTCATTTGGGGCGTCGGCGATATTATTGCGCCTGGGTTTTCCCCTGGGTCCTCGCTTGCCGGGGGGGATGTCAAAGGTGCAGGCCTGGCCGGCTCCACGGCAGCCTGTACATGAGTAGTCTACTGAGTCGCACTTGGATGATTCGTCTGTGTTAGCAGGATGCCACTCGTTTCCGGCTCTGCCAGTTGGGTTCATGGGGAAGACGGCTCAACTTACCCTGGCCTTTTTCCGCCGACAGCGATCACACGCTCGATGGAGATAGGGCTCTGGGGCAGGGTCGTGGGGCGACATAGCTCGTATAGCAAATACGCGTATAAGTCTGTGAGATGGTCGATGGTGGGTAGCTAGGCGTATTGACATGGAGACGAGAGGGTTGAGGAGAAACGTTTTGTTTCTTCCGAGCTGGCAGCCGAGCTGTATTTCTCCGCCTGCGGCCCTTGGGCTGGCTATATCGCCCATGTGCGGGGTCTCGGAGGTCTCGGAGGTCTCCGGAGGTTTCCCTTTCTCTCGTGGTCCGGCATCCTCCTTTAACCCCCGGCGAGATCTAGACCACTCACTTCCCCGCGCCCTCTCCAGATTGTTAGTCAAGGAATACCCCAGACCCATCAAGCGCGCCCGTGAGAATCCACTGTGGCAGATGATGGCCTTGACGCCTATTGTGGGGCTCTGGAGTCTGGAGAGGTGCACCGCACTCTCTGATACTTAACCGCCGTGCGTCTCTCGCTTCTCTCCGACCAATGCTTGTGTATTCAGATCCTGGCCTTCAGCTAGCCAGCACTAGATAACCATCAGTACCAACAGCGGCTGGCATCCTTGGCACCAGCCAAAAATCAAACACTTACCATGGATCCTCGATCCAAAGCACAGCAGTTCGCAGGCCAGTCCGAGGTCATTCGCCTGCTCGAGGCTGACACGGTACCATGGTACAAGAAGCCCAACCTCCGACTCCTCTACTTCTGCCTCATCCCTGCGGCTCTTGGCGTCGAGATGACGACTGGCTACGACGGCTCCGTCCTCAATGGCCTGCAGGCAGTTGCCACATGGCAGACGTGTAAGTCCAACTTCAAGTCCCTAGCCCCGACGACGGGCCCTGTCATGTAGCTAACGACCGACGTACCAGACTTCAACGCCCCTAAAGGCGCTCTCCTCGGTGTGCTCAACGCGTCGTATAACCTCGGAGGTCTCATCACCCTGCCGATTGTCCCGTATGTCAACGACAGGTTTGGCCGCAAGCATAGCATCACTTTTGGTTCCGTCATCCTCATCATCGGCGTCATTCTGCAGTCTGCTTCCCAAAATAGTCAGTTTTTCCCCGTTCTCTGCCTGCTATACTTGTATTATCGGGCGAGCTGTTGCTGATCTCGGCGGCAGTTGGCATGTTTCTTGCATCCAGGTTGATCCTCGGTACTGGCATCCCTTTCGCTGTCTCTGGCGCCTCACAGCTCTTGGCCGAGCTGACCTACCCTCGGGAGCGTGCCGTCATTACTGGTCTCTTCAACACCTCCTGGTTCGTCGGCTCTATCATGGCTGCCGGCGTGACCCTCGGCACACACACCATGCCCAACGACTGGGGCTGGCGCATCCCCTCGATCCTACAGGCTGCTCCGTCCATCTTCCAGCTCATCTTCATCTGGTTTGTTCCCGAGTCGCCTCGATGGCTCCTATCTAGGGATCGCAGTGAGGAAGCTTTTGACATCCTCGTCAAATACCATGGCGAGGGAGACCGCGACTCTCCCTTTGTCAACGCCGAGTTTAACGAGATCTCTGCACAGCTCAAGATGGAAATCGAAAACTCAAAGTCCCGCTGGATCGAACTCCTCCAGACCCCTGGAAACAGAAAGAGGTCGCTTATCGCTCTCTGTGTCGGTATCTTTAGTCAGTGGTCTGGCAACGGCTTAGTCTCGTGAGTATACTACCCTTGAGTCTACTCCCCTCGACTATGCTCCATGGGGCAGAATAACCCACCAACAAGCACTACTGACGCTTATTCTTCCTAGTTACTATCTAGCCAAGGTTCTGACAACAGTTGGTGTCACGGATAAGAGGACTCAAAACATCATCAACCTGTCTCTCTCGGTAAGTTAAACTGCAACGAAGCCGCGGCTTCTTAGCGCAACGCGTTGTAGTTAATCCGTTTTCCCTAAAACAGTGCTGGTTCTGGCTCTGCGCTACTGCATGTGCCTTCTTGACCCCCTTCCTGCCTCGCCGTACCCAATACTTAACTGCCTTCGTCGGCATGACTATCGTCTTCTCCATCTGGACTGGTGTCAGCGCTGGCTATGCCCAAAACCCGACACACGCTGCAGGCACGGCCGTTGTCGCCATGATCTTTCTGTATAACTCAATGTACAGCATCATGCAGCCGTTGACATATACTTATGTTACCGAAGTCTTCCCCTTTGTCCACCGTGCCAAGGGTGTCGCTGTTTTGCAGTTCTTTACCCGCGGCAGCACTGCGTTTAACGCCTTTGTTAACCCTATCGGTATGGATGCCCTTGAGTGGAAGTTCTACCTGGTCTATGTGGTAAGTAAACCCAGTGTATACATTTCTGGAGACCAACCAAGTTAATTTATGGTAGGTGTGGCTGGTTGTTGAGACGACTATTATCTTCTTCTTGTACCCCGAGACTAAGGGGCCAACCCTTGAAGAAATTGCATACAGTAAGAAACTCCGTTCATTCCCAGGATGAATCATTTCGCCACACAGCTCGCTAACTCCCTTCCTCCAAGTCTTCGACGGCCATAAGGCAGCCCACCAAAAGACTGGAAACGATGAGGAACAGAGCGTCAGCCATGTTGACCTAAAAGCGGAGGTCAAGGGCGGGTAGAAACCTCAAATCTCGAACGTAGGTGGAAGACTATTTTCTATTCTTTGGTGCAATGTGCGCCCTGTGGTGGATTAAAGCATACTTCTAGCAGATTGTCTCTTCTTGGATTGCTGTACCTGAATAAGACTTTAGAAGTAGTCCGGCATCGCTGAATCACCACCAGTCTCCTTTTAACTCCATCTGTGAGTTTCAGCAAGTTCTGATCGGGAATGCGACGAGACGTGTCACGTGCCTCTGGAGGATCCCAGTGAGGGCCGGGCGAGCAACTGGCGAGAGTATATATATAGTAAGGCCAACCCCCAGAATAGGGAGGGCCAGCGATCAGACTGTTATTATCATGACCCCCACCTTCTAGTCTACTGCTATTGCGATGCTATTGAGCTGCGTCCCTCACTCTCCTCATCGGGTACCTCAAATCAGATTCCTACATCTCGTAGTCAACATCAGGTTCACCATGCGGCTCGTCCGGGTACCAACCGAGCGCCCGTGATGTCGGAGAATAGAGAGAGTCGTTGTCGTCCTCTTGCGGTTCGCCCGGATAGCAACCCAGCGGGGACGTCGGGAAATAGAAAGCCTCTCGGTCAACATCGGGCACCTCTTGCGGCTCGTCCGAAGAATAGCCCAGTGGTGAGATCGGAGGACAGACAGACTCCTGCATCTCGTATTCGACATTAGCCATCCCTCGTGGCTCGGCGAGAGAATGATTCTACAAATCAGTCGCAGAAAAGTCAGACCGGGGCACCTTTGGCTCCTGCATTTCGCAGTCGACATCGGCCACTCCGTGTTGCTCCAGGATTGTCTGGCACTTCATGACGACTTCATGGCCTTGTGCCCACGATGTAGAGTTCGGCGCTACCGAAATGAGCAGGATGGCAGGTCGATCGGTTAGGCGGTCCGTACGTGGGGAACTCCAATATATAACTCGGTGGATGTCGATACTAGTCCAGGTGACATCCTCAAGCGCCCGAATAATGTCGGCCTGCAGAGACAACATAGAGTCATTCCACAGGTCAGCAAGGCGATGTCGCCCGACATGCTCGACAGATTTTCTAACTAGTGACCACGTTGGTCCTTCGAAAAAGACGGGGTGTGTGTTCGTTCGTGCTATCAGCTTCGGATGGCCGGGCATGCCATAGTAGTAAGCTCTTTCCTCCGCGAAGTTAGGTGGTGTCGCAACTTCTGCCAGTGCGAGTTTCTCCATGGCTGATTCCATCGTGAGTAGTAAACGCTCCGTCGGGGCGGTGACGATTTTGTTTCTGACTTGATCGCGTGTCGGTTTTTCTTTAGATGTAGAGCTGGTCGATGTGAGTCGAGGGGACTTGAGTTGCTTAAGACTGGCGAGTCTGGCGAAGACACCGGAGAGTGTGTGTGGGTGGGTTGAAGGGGTTGAGTTGAAGTTGCTTGGGGGCTGGGGAGGATGGCTGTTGTTATACATTTTGCCGACGTGTGTTCAAATGTTCACAACACAAGATCGAAATGAGTGAATCAAGTCAAAGTGAATCAAGGTGGGAGTCTGCTTGTGAACAGGTGCGGGCAGCTGTCAAGAGTACAGTAAACACTACGCTGGGTGTCCACTTCTAAGCCAAATGAACAGAGGGGGGATTTGTTGTGTAGCGCGAACACTGGGCTAACGGCACCCAAAAGTAAATGATGAGAAGACAGCTTGTGCAAGTTTAAGTTGAAGCCGTCAAACGGCAGGCCGGGGAATTTGTAAGAGGCAAGTGACCTTGGCAGCACAACCCGGAGGGAGGACCAAACTTAGACAGGGGAAAGGAAACCGAACAGAACAATGGACCCAATACCCAAGCCCAAGGCAACAGTAACTCAAATGACTAAAATTTATACTGCATTATGCATGCCTTCCGCTCCAATTAACCCTTGTGGCTGATCTTATATCGAAGGACCAAAACTGGGTTTGAGACTCAGAAACCGTTGGAAAATCGACCAGGGCGGAGCTATGGTTCAAACTCTATACAATAAAACACGTATGTGTATGATGGCAACCAAGAAGCAGGAACAAGACTATCTAAACTTGTCGGTAAATAGATCCAAACAGAGGCCAAGATACAACCCACACTGCGGTGTCAGCGTTAAAGGCTCACATGAAACGTGATCGACCACCAAAAGTTGGTCTCACGGGCCGCGGCGACATTGTGCAAAGAACAAGACGACCGCTTAGAGCAGGAGCTGCCAAAAGTCACTCCAACGGAGGTCAAATTTCATCATGTGTCCCGATCCGTGTTTTCGTGAAAAAAGAGGACAAAATTTTCCAGAACAAATAAACAATCAACTAGTTATCAAATTACGCGTTGAGTGAAAAAGTTGCGTCAAGCTCTCAGCTGCGATAGCGGGGGGTGCAGTACCTAAAGCCTGGAGAGTGCAGATCCATGTCACCACACCTGACTGCCTGCATATGGCTGACTGTCTCCTGCTTCAGCAATTTTCCCACCTCAGAAGCCATGTTTGGGGTGAAAACTTGGCACGTGATCTCTGTCTGGGTCGAAACAATTTAACGTGGGTCCATTGACGACAAGTATCACTCAAGAAATTAGCCTACAACTACATCTGATCTTTATCCAGGGCCGGCTAAGTTACCTAGTGCCTGGCAAGGAAGTCTCTTTCAGAAATGACACCAGGTTCACAACCCCGCATTTCGTAACAACTTGCAATCACTCAGCTCGGCAGATGTGGGGACGATGTCTGTGCCGAGGCTTTCTGAACACATGAGAGCCCAAAACGTTGCAACTTTCACATCAGCCGCCTATTGTGGTTTCAACTTTTACATAGCTAGCATCGCTATCGACCCTGCAGTCTTGTCTGGTCAGGCATCATTAAAACAACGCAGGCAATCATTGAAGATCATCAACCATGGCAGATACGTGTGTGTCCTCCCAACAATCGTGAACGTCCCGTTGCGCCTAATACGAATGCTCTTTGCAGCCCTGAGAAACGATTGCTGGAACTCAAAGAGATCAAAGGCCATGTTGAAGAAGCCGTTGTTGCGGACATCTACAACCGATTGAGGCCCGTCTCTTGCGAGCATCTTCTAAGCAAATGGGCGGGACATAGCTTCGATACCGGACATCCCACGCACAAACTCCTCAAAGACTTCAGATGGGCAGGAAAAGACTTTAGGTCTGTTGACGATGTAGATCCTATCATGGTCTTTGACAAGATGGGCAATCGAAAGTGGTTCAGCAGATATGGAAACGCAAGAGTTCGACTATGCCTTCTTCCCCGTTTTTGTCCACGCTGATGCATCTTAGCTTCGCGAGGTGAAGTATCGCGGAACTGTCTCGGCTGCTATGGTTTACGACAAGTTTCCGATCATTGACTCGTTCCGATACGTGACCGATGATATCGTGATGGGAGCTATGGATAACAAAGATCAGCAAGATACAGGAACATATTACTTTTATCTGACGCGAATCGCTAAAGGGGTAGACAAGTCAAAAGAATACGCTTCCAGTCTTTAGGCTAGTCTTATGAACAGAACGTGTAGTTTTAGGACTAGTAAAACTGCTACTGGAGGAGGGGCACAGATACACAGACTTATGCCTACTTGTATTACAAATTTTGCGGGTATCGATCAATAAGATTTGACTAAAAAACGTAAAGCTCCTTCCGTATTCCAAGTGTAGGAAAATCCAAAGGGCCAAGTACGCAGGATTGGTAGATGGTCGCCAGTCCAACCCTGATCATCTCTCTTTGAGCCTGGTTTCTAAACTTGACCACGAGGGCATGAAAGGTGACACCGGCCGGGACTTTGGCCGTCACCGTTGGGATAAGATAGATATTTCTCTCCTCATCAATCCTGCAGGTTCCGTCAGAGTGTCACTGGAAAGCCAAAGAGCCGGTGTAGACTTTTGTCTGCCGAAAATGACAAGGGATCAACAGACATTCCAGTCTAACAAACCCATCCATAACTTGTCCCGTGAGGGAATTTCCTGAGTGAGAACACTCCACTCCGAGAACTTTGGCACGTTCGCAAATTGTCGCCGGTTGGAATTGGTTGGTATAGTGTGCCTGGCCGTATTCGATGGCCCCGTTTCGAGACTCCCAAGACCGGCCCGGCCCCCGCCATGGGCCTTGCTGTACCTCATCCGTGCAACTAAACTAGCACATATCATTCAAGAGCGTATCCGCGCCTCCATTGCGAATGCCTCCTATGGCAATCAAACACAGACTAGTGGCCAAACGAGGGAGATCAAAGAGATGCTCGCGTTGTTCCCTACTCTTGATGAGCTCGACGGGTCCAGTGAACTGGACCTGGACTGGGCTCTAATCAAATTGCTGGACCAGCAAGACTGGCGCCCCGATGCATTTGTTTTTCCCGCTACCGCTAGGCTTAATGAAGTCGAACAGATCTCTCCTCGCTTCCTCCAACTTCATCCCTCTGATGCCCCCGCTGGTGTCTCAAGTGATGAAGAATCTTCTTCAATGCAGCGTTCAACAGCCACTTCCCGTTTTTTAAACACAATTAATGACCCAGAACTTGCGGCAGTGGCAGATACCGCACGGCCTAGCGCATCTTCAGTCTTGCCTTTCGCTTCGCTGACCTCGAGCCGCGCCAATCCCTTCTCCTCCACCGCCTCCCCCACAGCGACAAAGAACGAAATGACGGCCTCGCTTAATTCACAGTCGGTCTATCCGCTTTCTAATCGAGCCGTACCCGACTTCAAGGACGATGCGATCCAATCCTTGGGGAGGTCATACAGCATGACGCCCCCTTCCATACCATCTGTCCTTACCCAGACGCCCGGCCAGATTGCTTCGGGAGAAATGGACACCAGCCCTATAAGCGGCTTTACGACGGCGGATGGCCTGTCAAACCCTCTAAATCCGACTTTCGAAGGCCATATCAGCTCGACGATTGATGCCCTCATCCTCTTCGAGGCCTGCCTGTCACGGCAGCTGGACCATGTCCCCCGCCGGCCTGAAGAACGCGAGCGACAGGACCTCATCAAGAGCGGCAATGTCTTCATCCACGAGGAGCATGCCTCAGGGGTCAAGCGCTGGACGGACGGTGTCTCGTGGAGTCCCAGTCGCATCCTAGGAAACTTCCTCATCTACCGCGAGCTTGGGAAGCCCTTCCCTCCTGGGAAAAGAAAACACGCCCTCAAGAAGAGCAAGAAAGTACAACAATCTGGTATTTCGAAACCCGATAGCTCACGTCCGACCAACGGTATGCCCTATGCTGGCATGGGCCCCAGCACCCACGGCAACGATGCCGAGCGCGCCTTGATAGGTTCCCTCATTGACTCATATTCTTTCAAGCCGGATGGCCTCGTCAAGAAGACCATCAGTATTACATACCACGGCGTCCCTCGCCACTTGGTCAGCTACTACAAGGTTGAGGATGTCATATCCGGCCGCTTGATCACTCCCACCAAGCATCCCAGTCTCCGGGCTATTGTCCCTCGCTCCGAGCTCCTTATGTCGCAAAACTTTCGCGCTCCCATCGACGAGGTGGAATGCAACCCAGACGAACGCTATGCAACTGGCATGTACGGTGCTTTGCCGTGCGACAACGGCCTCCACGCCGGACGAAGCCTCCTGCAGTGTGTGTCCATCGTCACACGCGACCGATCCTTTCGAGGCTTGAGACGTAATTTGGCGCCTCCAATTCCTTCATACGGAATCAACGAACATGATAACGTCGACATGATGGAAGAAAGAAGGTGAGATTGTGAACAGGGTCTCTACTGAGAGAACTTTGTCGCAGGCAGATATTGTGGCGCACCTGCGAGGTTACAAAGCTGAGTTCAGCACTGGCGACGCTGGGCTCGGAACGTATGCACCCTATTCACGTCAGACTGCTTAAGCGGCAAGCCACCAACCGCCCACGTGTCGGTAGGCTAGAGTCACTGCAGCTGAATCTCCGTCAAGCTACTGCTCATGGTTGGTTATCCAAGCAAAACTATTGAGCGTGGCTGGAAGAGGGGTGGCGCAGGCGGCCTATTAGAGGATTGCAAGGACATTGCTTGCGATGAGGGAGTGGAGATGCTCGTTGCCTCGTATCCATTGCCTATTTCTCGCACCTTCTTAACGTCACTTCATCGAGCTTGTCTTGGTCTCTAAGCGGGATGGCAAGGTTATCCGTCACCGAGTATGTGTAGAGATTCTCATCGCCCATCGTCTGGTGCCTTCTCTGGAGTCTGACCAGTCAAGAGCCGGAGCTACTTCTACACAGCATGATGGCCCTTGATCCTGAAGCATACGTAGTGCGTCTACTTCTACTTTTCAATATGAAAGTCGACTCATAGTTTGAAATACTAGACGGCGTCATTCTTCATCAGCTCTGATGCATCGGGCAGCCAAGTTATTGCTAAACAGTCTAGAACTTGACGGCAACATTGAGGCTAAGCGTTGGCTGGAAACAGCCTCAAAGTTAGTATCAGCCACACAGAATGGATACAAAGTAAGGTCATGCCCACTTTTGTCGCTTCTCTGTCCTCCGGGAGAATACTCATATGAGATCAATTATACAAACTCCCAGCAATTATGCCGTCACAGTATCTGGACGGATGGCGGTCTGGGCTTGCTTGGTCCACCTCAGCAGCGGCCTTGGTCACCATCATTAACATGGCATTCCTGTGCATTGCTATCCCCAGAGTAGACAGGTCCGCAACAGGCGGGAGCGAATGGGCTTTTTTCACGGGGGATTGCAAAACGGCAAAACGACTTAGCACCTGGCTCCATCTTGCCATCAATATCTTGGCTACTATGCTGCTAGCCGCTGGCAACTACACGGCACAGGTATTAACAGCGCCTACGAGACATGAGATCGACCTGGCCCATAGTCAGCAGCAGTGGCTGGATGTTGGTGTCTCGTCACTGCACAACCTAAGGAAGATATCTGGTAAACGAGTGACGGCCTGGATGATCTTGGTGCTTAGCTCAGTCCCGATTCACTTGCTGTATGATAAGAGAACTTTATCAAATAAACAGACCGCCCGCTAATATGTTGTTAGCTATAACTCGGTCATATATCTCGAAACCGGTGTCAACTATTATTCAATCTATCCAGCCCTGTGGAATGACCTGATTGATCCAAACCATAGGTATACTGATGAACGATACAAAACTCTCAGAAAGTCCCTTGATAGGTTTGAAAGGCTGGAAAACCAGGATTGTATCGCCGGCTATGCTCGGAAGCTCATTTCAGAGCGGTCCGATGTCATTCTCATCATCGATCCCTTGACCCCAGATAATATTAGCGACTACACCGAGGTGGACGGCGGAGACCCAATGTTCTCTGGGGTTAATTATTGGATTTGTGGACAGAGCTACCACGTTCAAATGGCCAGCTGCGATGTATCTACTGTTGACGCCAAGAATTGGATGATTCGGGCGGCAAATACTCAGGCCAGTGCCGAAAAACGTCTGCGAGTGGAGTCCTGCCTCAGCAAACGAACACCCGGACACTGCAGACTGAATTTGAGCACTTCTATGCTTGCTGTTGTCGTGGGATGCAATATTATTAAGCTTGTGGGGTTAGTTGTAACGTGGTTATGCCTCGAGAAACAACCTCTTCTAACCCTAGGAGGTAAGCATTGAGCCCATAACTAAACTTACGGCCAGCCAGACTTGACTTAACATCCCCCAGATGTCATGGCTTCATTCCTGGAGCACAATGATCCAGAAACAAAGGACATGTGTCTCGTATCAAGGTCCTCTGGTCGACCATTGTCGTGGCAGGCTGGGTCCCGTATCTGGCTTCCGACGAAGAGCCACTTGGGTGCATCTGTCTCACGAAGAAGATATGGAGTAACTATCGGCCTGTACTGCACCAATTTCTGTTATTAATCGCCGTTAAGCTGGCTAACGGAATGATAGTTGTGTCCTCGCACTCGTAGCTGTGTCCTATTTGCTAGCGATAGGCGTTCACAGTCTGAAATACAGCGTCCACAAGAGACTAGGGATTTCAGACCTCTGGCATACAGGGCTTGGACAAGTAAGCATCGATACTCTAATCAATATCCAAGTCGACAGAGCTCTCAGCATGGTCCTCCTTGCCAACCTACCTCAGCTAGTCGTATCTCTCCTCTACGCAGCTGTGAACGGCATGTGGACGGCCATGCTTGTTGAAAACGAGTGGAGAAGCTACGGCATGCGACGCAAAGGACTTCGCACTACATGTCCAGTTGGCGATCAACGGAAGACGTACTGGTTATCGCTTCCCCTGGTAAATACCATTCCAACAAAGCCGTTGTGTTTGTACAAGTGATTTTGCTGACACCCTGGTGTTCGCGGTCGCAGAGATATGGAATACCGCTGATCATGGGATCTGCAACGCTCCATTGGCTGACCTCGCAGTCCATTTTCTTCGTGAGGCTCGACTTCTATCAGGATAACAAAAGACTCTCAGGCAATGAGGGGACTATAACCACATGCGGCTACTCCCCTATTGCTATTATCTTTTCGATTGTCCTAGGCTCCCTGATCTTAATTATTACTATTATGACGAGTCTAAGAACAATAAAACCGTCTATTCCCCCTGGCGGTACGTGCTCTGCGGTGGTGAGCGCCGCCTGTCACCAGCCTGAAGGGAATGATTACGCAGCATGGGGATTGGTGAAATGGGGAGTTGTGCCTAGTAACAATGAAGGGGGGTGGAGTCATTGCTGTATAACAAGTTGGGCAGTGGACGCGCCGGAACGTGGGAGGACGTATCAATGAAAGAGTAAGAGTATTACAGCTCCATTGGAAAGCCCTCGAACAAGAGGATTGGTGTGGCAAGCTTGACCGGTTCTACAGCGGCGTTGGGAAAGAATTAACATCTTATAATACAGATTTGATTCAGCCCGAAGGGCGGTTTATCAGTCAGAAAGAATAGCATAAAACCTCCTCTGATTGACTAATTGGCCTGGCCTGTACTCAACTCATGCAGAAATTGGTCGGCTGATGACGCCACCAAATGAAGGCCTCGCCACGAACCCCTGAGCGACATTAGCAGTCTAGGTGGGTAAGGGGCGGATATATACACGGCCAGATGGAGGACGAAATCTCCCAGGCAGTTCGGAACTGCCGTACCTGCAAGCGAGACCTGCCCGAAGTCGAATGTCGAAGCGTCAAGGGCCCTACGAAGTTGACAGGAGAGTGTGCTAGCTGTAGGGCACGCCGAAGAGAACTGGTAGCCGAACCCCGAGCCGCCGTTGCAGCCATGCGGAATATCGCCTTGAGGCTATCGCCACGCAGAGCCACGAAAAGGACCGATTCGCTAGCTAACCCGACGCCTCCAAGGCGGACTGCGCCAACGCCTGCGTCTGTGCACGGCTTACAACCTCCTGCCACGCCTGCTTCATTCCGTGGTCTCGCGCCCGCACTCCAGGGACTGCCCAGACCTCTGCTGAGGCCATCTGCCCCAAGCGCGGTAGAGGGACCCTCCCCTATCCCTTCTACCCTTAGCCTGCCAACAGTAGTTCTGGCACGCCGATTCCTCAAACGCCAATTCCTCAAGGCACTCTTCCAACAGCTCCTGTTATGCTAGGCACACGCCTATACCAATACATAAACAGAAGACTGCAAAATACCCTAGGCCCAGTCTGAGAGAAAGCTGCGGGGATCCCTCCTATGAAATCGAAAGCGGAAGCCATGCTGATACCTGAAAACCTGCCTCTTCTGTCTGCCTAAGACATAGGGCTGTGTTGGTGGCTGAAGCGGCGGCATCCTACCAATCACGACGGCGTGGTGTATCTCGTAGACACCTATCCGTACCAAGATACTTTTGTTCAAGCCACTTTGCTAAATACTAGGTAGAGGGTACATGCTAACGATGAGAAGTCCAACTGCCCCACAAGCTTTTGTTCCTACACCATCTCGTTAGATCGTGGCAGTGATGCCTTTTAGAGGTTGCCTCTTGCTAATAGCACACACACTACACATTTTGACAACCTCACGTCACCTCACACATACACACACTCATAGATTTTTGACCAAAAATGTTCTGAACTAGTATTTACCACTATCGTCGCGGGATAGTTCCCTTATATGTAACAGAATCGCCCAGTAATCTCGGGCCTCATGAAAATCATCCCATCTCGTCTTTCCGCTTCATTCGAAAAATAAAGGCCGCCCCAAGGACAGCGAGAACCAAAAAAGGTTGTAACAAGTACAACAGTTTTTTTTCTGGAGAAGAAAGAAGAGAAAACCGAAAACAACAAAAAGCGTAAGATAAAAGAGTAATAGGGGGGAGGGGACGTCAAGGGCGGGGATATAATCACATCGTGCATCGCGCTGCTGGTGTAGGTGGTATTCTCAGGCAAGAAGCAGAAACCCTTCCAAACTCCTGGCCAGTGCCAAAAACACACGGGGGGAATAGAACAAGAGCAAAGCAAAGCAAAAAAGGACAACATGAGGCATGAAATCAACAAAGGACATCTCTCTCTCTCCACTCCCAGCCAGCCACCTCTTCTCGGGCGTGGGCCTACCCCTTCTAGAAGCAGTTCAGACTTCCCTTCTTCTTCTTGTTCTTGCTGATGGCGTTCATGCGCTCCTCGAGCTGGCGGCGCGCGGCCTCGGCGGCCTGGCGCTTCTTGCGCTCCTCCTCGACGGCCTGGAGGCTCCAGCGGTTGTCCTGCACGGGCTCGGGCGGGGGGCGGTCCTTGAGGTCCTTGTTCTCCGTCTCGAGCTCGTGGGCGCGCTTCTTCCACGCGTCGCAGTCGGCCTTGACCTTGTTGGTCTGCTTCTCCAGGTCGGTGAGGGCCTCCTCCAGCGTCTGCGTCAGCTGGCGCTCGGCATAGAGGTGTTTCTCGATTGTGCGGATGCGGGCTTCCTGATCCTCGGTGATTTGAGAGATGTTCAAGTTGTCCTTGCTGGGAGGGCGTGTGGCCGAAGGGGATCCAGGCGAGCCGTTGACAGGTGATGTCGGCAGGGGAGGTAGAGGAATGGCGGGAGGTGGTGATGGGAGGGAAGTGTGGGATGCGCTCTTTCGGATCGTCGAGTTGGAGTTGGATCGCTGCACGTCGGCCATAGCGTCTTCGAGCTTGGTCTGCGATGGGTTAGCAAATGCTGCTTCATTTGAGACATTAGACGGTTAACTTACTTGGATAGTCCCGTATTCGTCACGGAGGGAATCCAGCTCGGATTGGAGTCGTCCTCTCGCCGCGTTGGCCTCATCGAGCTGCGCGTTGCGCTCCGTTTGCAGGGTGCTCAGGCGGTTGTTGGTCATCTGGGCCTCGTCAAAGTTGTTCTGCAGCTGTTCCTCGAGCTCCTCTACCAGGCGGCTGTTCTTCTTGCTGCGGGTGTCGAGCTCCGACATTCTGTTCTTGAGGATCGTAACCTGGTCAGTGAGAGGAGCCGCCTTGCTATTCGCGTTGGTGTCGGCGAGCAACTCGGCGAGGGCGGACTTGGCCGTCTCGAGCTCACTCATGATGGTCTCGTTGATGGTGGTCAACTCTGCGACATGTTTCTCCATCTCGACACGCTTAGCTTGCTCTTGACCCAGCGCCTTTTGATCATCGACAAGCGAGTCAATCCGCTCGGTGAGCTTCTCGATGCTGACATCAAGACCCAGGGCAAAGGCGACCTGGGTAGCGACCTTCATGAGGTCTTCCCTCGCCTCCTCCAGCTCCATCTCGAGCCTCTGGACCCCATCGGCGTGCTCCGACATGAGCACCTCGACCTGCTCCTCGTAACCCTTTTGCTCGTTCGTCTTGAGATCAGCCAGCTCCTTGGCGTGGGTGCTCTTGAGAAGATCCAAGCTCTCCTGGTGGCTCTTGGTGGCCAACTCGTGAGCGGCCATCTGTTCCTCCAGTTTGGCAACGAGCTCCTGGTGACGGGTGTTGTCCTCGGCGAGGCTCTGAGCTTCAGCGAGTTCCCTGGTACCTTGAGCGCTCTTCAGCTCCTCCAATTCAGCAGAGTGCTTCTCCGAGGCCACTCCCAACTCGGCGACGAGCCTCTGGGATGCCGCCTCCAACTCAGCAGCGTACTTTTCGGTAGCAGCCTCCAGCTCCGCACGAGTCGAAGCGTGCGCCTTCTCGAGCTCCGCGACCTTGGCGGTGTTGCTGTTGATGATGGCCTTGTACTCGTCAATTTCGCTGCGCAGGAAGAAGACTAGCTTCTCTTGCTTCTCTTGCTGCTCCCGCAGCCCAGAGGCGTCGGGCGACTCTGCAGTGGGTTCCTTTGGTTCGGTCTGTACAGCGTGAGCAACCTGCGCCTCGAGCTCCTGGATCCTGCTTTGCATCTGCGTCTCAGTGGTGGCCAGGGACTCGAGAACCGTCTTGTGCTTGTCCTCCCAGGTGGCGAGCTCCTTCTGCAACTCCCCAATCTTCTCCTCGTGTCCACGCTTCACCTCGTCTTCAATTGGCGCTTCGCCAGCGCTGCGCACTGCCTCCACGGCCTGTCGCAGGGACTCCAGTTCGGTCGTCAACTCGTGCTCGCGAACAGCATGGGCATCTCGTGCTTGCGAGAGCTTTCGCTCGTTCTGCTCCAGCTGGTCTCGCATGTTGGCAACCATCGACATGTCCATGGGGCTCGCCTTGAGACTGGATCGCTCACGGGTCAAACCCGAGATGATGGTCATCTTAGTCTCCATCTCCTTCTTGGCGGATGTAACGTCAGCCTCGAGCTCCTGAATGCGCTCGCTGCGCGTGTGCAACTCGTGCATGGCCGAGTTGAGGTTGAGTTCAAAGTTTTGCATAACGTCGTGTTTGCCCTCAAAGTTCTCGGCAGCAATGTTTCGCAAGGAGGCAAAGGATCTGTGGGCGCGGTCGATGATCATGAGGTTCTGGCTAGATTTGCGACGAATGACGGGGGTGCTGGCTCGGGGCGAAGTGGCCTCTACGGCTCGGGCCTTGGACAGGTCGGTTTTGAGCTCCTCAACAATGTCGAGAGTCTCGCTGTGCTGTGACTCGAGCTGCGCGTACTTGGCAGCGAGCTCCTTCTCGGCAGCCTCGCGTTCTTGAGCCAGCGTCTTAAGACGGCTCAGCTCAATCGCGAACTGCTCGCTTTGGGCCTGGCTCAGGTCCTCGGCGGAAGCAGTAGGCTTGGCTGTAATGGTCTCATCCTCGGAGACGTCTGCGGCCTCTGAGTGTGCCGTAGCAGGCGAGTCCAAGGCGGAGGAAAGCTCCGAAGACAGGGATCGCGAGACAGATGATCGAGGGCCGTCCTTCATATCGCTCGATCTCTCGTCAGATAGGAATGAGTCGGGGCGGGTCTCAGTGGGTGAGGTGATGGACATGACGGAGTCGCGGGGTCGATTAACGTTAGGATGGCGAGCCTCGTCTACGGCGTCCTGTAGCTCTGCGAGGTTGCGCAGGGTCTCTTCGTACTTGGCCTGCAGGGAATCGAAGTCGTTCAGCGTGGTCTCGTGCTCTACCCGCAGGTCAAAGAGCTCCTGGGTCACATTCTCCAGCTTATCGGCGACAAACTTGGACTGGGCGGGACTCTGGGGGGCAAACTCGCCATCGGCGGGCTTCTCCAGGCGACCACCCTCAAACACATCCTCATCCGCTTCCTCTTTGACGGTGCTAATCTTGGTATCAACGCCCTCCTCATCGTCCTCGGGGATAGGTTCTTCGATATGACTGTGTCGGCTGACATGCGACTGGCTCCGAGAGTGATCGGCCTTGCCGCGGCGGGAGACGCCGTTCGTAGGCTCCGGGACAGCCTGGGCTTCAGCCTCCTTCTCCTTGCCGTCCTGGATGCTGTCGAGCTCGTGGAGCAGCGAGTCGAGCTTGCCAAGGCTTCGTTGGCGCTCAATAACCTGTTCCAGCCGATCAACTTCGCGTTGCATCAGCTCGGCATCCTGGTCGGCCTCTGCGAGTCGCTCTTCAAGTGTCGAGATGTAGTCCTCGCACGAGGCTTCGTTTTCCCTCACACGAGCAATCTCCTTACGAAGCTCCATGATGATGGTGGCGTTCTTCTCCTCTCCACTCGTGTGACCATCGAGCTTAGACTCAAGGTCGTGGAGATAATTCTCCGTGCTCGCTTCACGATCCATGAGTTTCTGCAGGCGGGCTTGAAGCTGGGTGTTGATGGTCTCGACGTAGGCGCACTTGGATTCCTTCTCCAAGAGGTTGGTTTCGGTGTTGGATAGTGTGCCGCGGGTGCTGGATAGTGATTGTTCCAGGGTTTGGATCGTCTTTTCGTACTCTAGTACAACTTGCTCCACGGCTTGGGCAAACGAGTTAGACCGGTTGAGGCGGTCAGTGGCGCTCTCGCCGAGGGAATCTTCTCGGTGTTGGTTTTCGTCTGTTTCGTGTTCACGGGCCCTGGCCATCTGCGAAATCAACCTGGCGTGACGTTGACTAAGCGCCGTGTAGTTCTCCTGGGTGTCGAGCAGCTGGTTCTGCAGCTCGGATTCGCGCTCGTTCTGGCGTTCGGATCGCTCGTTGCTAAGGCCTGGGGCAGCACGTCGGGGGCTGGAGCCGCCACGATCGGCAATGCGGATCTGCTCTCGCAGGAACGCGACTTCGGCCTTGAGACGGTCGATGACGGCCTGCTTGTCACCCTCCTCAATCTGCTGAATCCGGGGCTTGGACTGGATCGCTCGGGCGCGCTGGGCGTACTGGACAGTGTTGAGGGTCTCGCTCAGGTGGAACTCGGCGGGGGTAACACAAGCGATCATGTAGGTGATGGCGTTACCACCCAATGAGTCCTGGAGCAGGCGAGTCAGGCGAGAGTCGCGGTATGAGACGTGAGATCCTGCCTGGCGGGACGAAAGCTGGCTGATGACCTTGCCGAGGGCAGCAAGACCTGCGTTGATGGAGATTCCCTCCTTGGCGCGTTCACCCTGGGCGCCGGTGTTCTTGAGACGCTCGCTACCGGCGAGATCAACAAAATGCAACTTGCTATCTGTGGTGATGGAGACCTCTTGCCCGGTCATAGCCTCGAGAGGAACAGAGAAGCGCTTCTCAGCCCCCGGGGTGGGGGCGGCCTTGTTTTTACGTTGGACAAGCTGGAGCGAGAAGACGGCATGAGAACGTGATGACTTGGCATTGATGGCGGTGGCGTCGGTCTGGCGAATGCTGGAGCCGAAGTTTAAGGCATTCATGAGATCCTCAACCGAGTTAACTTCGACCTGGCGCAAGCCCGTGAGGATAATGTTGCCCTTTACGTCCTCACGGATGGCAACGTTTCCGCGTTCGCCAGTGGGTGTGTTCTCGGGGACCAAGAGATCGCGAAGCTGCTCGTTGTAGATCTCGACGTAGGTGGCCTTGAGTGACCAGTTGCGGTCGCCGAGGTCGTTTTGCTGGCCGTACCCCCGGGGAGTTCGCAAGTGGGACATTGAATTCCGGTTGGTCGTCTTGGGACTAGACTTGGGCGCATCCAGCTTCTCGAATAGGGCCGTGGCAGCGCGAGGAATGACGCCTAGGTCGGTTTGGTCAGCATTTCTGTACTAGGTAGCATTTCTGTCGTAGTTGTGTGGTCCGCTGGTAGCGGAAGGGACACATGGCAGAAGGGATAGAACCCGCAAAGGATAGATGATGCTCACCCATCAACTCGGTGTCGTGTTGCTCGCCAGGGCCCGAGGTGCCCATGGTGTATGATTTGCCAGCACCAGACTGTCCATACGCCAGTAGCGACACGTTGTAGCCTTGGGTAAAGGCACCAATACAGTCCTGGATGTAGTCCCAGATGCCGTCCTGCATGACTTCGGGGCCAAAAACTCGGTCAAAGACAAATAGCTTGCGACCTTGGGGCGAGTCAATGGTGAGGTTTGTGTCGGATGTGGTCTGGAGTGCTGAGCGCTGAAAGCGTTGTGGAATCAGGTCGTAGCCGGGATCGGTTGAGTTCAGAGGCGGTCGAACACGAACAACTGTACGCAAACGAGGGTCAGTTCCCGGATTCGACATGCTGCAAGGGAGACGAGAACAGCCGCAAACAATAGAGGAAGCACGCGAGGGAGAAGAACAATAAAAAGCAAAAAAAGCACAAAAGGCAGAATGCGCAACGTACCGACTTTGACGGCGGTGCGACTGTCTTCGTCCGAGGCTCGACTGCCGCCTCCTGTCTTGCTGGAGATACTCATGCGACTATTACTCCGGGGCGCTGTCCTTGAGGCAATGGCGCTCAGGGGCCGCTGGGGGAGCTGTCCCCCAGGCGAGGCCGGTGGCGAGCTCGCCATGGCTGTGGATCGGATGTTGTTTTGGCGTTGCGCAAGTAATCGTCGAGGCTCTTGTGATGCCGTCGGGTTGTGGTGGTGAAAGCCAAAGGCAGTGCCGCAATGGGCTGGGGATCAATCAGGCCCCACGAAAAGGAGAGGGCGAGGTCGTTCGTTATTCAGAGCGTCATAAAGTCTGCAGGCGGAAGCAGAAGCTGGAAGCGGAGTGGCTCGCGCTGGGATCCTTTCTCATAAAGCGTGTCCCAGACAGTCTCGCGGGAAGCAGTCGGTCGCAGACTTGCAGGTTGGTGTCGCAGGTCGAGTGGCCAGAGCAAGCAGGTCAGTTTGGCAGCGAGATGAAGCGGCTACTGTTTATCCCCAACTAGGGGTGCGGGGGGAGGGAGTAATGGGGACTGTAATTAAACAGGGGACAGTGTTGGAGCCGGTGACGGATTCCACCTCGTTCCAGCGAAGAGTGATTGTAAGGTCTAGACGCTGAAGACGCTGAAGATGCTGAAGACGAGGCGACAAATGACTGATACACCTCTCCAGGAAGGGTTTCGTCGGGAAGGACAGAGGTCGGAGGGATGAGTGGACAACGCAACGGGCAATGACAAACCACAGACGAAGTCGACGACGCGATGGGCGAAAAATATGGAACCAAAACGCGACAACGGCTGGGAGAAGGAAAAAAGATGGTCGTTGGCGCTGGCGCTGGCGCTGGTGCTTGCGCTGGGGTTTCTCGTTCTGGTGCTGGGGGTCTTGGTTCTAGTTGGTGCATGGGTTGATGAGGGCGTGGCAGTGGAATTGTGGGAGTGAAATGGTGGAGTTGAATGGTGGGCCAAGAGGCGTTGACGGTTGGTCCGTTCAGGAGGGATGTAAAAAGGTACCTGAGACTGTGCTGCAAAATACGCGACCAAGACAAGTACCCGCGAACAGAAGGGATAGACATGGATGGGATGAGATGCGGACTGGGACTGGGCGGGATAGGGACAGAATTGGCATGGGTGAGGATGCGTGAGGGCTGAAGGTGCGTGATGGCGCAGAAAAGAACCCAGGGTCCGAACGGAATGGCACCGTGGACCTGCAGGCCTGGGTCAGGGGGGAAGGGGAAACGCCCCAGGGCCCAACGTCCAGCGGTGCATCGGCATGACTTAGTGGAGTGCGCACTTGGAGGTTGGAGGGCAGAGGGCATGATGGGTGGAGAGTGCACTGGCGGCAGCGTAATTTAGTGCATTGGCAGTGGTGACTTGAACTGACTGTGCATTGGCTGCGTTCTTCGGCACTATGCAGCGTTTGCAGCTAGCGGGCGGTGCCCAATATTCGCAGTGCGCTGTAGCTGTACAAAGCAGACATACTGATGTAACCGTGTTCGGGCGAAACATTAGGGGTGGTTTAGGGGCAGGGGACTTAGGGGCGCTGTCACAGCCGCCACAGCTCAACGGGGGGGAGCGAAACCCTGAATTGTGCATCTAGAAGGCCCAAACTCCAGCTTGTGCTAACGTTACAAAAATTTAAGAATCGCCAATGAGCCAGCAAACGAACGGCCAACCGAGCATTAGGGGTATGAAGAGGTCTTGGCTTGGGCTGGGATGGGGGGGAGTTGGTGGTGCCTGGCCCGCGCGCCCGGTCCTTTTTAGCGTGCCATGCACCCCTGGTCTCCGCGGTTCCGGGGCCCCTGAGCCATCGACCCAGGAGTTGCGAAGAGGCCTAGGCCCAGCCTCTCCCTGGGTGTGCAAATGACTGTGTAGCAAACTCCGCTGGCATTGAAGATGACATGTGTAGTAATTAGCTTCTAGATCAATAATGCACAGAGCATAGTACTACGTAGTAGTGTACAAAGTAGTCAGTAGCTCATCAAGCCTCAGGGGCCGTGGCTGCTGTCGACGACGAAAACCAGTGCGCAGTCCCCGCGGGGGGTTGGGCCACGCGGCGTCGGGTGCTTTTTTGTCCGCCCTTCCATCTCATCAATCCCCCAATTCCAATCCACCACTATCGACATCACCATCCCACATCGGTCCCCGTTTCGCACAGCCACTCATACGCGCCCAGAGAAACCAACCACCAGAGATTCTCTCTCCTTGATCTTACTTCTGTCAGTTCAGGGGCTGGGAGGGAACACACCCGACGCGCTGTGAGGTTAGTAGCGGCAACCCCTTCGCCGTGCCGCTTGATGGGGTTGCCAGGCACGCAAACTTTTTTTCACTTTGCAGCCCGCAGATCCTTCGATTCCGACGGCTAACGGTCCGCGGGCCACGGTCTTGGATTCATGGCCAAAGGTCCACAGGACATGCATGGTGAATGGTCCACGGGAAAGCGCGCCTAGCATGTAATATCAGCACACGGTCCAAACCACGATACACCTTCATCATGTGCGTGCTCTTGTCGCTATGACCTGCTTCAACGCGGAATACTACGTACAGTCGCAGTGCAGTACCATGGTCCACGCATCTAAACGTGGTCGGAGCAAGCATCACACGTCCATAACACTCACTCTTGGCCCTCACTCTTCGAGCCACATCGATCCCGTCCCCTCCATGTCCCTGTCCCACTTACTCCCCAGGCCAGTCAAAAGGGGCTAGACATCGGCCTGTGTCCTCTCCACCCACTTTTGGCGGATTTGGCTGCAGCGGATTGCGGCCTCAAATTCCCACCACGGGCCACACAGGGGACGGGGCGGCAGACAGACACTGCTGAATCCAGATGCTCCAGATGCATCCACCAGATTGCATACCGCTCTGGACACTAAAACTTGATGTTCTGTACACTCGGGGCCACTGGGCACTCAAAGCGCTGGACCATGATGCGTTGGCGAATTGCTTTTGATGGATGCTTTTGATGGATGCTTTTGCTGGATGCCCATTTGTTTGTTGGTCATCTGGTCTCCTACCCCGATGCTACGCAAACTCGCCTCTCCAAGTCCAAGACACACTTGTCTCTGCGTCGACTCGCTCGGATACTCCGTCTACTTGGCTGTCGACTGTCATTTCTGAGCCAGAAGAGCCAAAGAATCCCATCCCACCTGTGAAACCTTCCTTGTCCAATGGGGCCACGCCGGGGGTTCGCTGGTGTGAGTTCTGTGAGTCTGTGAGCCCTTTGACGCCCCTCGCGGGCGAGACGCCCCGGAACCCATGGCAGTTGGGGGTCCAGGGTGGCAGCGAATGGCACCATTCCCCATGGAAAGAAGCAAGTCTTGCTGCACCCAAACAAAAGGTTCGGTGGCCAACGCCTTGGCCGCTGGAAAAGAAGCAAATCCGTCGCGGGAAGCCCTCCACCACGGTTCGTTTCAGGTAGTCGGCTCTTTACTCCCTGTTGTCTAGGTTCATTCACCTGCAAAGTGCAAACTTCACAGTGCAACTCGTCAAGTTCGCTGGGCGGAGGCGGAGGCGGAGACGCCTGCGGAGGGTTGGCGGCCAAGGTCTCATCCGCGCGCCCTCCTTACTCGTTTTCCCCTGTGACGCTGGGTGATCAACTACCGGGATACCACCATTATTCATCCCACTGCTACGTCCATATGTACAGTATTATGTCCGTACGTACATACCGGACGGTGTGCTCGGTTCGTGCTGTGCAACCCTGGGGAGACCGATGGCGTCGCGGACTTGCTTCAGCGCCTCGCAACCGGCCAAGATCCGACCCCCAAACGCACGCAAACCCTTGGATCGGCGGGTGAGGTGGATCAAGACATGCAGCAGCGAAGAAAGGGTCGACGTCGAACAGCTCGTGCCACAGATAAGGTGCTGCCCGGCGTGTTGCCCATGCCACTTTGTACGTGCACGCTGTATGCACTGCCAGATCTTCCTGCTGGCTGCAGGCAGCCTTGTCGAGGCTGTAGGTATTATTCCACCCGCCCCCCAAACCTGGGGTTCCCATGTTGGCTTTGGACCAAGCGGCACGAACTGCTCGCCACGGACTTGTTGTGGACTGTTCTGCTTTCTTGTCCATTTCCCAGCCTCGGTCGCGCACGTACTTCCATGTTCACGACGATCCATGGATCTCATCCTGGACAATAGAGGCTGGGCTCTTCGTCTCGTTGTTTCCAATGTGTAAGATTGATCCTTGTTGACGTATGAAGCGGTTGACCGTTTTTATTATCCGTACAGACTAGTCGGTAAGCAATGATTGTCGTCACCGGATTCAGGTCGAACATGATAGTCCCGGGAGGGCAGCTCCCGACATGATGCATGATTCACGATGGCGGGGCCCACCCCGATTTTCGACATCACGGCGAATGCTGCTGTTGCAGATCGATAGGGGCTTTGGAGATCTCGCTTCTTGAATCGCCGTGTCGTTGTGAGAGCTAGGACCATGGGAATATTGGATTCCGTGATCGGTCACTGGAACGCTTCGTCTCGAGGCCACAACCGAAAATTCCAAATGTCATTCGTGGTGGCTAATGTGACGGACTTGTGTTTGAACAATGGCATGTGGGAAATATCAGGGAACTTGGGGTCATCCGAAGTAAGTCAAGCAACAGTCTTGCATCTATCTATCAGATCCTTGAATGGCATGTGGGGTTTAATTGACAGAACGGCATCTCATCTCATCCCATTCACCGTTTGACAGAGGAGCTACCCTACACCACTTTACAAGACTCGCCCCATCTCACAGAAGCTGTGTGATGCTCCAATCCCTCCGCTTCACAAGCCGCCCGGCTCACAACCTGTCTCCCCGCCCCGACTCGCTCTGTACTACGTAGTACGTAGTAGTCTGCGGACTGTCGGAGTTTGCGTCCAACTCGGTCCTAGGTCGACGAAGCCATTCCCCCCCCTGTCGACGCGCCAAAAGCGATGCAATCACCGAACAACCCGGCAAAGGCAAGGGGCGAGACAGACTTCTGTCCGCTCGAAGGACTGCCGCAAAGTTTCGTTTCGAGGGCCTAGAATGCTACTGTAGCATTGGGCCAAGGCTTCGGCGGCATACGACGAATGTTTCACGGGAGACGGGATGGGCGATGGCTGCGTGGGAAGCGGGGCCTGCATCGTGGAATTCCATGGGCTGTGTGCTGTAGTGCAGATAGTTTTGGCTAAGCTGATAGAGGCTGGTTATCCCGTAGAGGCGAATCTAAGCCATCTGCCCCATCAGCCTTTGAGGTTATCGCCAGTAGTTGCATCCAAACCGAAATTCGAAGAGATGCTTAAGTATGCTTAAGTGGTGCACGTGACTTTGGCGTTTGGACGTGTTGCAACCCACCCAGGCTGTCGCGTCTCCACGCCCCCGATTTGCCATCCCACTTTGGAATTTGAATCGCTTCTACGTCGCCTTAAGACGTTGTTCTTAAAACCTTCGCCAATGCTCCCTCAGGAGGCAACTCAATGCCATGGCGCCAGACGTCATTGATCTCATCTCGTCCAGCCCGCCTCCTCCACCTGCCGCTCAGCATGGACGTCATGATGCTGCGACGGCGACGCACCAGCTGCCTACGACTGCGGATGCGACCCGCCATGTACTCGACGACGATTTCCTCTTCCTCTCCGACGACTTCGACACCACCATAGACCTCGACGAACCAGAAATGGCAACTTTGGCAGGCAAGCGCAAGCTTTCTCCAGCGAGAGGATCCAGCCCACCGGGCAAACGCACCCCCCTTCGAAAACTCCCCGGGCCAAGCGTGCGGACGAACGCAGCACGAGCGTCTATGGCATTCGAGCCCATTAGCCTCACCAGCTCCCCAGAGCAGGTCTTGTCACCCGAAGTTCCGGTACCCAACGCCCGTCTCGCTGAGACTCGTCCATCCTCGACGACACATCCGGTGCTGTTCATCCAGAGTTCGGACCCGTTTGCGAGCTCCCCTCGGCCCACAGCGCAACAAACTACAACTGTGCCTGCATCATCATATCCGGTTGCAAGTCCACCACGTCCCACGCCGCAGCGAGCGACGGCCTTGCTCAGCTCTTCAGACCCGTTTCGTAGCTCCCCACGACCGACAGATGTAACCCCAGCCCCAAAGCCACGAGAAGCTAGGCCAATATACATAGGAGAGACGCCTGCGCCAGTCGCAAAGTCAACAAGATGCACTGCCGCGTGGGATCCAATATCCAGCTCGGCTCCGGAGAACCGTTCCTTCGACTCATCGCCCCTACGAACAAGACCAGTAGTTATTGATATCGAGGATTCTGGTTCTGACGGGTCCGAGGACGAGTTTCCAGACCTTGCCGACTTTGACATTGCGAAATGCAGGCGGTCGCAGCTGCAACGCTCCCAGAGCGATGTTATATCATCAAGGTCGCGGACGCGGACTACGGCGAAACCACAGCGATCAGCATCGGACCGGGCCCGAGAGAAGGAGACAAAAGCCGCAGCCAAGGAGGTTGACAAGGAAAAGAAGCGCCTTGAGAAGCTACAGGCAAAGGAAGACAAGGCGCGCGAGAAGGACCGCATGGCAGCCCTGGCCGAAGTCAACAAGCTCCGGACGGACAAGAAGATCTCGACCCCAGAGATGATGGTCGACATGCCCTCCACCCTCAACGCCACGATCAAGGTGCAGCTGGAGACGCTGCTAGAGGGCCTGGACGTCCAGTACACCACCTGGGACAGCCCCGTCGACAACGTCATCAAGTGGCGGAGGAAAGTGCGCAGTCGGTACAACGACGACTTGGGCATCTGGGAGCCGCTCCCGCTGCGGATTGAAGAGGAGAAGCACGTGCTGGTGCTCTTGACGGCCGACGAGTTTGTCAAGATGGCCCTGGCCGACGACCTCGAGGCACACGTCGGCAGGATGCAGCGGCACCTCGGCGACAACCAAATCATCTACCTCCTTGAGGGCCTGACGCCCTGGATGCGCAAGAACCGAAACCTGCGCAACCGGCAGTTTACGTCGCACGTCCGATCCCAAGAGCCGACGACGATGGCAGCGCCGCAAGCAGCAGGACGGCGCAGGACGGCAGCGACAGTCCCGGACTACGTGCCCGAGGAAAAGATCGACGACGCCCTGCTCCAGCTGCAGGTAATGCACGACGTGCTCATCCACCACACGACGATCCCGCTCGAGACAGCCCAGTGGATCGCCGTCTTCACGCAGCACGTGTCGACGGTGCCGTATCGGCGCCAGCGCGACCGGGCCACGCTCGGCGCCGGCTTTTGCATGGAGAGCGGGCAGGTGAAGACGGGCGAGGACGCACGGGATACCTACGTGCGCATGCTGCAGGAGATTGTGCGCGTCACGGCGCCCATTGCCTACGGCATCGCGGAAGAGTTTGGTAGTGTCAGTGAGCTGGTGTGCAAGCTCGAGGCCCAGGGACCGTTGTTATTGGAGGACATACGGAAGAGCGCCAACAAAGACGGGGCGGTATCGGACCGTACAGTTGGGCAGGCTGTCAGTCGCCGCATGCACAAGGTATTCACAACACGAGATGAGTTAAGCACAGATGTTTAAGAGAGAATCATTTGTATTAAAATAGCTATTTTGCCATGGGTATCAAAGAGTCAAAGCTGGGCATTCAGCTGAATGGACAAAGAAGATCCTGAAGATTCATCGTTAGCTAGTTTCTCGACAAGGCAATCAAGAAATGAATTGGGGATGAATCAAGCTGTCAGACAGCGGTTGGACAAAATTTTTTCCACATAGTAATTTCAGATCAGGTCTGTGAAGATTGCTTTTTCATCATGTAGCTTGGGGGTTGGTGTGTGAGAGCGAGAAAAGTGACGTACCATTGATGGAGAGCGCAAGCGTTATTTGTCGTCGTGCTTGCGCTTCCGCGACGTGGGCTTGAAGAACGAATCCATCGTCTTCTGCTTCTCGTCGAACTTGGCACTGCCAATACCCCCGCGGGTCCGCTTGAGGCCCTTGACGTGGTCCACGCCGTTGACGGTTTTGACGGTGACCTTGAGAGGCAGACGACCAGGACCTGGAGAGAGGACGGCATCCAGGTAACCCGTGTTGCTCCACCAGAGGCGGCGCGACAGGGCGGCCACGTCGGAAAACTCTGACGCGGCGCTGGGCGCGAGGACGCATGGGATCCTTGCGGAGATGGCCTTGAAGAGCACGCCGAGGATGATGCCGTGGGCGACAACACAGACGGTGGACTCGCCAGCCTGCCACACCGGGACGAGATGATCGTCCAGGAAGCGGTCGACCCGCAGCCTCATTGCCTCGTTGGTCTCGGCACTCTCATGCCCCCCCGCGCTCACCTTGGTCCCTTCTCCAGACCCAAAGTCCTTTTCCCTCAGCTCCCGCAACCGCACAACAGACAGGTCCGCGCGCTTCTGAGCATCGCACACCGCCTCGGCCGTCTTCACGGCGCGCCGCAGGTCCGACGAGAAGAGGTGCGTGAAGGCGAGACGGCTGCCCAGGTGCTCGGCCAGACGGCGGGCCTGGAGCACGCCGTGCGTCGTCAGCGGCGAGTCGCGCGACCCGGCGAAGAGTCCCGCGACGTTGTCGACTGTTTCGCCGTGGCGCACGAGCAGGAGACGCATGGCGATGGGCCTGCGCCGTGTGCTGGCTCGTTGTGCTAGATCATTGTGGAATAATGGTTGAGACTGGAGGTGTTGATAGATGGAGAAAAAAAAGAAATTTGTAGTAGGAAGTGGATGACTAAGATTCGATAGAAGCATACACTGTTTACGTGAGTCCACAATTGGTTCTTGCTGAACACCAACACAATGCTCCACGATGCTCCACGAGACTAGTCCTCATTGTAGGAACCAATTCAATTTTCAGCCTAAGGATACCGAAAGAAAACCCAGAGAAAACCCAGAGAAAACCTAAAGAAAAACCCATAACGTTACAAGGGATAACTAATACATTCGCTCAAGAGACCCAGATCATTTCTTCTTCTTATCCTTCTTGCCAGTCAACGCGCCGACAACGCTGCCAAGGCCAAGCGTGTTGAGAATCTTGTTGACACCAAGGCCGCCCAGGATGCTGTCGACGATACCACCAAGTCCAATGAGGCTCAGCTGTCCATGATGTTAGCGTGATTCGACAAGGGAGATTTGATCGAAAAGACTTACCAATCGTCCGACGAGACCAAGCACACCGTTGAGCAATAGACCAACGGCCGCCAGGATCTGGAACAGAGGCTCGGCGAGGAGGCCCCATAGAGGGCTGAGCTCCTTTTCGGCGTGGGGCATGCCCTCGAGCTTGCGCTTGCCGTTGTCGATGCACTCGGTGATGGTGCCGGTAAGCTGTGGCTGTTAGTCTATACTCTGTTCACTGGGTGACGATGGTACTCACCTCCTTCAACACTTCGGCGAGATGATACTCCTCAGGTGTGGCATCTCGCGTAGCCGCCTTGTGCTTGGCCTGGTTTTGGATGCGGCCATCGGGATCGAGCCCGCGGATGCTTCCGTTGGTCTCGGTGAGGATTTTACCACCGTCCTCGAGCAAGGGCTTGACGTTGCGCACAAGCTCCTCCTCGTCAAGCTCCTCCTTGGGAGTGCGCTCGGCCGTGTCGATCTTGTCGGTGATGAGCTTGCAGATGGGCCGCATCTTGTCCAGGGCCTGCTCGACGACCGCCGCAATGCTGCCTGCGAGCTTGGCATCCTTCTCTGCCTCCTCGCGCTTCGCCTTCGCCTCGGGCGTCTCCTCGTCCTCGACCTCGGGCTCGGGCTCGGACTCCTCTTCCGGAGGAATGTCCTCGAGCCGGCTGACGTGGCCAATGCTCTCACCCTTTTGGTTGACGACGTCACCGTCCTCATCAACCTCCTTGCCGGAGCAGATGAAGAGGTCGCCGCTGGTAAGCTTGCCGATGATGTTTCCATCCTCGTCGACGACGTTACCCTCGCGGTTGACGCGTCGTCCAGCCAGAGGACTCTTCTTCTTCTCGACCTCCTCCTCTTGCCAGCGCTCAGCCTTGCCGATGACGTTGCCGTTGCGGTCAAGGATGTCTCCATCCTCGTCGACAGCACGACCGTACAAGACCTTAGGATCGCCAGAGGTCAAGCGTCCGACCACGTCACCCGAGGCCGTAACGACCTTGCCGTCCTTGGTGACGGTGGCGCCGGCGAGCTCAGCAAAGGCTCCATCGCGAGTACCCTCACGACCGCCCTCTGACACGAGCTCGGCCTTGCCGATGATGTCGCCAGACTCGCTTCTCACATTACCGTCCTTGTCACACATACGACCAATGAGGGATCCGATGTGGCCCTCAACAACGCGACCAAAAATCTCACCGTTGGATCCGACCACGTTGCCGGCCTTGTTGACTCGCTTACCAGCCAGGCTGGACATGTCAACTGCGGCCTCTGGCTCTTCTTCAGGCTCCTCCCAGCGCTCGGCCTTGCCAATTTCGTTGCCGTTGCGATCGAGGATGTCTCCGTCCTCGTCAACAGGGCGGCCATAGAGAGCCTTTTCGTCGCCAGAAACGAGACGACCAACAACTTCTCCGCTGGCAGTGACGACCTTGCCGCCGTGGGAGACAGTGCAGCCACCGAGATCAGCAAACGGTCCGTCGCGGGTTCCCTGGCGCTGGTCTTCGGGAACGAGCTCTGCTCGGCCGATGACATCGCCGGATTCACCCCGAACGTTGCCGTCCTTGTCGCACATGCGGCCGACGAGCGACCCGATGTGGCCTTCAATGACACGGCCGAAGAGCTCGCCATTTGAGCCGACAACGTTGCCGGCCTTGTTGACGCGCTTACCGGCAAGGATGGACAAGTCGACCTCGGGTTCAGGCTCGGCCTCGGGCTCTTCCCAGCGCTCAGCCTTGCCAATGACATTGCCGTTGCGATCGACAATCTCGCCGTCTTCATCGACGGGGCGGCCATTAAGGGCCTTTCCATCGCCCTCAATCAATTGGCCTACAATCTCACCAGAGGAGGTAACAACTTTGCCCTCCTTGGTGACAACGCAGCCGACTAGATCAGCAAAAGGGCCGTCTTGGGACTTGGCCTCGCGCTGGTCCTCTGGGATAAGCTCGACGCGACCGATGGGCTCGCCGGACTCGCTGCGGACGTTGCCGTCCTTGTCGCACATACGACCGACCAGCGAGCCGATGTGGCCTTCGATGACACGGCCGTACACCTCGCCGTTCTCTCCGACAACGTTGCCGGCCTTGTTGACTCGCTTACCCGCGAGGATAGAGTAGTCAATCTCGGGCTCGGCCTCTTGGTCGGGCTCGTCCCAGGCCTCGGCCTTGCCGATGACGTTGCCGCGACGGTCGAGAATGTCGCCGTCCTCGTCGACCTTGCTGCCCTTGAGGCGCTTGGGGTCACCCTCGACGACCTTGCCGACCTGCTTGCCCTCAAAGGTGACGCGGCCGTCAGCCTCGACGATGGCGTCGGGGAAGTTCTCAAAGGGCGCAAAGTCCTTGAGGTCCTCGCGCTCCGAGTCAGGTAGCGGCTCGCCCTTGCCGATCTGCTTGCCGGCGTCGTTCCAGATGTCGCCGTTCTCGTCGGCCTTCTTGCCTACGAGCTTCTTGACCTCACCTTCGACGACGCGGCCAATGAGCTCGCCCTTGTCGTTGATGAGGTTGCCGCCCTTGTTGACGGTGCAACCCTTGAGGGCGGAATAGTCGAGCTTGGCCTCGTCCTCGGCCTCGCCACCCTCGGCGACCTCACCTTCAGGGACCTCGCCCTCAGCGAGCTCATCCTTGGGGACCTCGCCCTCAGCGACATCGTCCTTGGGGACCTCGCCCTCAGGCAAGTCGTCCTTGGGGACGTCACCCTCAGCGAGATCGTCCTTGGGGACCTCGCCCTCAGCAACATCCTTAGGGACCTCGCCCTCAGCGAGATCGTCCTTGGGGACGTCACCCTCAGCGAGATCGTCCTTGGGGACGTCACCCTCAGCGAGATCGTCCTTGGGGACCTCGCCCTCAGGCAAGTCGTCCTTGGAGACGTCACCCTCAGCGACATCGTCCTTGGGGACGTCACCCTCAGCAACATCCTTGGGGACCTCGCCCTCAGCGAGATCGTCCTTGGGGACCTCGCCCTCAGGCAAGTCGTCCTTGGAGACGTCACCCTCAGGGGCCTCGGACTTGGCCTCGTCTTCCGGAACAACGTCCTTTGCGGCGTCGGTCTCTGAGATGTCGGTTTTCGGTGCCTCAGACTCTGGGACATCAGGCTTTGACACTTCGGTCTCTGGGGCTTGTGACTTTTCTTTCTCAAGGTCCAAGCCTTCGGGGGCTTCGGATTTGGGAACGTCGGACTCTGGGATCTCGGACTTTGGTACATCATCTTGCGCCTCCGATTGCTTCTTCTCCAAATCTGAACCCTCGGGAGCATCCGTTTGCGGGACCTCACCCTTGAGTGCATCAGACTTGGGTACTTCGGACTCGGCGGTAGACTTGGCCGCGTCCGTTGGGGTATCTTCTGGAAGGTCGACGTTTGATGTGTCCTTCACATCATCTGTGTCCTTCACATCATCTGTGTCCTTCACATCATCTGTGTCCTTCACATCATCTGCGTCCTTCACGTCATCTGTGTTCTTCACGTCATCTGTGTCCTTCACGTCATCGGTGTCCTTCACGTCATCGACGGGGGCGTCTTTCTGGTCTTCGGAAGTAGGCTCGATCCTGGATACGCTGTCGTCAGGCTTGATGTCGTCGGGCTTGATGCTGTCGCTTTGTTCTGCCTCGACTTCTGCGGCCTTGTCAGAATCGACAGGCTTGTCGGGATCGACCGGTTCGGGAGCGACTTCGGTGAGCTTGTCCTTGGACTCAACCGGGGACTCCTTATCTGTGGAGGGTTCGGGATCTTCGTTTTCGAGGTTGATCTCAGATGAAGAACCCTTGCCTTGAGCTTCGCGGAACTGCTTCTCCGTCTCTTCACCTTGCGATGTAGACTTGTCCTCGGGTGTTTCGCTATGGCCGGACTTGCCACTGAGGCCTAGACGGCTAGTGACGGGCTTAACGGACCCATCGACTGTGCTGTATACGGACTTGAGTCCGGATAGGCCAAAGCCACTCTTTTTCTTGGGCTTCTCGCCCGACTCGTGGGTGTACTCGCTGCTCTCCTCTTCCAAGGGCACAGCCTTGCCAAGGACATCGCCAGCGGAGCTGAGGACCTCGCCCGACTCGTTGACGGTGTTGCCTGTGAGTTCTTTGAGGTCACTGGATTCTGGGATCTTGCCGATGCTCTTGCCGGCCTCGTCGACGACGTCTCCGGTCTCGCTCACGACGCCGACGCCGCTTCGGGGCACTGATTGGGTGTCTACTGCAATGGGGATGATGAGTGCCAGGTACGGAGGGGGGATGACTGAGGAGTCAGACGCACCAGGATCGCTTTTCTCCTCTTGGGGAGTGTCCCTTGGGGTGTCTTTGTTCCAACCCCCGGGGATCGACAGAGGGTTCTGTGCCATGATTGGTTGATGTGGTTGACGTTGCGTTTGTTCGATAGCTGTGCGATTGACTCTGCTATCGTTCGTTGGTAGGGTATCAAGTAGGATGTTGTCTGAATCGTGGCCAAAGTACAAGCTAAACCATCGCTTTATACCGAGGCGTCGCCTGGGAAAACAAGTTTCCATGACGTCCACAACTGGGACAGCTTGGAACGTCGGGGTCGGGCCCAAACGTCAGAAGCAACACCATGGAAGGCAACTTTGATCCTGCCAGCTGGAGCTCAGCTTGCGTGAACGGTACTACCACGCGTCATGACGAAGAATGAGGCCGTTTGAAGGGTGTGGTGATGGCATGGAATGACGTATAGACTTTGGCGACAAAGCCCATGAACCCAGGTTGGTACGCCCATGAGCCCAGGTTAGTGCCCCCATGAACCCAGGCTTGGCCCCCAGGATCTGGGACAACTTGCCCCATGGATCCTAGACGGGTGCAAAAAGGCCACCTCTAAAAGCCGTTTCATGTGATAGGCGCTGGCGTGTAAGTGGCCAACGGTCCAGGGCTGGATATGCATGAAAACCGGCTTCTGGGCGGTGGAGACGGCCGATCTTTGCACGCGAGGGTGTGGTCGATCGAGATTTGCAAAAGCGGGCGAGAAAATCACAAGCACGATTTACGATCGCCTTTTCTCGGCTCGGGCTTACCCTAGGCCGCCGCGGGTCTTATGATGGGCGTGCTATGGGCCTGGGGGATCTACAAATGTAACGGTTTCTATCACGATGATCCAACGGCTTTTTACTACGCTGCCCTGGATATTTATTGTGGCAACTTTCTCACGTCGCAAAAACTTGAACACTTTGAGTCGAAAAAAAAACATTACTAGCGATTATTGATGTGGTCTCGGTTGAAGACGGTGGGTATCTTGATGATGAGCTGGATGCCATCGAATGTCGACCTCACGTTCAGGTACACTTCGTCAGGTCTGGGCGCCTCTGGTGGCCGAGGAGCGCCCTCGTCTTCTGGGCTGCTCTTGCTCGCCTCCTTTTCCTGCTTGATCTTGTGCCTTTCATCGTCTTTGTCTTCGTCCTTGTCGCCCTTGTTACTCGCATCCTCGCCGCCTATGGGAATGTTGAGCTTGCCAACCACGTTGCCTTGGTCATCGTAGATGTTTCCCTCGTCGTCGACCTGTAGCCCGCCCCCGAGCGGTCTCAGCTCAGGCTTGCTGTAGTTCTCGCAGACGTGCCCGGCGACCAAGCCGTCGGCGTCGACAATCTCGCCGGACGCCGACACGGGCCGGCCGACCATGGACGGCAGGTCGCCGTCGACGCGGCCGAGCACGGTGCCGTCCCAGTCCAGGATGTTGCCGAATTCGTCGACGTACTTGCCCTCGAGGCCGTCGGCGAGCTCGGCCGGCGAGCGGCCCGATCCCGACGGCTCCGGGAGTGGTGTTATCCGGGGGATGCGGATTTCGGGCTGAGGCGACGGGGATTGTGATTGGGACTCGGGGGACTTTGCGGGCGACGAGGAGGATTGCGAGGGAGAGCGTTGGGCATTGTTGTTATTGTTGTTGCGCACGGGGATGTCGACGGCGTATGTAGTATGCGTCGGGGCGCCGCTGGAGGACGCTGGTCTTGAAGACGACATGGTGATTTGAGGCCTTCTGTTTTGAATCTGACGATGATGGAGGGGAGGGTATCGCGCAACGGGATTGTTCGACGATGGGATCACTACCGATACAGAAGCTATGACGGACGATGTTCAGGATTTTGCGGGGTATGACGACAGCGAGCAGGCCATCTTGTGTTTGATTTGCTGAGGGAACAGGCAGTGACTGGGGGGGTGGCTGGATGAGATGAGAGGATGAGTTGGATTGGGTGGACGAGTTGAAGTGGGTGCATGGCATGTCTCTGGGTGGATGGCTGGATGGGATCAACTGACCAATCCCTGCACGACTGAGACAGCATCGAAGGCCACGCGAGATTTGAACGGGTGTGGAACGGCTTTCCCATGCCGGATTTTCCCATCTTGTGCTGTTAACGTAGCGCTAACTGTTCATAACGGTGTGCGGAGCATCTATTCCAATGGTTACCGTCGTCGTACCTGGGGCCATGGGAGATTTGAACGGGTGTGAAACGGCTTTCCTCAGCTGGATTGTCTCATCTTTTGCTGGAAACGGAGTGTTGTCTGTTCACAACTGTGTGCGGAGCATCTACTCCAACGGCGTCGTCGTAGCTGGAGCCACTCCTAAGCCCTCCTTTTCATACGCGTCCTTGTCGCCCCATCGTAGATCCCGACAGAACGCTTACGCTAATTTCAAACCGCCGCTTATCTGCTAACGGATGCAAACCCACAGAGCTAAACCGCGCGTGGACATGACAGGCGGCCAGTACGGCCCGTAGACAGACGTTCCTGGTGCATGCCAGGCATTAGTACGGCCCTATTATAGACCTGGGGGCGAGACGATTGCCCAAAGAGGCACCGCTTGCATGAAGAGGGGGGCCGGGCGGGCAAATCAACCAACGACGGTGTCCTGATCCTTGTCTTGGGCACTTTGACGTTGTCACAATTGCGTCAAAGACTTTTGAATCTCCCCGCAAAACGCAACAGTTTCGGAGGAGTTGCCGTGTACAGAATAAATAATAGATTTGATTTGCAAAAAAAAAAGAAATTGTATCTTTGTGGTTCCCAGCCATGATGGATTAAAAAAAAATAACGCCATGTTCCCATTTCCCAGTTTCCATGACCCTCTTTCGCGTGAATTGCACAAGGGGAAATATTGACTTAGTTCCTGGAGAAATAACACACGCAAATTAGTCGCCAGATTCTTTATCCTGTGCTGGAGACGGATACGCCACGTAAGATACAACGGCCAGTAGAGCAGTGAGTATAAGAAAAGGGGCAATACGTACAGCAACGCCAGCTCCAAGTCGCCGTGGATGCGCGCCTTGAGCTGGATCTCAATATCCAGATTCAGATCCAGCCGCAGCCGCAGCGTGTCGCTCTTGCCGCCGCCGCCGCCGCCGTCCTGCTGGAGGGCCTGGCCACCGAGACCGCCGAGGGTATTGGTGACGCCGCCGAGGGTGTTGCCGACCGAGTCGCCGCCGACGGGGAGCTGATCAAGAGGACCAGACGATGACTTCTTGGACTTCTTGCTGCTGCCGGACTTGGACTTCTTCTTGGTGCGGCGCTGCGGCTTGGGGGGCTCTTCCGAGGACACGTTGTCGTCCGAGTCGACGTCTTGCGATGAGATGCGGTCCTTTTCCATGGTGGACATTTTTTATGTGTGTAATGGGATATATAAAAGGAGGAGGAATGATGAGAACCTTGAGGTTGAGGGTGAGTTGATATATTTCGTCTTTGTTTCTGTCTTGTCTTGTCTTTACATGAGATATTCTCTTCTTGAAGCGCCATGTTTGGGTTGACGCCGGCCCTTACATATACGCTTCGCCGGACACGTCTGCAGAACAGGATTTCCCGAGTCACCAGCATCCCTCCCCTCCACATGAAGTCATTCTTCCCATGAGGTCATTCATGATCGAGATCCCCCCCCCTCCTTTTGGCAACTTGGCATCCCCATACATACACACCCCTGGTTGATCCAATCCGCATGGCTTGGGGCAGGGATCTTGTTCAGTCTCTGACATAGCTGCTCTCCACGCCCCGGTCAATCTTGCGGCACAGCGCTATGGGCTGACAGCGGTCGGGGCCAGCGGCCTCTTCGACGGCGCCCTCGGGGTCCCAGTAGACGGCCCATCTCCCGGCATCTGCCTGATGTTCCTGTTCCTTGCCTTTCTGTTCGTCTTCCCTGTCCTCCTCTCCATCTTTCTTGCCCTCCTCCCCAGCCTCCCTGTCTTGCTTGCCCTCGTAAACAGCCACAAACGCATCATGCTCTCCCTCCAGCGTCAGGAATCGCTCGTCCTCGCTCCAGCCCCACGGCCCGATGACGTGCCCGACCGTGTCCTTGCGCGCCCCAAACATCACGGCGTGCGTGTCCTTCTCCACGTAGATCCAGTTGAGCATGGGCGGGTCGATGGCGATGGTGCTAACCATGCCCAGGTGGCCCTCTTCGCAGGGGTACTTGAAGTAGTAGCCCATGAACCTATGGCCCGGGACTGGATCATCTGGGAGGTCGAGATAGAGCTGTTTGCGTTCAAGTGTCAGTCACAGCCATCAACACCAGCCTCCGTAGAAAACTTACCTTGTTGTCCGCCAACACCACGAACCCAACCTCCTGCGTCTTGCCATTCCGCCGTAGCAAGGGTGCCATATTGAACTTCTCCTGCTCCTTGGTCAAGGAAGCATTCTGTTGCTTCTTCGCGCTGATCGCCTCTGCGACCCCGATGACGGTGGGGATGGACGTGACGACGAGTAGTCCGATAACCATGGCCGGCAAATTTGGTGAATGCAGATGCCAAACAAGAATTTTAGAAAAGCTTTACCCCAGAATATTCGGTCTAGAGCCCCCCGAGAGAAAATGACGTTTATTATTCAAAAAAAGTATGGGGTCTCGACCGTTTCACTTGTCACCTACCCACCCCCAGCCTGTCACACCCCATCCATCCACACCCGTTGCACATGCAGCAACCCCTGCCCAGGTCATGCAGATTACTCGGTCATCCAAGTCCATCCCCTTTTGGAATATCAAAGACGTCATTCACTTCTTTTTGAGGCCAGATGCGAACATTGAACTGCATCTTGAAACCTGTTCCTCAAGGGCTCAAGGCCCCCAGGGGTGTGCCATCCGATGACGCCTATTGCGTCAGTGTCGAAGCCCCATCTTCTATTCCTGTTTTCGAGGCCGTTGGAGCCATCACAAAAGAGATCAAGTAGCTGGCCTTCCAATCGACGAAGCATGCAGAACTATCAACTACCATTCTAAAATAAATCACTTCGAAGCCACTCCCTCCCATCTTGCAGCACAACATACTTTGCAACGATGGCTTCAAGTCCCCAGGTATGCTTGCCTTGCCACGTCGGCTTCTCGATGGCTCGATGGGCACCGCCTTAACATGTTCCAGGACACTAAACAGCAGGGCGACTCTGACCCGCCCAAGCCTCCTTCGCCGCCGCAGCAGCAGTCGACGCCGCCCCGGTCTCCCAAGCTCGACGACAAGAAACCCGAGCAGCAACCGGAGTCGGCGGCAAGCCAGGACAAGCCTACGCAAGACGCCAAGGACACCACCGCCAAGCCTCCTTCGCCCAAGCCAGAGTCTCAGCCAGAGTCGCAGGCTCCTCCTCCGTCCAAGCAGTCCAAGCCCAAGAAGCCCGTTGAGGCCGAGAAGAAGCCCGAAAAGAAGAAGGCAGCGCCTCCCCCTCCTCCCCCGAGGAAGAGGAGAGCGGCGACGAGTTCGAGGACGCCGAGGGCGACCAGGACGACTCCGGCTCCGACTCCGGCTCCGGCTCCGGCTCCGAGGAGTCCGAGTCAGAGGAGGAGGAGTCGGAGGAGGACGAGCCCCCGACGCCCGAGTCCGAGCCTAAAAAGAGCAAGGCCAAGAGCAGCCAGGCCGTCCGCCGCAGACGCCCCGCTTGGCTGGACGACGAGGAGTCGGACGAAGACGAGAAGCCCCTGTCCAAGAGCGCGCAGCGAAGGCAGCAACAGCAGCAACAGCAGCAGCAGATGCAGCAACAACAGTTCCAGCAGCAACAGATGCAGCAGCAGCAGCAGCAGCAGGGCGGCGGGGGCGGGGGCAAGGATCCTCTCAAGTTGCGTCTCGACTTGAACCTGGAAATAGAAATTGAGCTCAAGGCAAGGATCCATGGTGATCTTACCTTGGCTTTGCTGTGAGTACTTTTTTCAACTCCAACCCGTTAGTTGTAGTGCGACTAACCAGATAGTGACATGGGATAATTAGGGGATAATTGTATCGGCGGCGCTAAGACGTGTATAACCGGCGGGGGAGTTTATTTTGGGCTTCAAGTACTAGTTTCATTTGTTTCTTTGTATGGAGTAACAAGAGTTTCTTTGTGCTACTATGTGTGGTTGTACATGTGACGCCTTCAAGACTGCGTATGCGCGAGATTTGGTTGTCTGATGGGGTTAAATGACTTGAAACTTTTGGGAAGTGATGTGGTCAAGCACATTGGTATATGAGAAGTACGTGAGCATGTTTCAATCCGGAAGACAGTGGACGTTGAGGATGTTAGTGATGTTTCAAGATTTGAGTTCATTAGCGTGTTTGCGTATCTAGATGATCAATCTGTCTGAGAAGTTATTATGGTACGCTAAGGGAAATATTGCAACGGTGGGTATATTGTAACGCAGGGATCTTCGTCCGATCCCATATCTCGGGTCTTATCTTTGGTTCGCTGTCGTCTTGATGGCATTATTCGGGTCGACGCAACGGCGCTTATTTTCGTAATGAGGATGCTCTTGTTTTGAGGACATAGAGGAGTGCGCTGTTCAACGGTTAGTAACAAGTGCATGCATGGCACGACGAGTGAGAGTACTCACGCAGCAAAGCCAACACTCGTTGCCGATGCCAAATACAGCGGCAGCGAAGAAATGTCGTTAAAGTCGCCCAGCACCGAAGGCGGTATGGTGGTGATGTGATACTCAGGTTCCTTGGTGGCGTCGGCCTCGTCTTGGGGCCGTTTGAGGTTCGTGATTTCATAGTCGGCGGCGTGCAGAACTCCCGATGCAATATGCACGACTGGCGTTGAGCCGATGACGGCGTCGTTCTTGTCGACGGCGGCGATGCGCGCAAAGGCGGCGTTTCGGGGGAGGTTGAAGCCCGTTTCGAAGCCCATGCGAGGCGATTCGCTTGCGACGCGATCGGCGCCGGTGAGGTCTGATTGGGAGTCTGATAGAAGCTGGAATGAGGTTAGGCACGAAGAGATGATGAGGGATAAGAGACGTACCAGAACCCATTTCTTTACCTCGGTGGCGCCGTTCCACGAGACGTAGATAGTCGTGTCGCCGTTGGTTGGATCGGCATTGGCAGAGATATTCGGCCCCCAGAGCGGCTTGCCCTCCCAGTCACCCTTCCACACGCGATATATATACGAAGGTTGGATCACTATCAGACCATTTTCGACGCGGTTCCTCTGGACATCCATGACCACCTCTCCATCCGGCGCATACTCTGTGATGAGGGAGTTCTGTCCCCACGCAATCAACGTGTTGCCCGAGTCATCCAGCGCCTGAACACTGCCGCGCGAGGCGGTGATGATGCCCTGGGGATGGTACCACTCGTTGACGACTTTCCGCGTCTTGGCCACGGGGTCGAACTCGATCTCCAGCCCGCGGCTGCAGTGGACGCCCGGGACGCCGTCGGCGCAGAAGCCGTTGTGGTGCTGCGAGTTATCGAACAGCGTCATGCGGTTGGTGCCGTGCAGTCGCGGGTTATGCTGCCACCGGAATACCGCCGTGTTGTTCTTGGTGATGTCCCTGAACTGGTTGTGCTTGCCGCCCATGATCCATTTGATCTGCGATGTCTGGCCGTCGATGAGCGTGATGGTGCTCATGTGCTTGAGGCTGACGAGGTAATCGCCCTCGGGAGTCTGTTGTACAGTGTCAGCCCGTCTCTTTAGATGGGAATACGAATAGTTTACCTTATGGATGCTGTTCATGTGAGCCCAGTCCAGCGGTCCCTTGCCAGTATACGGTATCATGGAATCGCTCAACTGGAAGTGCTCTATCGGCGAGAACCGAAATAGCACCGTGTCCGTCACGGGGTCAATCTCCTGAAACTCCGCGTGGATGACCTGTCCGTCCTCCGGCCCGCCCAATCTCCTCAGGTCGGCCTTTGTATAGTGGAACGCGTTGATGATAAAGGTCTCGTCGTCCGTCAGGTACATCTCGTGGGCGTCGCGCGTGTGGTTGGCCAGGTGTGAGCGGATGAAGTACAGCTGCTGGTAATGCTGGTTGTAGACGCGGATGCCCTCGCCCGCGTACGTCGCCAGCACGGGCTGGCCCTTGAAGACGAGCGGCTTGGTCTGCCCCGTCGTCTCGTACTGTTCGTCGGCCCAGATGAGGCTCAGGTCCTGGGACGACATGATACTGGGGCCGTACTGGGACGCGTTGTAGCCGCCCCCGAGGAACATGTACGGCGCTTTGTCGACCTTGTCGAGGGCCAGCTTGTTGACCTGCCACACGGGCGCCCATACGTGCGGTGCCGAGAAGAAGTTTTGCTTCGGGTGCGAGCCCAGGCTTCCGTCTTGGTAGGTTTGCCAGTCGGTGTGAAGCGGGACATCGGCCACGGCGCTGGAGAAGAATAAGCATAAAAGGAAGGACAAGACGCGCACGCTCGGCAGTGGCATCGTGGGGGCCATGATGGAGATTTCACTGCACTACACTGCCACACGGGAACTAACACGGCACTGGATCTTCAGCCTCATGGTCTCCGCGTATAACGAGGGGTCAAGTGTCCTATATATCTACTCTAGTTACCCAGAGCCGGGTACGTGAAAGGGGGTGGCGTTCTAGATGGCTGCTGAAGACACTAAGAAATAGCGGCAGGTTTGGAGGCGTTTGTCCCTTTTTAAGCTTAACGATATCGTTGCTTGATGGAGCAGTGGAATTCTGGACCCGAAAAGTACGCGCGGGAAGTACTGGAACTGGAATGACCTGCGTTGAGATTGAATTGAATCGATGGCTGTAAACCGCACCCGACAATGTGGTTCAATGGCAAAAGCTGTCACATCTCACGAATCTCGACATTGACGATGGGCAAAATCTTGAGGGGGCCTCGACCACGTCTAGTGGGCCGAAAATGGACGACGAGCACGCGATCTACACGGTCAATCTTGGTATCGATAGCCTGGATTGATAGCCCCAGATCTATTGCTTCCCAGAGTGGTAGCTATTTTATTGCTCGTATGCACTAACGAGAGGCACTAAATACACTAACTCTAGGACTTGAGAAGCATAATGACCTTTCTCTGACAGGCGATGCCGAGAAGGGTTGAGGGAGGGGGAAATTAACCGCAATGCGCGGCGTCCTGTGGCGCCAGAGTATGTCTTGCTCCTTTCTCTAGACGAGGTGGAGAGAGAGGTTGATGGATCGGGGCGGCTTTTCCACACACGCGTGTGTGTGATGATAAGTGTTGTAATAAGGGCTGTGTGTACGGCAGAGCGGACACCCCCATCTCGGTACACGAAATCTGCCGCTGTGGTACAGACAGAGCTAGTAGGGTACCATCAGAGTACAACGTAGTAGATAGCATCCCCATCTTCTGGGACGTCCAGGATTGATGTGGTACCGAGTACCGACTCCGGGGTGCTCGGTAAGCCGGCAGTGATTTGCATGCATTCCGAAGATTGCTAACTTGGTCGCGCGTTGGACGACAAACAAACGACCAACGTGGAATAGACCGTTCTGGCTCGGCCCTGAGGGAGGATTGCGAAGTTGGGCTCCAGGAGAAGGGGAATGACATTACAGAGTGGCGCTAGACTATTGATGGTGAATTGCTTTTGGGATGTTAAACCTATGCTGGACGCGCTCCGAGAGGCATTGGGATCTTGATGAAAATTGGACATGTGCTGGAGTCTCGAAAAGGTCACCAGTAACGTCATTTTCCAGTGGTCTCAAATGGGCTGTGGACAGGTGGACCAATTTCGGTGGATGCCGATCTGTCCAGTAGCAAAGGGGCCATTACAGCGTCCGCGAAAGGGGAATCTTCCAACAAGGCGCAACTGGTCCAACGCAAGCCACACTTGTTAGACGGTTTCGGCGTCTCGATGATGGATGGATGCGTCGCTCACGCTGTGCTGAACGAGGGAAGCCTTGCTAGCACGTGGAGCCCCCACAAGACCCCTGAGTGACTTGTGACGCGATCTGGCAATACGTATCTTGCTGGCTACCTTCATGTAAATGTTGATGGAGTAGACGCGAGTACAAATACAGCTTAACGTGGTCATGATTGGGTTACTTTTGCATACTGGGCGGGAATCTTCACTTTACAGCTGCGGTCTATGGCGCTGTGGCGCCATGTACAGCACATTTCGACATTTCGTTGACAGGTCTTTCCTATCCTCGCCATGATCAATCCGACCATCTTATGCAAGCGAAACACGAATTGGTGCGCAGAGGATATCTACACTCAGGTTCTCACATCCACACAGCACGCGATCGGGACTGGCAAATGGTAGATCCATCTGTTTGGCACAAGTGTCCTTTCCTCACAGAGTACTTATAATATACATGGGTACACGACTCTCCTAATGGCTTGGGTCGTTGTCGTTGTGCAGGCCTCCTCTTTCGCTGTTTTCGTTTTCCCCCTCGTCGTCACATATTACCACGCCTGCACTTTGTGTTTGTGTGTGTGTGCTCGATGGCACCTCTCGCCCCTGTTCCTCCCAACGCCGCGACTCCGAAGAACCAGACCGATCGAATCGCTTAAGCACCGCCCACGAGGGTGTGGTTGATGGGCACGTGGACTGTTGATGTCGGGTTAGTCTGGAGCTGCGCAAAAGGGGATAGATGTGGAGACGTACTCAGCTTCACAATGTAGCCAACCGCGCCCATGATGATGAATCCGGTGCCGACAGCGGTGCACATGTTGAGGAACTCCTTCTTATCGGCTGTATAGCAAAGCACGTTAGCAGTTGGTTTAATGACCCGGCATCGCAAGCTTGCAATCGCATTCGCTGCGCGCCAGGGGGAAAAGGGACGAGTCGTACGCTTGGTGCACTTCTTGGCGAACTGGATGCCGTCGCGGGCAAACTCGAGGGGGGCCTCGAGGAGTTCCTGGATCTGGTCGGACATGTTGGATGATGGATGATGATTGAAGGCGTAATGGTACACGGAGGAACGGTTCGGACGAGAGTGGGTGGAGGAGAGGAGTAGAAAGAGGCGATGGGGAACTCTGGGGTTTTGCGACGTAGGCGAACGCGACGGTAAAGCTAAAGCTGTCCTCATTATCGTGGCCTCCTGAGGATCGGGGAATTGTAGATCCGGGCCGGGAGAAGCTGCGGATGTCGCTTCTTGGGTTTAGCCGAGAAAGTGCCGGAGATGCCACCCTACACCTTAATTTTAGGGTGATGAGAGTCGACCCGCGATCTGGCAAGAAGATCGGAGTACATGGTCATCAAAAGACCAAGGGCATTAATTGACCAGGAAAAATTCTCGGCCATGAGGCTCATGTTATGGAATTCTAGTTCTTCGCACTAAGGCAAACTCGTCATTGGAGTAAAGAGAAGGGTTCTCCGGGGACTCTGTCGTTACGATTCCGTGTAATCTGAAGTTCAGAAGCGTCGGGGCCATGAATTGACCCGTTTTTGGGAATCAAGGTCCTCAATTGTTGTATTTTGCAACGTTGAAATACCTAAACAATGTAAAAAAATGAAGCTTTCATATGTTGGCTTGCGAGAAATCCCTATCTCTTCAACATCTCGCTATGAAATCGAAGTATTCTGGTGGCACTGCTATGAATGCAAAAAACAAGAACCGGCTAGAAGCTCAACACTGCTGGCGGGCCGGTTTAAGACCACGATGATACTGGACCTACATCAAGCGGGCCCTCAAAGTAGCGCGGAGGGATTTTGATCCCCTATTCTCGTTGGGAAATATTCCTATTACCGTCCGACTTTCTGGGATGTTTGAAGAACGGTCGGCGCAGCTGGGATTATACCGTAACCCTTCACCTCGAAAGCTAGATTATTTATCGCTCGCACCAGAACCAGAATGTCCTGGGTGGTGTAGTGTACATGCACTACTGTCTTTGAGATGGTACAATCTGTACAGAGGTCGGTCTGGCATTCTTCCTTACTATCTCGCCTCGCCTGTTCAGCTTTGGTTCAGTTTCTAGCGAAGCGGATATTGGATGTTCGCCAATGGCGATTGGTTACGAGGATCGGGCATACGAAAAAGCACAGTCTTCCTTTGCTGATTTAGACAACTTATGCGTGAGTTGGGAGGCGGGAGCGAACGAAAATGGAGCAATTCAGTCAATATGATACATCCGTCGACCAAATCTTCACTGCTGAGTCACCAAGTCTCTGGCCCAGCAGAACATCAATGATGCCCACGTCGCTGGCGTGAGCGGGGACCTGAGACTTGCTGGAATAAACTCAACCAGTAAGTCCAATGAATTTAGCTGATATTGAGTGGTGGCCTAATCTGATTAGCTTTCCGACTTGCTTTTCCGAATTGCAGACGTCCAGTTGTGATCATCAGACACGGGATGCATGCGGCTCATTTGGTCGTCGCAATAGACAACCGGGGTTTCGGAGTCTCGGGGAAAAGGGCTAGTTTCAACTGCCCTGACAAATGGCCCTGAACCTTAGATTTGAAGCTTGCCGATCAAGGGAGAGATAGTTGTAGATGAGTCATTGACGGGGTATTGTGACGCATATTTCCACCTCTTCAGGCCGATGGCGTGAGTCATCTACAAGTTACACCTTAAAGCGGATTATTTCGCACAATCGGTGTTCATTCTTGTATATTCGTTGAAGTTTATTATTGACCAGTCGGATACACGGACCATAAGCTCTCATTATGTCTGACCTTCGTGATATGGACAAGGCGAAGTCGATTTGCAGGCTCGAGCCAATGGATCTACACGACCCTGACGAGTTCAGCGAGCTTCTTAGACAACGCACCCTTTGCGGCTGGAATAAGGATCCGTCCAAGATTGAGCAATGGCGAGACGAAATGGCCAACAAGACAAAGTCCTTGTTCTGGATTGTTCCGACTCACCTTACTGGAGTTCCGCCCCCGCAGCGCTATGTTGGTCACATAGCCCTGTGCAGCATCTCGGAAGACCTCGAGCTCGCGAACCCAGACAAGTCGGTGTTTACTTTTGACACCCTATTTATCTTGCCGGAGCATCGAGGCGGGGGACTCGGGCGAGCCGCAATTCAGGCGCTGGAAGCGTGTGCTAGGGAGGAGCCATACGGATCGCCGAACTGCAAAGCGATGACAGTCAAGACGATCAGCAGAAAGTATCGGGAGGATGACGAGTGCCGTGATATCTACATGCGCCTTAATTCGCGTCGGGGCATGGGGCCTCCTGAGAAGGGAACAAGTCAAGAAGACTGGTATGCCAGAATGGGATATGTCAAGTGGAAGGAGGAACCAGGCTATTGGACGACGCTCGTGGATGGCACCAAGATCTTGCTTGATGAGGTATCGATGAGAAAGAGGCTCGACTAGTGAGCCCGCAAATCTCACCGAGTAAGCAAGCACCCGGAATCCAAACTCGTGTCATGGCAGAGGCTAGGACATAGACATAATCCCGGACGCACATCGCGCAACCCAGCTGGAGCCACTGAACCGAAATAGCAGAGAAGGAAAAGTGAGATTTTGGAGCAGAAACCATATACTGAGGTCTAGTAAGAGATATGAAAGTAAACACTTGCGAATGAATACTTCTGCTTTGAAGAAAGATAAAACAAAGAAGGGTATACTGGAAAACATTTCCCGGTTTAATAGAGAATGGAATATGGGACCCTCTTCCTTGGCATTTACGCTTAATAAGCTGACCTGCGGTGTGGGTATCCTCGCATGTTTGTACGTAAATCCTTCAACTATTACCCGGCCTTAAAATGGATATCCTAATAATTTATCCTGCAAAATTTTACCGTAGGGTTGCCGAGCAAGTAGCGAGGCTTGGAAATCACCTAAACTTGTGCAACAACCGTCGTGGTTGTCAATTATTCGCTTTCAACACCTCGTACCCGCTTCACAATGAGCACGGACATCTCGCATCTGAACACCTCCGAGGCGCCAGCTAGAGACAATGGCACTCGGAAGGATCCTCCAACTGAGGGTGGAGGCGAAGTAAACCATGCAGATGGAGAGGACATGTGTTCCGACTTTCCGGACGGCGGGAGAACCGCTTGGACCGTACTTTTCGGCGCCTGGGCTGTGTTATTTTGTTCATTCGGCCTTGTACAAAGCATAGGCGTGTTTCAGGAATACTACACTCGAGGACCCTTGCGTCAGTATCCGTCGTCCACAATTGCTTGGATCACCAGTGTTGAAGTCTGGACGCAAAACTTCTTTGGAGTGCCGGTGAGCCTTGGAAAACAAGACAGTGAGAATGGTCCGCTAACGCAATGATAGAGCGGGCTGTTGTATGATAGATTCGGGCCGAAATGGCTCATGGTTGGAGGATCCTTGTTGTACGTCTTCGGCCTAATGATGACTTCTCTGGCAGAGGAGTATTACCAAATCTTCCTTGCTCAGAGCCTCGTGACATCTCTGGGCGCAAGCGCGTGCTTCAATGCAGCAATGTCTTCGGTGGCTACTTGGTTCTGTCGTCGCCGAGCCCTCGCATTCGGGATCATGATGTCGGGATCATCTGTCAGCGGGATGGTCCTTCCTGTCATGGTTTCGCAGCTATCGCCGAAAGTCGGCTTCCCATGGGCAGTTCGATTGATTGGCTTCATGGCGATTGCGCTCTTGTCTGTGTCTTGCGTAACCGTCAAGTCACGAATACCGCCTAAGCCGCAGATGATTGTGTTCAAGAGATACGTCGAAGGCCTGCGCGAGCCAATCATGGCTCTGACGATTCTTGCCATGTTTCTGTTCTTTTGGGGAATGTTTGTGGTTTTCAACTACATTCTGCTACAAGCACAGCGACAAGGAGTCAGCCCCAAGCTGGTAGACTACCTTCTTCCCATCATGAATGGAGCCAGGTGCGTCACGTATTCGCAGCAAACTACTTGTCCGGCCGTCTAATTGATTACAGCATTTTTGGTCGAATCATTCCTACTTTGATCGCAGACAAAGCAGGGCGGCTCAACATGACTATTCTTATGTCACTTCTCACTTCTGTTTTCTGTTTGGCACTCTGGATACCAGGCAAGTCCGACATTGCAATCATCTGGTTCAGCATTGTTTTCGGGTTTTCGACCGGAGGATTTGTCGCTCTTGCGCCAGCATTAGTCGCACAGATTTCGAGGATCGAGGAGGTAGGCATTCGCACCGGTTCATCCTTTGCGATTTCCTCGTTTGGGTCCTTGACTGGAAGCCCACTTGCTGGGGTTATTGTGTCAGCGTCTGGCGGCAGCTTTCTTGGACTTCAACTATTCAGTGGGTTCACATGCTTAGGGGCGACAATAGCACTCGTTGTTGCTAGGTATTTACATGTGGGATGGAAGATGGAAAAAGTGTGAACCCGGCGATTGAAGTTTTGGTTGATATAAGCACCATTTTTGTTTGAAACAACAGTCTAATAAGACTATCGAAAAGTCTCCCAGCTTATCGAATTGAAGTCCAGAGACGTGTCGTGCCCTGGTCGAAGTATCGAAGCTCGTGAACATCATGTGAAACGATGCAAACATTTTCTCGATCACTTGACAAGATTTGAACAAGGCGAACACGGATTCGGAGAGAGAAAGTCTATTTTTCAACAAGTCTACTTTGCATTCACAATGTAGCGCTGCGCTGCCTCGCAATTGGAGGCATAATCTGCTTCTTGGACAACCGTTTTTGGAAGGCCAAAGTTCATGTGCAGAATGTCAAGCAATGGCTGGGGGAGTAGGGCTGAGAAAAAGAGTTGGCGCGACGGGAAGTGAATCCCGCGGGGGATGACACAGGTCATCGTCATGTGCGGCTTAAGGTTTGCTCGCTGACTTCGGCGCATCTAAACTCGCAATGGAAACCAGTGCTAAGTTTGATAGACACAAGTTGATGATGTGGGGTCAGATTCTCATTAATCGAGGCGGCGTTGGGGATCGCTGGACAAAGGCAGATGTTACCTAACCACAAAGGAACTTGGTGGTGCTTTTACGTTTGGGATATCGCCTTGATTTGTCTTGAAGCTCTGTTCATCGAGAATGGTTTGCGACAAAGCGTTAGGTTTGTCAGATCTGTGATGCAATGTGCGATCTGATGACGTCTCTTTCATCAAAAGGATACAATTGACAGCAAAACATGGAGATATGCAGCAGAGATTGGATCATCTCTGGAGATTCCTGCGCTAAAAGCTGATGTAGCCCCTTTCGTGTCTCGGACAGTTTCCCTTGGCTTGCAGAACTAGGATCCTCACCAGGTTGAGCTTTGGTTCCGCAAGCCACCAGATTCCCACACCATGATAAGCCTATCGATAACAAAGCCAGATGATGGTCCATTGATTGGGCCCATTGAAATGCTGTGGCTGATCAGCCTCACAAGCCCGCTTCTTACTTTGCAGATGCTGCTTTTGCAGACGACCTCGGCCGCTAATGTCTTAGTGATCACGAACCGACTTGACCGTAACGCGTTGTTCTGTTCTGGCCCCATCTCATCAAATTATTTTGTCTTATTTTCCTCCCTAAAAGTAAAAGGCCCTACAAGGCTTGTTCGCATGATTTGAGCACGTAGTTGAGTCAATTATGAGTGAGACCAGGCGTAAAGTGTCTTGCACATTGGCCGTCCAGTGGCCTCCATTCGTACGGTAGGTACTCACTACTCAGCACTACCCCACGTAGTAAATAGGCTTATTGCTACGCATCAACGGTTTAAAATCTAACTTGCGAGTTCAATTGGATTGATTAATAACCGCAGACCACCTGATTGATTGACGACGGGGTGGCTGGCAATCGGGTGGTTGGGCCGCGGCCGACTCGCACCGAGATGGTACAAGTGCGACTTTGGGCTTGCTCCGAACAACCTAGGTCCGATCATCGACATGCGTTGGCTTCGGGCTATCGGCTGCGGGCTTTCTTTTGGCTTCGGGATTGCTCTGGTCGTGGGCGTTTTTGAGGCGCCGTGTTAGTCTCGCATGTAAGGGGTCGGACGGTATTTACGCCGCGACAGTTTTCCAGTCAAGCGGAGCTCCTTGCAATGTGGCTTGCGCTATGATACCAGCTTTGTGCATTCTGAGCGTGCGTATCTGTTGTGTTTGGACGGTAGGCGTCACTTCGTGAAACATTAAAGTGAGACCCCAGGGAGGAGACACGGCCAAGTGCAATTCCACGGCTTCGAGTAGTTGAAAGCTCGATCCAGCGGGTCAATTGGGACCACAGCAGATCTGCAGAGCGGCTGGTAGCTTATCTGCAAGACTAGCCTAGCTGCTGAACAACACATCCCGCACATCGAATGGGGCGTCTTCAGGTCGCTGAAAGAGGGCCACTTGAACGGCTGAAAGGGGGGCTGGAAGTTGACCTATGGCGGTGACTGGAGGAGGGTCTTGGCCTGGTCTGGGCCGAGGACGGGATGGCTAGCTGCACCAAACTAGCGGATGTTGGCCCGCGGTGGGGTCTTGCCATCTCACGACAAGAGGCAAATATTGGACAGGGCAGAGACAGTAGTGGATGAAGCTTTGCCGCATGCGTCCGTCCAGCTCGAGTTGGAGCTGCAGAGGTCTGTTTTGCGGGATGCGGTGGAACTGTGAAGCTGAGTACAATACACAACAAGCTATACGAACTAGGGCATCAAGCGGGAGCGAGGGCGTCAAGTGGGCTCGATGGCACGGCTCGGGCGGATACACGGGGAACCTGGGGCGTCAGCTGGGCTTCAGCTTAGTCTTCAACTCCATTGCCCATCCGAGCACCGAAACCCTTGCCTATCTGAGTATCGCAAGACAAGACCATTGGCATACATAAGGTCGACCCTTGGCCCGTCATCGTGCCGACCCGGGTTCCTTTACGTCTCCCCAGCTCCCTGGTCCGTCCACTCACACCATGATCTTCCCCTCCGCCTCCGCCCTCGCCGCCTCGGGCCTCCTCCTCGGCGCGGCCCAGGCGGCCGTGATCCGCAAGGAAGACCAGACGTGCCGCAAGACACAAGTCGCCATCCTCGGCGCCGGCGTCGCGGGCATCACGGCCGCCCAGGCGCTAACGAACGCGTCCATCAGTGACTTTCTCATCGTCGACCGCAACGACTACATCGGCGGGCGCATGCGTAATACCAAGTTTGGGAAGTCGCCCAAGGGCAAGCCATACACGGTCGAGCTCGGCGCCAACTGGGTCGAGGGCCTCGAGTCCGAGAGCGGCAACGTGAACCCCATCTGGCGGCTCGCGCAGAAGCACAAGATCAAGAGCGTTTACTCTGATGGCGAGTCGCTCGTGACGTACGATGAGACAGGCGAGTACAACATTTCGGACATCATTGCCGACTTTGACGCCAAGTGGGAGGTGGCCATGGCGGACGCAGACAAGATCAAGGACGACAACTTGCAAGACACCTCTGTCCGTGCTGGTCTGAGTCTTGCGGGATGGAAACCCAAGAAGGACATGCACAAGCAGGCGGCCGAGTGGTGGGGATGGGACTTTGAGATGGCCGTCTTGCCGGACCAGTCGGGCTTCCTGTACGACATGTACGTCAACAAGGCCGTCTTTGAGCACTTTAGCGACACGACGCGGCTCTGCATCGACCAGCGCGGCTTCAATGCGCTGATTATCGGGGAAGCCGACGAGTTCCTCAAGAAAAAGGACCCGCGGCTGCTGCTCAGCTCCAAGGTGACCTCGATCAAGTACAGCGCGTCCGGCGTCACAGTGCATCTAGAAGATGGGGACTGCATCGACGCCGAGTACGCCCTCGCTACCTTTTCCGTGGGCGTGCTGCAAAACGACGTGGTCAAGTTCACGCCCAAGCTGCCGCGGTGGAAGCGCGAGGCCATCGAGCAGTTCCAGATGGGCACGTACACCAAGATCTTCATGCAGTTCAATGAGACCTGGTGGCCCCGCGACAACCAGTACATGCTGTACGCGGACCCCGTCGAGCGCGGATACTACCCCATGTTCCAGTCGCTGAGCGCCGCGGGGTTCGTCGAGGAGTCGAATATCCTGTTTGCCACGGTTACGGGTACCCAGGCGTATCAAGTTGAGAAGCAGACGGAGGAGGAGACGCAGGCTGAGATTATGGAGGTGCTCAAGGCCATGTTTCCCAACACCACTGTGCCCGAGCCTACGGCCATCATGTATCCCAGATGGAGCCAAGATGAGTAAGCCCACTGTCCAACCCCCATCCCCAGCTCATCACTAACTCCACCTCCAGGTCAACGTTCGGCTCCTTCAGCAACTGGCCCCCCGGCCTGACCCTAGAAAAGCACCAGAACTTGCGCGCCAACGTGGACCGGCTCTGGTTCGCTGGCGAGGCCAACTCGGCCGAGTTCTTTGGCTACCTGCAGGGCGCCTGGTTCGAGGGCCAAGAGATGGGCAAGCGCATCGCCAACCTGATCAACACGGACGGCGCCGTCGCCGATGGCCAGGGCGAGATGATGAGATATGACGTGCTTCACGGCGATACGTTCAAGGACGAGTATGATGATGCGAATGGGTGGACGATTGATCTGGATTAGGCTGGGAGTAAAAAGTAAAGTAAATATCGAATTTTAATAACACATGCGTTGAATCAACAACTCCGCATCCGTATTGCCTGTATAGTTGCAGTGAGGCGATTGTGTCCGGCACTCAAGACGAACTCACAGCAGGAGACGCTGCCACTCCATTGCGCCCTTGCTTTATGAGCTCCGTGGCTTGCATAAAAAAAGAATCGATCCGTAACATGGCAGGTCGCAGAAGCGCCCTTGCAGCATCATCCTTGGTAGCTCCAAGACGCTGTAATGACTGATGAAACTTTTCCAGCAGTTGATACGCTGCTTCAATGTCGTGTGGCTCTGATGCCAGGAGAAACAGGTAGATGAGAAAGTTGCCGCAGAGGATGAGCTGGGATCGAGCGTCTACTCGAGTTAGCATCTGATTAATTGTCATTGGACGTTGACATACGGCGGACCCAAAACCCGGTTAGTTCCTCCTCTGTGATTTCGCCCATAAACGCCGTAAACACTTTAAACTGCGCCAGCGCCGCGGTGAGCCACTGCCGCAGGTTCGACCCGGGCGTCGCTTTTGCTTCTCTCGTTGCTGGATACATTAGACCACGGAACAGCAGGACTTGGGTGGCGTGGAACGATAGATGGAGGGGCCCTGCTAGAGTTAACATATGTTTGGAAAGATGTTGTAGTGGAGCCTACCGTTATGGCGGGTGTCTTTGTCGACGGCCAAGCATTGCGGGATGAGACTCGGCCAGTCTTTTAGCCGCTCGCGTAGGGCGGTGAGCTGGCCGCGGGATTCCATGCTGCTCATGTTCTTCTTCACCTGGCTGCGTGTTTGTTAGTAGCTGATGGCATATCGTCAGGGGAATTTCATAACTCACAAGCTGCAGTCGAGGATTGTCCTCAAGCTCCTCGCAATATTCACCATTTCCAAAAAGCGAGCTCCGTTGGAAATGCTAAAGGCCGTATTTTCAGGATATACCAGATACTGCAAGTCTTCGGGAACATCTTCATCAAAACGGAGGTCGTCCAGGGTCGGGGCCGCAGTGTCAAACGTGTCCGGGCCGATATGCGGCGGGTTGCCATGGCACACGGCCGACCAACAATCAACAGCGTACGAAGCCCACCACAGCTTCCTCCGCAGCCGCTTCTCCCAGGTGGCGATGGTCCAAGGGCCGGGGTCTTGGTGCAGGCCGATCATTTGCGCACAAGCAGTGGCTTGGGATGCTAGGATCCAGGTGCTCGGCGTCTCGACGCTGTCGATATCTGGCGGTGTGATGTGCAAGAGCAGCAGACAAGCTTGGAGCTTCAGCAGGTTTGGCGCTTCGAGTTCGCGTCGGAGAGTGGTGTGGCAGTGGGCGAGCAGCTCGTGTTGCTGGAAGGGGCAAGGGTTTGGGAGTGAGGCGTCGCGATACCAGAACGGACAGGCGAGAGCGTATATGGCGCCTCGCAGGGACGCTGGAATATCAAGCTTGGCAGCCGCGTACTTGCGCAGAAATCTTACCTTGGAGACGACAGGATACGCCGGATGGACGTGGCTAAAGTACAACCTCACCAGTGCCGGCCCATTCGGCCAGACAATGCCCTCGATGGCGTCCGACGCCTCGCGCATGGCACGATTCGTATGCTCGGGAAAGCCATTCAGCAGCAGCAGGAAATGCACGGGATGCTGGTGCGCCTGCAGGCTGCCGTCGTACACCTGGATGATGTTGGCGTCGACCTCGTCCTGCTCGCTCAGCAACACCGACCGGAACGAGTCGAGAAAGTACGTGTCCTGCTCGCCGGCGAGTCCCATCGAGTGCGACGTGCGGCCGTCGAGGTCCTCGAGCGCGTGCAGAGGAGCTGAGGGGGAGTATAAGGCGAGCGAGGAGCCTGCACCTGAAGCTGGGGTGGGTTGGCGTATGAGGCCATGGTGGACTGAAGTGGCGACTTGGTGATGCTCCGACCCGGAGGCCGTGTCGGGCGTCGCGGAGCCGGTCGACACCGGCGATGCCGTAGGGTCCGGGGCGGCAGCGGCATCGGCGGCCGAAGACCGACAGACCAAGCCCTTTGTAGTACAAAAGAGGCCTCTTCTTGTAAGCAATAAAGCGACAAACCCCAGGACGGGGCCGACAACTCACAAGGGGGTTTGTCGGCAATGACACAGGCCGTCTTGCGCCGGCGACAGGCATCGCAGGGCCTGTTCTTGCGGCTCCGCGGCTGTCTGGCCTGCCCAAAATTGCTCCTGATGGTGTACTTGCGGGAGCCACGCGTCGCCGAGTCGGTACGGGGGTCCATTACCTGGAGCTAAGCGGGATTTCACGATCCGGGGGGGTCCTTTTTCTCGTGAGCCTGCAAGTTGACCGACAAAGTGTCGGTGGAAGTTGCGTGTTTCTTGGCCGTTTCGCCGAACGACCTGGGTTGGCCGATGGGTGAACAGAGGTTGGCCGACTTCGGCGAACTACTTGGCCGCTTGGACTAGAGATGGGTCCTGGTAAACGCGTCAGACCAGTCTACATCAGGAGATTTCGTCAAAGGATGGCTTCGCTAGGGGAGCGGACCCAAATGCTCCGAGCTTCCTCTCCGCATCGCGCTTGTGGAGGAGTAGAACTGGTATGGGCTAGCCTGTCATCTCAAGACCAGGATTGCACAACCTTGTAGCGGAATGCCTTAAGTGCCTGGAATCAACAAAGAGTCCATGATTAAGCTATGAGATCAATGACTGGAGCGTAGCTTGGAAATACTGTGCCATATCAACCATCAACCCAAAGTCCAGACTACTGAGCAACAAACGACTCCACCTTGACCGAACCCCCCAGAGCTGTTTCAGCATAGTTGAAGATGCCAAAGCGATAGGCAATGAAGAATGCCCAGCCATTGTACAGCTTGTACGTCGGTCCAAGAGTCTGATACTTGACTCCATCCCAACTATACGAGAAGATTGCATTTCCAGTCCCCGTGGGGCTCGTGTCCAGATCCGCCTTCAACCACACCTTTGTGGTGCCTTGGGGCACAGCCGCGGTGGCCTTGACTTCTCCGAGGCTCTTGGTCTCGGCCGACCATTCGTCGATGATCATGCCGTGCTTTGCAGCGAGGACAAACGCGCCGTTCGTTCGGTGGATGCCAATGTAGGCGCTCTGGTCGCGGAATGCCGATAAGCCAGCGCGGTCTCCATCCTTCATGTTGGAAAAGTCGAGCTTGACGGTGCCCACTGGGTGTGCGCCGTGCGTCCGGTGGGTGAGGGTGTTTCTCGCCGAGTAGATGTCCGTGGTGACGCTGGCGGTGCGCAAGGTCAAGCCGTTGTTGACGGCGAAGGAGTTGACGTCCGGGTTGTGATTCCACTCCCACGAAACATCGAGAGAAGTTCCCTTGAAGAGGTCCGTTCTTGACCAATTCTTCGCGGTCCCGGTCCTGTCAGGGAGTGGCACTGGATAGGAAGTTCCCCATCCGCCGTTGTCACCCTTCACAAAGACGGGAAACCCATCGTCGCCCCAGGTAATAGGAGCAAGGACCGGAAGCCGGCCAGCCGGGTACGCCCAGGTGAAAGACATGAAGTACCACTTTCCATCGGGGGCCTTGATGAGGCTGCCTTGATGAGGAGAGTTGCCGCCCGCCAGAGGCCCCGTGATGCGGTCGACGAGAAGCTTAGACTCGTAAGGACCCCACGGGGTTTTGGACTTCCAGATCCACGTCTGGGCGCCGCTGGGGTTGTCGTCGAGGATGTAGTACAGGCCGTTGATCTTGTACATTCGATTGCCTTCCAAGCCGTCCACGCCGAGGTCCGTGTTCTTGAAAACAGTCTGCGACTTGACTTGGCTGAGGCCGTCGCTTGAAAGCTGCGCCACTCGGACGTCATTGGACCCGTACACGACGTACATGGTGTCGTCGTCGTCGATCAAGATGCCATTGTCGTAGTAGCAGACCCCTCCTCCGAGATTTCCCCTGTTCGTCCACGGCCCTGTCGGCGACGGCGCCGTGAAGACCCACGTGTAGTAAAAGTTGGCGCAGCCGATCCAGTACCACAGTCCATTGCTCTTGCGGTATCTCAGAGATGAAGCCCAGGTTCCGCCCCGGTAAGCGCGCTGGTCGCTGTTGGCCGGGAGGTCATAACCGTCTCCAAAGTTGAGCCGGGGAATCGAGTGGCCGATGAGGTCCCAGTTGATGAGATCCTTTGATCGTAGGATCGGCGCTCCGGGGCTGTAGTGAAAGTTTGAGGCGGAAAAGTAGTAGTTGTTGTCCGGTCCGAGGAAAACGTCATTGTCTGGGAAATCGGAGTAGATAATCGGGTTGTTGAATGTGTCTGCTCGGCTTGTGAGGTCCGCGGCCGTGACGGCCAAGGAAGCAGACAAGCCTAAGATCGATAAAATAGTAGAGGCCTTCATCCTTGCAAATGTGATCTCCTGCTAGCGGAGAGTCGACAGTGAAGGCGTAACTGGACATGTTATATATCCACGGGCAGCCTTCGTCATAGGCGAATTTTCCCTTGTCTAGGTTGCTGCCCCTCCTGGACATGTTGCCTAATTAAGGTCTCGGAAGCTCAACCGATTCCTCTTCGGGCCGCCATGGGAACGTTGCAGAATGCAAAGCTCAGATCACGCTCGAACGAGAATCGTTCATGATCATCAGCCTGAAAAGGGTTACATACGTGCAATGATCTAATTTAGCCGAAAGGAAAAATAGATTCCGAACCCAAGTCGGCAGAGACAAGCCGAGAATCCCAGCTATGTCTTATTAAGGCACGTCTTAACACGTCTCGTATTGGGCTTCTCCCCGCCCCTTGTCATTTTATCCGGCAAAGTGACGCGACACCGGATATTGCCACAAGGATGATGTGTTAACCGCTCGAGATAAGGTTTAGGTATATCCGATCCGAGGCAGGACCTTGGCGGCTCAGATCAGGCTATGACTAGCGAATGTTATCGCGCAGTGCTCTTGTCACCACGCTTGAAGCTTGCGCACCTGACTTGGCAATTTCCTGTCGAGATTCTTGGTTCAAGATCAAACACTGAGGTAGCTTTGATGACCTGGTGGCGATCATATTCGAGGTGGCCAACCCGGTGGAAAGACTAATATAAAAAGGAGCAACTATTTGGATCTCGGAAGCGGAGGAAAAACAAGTGAAATACAAGAACATTTTGAACATCTTTACTGGAGAAGGTCAAGACCCAAGTCCCTGACACCAGCATTCATTTCGAATATAACATGAGATGTTTAAACGAAACAAGACTAGGTGGTTTTACTTTGAACAGTATTTAATATAAATCTGATGTAGACATGTATAAGATTCAAATGGTAGTGTATCAGCCAAAGTAAAAAGCAGTGTGCCTGAAACTCATACACCTCGTCATACTTCGAATGAAAACCCGAGGTAAGTATTTCGCTCCCTAGCCTAGGGCTTGGTAGTATGTGTGTGCAAGAGCCTCTCTGGCCGTAAGTCGATCCTAGATACAGTCAGGTGGTTTTCTTACTCGTCAGGAAGCTCGCAGACCTCGTGGTCAAACAACAACAGTCGCTGGAGAAGGTCCATGGCCTCGTCCGTTACGAGCCGTTCATTGTCGGAGTTGACGAATATAGTGAACGGCTGGCATGGGAGATTGCCTAGTGCCTCGATATCCTCGCCATCCAAGTCCATGTTGTGCTTTGAGACGTAAGCGTACAGCCTGTCAGTCCCGAGAACCCGGGCAATTTTGACGAGCTGGTCCAGCCGGCTGTTCCCGTGAAAGAAGGGCTCTTTTCGAAAAACCATCGAGGCTAGCATGGAGCCTAGTTGCCACATGTCGAGGCTGTAGTCGTACCGCTCGAACCCGAGGAGGAGTTCCGGGGGCCGCCAGACGGACACGCGAAGGGTGTGGGCTTGGCCAGCACGGTGAACTCCGGATGAGCCCCAGCCGACGAGACGAAGCTGCTCACTTTGTTTAAATCAAAGATTCCCTTGCCCTCGACAGTTTTATCGTACCTTTCTGTGTTCATGGTCAATGAGCACATTGTGTGGTCTAACATCTCGATGCATGACGCCTCGGCTGTGACTGAACTGCAAAGCCCTGAGGAGCTCGCGAGTATAGTACCGAATGTCAAAGTCACCGAATCTCGGAAAGAGCGTCCGGAAGTCTACGTGGTCAACGAGTTCCAGCACTATACCGAACCCCGAGCCCTGGATGCTGGTGTTAGTAGAGCTGTTCAACAGAGAACAAGAGGGGCTGACCTGGAACCCTTGCACCGAATCGATGAATGCAATGATGTTTGGGCCTCCACGCAAATGCTTGAGGATTCCAATCTCGTGCTCGATGTTTTCTTGGCTTCTGTCTCTGAACAGTTTGACGGCAAACCTTTGACCGTCCGAGTCCCGGCACTCGAATACCGTAGAGTATCTACCCCGCCCTGCGTGTAGCCAACAATAAGCTTCAGCATCAGAGAAAGACCAAGCAGCTGACAGAACCTAGACGCTGTGACGTTGACATGTCATAGTATTGTTGATCTAAAATGGTATTCAGATATATGGTTCCTGGAGGAAATGCATATCTGGGTTTCTCACTGGAATCGGACTCGGGGATTATTGGCGCCATCGCGGGCTAGGAGGCGGCCGGCCAAAAGTTGGGTGAGAAAGGGGAGAAAAGAAAGGCCGCGAGTGTCTCCAAGAAAAGCTTCATTAAAAGGAGACCAAGTGTTTTACAGAAGAACGATGAATATTGGGTATCTTTTGTACAGAACGAGAAATTCCCGCAAGTCATGAGAGTTGGTAGCTTGCGGGACTGGCGGCCCAATTGTCCGAAAAGAAGCAGCGTCAGCATCGACATTCCTAATTAAAATGGGGAACCGCAACGCCGCGGATGTCACCAGTATTTGGCGCAGCTGCTTCACGTTCCCGCAGCCTCCCCCACGTTGTCCCCAGCGTTTCGTTCCTTGGCCCAGTTGCCAGCGGATTTCCAAGTCCCCGTTTTTACTGCGACGACCAAAGAACTTCAAACGGGCATCCACATCGCTCCCGAACTCGTGGCATCCAGATCAGTCACATGGACCATGCTCCGAGAAAGGGGCGACGCCTTAATTATGAAAAATGTCGTTAATGTTGGGAAGCCAAGAAAAAGGTACGTGCCGTCGCTTTCTTCCAGGAACACCAGCTCACATGTCATCTTGTTTAGTGTGAGCCCACCGACTGGGTATGGCCTCAGAAATGTGAGTGATGCATTGAAGGGGGTTTTGCGTGTTCGGAAAGCCAGCGGGCTGTGGGGTCACGCTTGCCGCCTACCCCCAGTGGTGAGGTATCAAGCATAGAACAGCATTTAGAAATTCCGCGACCTGTATGCCCCTAACGGCGTCTGCTGGATGTGCTTTCCTAGCTTACAATTCCTAATTCTCAGCTGTAACTGGCAGTTGGATCGAATCTAGTTCTCTATAAGGTGAGAGCACAACTCGTCTAGTGAAGCTAGATAGATAGCCAATGTATTGCGTTTGAACATGTGTAACTTCCTTTATTTGATGTCTGTTGACGCGTACGCCAATTACATACTCTCTGCAAACTTGACGAATATTGTTCTAGGAATTGGTTTCAAGGAAGTTGCCATATCCATGATTCTACCTGTCACGTGCCTCCAGGCCCGTGATAGAGCCTCAGCCCATGACCAGCGAAGCACCAGCGTGGGACTAGAGAAAAGGCATATATAGCGCAGCTCTCGCCTGTCCTTGGCAGGTCAGAGATCAATCAATATCACCTATGACCCCTATCATCATCCCTACGAGCTATTGACCTGCGTCCCTCACTCTTCTCACCAGGCACATCACACTACCCAGGTTTCGGGTCGCCTCTCCCTCGTCTACTAGACGACGCATATCGAGTAATAGAGTATCTGCTTGCGATTTTGTCAGTCAGAAGATTGGGAACGACTGAATATTAGGGTCATTGCTGCTATGACTTGGCGAATAGAGCAACATGACTCGCTATCAATGTAGCGGCATGCCTTACTGATGCATTAGCAGTATCAAAAGAACTAATAGAACACCCACAGTACGATTTGGAGAAGCCGCCACTACGTAAACCAGACATAGTTATCGAACAAAACTATGACAAGTATAAGTATGCTTACAGGTTTCAGAATAGTAGTACCATTCCATGGGTCTTCGCCGCGTTGTTACTTTATGTTTTCGTTATACTAGCACGCATTCAATAATATCATTTTCTCGGCAGACGTGGTTCAGCTCGAGTTGGGGAAGCTTTGGGCAAATATTAGTTCTTGCGTTGCGATCACAGTCTTTAGATGCACTGAAAAATGCTGGCGTAAGGGGTTTCCAGCTCGCAAACCTGGAAAAAGAGAGCAAAGTGAGAGAAACCAATGGTCAAGGGCAATTGAAGATGGCTCTAGAAGCTGAGAAGATGAAAGAGCTTTTTGTGGAAGATACATGTAACCTTGATGAAACGGACTCACAAATGAGCCGTGTCAAGTCTGGTATAGAGTGCAGCTAGGAGAGGCCCTGGAAACTCGTCGAATGGGCGAGGCGGGACCACTGAGCAAAGGCTGACTAACTATTTGATCCTTCTCAATCAGGTTGGTTCAGATTGATGGCAGCTGAGCCGAAGTTGAGCCGGCTTGTGATGAAAATAGTCCTGGTGCGGCAAAAGCATTTTTGGTCCCATCACAATGACAAAAGTCAAACCCCAAGAGCGCAAACGAGCCTGGGCACCGAAGAGCCGGTCTGGATGTAAAACATGTAGGTATGTCGGATAAAATTCAGTGCTAGTAGTCCAATTGCTGCCGGATTCTCGCTAACGACGACAAAGAGGTAATTCACTTGACTCCGCGGCTCATGATCCCACTTGGCGCGATTGTGGAAGTTCCGGCTAACTTGATGCTGCCCAGTGAGGCGTGTTAAGTGCGATGAGACGATTCCTATTTGTTTAAAGTGTAAGGGAAACAATATAATCCAACACCTCTCACTTGTCTCACACATTGGTAGGTTCTCAGGGTGGCTACAGGTGTGAAGGCTTATTATTGAACGGCGGCCGCCCCCCTCATGATGAATTCATGATAATACGCAACCCCGAATCACCTCTCGCACTCCTTGGTTCTGGGGAAGACTCACGGGCTTTCGATTTCTTCCAAGCCAACGGGATTTCCATGCTCTCAAACGGCTTTAGGTGTGATTTCTGGGAGAGACTCGTGATCCAGACCGCACACGCCAACCCAGCCATTTTTCGCTCCATTGTGGCTTTGAGCACTTTGCTGGAGGACTTTTCCAGATGGAAAATCAATTGGGGCGTCGGCTTGCAGGCTCCCCCGAACGAGCAGACCAGATCAGCCCTCAAGCACTACGGGGTAGCCTTGCGGCAGCTTTCAAACCACCTCCGGGGCACAGAGTCGATGAATGTCATTTCGCTGACTTCATGTCTTCTTTTCTCTTGTATCGAGGTCGGTGTCTATATATATCTGACAGCTACATCGAGATGATCGGTTCACTGATTCAACAGTGTAGTCCTTGCTTGGAAACGTACCAGCCGCATCACAATTAGCAACGGCTGGATTGAAGATCTTGTCTCAGGCCGAGTCTACAAATATTGACCTAGGCTCCTCTGGCCCTCTACAAAGCTTCTGGCCAGTATTTATGCGAACGGATTCATTTTTCGTCCAGGTACATCCACATCAATGTGCCCAGAATTGCCCACCATCTCACCCTTTCCTAGCTTCGACGTACCCTTGCTCCGGATTATCGACCGCCCTTTATTTTCCTACCGTTTCGTACAGTCCCTTCATCCTTCTCCAAACTTAGCGAGGCGAGCTTTTACCTCGAGTCCCTAGTCAACATGTCTCAGCACCTGGGTAGCTCTGATGGAGATGACTCGGGTTGGCTTCTTAACCTCGATGCCTGCCGTGTACTTTTTGCGCAGTGGATCGCTGCTTTTGATCAGCTGGTGGAGCACGCCGAGATGCTGGACGAAAATGAGAGGCGGAGTTTACATGTCTGCCATATTTGGAGACTGAACACTAGCCTCACTCTAAACGGACCCCAAGAGGGGGCTCGCCAAGTCGAATGGGATAACCACGAGCAGTCGTTCAGAGAGCTATTGATGTACGCATCCACGCTTAGCGGACTGGATACCAGAAACAATGACGACAAGTTGACTTCTTTTTCACTTGGTGGAGGCATATTTTTCCCGATTGTTGGGCTTGGGTTCAGGTGCCGGGATCCAACAATGCGCAGGTCTGCCATATCCCTTCTGTTCCGCCGGTCTGAGGCCGAAGGCCCCCTCTTGGGGCCGATAGCCGCACGCATCCTGGAGAGGATTGTGGCTATTGAAGAAAACGGGCTGGGCCAAGTCACTTCGAGTTCTGACGTGCCTGAATCGGCGCGAGTGACATCCGTCTCTGTACGCCTCCGCGGCAGGGGCAATGGCGCCGAGATCACGTATTCACGGCTCATGAATTTGGACAGCAGAGTACGGATCATGGTGAGTGAAATAGTTTATTGAGTCTCTGACTTCCTGTGGACATTGAGTAACAGGGGTTCACTTTACCTGATGGACACGGACGTCACTGAACTTGTGGAAATATTGCATGGGGAGTCGGCTGCCTGCAACTTCCGACAACATTGTTCTCGACACCCACCGGCCTTGTCGGTAGACCCGAGCTTAAGTTTGGCTGCCATGAAACAGCGTAAGACGAGCCAACTAGGGCTGCAAGTTGATAGGACTAAACGATGTGACAACTCTGGACCTAACCATCTCTCCACCCACAGGGATGGGCCCACGTCTCACTTCAAACCGACTTCAACAATGCATCCTGGATATTACACATCGCCTGCATATTGTATATAGTTTTGCGCTTTACTGTAGCGAGCGTTGGGGATGCCAGCTGATTCGAGCCAATCCGGAACGAAGACAGGTGATTAACGGAAACCCGAACTTGTCGCCCAAGAAGTAGCTTTGTCCGAATCTATACATTTGATTGGTTAGCTTCGGGTGTGCTATAGCATTTTTCAGTCAAGTCTGAAAATTCTGGGAAAATAACGCGAAGTTGGGCTGGCATTGCTCACGCAAGGTCACAGTCTAGAGGGCTCTTCAGCTTTTATGCTTTCCCTGCAAGCTGACCAAGCTCCGACTCAAATTTGGGAGATGGTCGCCCAGACTGTACCAAATGCAAGAATCTGATACACGACTGAGCGAAGAGTCATAGAATTGATCGTCTGGCCTAGAATTCTGGAGATATTATTGGAGCATGATGGTCTTCCAAAATCCGATACTACCTCAGGTGTTGAACTACTAAGCCAACAAGCCTACAAGCTAGCGGATCTTGGGTGTTCCCTTAGCCGTTCCCAGTATCCCAATCTCCCCTACATACCATCACGAGTCGAAGTGACTTGGCGCCACTGTCGAATCTAACAGTCTTGAGCGACACGAATACATACTGATATCGTTCCTTGACGCTTATGAGGTGTTCGAGTCAGTTGATGCACGGACAGAGCATAGGACAGGATGTCGAAGCTCCAAATTGCTCAGTTATCACATGCTGAAAGCAAATTATCATGTTTGGTGCAGGGAAATGTAGCGGATACAAACTGGGGATCACTTACCGACGGTAATTCCGAAATTACTGGCCTTTCCCCAGCTTTCTGCCACACATAACAGCCGATTCTTTCTAACGCCGATGCCTAAGCGGCATGATAATGCATCCCGCAGCCACCAATCGCTACATTACCGGGCAGCACGTCTACGGACGCCATCAGAAGATCCTAGCTTAATTTGGCTGGTGTGGACCAGTGCGTCACACACCAGCTAGCAACGAGGAACTAGGCTGTGTCGTCAGGGACCAAACGACACGGCGAATCGGATACCTGGTCGCCCCTCTTCGCCCCGCCGGAGCAATGCCTCACTTCTGGCTTGAGGCTTCAGAATACCCATTCGGATATGTTAAACGGCCTGTTACTTGACAACGTGTGGCCATTTCAATTGTTGCACTTGCTAAGATTGCTCAGATCGTCATTTTCTATCCCTTACGTATCGGAACTCCCGGAATAGCGACATGGTTACGCGTTCACTAATAGTCCTTCAATATTAACGTTTTAGTTTTTGTTCCATAGACGACTACCTATAAAGCCCATGTGCCCTTCACGATCAATATGAACAAATCTCAAGCGAGCACAGTCAGACTCGCCTGTCCAATACCATTCATTACTCTTTTGCTCAACAACTTTGTCATGGCAAAATTCTCTCCAACCTGTCGCCCTCTTTCGTTAGGCGCTATCGCCGTGCGCGTTATCGCCGCTTTCTCATTGTTTTCCAACCCAGTTGAAGCTGCCAGCACAGCCGGCGGTGAAATTGTCCAAGAAACCCTCAAAATCTACGGAAATGACGCGTACCCCGTGTCGATGAGACGCCTTCTTCCTACTGATGCAGCACGTGCTCGGTACACGGGCTTCAAGCCTGAGACGCTCGTCCTCAAGGCCGGCACAGTTCGCCGGGAGGGTGCCAAAGAACTCCCCTGCGATATTCTCTTTGAACGAGACGTCCCTGTAACACTGCGAGACGGCGTTGTTATTTATACCGACATCTTCCGGCCTGTGGGCGACTCTGATGTTCCCGCGATCGTTGCGTGGAGTCCATATGGCAAGGAAGTCGGCGGCCAGTGGCTGGACGACATAGCAGGAAGATCTGGTGTGCCTCTTTCCGAGGTCTCTGAGCTCCAAAAATTCGAGGGTCCTGATCCTGCTTACTGGGTCAGCCAGGGATATGCCGTCCTGAACCCAGATGCCCGTGGTGCCTATGCCTCCGAGGGTAATGTCACACTTTGGGGTCGGCAGCTTGCCGAGGACGGGCACGACTTTGTGGAATGGGCTGCCAACCAGACCTGGAGTTCAGGTAAGATTGGTATGTCAGGAAACTCTTGGCTTGCTGTTTCTCAGTGGTTCATCGCCGCCCAGCACCCCCCGCATCTAAGTGCCATTGCTCCATGGGAGGGCCTATCAGATGTTTATCGTGACTCTGCGCTCCCTGGCGGAGTTCCGGCCCCGGGCTTTATGGAAGGGATCATCACGACATTTTCGGGCGCCAATTTTGTTGAGGATGTTCCACGGATGATGGTAAACCAAAGCCTGATCAGCACTTACTGGAAAGACAAGGCAGCGCGACTAGAAAACATCACTGTTCCTGCTTATATTGTTGCGAGCTACACGAATCAAGCGCACACACACGGCACGTTCGACGCCTTCCGTCGAATCAGCTCGCCGAATAAGTGGCTTCGTGTCCACAACAGTTACGAATGGCCAGACTACTATGAGGCCGAACACGTGGCGGAACTGACCAAGTTCTTTGATCGATATCTCAAGAACAAGCGCAATGCCTGGGAGTCTACCCCCCGAGTAAGGATCTCCGTTCTGGACCCTGGCAGTGAAGATACAGTCGACCGAGTTGTCTCCGACTGGCCAGTGCCAGGTCTTGCAACCCAAAAGCTGCACCTACACGGAGACAAAGAGTTGAGCTTTGCCAGCTCCTCTAAAAATAGCTCCATCTCCTACGATGTTGAGAAGCAGCCGAACGGGATTACACTGAATTATACAATTCCCCAACTCCTCGAGATTAACGGCTACATGAAACTCCGGCTTTGGGTGTCAGCTATCGGATCTTCCGACCTGGACCTCGTCGTCACGGCCGAGAAACGCTTTGCCAACGGCTCCTCCATTGCTGTAGCCAGTACCAGTGAATCGGGCAGCACCATCGCTGCTAAGGGCACTTTACGTGTATCCCACCGTGCGTTGAACCGACATCGGTCCACTGCCTTTGAGCCATATCACCCCCATGACCGCGAAGAACTCTTGGACGATGGACAGATCGTGCCGGTGGAGATTGGACTGTGGCCCATAGCGCTGCGATTCCATCCTGGTGAGCGGTTGGCATTGACGATTGCCCCGGCGAGCATCTCGTCCCCTCAGACGGACTTGGGCTTCGGAACCGGCATCGTGCCTGTTCCGAAAAACGGAGGCACCTTTGTTGCTGGCACGAATGTAACCATATTGGAGTTGGGCGGAGCAGCTGATTCAAACCCTCACTTCGTAAACGCACAACGGATTGACTCTCCCAAGAGCAGAAATAACGGAACCCACGTCATTCATTTCGGTGGTAGATATGATAGCTTCTTGCTCATGCCAGTCGATCTTAAATCCCATTCAGATTGAAAAGAGAACACAAGACATCGTCACGGCACGAAGTTCGCCCTCTATATCAGTTTGTGGGGTTTGGTAGCAAAGTATTGTGTTCGAGCTGAAGGCCCCTTGGTGTTTTAATGGCCTCTAGGCTAGCTGGCGTACGTAGACAACCGGCCAATCAGGCCTCTAGCTAGACCAATGATATAAAAAGAGACCGTCAAGCCTGTCAAATGGCAAGACATCGCTTTTTCTTCCCTTCAATTCACGCTTAGCTAGGCGTTGCGCACGATCACGCTCATTGTCCCGTTGCCCATCTCTCTTGCCAGCTGTGGCAGTAACATTTATCGCTTTTTCCTATCTATTTCTTACTTGTGCTAGTGGCCTACTAACTGACCAAGCAGATGCGCGTTGTCATTTTTTATCGACGTCCCTTGGTTGCGGTGTGCCTGCTGAAAAACAATCTAAACCCCAACAAAGCTATGTTGAGCTTCTTAATAATGTTCGGAATCTTTTGAAGCCGAACTATACCCAAAAGCCTCAGCTGTCTTGTAGTCATCCACTAGGTAAGTTTAGTGTATGCACAATTCAAGACGACTCTATAACCCTCTGGATAGATACAGATCTTCTTTTCCTCATGTAGCGAGAGGGGGTTACTGGTTTTGTGATGCAAGAAAAAGCTTGCAAAGATTAGCACTGGACCAAGTTGCGACTTGGTACAATTAGAAGGCCTGGGGAGGGAGTCGCGTGTCTTTTAGAAGCTTACTGCTCAAGCAACAACGGCACACACAGTCATCCAAGTAACTATTGGCATTAGACTGAAGTTCATCCTACCTTTTGAGGTAGCGGGAATGTGAGCCAAATTTTAGGGACCAACAAAGCTAGTAATTACAACCATGTGTCAAAATCTCGAAGAGATACAAAAGCCTAGTTCCAATCGTACCATGTTTGTGTAGAAGGAAACTCAAAATCATTATTGAATAGCGAGGATTTTTGTTATGATATCAATGGATTTGTAGAACTAGACCTGAGTATGACCCCTGTTAATATTCCATCAATTATTCGGTGTTTTGATGGTGCGCGTCCAGATGCTCTAGCTCTTCAATGGATTCTTTTCCCTCCAAGACGGCTCTAGGTCCCCACCCAACGGTGCTGATGACTTGTTGTTCAATGGATAGCTGGAGCATATTCTTGCGATGTTCTTTGCTCAACACACCTCGAGTAAACCCAGGATAGTCGAAGATACAGTCTAGAGCTTCCAGCGAAAGGCCTGAAGTTTCCGGAAAGAAGAAATAGATGATTGGGATAAAGGAGGCGTTGAGAACGGAGAAAATAATATATGTCCTTGTGAGTCAATGTCAACATCAATCCGAAAAGGCCCTGAAGGTTCCATTTATTAAGGAAACTTACTTCCAGCCGATATTGGTGGTGCAAATTGGGGTGATCATGACAACCATAAAAGTGAATAGCCAGTTGCTCATAACAGAGAGCGAAACTCCGCGGCTTCGAGTGCGCAAATTGGTGATTTCGGCAGGGTAAAAGAAAGGGATTGCCAGGAATCCCTGCGCGTAGCAAGTATTGAACAAGAAAAAGCATGCCACAGCGACGATACCCATGGCATAGCTGCCGGATTCATCTTCGAACTTGGTAACATACCAAATAGCAGCGGAGAGAATTACCATGGATATAGTTTGGCCGGTGGCACTGAAAAGCAACAGCTTTCTCCTGCCAAATCTCTCAATTGTCCAAATCGGGATCAACGATGCGAGGAGGTATTCAATGCCGTTGATACCTCCGACGAGTAAAGAGGTTTTTCGATCCAAACCAACGGAATTCTCGAGAACGTAAGAAATATAATATGTTAAGAGGTTAATCCTAGTAGAAAAGACCATTATTTAGTAGAACAAGTATGTTGGAAATTTTCGGGATACGCTTACCCACTCAGTTGCTGGCATGCCATAACTCCCGCACAGAGGGCCATTCGTCTCCAATTTTGCATCTTTCCACCATGAAAAAGCTCGGCAAAGGAGAAGTCGCCTTCTGCAGCCTTTTCCATCTCACGAGCGCTGACAATATTGTTGTAGGTTGCGTTAATAGTTCTGATGTGGTCAATCTCGTTGTCGCGCTTGTCCTTCGGCTTTGGTGTGATCCATTCCAAAACCTCCTTGGCCTCTTCGTCCAGTCCAGCGGATACAAGCCATCGTGGAGACTCTGGGAGAACTAGATTGTACGGAGGTTAGTGAGCCGACTGTCGAACCTAAAGCCTAACACTAAAATATTCTCAAGGATAAACACTTACAAACGACCATAGCCATCATCACAAGGCCAAAGAGTATCTGAAGGGCTGTACATCACCATCAGTATATAAAGTATAGGGCTTATTTAGATTATCACCCACCGATTGGAAAGCGGAATTGCATATCGTTCGTGTAGTTCGCGCATGCATAATCCACCCTAGAGCTATGTCAGCCTCTTGCTTGTCTCGAATGGAGGAAAACGGGTATTACTTACCAATACGCGATGACTACGCCCCAGATGATGAGCCATCCGTTGAATGCCGCAATCTTTCCTCGTTCTTCATGTCCTGAGATTTCTGATGCCCATGTTGGAATAGTTGAGAAGTTCAATCCATTGCCCTGCAAAAATGAGAATCAATACCCTGGTGACGTGTGAAGAGTTGAAAAACAACTGTCACTTACCAATCCGGTAACAATACGACCGGCAATGAGTTGAGTCATGTTTTGAGCAACAGTTTGTAGAGATGCACCTACTACCATGACTAGAACTCCAATGACCATGCAGGTGCGTCGACTAAAACTCTCGCCCCAAACGAACGAAAAGCAAGCACCGAAGAAGCACCCAATCTCGTAGATAGCTGTCCCAACCCACGTTTAGTCGCAAGCCTCACGTTTTGCAGCTGGTGGATTACTCATTACTCACCAACCATGAGACCAAGCGTAGTAGCATCGGGGTCCTTGAAAGTAACACTGAAAGGTGTTCCTTCAGAGCCAATGAGGCCGGCCATGACGCCTTGGTCGTATCCAAGTAGCTAGGGACTGTTAGACGTGATATGCCCAAAACGGCACGGTTTGATTGAGGTGTGCTCACCAACATGCCAAGACCAGCAGCGACAGCCACTGTGTTTATGACAAACTGCCCCTGTCCAACAAAGTTGTAACGACGAGTGCGAAGGAATCTCATCTTGATCGCGGTGGATGGATGGACGAGAGGTTATTGTATAGAATGGAGCCAATGGACTCTTGAAGACTCGATAGTACCGTGATCTAATGGAAAGAACAGTGTATTGTTACGATCACATTCTTTGGAGACTGAGAGGATTGTTATACATTTTGCCTCTGACAGTCTCAATCCCCTCTTGCCACAAAATCAAGCCCATGGGGCAGTCGGGGGCTCCTCCGCATGCCCCGCTCACCCCAGACGCTAAAATGTGGAGGTGGAGGAGGCGACTATCAGCCCCAGTCCAGGTTTGTGTATCAGTCGCAGCCACAAGGGCATTTCCGGGGCATTGCGTGTATAGTAGTCGAATTGAGAGGGACGGGGTAGTCATAACCGCAACCCCCCGCTTGTGACTTCGTGACGCTTGCGAGATGGGCCGACTTGTACGACAGTCAAAGCGTAAACACCAGGTGGTGAATCAGACAACGGTTCCGACATCCCAAGGAGCCGTGAGATGGGTCATTGGATGCGCATCCGATGGCTTCGTCATGGTTCATCGTCTAGATCTGCAGGCATCAAGCGCTGGAGCAGAACTTTCGCTACCACTTGCCGTCCGGACCGGGAGGCATCAAATGAAGCTCATGGTCTGGAAATGACACAATGACACGCGACACTTACGAGAAACAAGGTGTGAATCAGGACTTTCGCTAAGAGTTACTATCCAGACTGGTAGGTTTCAACTTCGGGACGAGGAAGCTGCATGCGACGCACAAATGCATCTACTAATTAACCCACGTGCCTCGTTTTATGCCACCACACCACCTCACACAATCTCCGTATTCACGTCAATCGCCTCGGACTCTTTATCACAGAATTCTCCTGTTGTCTGGTGCTTGGCCAATCTCCCATCCAAATCCACTAAGCCACTCTTCCTCGATGCCACAAACTCGCAAAACATCCTCTAACATGGCTGACATTATCCCCTTTCAGGTGGGTCATCTCAACAACCAAACCATCTTCATGTTGCTGACCTAACTCATCATTGAAGGTCAATGTCCCAGAGGGCCTTCTCGAAGAGACAAAAGTGAAGCTGAAATATGCTCGACTGGATGATGGCATGGCCGACGTGGAATGGAACGACCTCGAAATTGGCCACATTGCTTTCAAAGACTTGATTGAATTCTGGCGCGATGAATACGACTGGCGAAAGTTTGAGGTGTATCTCAACACCTTCCATCACTTCAAAACCACAATCCAGGTGACTGGATTCGAGGGTCTAGACATCCATTTTCTACACCATCGATCTTCCAGGCCCGATGCCATACCTTTGTTGTTTGTACATGGCTGGTGAGTACATTGCACCTACGGTCCTATCCTCATCTCACACATTCTATTTAGGCCTGGGTCTTTCTTAGAATCACTGAAGCTCATCCCACTGTTGACTGAGCCTACAAACGGCGCCCAAGCTTTCCATGTCGTTGTGCCTTCTATCCCTGGCTACGGATTTAGCAGTTATTCCAAGAAGTCGGGGTTCGGACTTGAGCAACACGCAGAATGCTTTGCGAGACTGATGAAGAAGATCGGCTATGAGGAATATGTTTGTCAAGTGGGTGGCTGCATTATTCTAAACCATTATTGAACACAGACTGATCATGGACATTCTATAGGGAGGCGATTGGGGATCATCAGTCGTCCGCTATATGGCGTTAAACCACCCCGAGCCTGTATTAGCCATACACATCAATATGTTTCTGGCATTGCCCCCCAACCCAGAGAAATCTAAAGAAAGCTTTGAGCGCTACAAGGGTAATTCATACAGCGATCAAGAGTTGAAGAATCTGGACAGAACGCATTGGTTTGCAACTGACGAGGTATGAACTCCCTTCCGACGCACCTCCGGATTGGATTCATCTCATGTGACTTTTCAGCGTGGCTACCAACGCATTCAAGAGACAAAGTGCGTCACACTTGGCTATGCGCTGCACGATTCCCCTGTTGGAATGCTTGCCTGGTTTGTGGGCAAGTTGAAAGCGTGGACGGATAATTATCCGTGGACAAAGGAAGAGTTAATTCACTGGGCCTTCATTCACTATCAGGGAAGCCCGAGTGCTGCCATGCAGATTTACAAAGAGGCAGAATCTGTCTTGAATGAAAATCCCAACAGCATGCTTGGACGGTATATCTCCCAGCCAGTTGGCGGTTCGTTGTTTCCAAAAGAGGTATGTATCAGTCTGAAAGGCGAAAACCAGCGGGGGCAGGATTTTGTTCCATTACCGAATATTTCACTGACTGCACTAGCTTTGGTTGTACCCTCGCGACTGGATGGCTGAAACTTGCAACATTCAGTTCTGGAGGCAACATGAGAAAGGCGGGCACTTCATTGCATGGGAGAGGCCCGAGGCACTTGCTGCAGATGTGGCGGAGTTCTACCGGAAGATGGGTCCGGTTTTTGGAGGCCAGAGTGGATAATACTTTCTTTGAATGAATAGCAGCTAGTTCTTGGGAGTCTGTCTACAGTGAAGTGTTCGATGGGCAGTTGATAGCAGTGCTTAATATAATATTTGCCTAAAAAGTCTTCGTCTTCATTGTAACTCTCAACTTCAAAGAGAATAACATGCAAATGGGTAATAATTGCACATCTGGATTCTACTGATCCAATTATAACTTGTGACAAGTGAACTTCCAGTCCTGATTCATGTTAATGGAGATTGTCATTTATGTCCGAGCAGCTCTGTCTTGACTACGACTTCTCGAAATATCAAGCCGATAAGGACATCTGGTGATCTCTCGGCCGGACAGGCGGCATGAGTCAACTGTAGCAATCCCTTTACCTGTCACTTTAGGGGATAGAATAGTACACCACATCTCGAACCATAGCAGATCAAAGTCATCAGTTACACGAATGGTGTGAAAGTCAGTGGTGTATTTCTGTTGCGCGTGGAAATACAGCACAAACTCGAAATGATCTAGATGGCCATCTAGGCAAAATTGATTCGGATCAACTTCAATTCAGTGTAGTCACTTATGAATTGGCTGGCAGTGATGCACTGGAAAGATACTCTATTCGAGGGATTTATCAACAGGTCTCATTTTTACTAGTCTCTTGTCTGCTCCTTCAAATTGCCATGTTGAGGGCGTATCTCCTAGTAATTAGGCACGAAGATTCCAGTACCTTGTAGTGATAATTACGTAAATAGGCGCAATGGTCGACCTGGGAGATAAACACCCGGATCGTTGAAATGCAGTCCCATGTCGAGCTCGGCAATCTTGTCCAGCTCTTCCTGTTCCATGTCAAAACCAGTGACATCTAGGTTCTCTGCCATTCTCGACTGTTTGATACTCTTTGGAATCACACAAATACCGCGCTGAGTAGCCCAGCGCAGTAAAATCTGTGCTGATGTTTTGTTATACTTGGCGGCGAGATTGATGATCAAAGGAACTTTGAATAGGGAAGGCGTCGCGCTAGCCTTGGTGGGAAAACTTGGAGGCAGTTCTAGAAAGGACTGCGGACCGAAGGAACTGTATCCGGTGACTAAAATTCCCTGATCATTACAGAAATCTGTTAGGTTCCTCTGAACAAGGTACGGATGATGTTCTGGAGTCTGGTTTAGCTTTAAATCCTTAACACCGGACCATCGCCAGGGTCCTTACCAATTTGCAACATCGATGGTTTGATCTTGGCATAAGTGAATATGTCAAAAATCGCTTGCGAGTTGAAGTTCGAGACACCAATGTTTTTGACCAGGCCCTTATTGTGAAGCTCCTCCAGCGCTTCCCAAGTATCTCGTATGGGTGTAGGCTCCAACCTCACCTGAGACTCTCCATCAAAGTACCAGCCCTAGGGAGATTAGCGTGTCTTGGTCTAGATAACACATGTGAATCGGTATCAAAACTTACTCTAGTACATTCTGGGTTGTACTCGAGAGCGATTGGAAAGTGAATCAAGTAGAGGTCAATATACCCGAGACCCCACTCTTTGACCTGTTCAGTAGCGACTTCAACCGCTCGCTGTCTGCATTTATTTTCATTAATCTCATGGCGTACTTTTTAAGAATGGGTACTGTCTTTAAAACGAACCTCTGATGGCAGGTATTCCACAGCTTAGTCGTAACGAAAACATCCTCTCGCTTGATAAGACCATCTGCAATTGCCCGCTGGATACCCTCGCCCGCTTCTTTCTCATTCCCATAGTCATAGGCACCATCAAACAGCCTGTAACCAGATCTGATGGCCTGCGTATGCAGTTAGCCAGTATATAACTTGATGATTTATTGGTGCGTCTCACCTCGTAGACAAGGTCTGCAGCGTCCTCGGGCGCAACCTTCCACAGACCGAACCCTACCTGAGGGATCAGTTGGCCGGAGCCTGGAAGTGTTAAAGAGGGGGTTTGAAACGACATTTTTATTTATTTTAAAATTTGGTTATTGGAATCAGGGTGTAGGATGAATTAGATCTGCTTGACGAGAGTTGATTCAACCAGAGCTGTCCGAAGGCTTGTTATACACAGACCACGTTCGGCTCGCTTTGCCTAAACCGGAATTTTTGTTTGTATACAAGTTGTAATTGCAACGCGAGCATTGGTAAAAAGCCCAATTCTATTGTGATATCATTTTCATACAAATTATGAGTCCAAATTTGGACGACAAACCACATGTCGACGCGCTGGCTTCACCAGGCCGTGTAGGGCGTAGTGGGCGCGCGCAGATTCGACTCCGCGCGGAGGAATAGAGCAGCGTTGCGGGAAATGAATGCCCCGTCTTGCATGATTGCGGTAAGTGGCATGCTTCTAGTCCTCATCCGGCTAGTAGACCAGGCGCTATGCTATCAAGTTTCCTTGAATGGCCTCACTTGAAGTCGAAAAAGATTAAGATTTCTAAGCTGGCGCTTCACGCTTCCCGGGAAACAATGTACGAGTCATCGGCCAGCGCTTCTGTTTTCCTCCTAGGCTAATAAGGCGGCGGTACTGAGTAATGAGCGAGTCGGATGACACGTAAAGGTTGGTCTGGAAGGTCAGCTAGGATCACATGCAACCACACCTAAACCCGAGTAAGACTAAATGAATCAATCAATCATGTAACATGACGGTATCATACTTTTTGACAACAGTAACCAAATACCTGAGCGCTTGCACATTCCGAATCAACCCTTGCGTAATCCGTGCCAGCTGAATAGGCCAGAGATAACTTTTCGCTGACGCGGAGTTTTATGGAAGCGGGGTGTAGATACGGGGGGTGAGGGGGGAGAAAGGAAGGGAACCACAATAAATATGAACCTCCGCACGTCGAATAGCTCGACGTACAACAAACAAATCCAGCATCCATTCTTGAGATATGACCATGGAAACCCTAAAGGGCCAGACAGCTTTCATTGTGAGAACTTGGTCTTATTCCCAACATCATGCAGGTATTAACCCATGTTTAGACTGGTGCGTCAATGGGCATTGGCGAAGCTATTGCCCTCAGCCTAGCCCAACACGGAGTCAACATTGCATTAGTGTCGAGGAGCAAGGTAGGAAATTCAATGCAAGAAGCAAGGGCCAGCTGACAATCTCCAAATAGGATAAGCTAGAGGCAGTACGTGAAAAGATCGCAGCTCAAGCCTCAGGGGTGAAGGTTGGAGTCTACCCAGTCGACATTCAAAGTTATGCCGATGTTGAGAAAATTGTCCATCAAGCTGTTACCGAGCTGGGAGATATTGACATTCTAATCAATAATGTTAGATTGATGCATCACTCACTCCGCGTGTAAAATTCAGCTTTACTGACATTGATTAGGCTGGCCTTGCTCTGGGAGCACCAGGCCGGTTCTGGGAAATCCCTATTGAATTGATCTCTCAAATGTCGGGTACCAATATGAACGGCGTCATGTTTACAACTCACGCGGTTCTGAATCACAGCATGTGGGCGAGAAGACGAGGGACGATTCTGAACGTATCCTCAGTCACTGGCCTAGAGTGCCCCCCGTTCAACGGAGAGGCTGTGTACCATGCCAGTAAAGCCTTCCTTGAAGGTTTTACCAATAGTCTACGCATGGAGACTTCTGGTTCTGATATCAGAGTCTTGACTTTGCGGCCAGGGTGTGTGACGACAAATTTCCATCTCCAGAGGGTCAAGTACGATCAGGATGCAATGGACGAATTCTTCTCTGGCTACGAACCACTAGTTGCGGAGGATCTGGCAGAGTCGGTGCTGTACATGCTTAGCCTTCCTGGGCGAATTTCAATCAAGGCACTGGACTGTGTTCCAACCGCACAGCGTGCACTCACCCGATTTGACCGGGAGTGGAATGCCAGGCATGAGTAGGGTAATGGTTGGATAAAATTCAGTTCTAAAATAAAAGAAACTTTTTTTTTCTTAATTCTCCTTTGACGACCATATCTTGAGATAAGATTCCGCTCAACTCAGCTTCAGATAGTGGCCACTTAGAGGTGGTAAGGCTACTACTCGAGAGAGGGGCTGATTTGACAGTCACTAGCCAAGTTGGACAGACTCCACTCAGCTTGGCTTCACTGAATGGCTACTTGGAGGTGGCCAAGCTCACTCGGCTCCCCCAGGTCGCGTGATTGGTCGGAGCGCAGGAGCAAAATGCGCATCTTCATCCCAATCCCGCAGAACGGACTGACTAAGGATGGTATCTCCAAGGGAATCCTTATTTAGGAACTTAGCGTTATAATGTAGCGACAGCTTATCTAGCCTTTAGCTAAGTCCATTTAATAGTCTTATGATATAATTCTAGCTAACGTATGTGATAAGCGAGCGGCGCAGACAAGCGAGCGGCGCACTTTTCCCTCTTACACCTAACTTTCTACTTAATCAATTAAATCTTCACCACCAAATATGTCACAATTAAATACTGAGGCAAATACCCTTCTTGCCCTTCAAGCCCTCCAAAATGACCCAAATCTAAGTCTCCGGCGGGCTTCTAGCATCTATAGAGTTAAAGAGCAGAGGCTACGTCACCAGCAGAATGGCATTCAATCTCGACGCGATACTATCCCCAACTCGAGGAGACTATCCGATCTAGAAGAACAGATTATTATTTAGTTCATTCTCAACCTAGATTCGCAAGGGTTTCCTCCGCGACTGCATAGTATTAAAGAAATGGCTAACTAACTACTTATTAACTGCAATGCATCGCCTATCAGTAAGCGCTAGGCTTTAAACTTCGTTAGGCAATAACTAGTACTTAAGATGCGTTTTTTTTATAAATATAACTACTAGAGGGCTAAATATAAAGATCTAATTATTATTTATAATTAGTTTAAGCTTATAAGGAATATAATTATAAAATATAATATTACTTTAGTTAATATTTATAACTTTAATAAAACTAGCTTTATAATAGGTATTATTATAAGTGGAATAGTTATTATAGATATAAAAAGATATAGAAATCTGAAATTAATATAGCTTAAAAACCGGAAATGGGTTATAGTTATTTAAGTAATTAATATAGAAGGCTAGGCGATCTAGCTATTTATTATAGTTATAAGCTAATATTACTTCACTAACTAGTATTAAGAAAGCAACCTCCCGAGCGATTAAGCTATTATAATAACTTAAAATAGCTAAACTAATAATAAAATAGATTTTAAGTAGCTTAAGTACTTTAATTAATATATAAAGGATTAATTAATTAGTTACTATTATCTTCTAATTTTTAATAGATATAAAAGTTACTACTTCATTAACTTTAAGAAATATTATAAAGAGAACTATATTATTATGCTTTATATGCCGCCTCATTTATTTTATTTACTTTAGCCTCTTAATATCAGATGCTTTAAGCCACTTAAAAAGGCATATAATTAAGAAATTAAGTATTTAATTAGATACTTAATAACCCATATTTTAAAGACTAAGTTCTTTCTAGCCTTTTATACCACTTACTAAGCTACTATAATAAAAAGTAATATTAAAGGAGGTTTCTAAGGGGCCGGGCTTATTCCTTTAGACCTAGAAAGTATTATATTAAAGCTTAATATATAGCTATAGACTCCAACACCTGTCGAAGAGGAGGCTAGCTTTTTTAACCCTTAGATACCTAAGATACTAAAGACTATCCTTAAGGCCACTTCTCAATCTAAATACCTTAAAAGATAAATTAAAAAGCACTAAGGCAACCCTTTAGTATTTATTATTAATATAATTAAGTCATTTTCTAAGGGAATGAAGGTAATAATATATCAGATAGCATTATTAAAGTCTAAGAATCAGATCCTTCGATAGGCAAATGAGACTTTTAGCAAGCGGCATAAAGTAAAAAAAAACCATCTACGGAATGGAGGGAAGATGACTGTAGATAAGGGAAGGGATATAATTAATTAGAAAGACATTGATACGTAGGTGGTGGCTAAATTATCGAGAAGTAGTGGTTAAGGAAGGTTAGCGCTGGCGAGTGAAAGGCGCTATAGAATATGTGGTAAGGCTGGTTATAACTTAAGAACCTATCAGATTGTTGTTGAGATATCTGGAGAATAGAATAGTGACTAGTTTCAATTGATTAAATGCTATATTGTATTTTTATTGAAGTTCTTATGTTAAAGGTTGGGAAAAGTGCGCCGCTCGCTTGTCTGCGCCGCTCGCTTATTACATACGTTACTAGCTATTTGAAGTTACCTAATGTTTTATATAAATAAGTGATGCATCTTTATGCAGTCAGGCATCTTACTTCAATCTTTATATTATACCATTTAACTATGGAGAGCTGAGCTAGTACTATTAACCTTGAAAGATTAAATAAAATAATTATGTTATAGAAGTATATTGCTTTATTAAAGGTGCTACTATTATAAACTCATAAAGCCAAATCCATGGTTCTACCCAGGTTTCGGGTCGCCTTTCTCTCGTCTCCTAGATGATGCATATCAAGTAAAAGAGTATCTGCTTGGACTTTGTCGGTTAGAAAACTGGGAACGACTGAACGTTAGGGCTATTGCTGCTATGACTCGGCGTGTTGTCTATAGAGAATCACGTAGTCTCCCCCAAGCCGGCCTGAGCGTAAAGGGCCTGTACGAGACGGCCCGGCTCCGGGGCAAGTTTTCAATATTTTATTAGAAATCACAAACTCAGACGCTTATCCCAAATGTATTATCTACACTGCAAAACTATTCGATCAGCTAGGGATCCTCCAAGGCCAATCCTGGTCGCTCTTGGGCACTTTCTAAATCAGACTCTCGATCCCGACGGCAAATCTTCTTTACATAAAAACAGTGGGTATAGGCGTATATGGACGCCATTAATGCGACAGTGATAGGCACTGAAACTGCCCACAGTTGCCAGAACTGTGAGCTCACTACAAGAGAAGAGGAAGGAGAGGAATCTGACTGTGTGACATCAACGATGAATGGCGTGCCATATACAGAGCAAATGACTGAGAGGGGGAGGAATAATTGGCCCATATATGACAGGGTCTTCATCGTATGGCTATCCTGCTTCATCGTGTTAGTGTCGTAGACCGTTGAGACGCTGAAGAGCTGCACACGGGTCAATAAGCTTGCAGAAAACTGGACTCGCGTTACTGACCAAGTTTATTGCAGTCTGCATTCTCTGGTTGGTACTTGAGGTGCGCAGTTTAGTGGAATGAAATAGCTGTTTCCTATACTCCAGGGACTGTTCTGTATTCTCCCATTCATCTGTATTGAGGCCACATGCGTTGTTCTCGCGGAGAGCATGATGTCGATTGCTAACGCTTTCTAGGCAAAGAAGTGCAGCGTCGAGTCCTTCGAGCATGTAGATAGTGTCTTTTGCGATGACGTGGGGTCTTCGGAAGTCAAACAGGCTGACGCGTCCTCGTGCCGTTCGGTCACGGCGCACGAAGTTGAAAACATCCTAAGTAAATCGCAGACTTCAGTAGCGTCGGTCAGGTTCACAAGGAAATTCAAGCATACCTCCTCGATTCTGCGTGCCGCTTTTGTGATGATCCAGGAAACCTTATCAACTCGATAAAACCATGATTCGAAACTGATTTCGACCAGTTGAAAAGGATCCTCCAAGACATATCCCCAAGTGGGAGACTGGTGGAGTATGTTGACTCGATCTACGAGCTCGACTGTGGGCTGGAAACACACCATCGAGATGCGAGTAAATCGCCGCCTTCCTGGTTCGGTATCGTCACCGTGGGCCGGCGACCACCTCAGGAACACCCAAGGTTTAAGCCAAACCCTATGATCTTTCTCATCTCGCTCATCTTTGCCGCTTAGTTGTTCGAGCTCCTTTGAAGGTATTGATATCAGTAAATGCAGCCAAATTACTAGCAAATTAGTTAGTGTTATTGACCCAATGCTCACAAATGGCCTCTCACCTTCGGATCCATCTTCAAGTCGCCGCCAGCCAAATGTATGTGTAGCTGAAGACTTCTTCTCTGCCTCAAAGGCATTCCATATCTCTTCGTTACCAATTACGCTACTGAAAACAGTATGGAACTGCTCATCGTCTGAATCGGTGCTACCGGCGCCACACCCATCGTTATCAGAGACTTGGAAATACCGAGACTGGTATGGACGCTACCAATGTGAATGGCTTTCTTGCATCGCAAGCTCCCATTATTGAAGTAGCAGAACATGCCGGTGTCCTGACGAGATGATGTGTTTGAATGTGCATAATATCGCAAAAGAAAGCTAGGGAGAACAAGTCATGTCTTTGGGACTTACATAACAATGGCTCTCAGATCCCATTGCGTTTCAGCACCAACATTGGCAACAGACTCGAGGCTGGAGGTTGGTTCGCCGCCTTCCCATTAGGTTAACTCCGGTAGAGCAAAGAAGAAGACCGTCGGAAGAAAGATCACCTTACCTCTCGCCCATCGGAATACAAAGACCTGAGGCTCAAGCATCATTTGCGTCTGCATCGAAAATCGTAGGACCCGATCCGATCAGGATCTATTGGGGACAGTCTAAAGTTCAATATAAGCATAGATAGAACCTTCTGCACTGCTTTCACATGCAAAACGGAATTCTCCGTCATATCAACCATCTCTATGCCCAAATAATAGAACTTGACTACCGCACTCCTATGACATGTGAAACGGAATATTCCGTCACGTCAGCCATCTCTATGCTTAAATAATAGGATATGACTGCCGCACTGCTATGACATGTGAAACGGAATATTCCGTCACGTCAGCCATCTCTATGCTTAAATAATAGGATATGACTGCCGCACTGCTATGACATGTGAAACGGAATACTCCGTCATTTCAGCTGTATTTTACGATAGGCTGCGACCGACTCATGTGAAAAAAGCTTCACACAGCTTCACACCCCAAGATCGGCTGTAATACAGGTCGCTGGATACTGGAAGTTTACTATATTATGATGCCATGTAATGAACTTGACACCATATTGAAGGGTTTGCCCCAGCCAATAGAAGAGCTAACACGTGCTGCCAGAACGCAATAATCAGCAGAAAACAGGCACTAGAAGATTCTATATTTCCGATACAGAACTTGGAGGCCACCAGACTAGGTATAGCTCGGCCCAAATAGATCCTAACCCTAATGCTGGGAAAGTTTCGTATTCGGTAGCTTCCGCAACTCTGTCGTGCTGCTGTCAGGCTGAAGCCTTGTGCCGAATGTGGTGCAAGCGGCGAAAACCAAGGATGTCTTGGACTCACTGAAAAGAGCTTCCTCCAAAAAGCTATAAATGGGGGCTTTCAGTCAAGAGAAACGTTCATTGTATATTTCATTTCGATATGTACAAGCCCAAGTGCTGTTTATATCCGGGTCCTTAACGCCGAGATCTGTCCGGTCGCATGGTGTGTCACGCACCCAGGGCCATATCTAAGCCTACCTTAACATCTCTCCAGGATAAGAAGATCGATGAGCCACATGGCGGGCGCCATGATCCAGACAAATCGCAGGTTGCCATGTACTTGGTTCGCTTGAACTCCACCCATGCTTATTTTCTAAGTTACTGATACGGGTAGGATCGTCTGAGGAAAAATACAACCACAAACAGTGGCCCCGTTTCGCGGAAATCAAGCCAACCACCTAGTAGGTCAGCCATGCAATATTTGCAATCCTAGGACTGACATCTCAGCGTCATCCACTGGACCGACAAGCGAACGTCTTCAAACGGCAGATGCACACACGCAAGCCCAGCATCGGCCTGCCAAGAACCAGTAAGATAGTTCCGCGGCAGAACGTACCTGACTTCTCGATTCAGCATGTCTATTGATAGTGAATATGTTGGCGGCTGGTGGTCAGCCTTCTTCAAGGGTGGTTTCAATTGGCGTTGGCTCGACAGTCCAAGCCTGCATTATCGACCGAAACTCCGATACTGTACACATGGGAAGTATGTCACCTTTGACGGCATGGGGAGAGAGGCGGTACACGATGAGTTATTTGACGCGACAATTGACCCCGAGACTGGGGAATACGTCAAGTTGTATGTTCAAGCTCCGGTGGATCTCTGCCTCCACCCGAATGCAACGTGGAAGAGAACCGTCATCCGAAATGTGGCTCCACTCTTCGTTCGCTTCGCAAATATCCCCTTTAGTTACGTTCCTGAGGACAGGAGGTACCACTTCTCGAGCTATACGCCTGAAGATTGGGCAGCTGTGGCTTTGATGTGGCTCCCATCCGTCCTTTTCCTCCAACTTACCGTGAGCCGCCTCCTCTTAGCTCAGGTTGTGCAAAATCTGGACTGGAACTGACAAGGAAGGTAATAGATGTTGATCATGGACTACGATCAGCCAGCTGGGAAGAATTCCTTGATGTATCTGCCACTACTGTACGGCGGATATCGGTACCCACGTCTTGCAAGGAACTACCGCGAAAACAGACCAGAGCTTGCAGTCCAGCGGAAGTACGATCCATCGTGGGCATCTTTCACCGTTGGTACCTACAGGACTTTTCGTCCAAGGCGTCTATGCCATCTCAATTTTGAGGAGCAAATCGACGAGGAAGGGAATCGTCAGCAAGTTGTGGTAGGGTATGATCTTCGGTTTATGCCGCCAGTAAGTTTGTAGACGTTTCCTTTGGATTGTCCCAACAACTGACTCCAACAGGAAGACAATACACCGTATGTAGTTGTAGCGTACACAACTGCACAGTTTGAAATTCGCGAGGGAACTGACGACTATGGGATGCTCATGGCTCTTGCCCTCACTGCAACCGGAGAATATATCAACTCTATCCCAGACGCGCACCACAAGCCAAGGGCCATCTGGATGGCTCATTCATGTACTCCTATCGACAGATATCTTGATGACGATGGGACGGAACGTTGGATTGACGCGAACACTCCGGAAGGCAGGATCCACCAGGAAAAGGTCATGAATGATGATGTAAGACCACGACTACACAGTCGACCTAGAGCGTCGAACTAATGTTCTCTATTCCAGACTTACAGTATCAGCGACGTCCTTCGGGGAGCAGAGCGTGTCATCATCATCGCTGGCAACCCACTAAGGCCAAGTTTGAAAGACCCACTCAAAGAATGGGGCGAGAGAGTGTGGACACTTCCCGAAATTCTTCTTGCCAAGGGAGATAGTGTCAGTGTTTACTACTCACTGAGGGGTGACGGCAAAATCGAATCAGTTTCGAAATCGATGTTTCCAATTGTCGCTTGGGATGACGCTATCCAATCTCGGCAACTTATCGATCATTTTACCAATCTTCACCTTAGCCGCCTGGAACTAATAAACATCGCGGTCGAGTGTCTGATGAGCCGGAATCTAAAACCTTTGCATGCGGGCGACCGGAGTTACGCTCTCATGGGCTTGCTTCGTATCAGACCTCCTATCGATGGTACCGACACTTCCTTCCAGGCCTTCGCCAGGTAAGTCGGCTTCCTCTCATCAGATTCGTATGTTGACAGTTCCAGGTTGTCACTGCCTCAAGATAATGACAGGCTCATGGAACGGCTGATATGCCTGCTGCCAAATGACCCGTCGGAAAACTGGGAACTGATGACCGACCAATACCGATGCAGTCTTTGGGATATCCAACCCGACACACAAGTCTGTGGGGTTGGCGAAAACGACAGCGTCATCATAAGCGGTGCAAAAGGGGCGTTAATCGAATGGGACATGTTTAGCCCCGTTCAGACGCTCCAAAGACAAACAATCAAACGGATGGTCATTCTCACGATCATCATATACTCGCCGGTCATGTTTTATACTGGTATTGGTTTGGTTGCCTCCGGCGACAAAACTACTGGAGGCATTCTACTTGCTATAGCCCTGATATTCTTCATGTTGCCGTCGCCATACTACATTTGGAAGCTCGTCGGCGGCAAGATTCACGCCTCAGAGCCATGCCTCTTTGGCTTTGAGGGTTACGTGCCCATTGGGATCGTTGAAGAAAGGATTTTCGGCATGTGTTTGAACCGCCTGCAATGGAGTCCGTATGGATCACCACTGTCAAGGCACATCCAAGGGGCACCCATCAATGAGCGCTTCATCCAGTACTCAGAAGATTCGGCGTCGGAGCCACAGCTTCTGCCAAAGCAGGTGGGTGTGATCGAGACTTACCCAGTCATTCCCATCGATCCGACAAGCGGCTGTGCCCATTGCGCAGGCCGGACTGAATGCACAAATCACGAGACTGTGGCATCGATCCGAGAGAAAGGCCTGAGCAATATGGGCCGCCAAAAGGTTTTCACTTTGGTGGACACGTTCAACATGATGGTCACACTGTTCTATGCGGAACGGCCACCGATCAGCTTGATTGTCGGAGGTTCCGAAGGAGGCATGAAGCGAGCCATCGCATGTTCGTTAGATCTAGCTACGGGAACGCTCTACCGGGAGACCATCCTTCGCATTCCAACCAGGTCTGCCGATAGGATGGATGCCTTGGATCGTGTTCGGCTTGGTCTCAGGAGGCCCTTTCTCGAGAGCGATGTCGCTCCGATCCATGAGGAGACCGCCCCCCAGCCTCCATCTTTGATTAACACGGAGGATAACAGAACCGCACAGAATTCCCAACCTGGCCATCCAGTATACGGCGACAACCTGCCACCTGCACGAGCCCGAACACCACGAGGCAACAACAGGGGCAGTAGCATAAACCTTCAGGACTTAGGCCGAAGATGGCAGTATCCTTGAACAAGGACTAGTGATCGAAGTTACCATAAGTGAACTGTATCAAGCAGTTATGAATGCGACGACATGGCATTGTTTGGAGATAGTTGAGGCCTTTGCGTATGACCATGTCGCTCTCTTTTGTCTGTTCTAGTCGGGTGCGAACTTATGACTTTAGGTTACATGCCACTCCTTATATATCTCTATTTCCACTCACCTTCACTAAGACAACATTCATATCTCGTAATTCAAAGAGTTGATATATAGGGGCTCCTGGTGAACGGGAAGGGTGTGCCACCGAGCCAAACAGACGCATTACGCCCTGTACGCTGTTACATACGATTATCCGGTTGAGCCGTCGTTTCAACCGCGTGTTGGATCATATATTTGCTTTACATCATAAACGAAAATGCTGAACGGGATTATTACAGCCATGTTGCCTTACTGGCGATAGTCGTGCCAAATGATTGCTTCTCCCACCCGCAACATTCCGGAGCCCCAACGGCACCAAGCCTTTGTCTCTGAGGATAAGCTACCCATTTTCGCAGGACTGGTCGCTCTGGGAATGGCCAATGTACCCCTCCTCCCGGAGAACCCCCCTCTAATCGACCTGGATACGCACACGGCACGGATCCTACAAGTTCTGGAGCAGACACTGGGCACGGCCGGAACAAAACCGGTTGGTAGAAGCCAATGCACGCCGTGGTAGACTGAAGAGTGCCAAAGAACCCTTGAAAACTTCAGGGCGGCGAAGAGAAGACTCGGACCGAGTAGGGACTGGACACATCTTGACGAGAGAAGGTCTTTCCTCAGAACAGTTCGACGAGAAGAGGCAGCTTCATTAGTTGTTCTTCACATTCAGCAGATAGAACAGATACATCTCGTTTCTCTGACTCGGACTCTATTAAATCGCGGGACTGGTTATGCCACGACAGGAAAATACACATATTCACAATAATCCCGCGGAACGGACTGACTAAGGGTAGTGTCTCCAAGGGAGTCGTTATTTAGGAATCCAATGTCATGGTGCGGCAAAAGCTCAGCTAGCCCTTAGCCAAGTGCTTTTAACGGCTTTATGGCACGATTCTAGCTATTAGTTATTCAGAATTGCTTGATCTTTTGCATAAATGAGTGGTGCGTCTTTATGCAGTTAGGCATCCCGCTTCAACCCTGATATTATGCCTCTTAATTATAGAGAGCTTAGCTGGTAACGTTGACATTAAAAGATCCAATATCATACGTTATAGAAGCATATTGCTTCATCAACGGTGCTACTATTACAAACTCACAAAACCAAACCTCAGAAGATAAAACGCACCGCTCCAGCATACTACATCTTAGACGCACTCTCAACCCCCTTATCCTCAGAGCTTTGACACAAAAGCCCCGGCGTCTCGCCCAGCGTCACGTCCCAGCGGACCTGGAACTGCTGCTGGAGCGCCTTTGCGCTGGGGCTGCCGCGCACGAACTCGTCGGACTTGGCATCTGGGAAGGCAAAGTGCAGCACGCTGTACACTAGGCCGCTCGCGAGGAAGCCGTATAAGTAGTTGAGGTAGTATAGTTCCGTTGCGCCGTCGGAGACGCTGACGGAGGGGTCGACTGCGGCGATGAAGCCGGGGAGACAGGGGACGACGCCGGCGATCCACTGGCAAGCTTGTTAGCAATTATTGCTATTTAGTATCATGTTGAAATGACATACCGCAATAGGAGCGCGCCAGTTGACGCCCCATGTATACCAGTAGACGCTCGTCTTATCGCCGCGGTACAAGTCGTCGACGTTGAGCTTCTGCTTACTCACAACCACATAACTCGCCGCCATGAGGCCCGTCATGGGCGCCAGAAATACGCCGTAGCTCGACAGCACCGTCAAGAAGATGGTGGCCGTGTTGACCAGCCGCCACGGGTTGACGGCCGGACTCAGCAGCGCGACAATGTACGCGCCCCTGCGGATGTTGATGTAACGAGGAAACACCGACGACAGGTCGATGCCGCCAGCCAGTGCGTTTCCGGGCAGGTTGCTTCCGATTTGTGAAATGACTAGGGCAAGGCCCGCGAAGAAGACGGCCGCGCGTGTGCCTGCGCTGGGGTCATTTTCGAGCAGGCGGACAAACAGTGTTGGTGGGTTCCAAACGGCTTCGCCGCCCATGCGTTCCTGCGTCGCCGCCGTTACGAGGATGCCCAGGACGGAGGCGAAGATGCCGTAGAGGGGGAAGGCAAAGGCCTGGCCCCAGATGGCGTCGCTGGGCCGTCGAGCAAGGCGGGCGTAGTCGTTCTGGTTCAGGATACCCGCGGCGATAGATCCGACGGTCGACATGACGCCCGAGACCATCAGCCACGCCGTGCTCCCCGGGCCACCCGTCGCCGGCAGCGTCTCGTGCGAGCTGAGCGTATCACCGAAACCCGCGGGGCCCATAGTCGCCAGCGCCCAGATCAACAGGCTCACGAAGAAGACCAGCGTCACGGCACTGGTAAGGTAGAAGAATTTCTGCAGGCGGTGCGGCTGGATCCAGAGCACGGGGAGGCTGACGAAGCAGAAGATAACGTAGCAGACGAACTGGGCCGACGTCATGCCCGTGGCGGTGGGGATGGTGTTGGGGACGTGGGCTTCGAAGCTGGGGTCCCACGAGAGGAGGATGATGTAGACGCATTGGCCGCCGACCCACGATTGAAAGCCGTACCTAGTAGATGTGAGGCTGGGCTATGGTGTAAGCAAAAGTGTAGAGCTTACCAGACTGTGCTCAGTTAGTTTGTGATACCGAAAGAGTGCAGCGTGGGAGACTCACCAAAGGACAGAAAGATGCGGTTCCAGACGGTGAATTGCGCACCCCAGATACCCCAGACCGCTCGACTAAAGACAGGGAAACCGACTGCCATCGTTAACATTTATTAAGCACTGTATGAGTTGACGCGCACCATGATAGTACGCTCCAGCCAACGAGCTGACCAGGAGCGCAAGCGTCGCAATCAAATTTCCCACAACGATGCCTACAAACACTCCGTTAGCTGTGTCATACGATAGAAGCCGTCGTTCTTACAGATGATGGCCTGCCACCAGGTCAGACCCAGGGGAATCAGCGCGCTGCCGGTGAGGAACGTGGCAATATTGCAGTTGATCAACAGCCCTGCGAGACAAGGTCAGCTTTTGCTGTATGCAGGGCGCCGCATCGAGAGACATACAGAAGTTGTGGTAGGCGAGAAACGTCCACGTGCGCCGCTCGGCATCGACGGGCCGTACGTCGTCATTCTACCGCATGTTAGAAAGGCATTCATCATGTCTTCAATGGCAAGACGTACAATCCACATAGATCCATGCGGCAGCTCGGCGCGTCTCATCAACGCCGACAAACCCATTGTGAAAGGAATATCTCAAGCGAGAAGCGGTGTAAAGAGACAGAAGGCTTGTATTACTGGCAAACAGGAGCGAGGCAGAGGCAATGCCTTTAAGGACGTCTCGGCCATGGTCAGCTGCGCCGATTAGACACGGGCGAAAGTCAGCGTTTCGCGGAGTTTGACGGTAGTCCGGGTTGAGAAAATAGTTCGACGTTAGCCTTATCACGAGGGTCGGCGAACCCTGGTATCGGAGATCGGCCAACTGCAAACAGCGTCGGCAAAGCAGATGATCGGCCAACTTGGCTGTCATCATCGGCCAACTGGTTCATGATTCAGGGCGGCTTCGGTCGGCTTCGGCCAAGTAGGAAACGCGGTGGGCTCTTACGAGAGACTCATATTCATCAGCGAAGGTGGCGGCATGAATACTTAATAGGGGGGAAACCATGTAAGCCATTCAGTCGTAGACTATTTCTCGACAGCATCCCCGATAGATACAATCACCCAGCCATGTCTCTGTACCGCATCGGCGTCGACGTCGGCGGCACCAACACGGATGCCGCCCTCCTCGACATCAAGGCCTCCCAAACCCCTGGCCGTGGCGTACTGGCATCGCACAAGGCATCGACAACTGCAGACATCACCAGCGGCATCGAAGCAGCCATCCGCGCCGTCCTCGCCGAGTCCCGCGTCGACCAGAGCCGCGTGCTCAGCGTCACAGTCGGCACGACGCACTTCATCAACGCCCTCGTCGAAGCCGACGCGCGCCGTCTGGACCGCGTTGCCGTCGTCAGGCTGTGTGGTCCGTTTACGCGCCAGATCCCGCCCTTGTCCGACTTTCCCGTTGGCTTGCGGGGCATCTTGGATGGTGGTGCGTATTATCTCGATGGCGGGCATGAGATTGACGGGCGGGAGATTGCGCCGCTGGACGAGGAACAGATCAGCCAGACCGCGAGAGACATTGTTGCTTCAGGCGTCCGATCTGTCGCTCTCGTCGGCGTCTTTTCACCGCTGGACCGTGAAGGCGCGCACGAAGAGACGTGCAAGCGCATCATGCTGCAGCAAGCACCCGAACTGCAAGTCGTATGCTCCCACGACATCGGACCGACAGGCCTCCTCGAAAGGGAAAATGCCACCATCCTCAATGCCGCGATCCTCCGGACCGGCCACCGCGTCAAGCGGGGCTTCCGGCGCGCCATGGCCCGGCTGCGACTTGCGTGTCCGCTATATCTGTCGCAAAACGACGGCACGCTGATTGATGCCGACACGGCCGCCGAGTATCCGATCAAGACGTTTGCGAGCGGGCCGACCAATAGCATGACGGGCGCTGCGTTTCTCGCGGGCATCGATGATGGGAAGCAAGTAGATGAGGCGACAGATCAAGGCCAACCCCAGGTTCTTGTCGTCGATATCGGAGGCACCACCACCGACGTCTGCGCTCTCCTGCCCTCCGGCTTCCCCCGTCAAGCCCCAGGCTTCGTCGAGGTCGGCGGCGTTCGGACGGCCTTTTCCATGCCCGAAGTCGTGTCCATCGGCCTCGGCGGCGGCAGCAAGGTGACCGTGGCGGCCGACGACAGTGTCACCATTGGGCCCGGCTCCGTCGGACACTTTATCCAGCAGCAGGCCAGGATCTTTGGCGGCCAGACGCTCACGGCGACGGATATCGTCGTGGCCATGGGCAAGGGCGAGCTTGGCGATAAGGAGCTGGTGAAGGATGTTTCCCCGGCTGTTGTTGAGAGTGCGCGGAAGGAGATCAAGCGTATGCTGGAAAGCGTCATCGAGCAGATGAGGGTATCATCGGCGCCCGTCCACGTCCTCCTCGTCGGCGGCGGCGCCATGCTCGTAACGGAAGACTTGGCCGGCGTCGACAAATGCATCCGGCCGATCCATCAAGGCGCCGCCAACGCCGTGGGCGCCGCCATCGCCAAGGTATCCGGCGACATTGACACCGTCGAGACCCCCGACGGCCGCTCCGAAAAGGACGTCCTCGAAGCCGCGTGTAAAAAGGCCCTCGACCTGGCCGTGCAAAAGGGCGCCGCTCGCGAAGACGTGCGCATCGTTGATGTTACCAAGACGCCGCTGCCGTATATGCACAATGGCGCCGTGCGCATCCAGGTCCGGGCCGTCGGCCGGCTCGCCATCCCCAATGATCTGACGCCTCCGCCGTCGCCTCCGATGGGCGACGCCGAAGATAGCAAGCGGGACGTGGACGAGGGCTGCAAGACCAGCATCCCTAACGCCCTCGAGCCCACTACCAAGCCGTCTCTCAAAGTCGATCTCGAGACGTACCGCCCAGACGTGCGAGACGGCACTTGGTACGTGTCTGAAGTAGACCTAGAGCTGTTCTCAACGGGATGCGGCGTTCTTGGCACCGGCGGCGGCGGTCCTACGCACCACGAGTACCTCAAGGGCCTACACGTCCTCCGAACAAGCCCCAAGGGGAAAATGAGAATTATTTCGCCAAAGGCCCTCAAAGACACGGACACGGTCTGCTTCGGATCCTGGTACGGCAGCCCTAGCGTCATCAACGAGCGCATCGCGGGGGGCAACGAGATTGCCGTGGGCATCGAGGCCGTGAACAAGGTGCTGGGCATCAAGAGTTTCGACGGCATGTTCATCGACGAGATGTGAGTGACTTTCGATTCTTGTGTAGCCATAAAGCTGACGTATCCAAGTGGTGGTGGAAATGGAATGAGCGCGTTCCCGACGGGCGTCCATTTCGACGTGCCTGTCATCGATGGCGATGCCATGGGCCGAGCGTATCCGACCATGTACCACGGTAAGACGCCTTCAATCCCTAGAATTTCCTCTCTAATATCATATAAAATAGCCACGTTTAGCGTATACGGCCACTCGATGGTTCCCTGCGTCCTCTCCGACGCCCGCGGCAACACCTCCGTAGTCATGGTGAGCTGCATTTCCTGATCGGCTACAACCTCACTAACAGTATTCTAGAATACCGACTCGCCCGTGCGACTAGAAAACATCCTCCGCACCACGGCGATAGAACTCGGCCTGGGATGCGCCGTATGCGCGAACCCGCTACCCGGAAGCGCCGTCAAGTCCCACGGCGTGCCGAATACTCTGAGTCTGGCGTGGTATCTCGGCCGAGCTGTTCACATGGCTCGGAGGAGAAAGACCAGCTACGTCGATGCGATTGTAAGTACTCCGTATCTTGAATTTGGAAACAGGCTGACAGGAATAGTTTGACGTGTGTGCTGGAAAGCTTCTCTTTACAGGGAAAATCGTCGACGTGCGTCGCTACATCGGCGGCGGCTACACCATGGGCTCAGTCGTGATATCCCCTCTACAAGACGACGACCGCGAACCCGGCAGTACAAGCAGACAACCCGTGCCCTCGGACCGCCACATGACGATCCCCTTCCAAAACGAATACCTCTATGCAGCCCTGACAGACGCAGCCGGGACGGAAGCCACGCAAGAGGTGATCTGCACGGTGCCCGACCTGATTTCGATCCTCGGCCAGGACGGCGAGGCCATTGGGTCACAGGATCTGCGGTACGGGCTGAGAGTGAATGTGGTGGCTTTGCCGGCGCATCCGCTGTGGAAGACGGAGAGGGGGATGAAGGTGGGCGGGCCGCAGGGGTTTGGGCTGGATATGCCGTTTGTGGGCGTTGGGAATGACTTTACGGAGGCGAGGAGTGTTATTGATGAGTTTGGGGTTTAAGACTGCCTTTTATGAGAAATGCTGTATTAATGACAGCAGGTTGTTTGCTGGTTTCACGAAGCCATCTTAAGATCTACTCTAGAGCTCATCCCTGAGTAACATAGCTTGGGCTGGTTTCATTCAACTCAACCTCCGGCCGCTGTAAATGAAGTTCCAACGAAACCCTGGAAGACTGCCATGCTTCCATGCTACCCTGATAGAGCCAGAGAACGTCCATGTGACAGTTTAACCTGTATCCCCCACATGTCACTGGCCACTCAATCGAGTCACGTCGCAGCGGTTGCGGGACCGCAACCTGGCAACCTGTGCGGGTGCGGGTCCGCACTGCGGCCGTGAGGTTTGCGATGTCCTCGATTGGGTTGCGATCGAGACGCGGGGAACCCCTGTGCTTTCAAGTGCCGACTACTGAACTACCTTCTAGAGACCGACGTGGGCTGAGGGTGATGGCCCCTGATTCAAGAGATTGCTGCAAGATGCAACGTCAAGGTGAAGCATCCTGAATAAGACGTGGAAGCATAGTGACCAGTGACCCAACCGTAGATTAGATAATTACAAACTCGCTCCCTAGAATCCCAAACCTCTCAGATGATATTCATACACGCCCCCGCCGTCCCCCCCTCAGCCCATCCGCCGCCGCTGCCAACACCTCGGCAATCCTCCTCGCCATATCCGACTTCTTCCCTAGCAGCCACAGTGCCTTGACACACTCATCCGCCCGCTCCAAGCTCTCGCGAAAGTCGTCCCCGTCGTGGCCCAGCGTCGCCCGGCCGTACCGCAGCGACTCGTCGGCCTCGCCTAGCAAAATCACCGACGCCTTGCTAAACGCCCGGATCAGGATCATGGTCCACGGCTCGGTCAGGATCGTGCCCTCGTTGACGGCGTGGTGGAAGTCGGGCAGTTGCGGGCCGGGGACTTCGACGAGTTCGCTGGGCGTGGCGACGCTGGCTAGGTCTGAGAGCTCGCGGACGCTCGTCTCGCGGATTCTCGAGGCCATCTTGCTGCTGACGCGGCTGCGCGCCGTGACGCCTACACCGAGGTTGTTCTCGTCGACAAACTCAACCATGTCGGCGAGCATCATGGCCGCGAGGTGCCAGTGCGCCGAGATACACACGAACCAGCCCTGGATGCGGGACGGCACGGCGTCAAAGTCCTGCACTAGCTCACGGAAGAAGGACCCATACGTCATGTTCCAGTAGCGGTAGATGCTCGTAGTGCTTTTGATTATCTCCTCCACCTTGTGCCCGCGGCCGCCCTTGCGGAGGATGTTTTGTAGATAGGACACGTGCCGGAATAGCAGAACCTTGACTGGCGCGGATTTGGTCACGGCTTCGGCGGCGGCTTCGTAGGAGCACGGCCAGTGCAAGAACTGGGCGGGTGCTTCGAGGTCGTCTTGGATGAAGACGTCGATCTTCCAGCGCCCACTCGCCGTCTCGTCTTCGTCGGGGGATTCTTCCTGCGGCGACGAGTGCTGGCAGTCTTCATCGGCGACAACCACGGGCCGCTCGTTCATCGACGACGACACCGTGTCGAACATGACGGCCAGCCAGTATAAAAGCCCAACCGTGCTCTTGTCCTCGCTATTGAGTACGTCGCTGTGTCCGCTGCCGAGGCCCCGGCGAGAAGCGTCGTAGCGGTACTTGAGCGCGTGCATCTTGCGCGCCGCCCGCTCAATGTACGTCGGCGGGCCTTCCTTGGAGATGATGCCGTTGAGCTGCGACAGGACTGCCGTCTTGACGTCTCGTATGCCATTTCGACTGGAAAACATGGCTGGATCGACGACGACAACGGGAGTGTCGTCTGTCGGCCACGGCTTCTGCGTCAAGCCGAAGATCAGCTCGGCGCAGACGACGCGGTACGACTCGACGTCTGCCACGTCCTGCAGCGCGCGCTGGGCCTGTTCCCAGAAGTGCCGCTGAAGGTTGCGGTCAAATTCTTCCGACATTTCATCGACGACGTCCTCGAGCGGGTTGTCGTCGCTCGTCGAGGCGTATCGCTGTCTCTGACGGCGACTGCCCTGCGCCCATTGCGTGGCAAACGCCATGATGGAAAGATGCAGCGCCCTCTGAACGGCCTGGTCCTCGGACCGCGCAAGCCTTACCATGCTCGTAGACTGAGCGACGCGATCCAGCTTGACGGTGCGGCGATAGATCCTGTTCGACCACGACGGGCCCCATTCCCTCCTCAGATCCGCCGTATCAGCCCCGTCGGGCCGCCACCTCTGCGTCTTGTATGGACACGTCACCTCGGTCAGCCAGCACGACAGGTTGTGCTCGAAGACGTCGTGGTAGATCTGCAGCAGGTTCGTCGAGATGAGCTGGTTGTTGGACCGCGCCATCATGGTCTGGTCCATGGAGAAGGGCGAGATGGACCGGTTCTGGTAGTCGGTCCAGCCGCTGGACCTGCGACGTCGTTTTGGAGTTGGCCAGATGGTGTCGCTCCTAGGAGGTCGTGATTGGGATGATGAGATGGACTGGCTGATGGAGCTTGCTGGGGGGAGTTGCCAGGCCTTGTAGACGTCAAAATCCAGCCCAGGCTGGGGAAATGAACTCGCTGATGAGTCTGCAGCTGCCGATCCGTTGAGGGCTTCGACAGATGGCTCAGGTAGTTCTGCCTGAGACACACCCTCATCTGGAATCGCATTAAACGTGAAAATGTCTTCCAGCGAAGTATCCGGCAACGTGACAGCCAAGTCGAGATCCGGAATCGCCGCATCCTCAAAGACGAGATCCTGGATCTGAGAGGCGTCTTGCAGAAAAGCGGATGCACAGCCAGGGTCAAACTCCTCGTCAATGGTATCATCCACCACCCAAGGCCGCACACGATCCATCTCTGTCCTCTGCCTCTTAAATGGCGCCGGATTCGACTGGTCGCTCGCGCCCGAAGACGTCGACGATGGCGCCGACCCGACCAGCATCATCTGCGACCTGGCCCACTCCATTGTGCACTTCTTCTTTGTCCTCAGGCAGTAGGAGCATGGACGCGTTCTAGGCTCTGCATCTACATTCGTTGTTTAACGAGTTGTATTGTTTTGACCAGGGTATCAAGACTCACCGGCTCGTTCGGTCAATCCAACTGCCGCGTCGGCCGTAGCTCGGCGTCGGGCACCGTCGAGACGCGGGGCATCACATGCTCGCTTGGACTTTCTGCATTGATCGCACGAGTGGTTTTGACGTCTCATGATTCCTTTTCCTGTCTCTGAGCCAGACAATTTGGCTTTCTGAATTCCAGAAGTGGTGGAGGAAATGCCGACGAGAAATCCTGTCCAGCTCTTCCGGAGCGGGGACGTTGGTTTGCGGTACTGTGTGTGTGTGAGTTCCAGGGAAGAAAAGAACCAAAAGACGGCAGAAACCAGGATATGCGCTGACTTATGGCTGTCCGCCCATCCCTGTCCCTTTTTCCCCCGCTTCCCCGCGTTCTGCTAGCATCCGGCCTGCAGCGGGGGAGGTCAGCACTTGGGATCCATGCGTGGCTCCGGCTCTGCGTGCTTAGTGCCCACGGCTAAGTGTGTATATAGGTATGATGGGCAATTCGGCCATGGAATGTATGCCGGTACGTTGCGTTTTGCTAGGATCGGACGTTTGGGTGGACGGGCCAAGGGAGGTGGTGGGCGAGGAATGAGTTCACCGTGGCATCATGGGGAAGGAAGATGCAAGAATCGTGGTAGAGTGTCCAGAGTTGGAAATGAGTTGCAGTACAGCCAAGGAACTAATTCATGTATTGCCAAGAATCATACGCTCCCTCCCTCTCCCTCTCCCTCTCTCAACATCTCTCTTCTCTCAGACACTCTCTCATCCTCTCTTAGTCGTCCACTCCACCAACATCTCAGGCCAACGCCTTATACACTTGAGCCTCAACATCGAACCACAACCCCAGCACCTTCCCATCCGCAAACGGCAATATCTGACTACACACAATCCCCGCGACCCCAGTCTCGCGATCACACCACCACCACAGGTTCGGCAGCCCGGCCCACTGCACCGTCCCCTTGGAGCGTCCCGTCACTCCGCCGTTGCTCAGCATAAACGTCAGGCCCCAGCCCTGCGGCGGGTTCCCAGGAACCGGGTACAGCTCTGAGATGGGGTTCGTCAGGTCTGGCTTTGCCGCGGGGATGAATTGCCGGCTGGCGTTGGGGAAGGCGGGTGTTTGGTTGCGGAACATTTCGTCGACGGTGGCTTTGCGGAGGATTTGGGCGCCGGTTTGGGGGCACGTGCCGTCGTTGAGGAGGACTGCCAGCACCTCTGCAGAGAGTTAGAAATTGTATGGACGTCAGTGGATGCAACAAATTAACGTACTGGCGTAATCCTGCGGCTTTGCAAACATTCCTGCTCCGCCGCTGTTAAAGACCCGTGCCTTCTCGGCCTCGTCGTCCGGATCGACGACCAGGGGCTGGCGGAGAAGATGATCCCTCACCCGCAACTTGCCGTCGGGATCTCTGCTGTGCATGTGCGCGAGCCTGCTCCTCATGTCTTTGTTGGGAATCATCGACATGTCTTTGATTCCCAGGGGCTGGAACAGATACTTTTGCAGGTATGCGTTCAGGGTTATTCCCGACGCTCGTTCGAGCGCGACTCCGGCCCAATCGATGCCAACCTATACTCATTAGTGACAAAATCGACCAACATGACGGAAGATTGTCTAGGGATTTTGCTTACTCCGTACTCCCATCCTTCCCCAGGCTGGAAAAGCAGTGGCAGCTTGATGTCTTCGAATCTTCCCGAAAATTCATCGACGCCCACTGGCAAAGACCAATCTCGAAGACGCTCGTTGAAGAAGGTGTATCCGAAACCGGCAGTATGTGTCAAAAGCATCCTCAAGGTGATTTTCTTATTTTGCGCCTCCAGTGTTCCATTAGGTCGTAGAACCTTCAACTCCTTCAACTCAGGGCAAAGCTTGTCGAGTTGCGCGCCATCGTCCAAGCCCAGGACGCCCTGCTCCACTAGCTGCATGCAGGCAACCCCGACGAGCATCTTGGTACACGAGGCAATCCAGAAAATATTATCCAGCGTCATGGGCTCCTTGGAACCGACGCCTCGCTTGCCCGCCGAGTGCGCAAACAGTTCGCTGCCATCTTTGGCGACCACGACGACGGTAACGCCAGGGATGCCCGTCTTTTCGTCTGAGCAAGCGGAATCGACAGATTCACGAAGAGAAGAGAGGACTTGGGCGCTGAATGGCATAATTATGGCTTTCTTAGGAAATAGTTTACTGTGAGATCCCCAGACTATTCGCCGGCGGTGTCTGCAGCTATTTAACACCCACCTCTTTGAGCTCAACTTGGCCCTCGCTTGCGGCCTAGCTGCAACAGACCCCTGACTCTTGGACAATTAGACTTCCCTCGGGATTTCGCAAGTCGAGTCTGTGCGGACCCGTAATGCGGGGTAGCTGAAGCTATTGCGGGATGCTCGCTGATGGTGCGGAACCGCATCCGCAAAGTGTTGATGAACTGTGCCTCGACTAGCTCTACTGGGTTATTGGTTCCGCAATGGGAGTTGACCCGCAAACTGATAGAGCACGCGATCCTTACCCCTGCTATTTGGAAACTTTGCTCAGGTTCCGCAGAGAGAGGTGCGGAAAGTGATGCGGAGGGTGATGCGGTTCGTGATACAGATGGTGGTGCGGACGTGGACGTGGACGAAGTTGCGGACGAAGATGCGGATTGGCATGGACAGACGTTGTTCAGTTGGAACTCTCGGTTGAGGACATATGGTAACACAATGGATCAATCGTAAGCCCGTAGCCGCCCCTACGTAGGACAGTGTGCAACAGTAGGATTCTGATATAAATACAGACCTCGTTCGCCAAGAAAGCAAACATTCATCATCGCAATCATCTTCTACATCCTGAAGCCCAAGACTTGTACTACTCAACTCCTCGACTTACATAAATCAACATGGGCGAACCAATTCCTGTTCGAGCTAAAAAGTTCAACACTGAGCTGACAGACTATTCAGTCTCTCACGAAGAAAAGACCGGGCCGTATGCCCCAAACCTTGAGGTCGATGCCTTGGTTGTCGGTGCCGGCTTTGGTAAGCCCAGCCCCTTCCGTCTTCAACGCCCCATTCTGACACTGCAAAGCCGGCATCTTCATGCTTAAAACCCTCAGGGACCGAGGCTACACAACCGTCATCTTCGAGGCCGGCAACGACACGGGCGGCACCTGGCGCTGGAACTGCTACCCCGGTGCTGGCGTCGACTCCGAGGTGCCCGAGTACGAGTTCTCGTGGCCCGAGGTCTGGAGCTCGTGGAACTGGCCGAGCAACTATCCCACATACAAGGACCTGCGCGACTACTTTGACCACGTCGACAAGGTAGTCGGCATCAAGAAAGACTGTGCCTTTAACACGGTTGTCGTGGGGGCCGAGTTCGACACGGCGGCTGGCAAGTGGAATGTGCTCACCGCGGATGGGCGGACGACAAAGGCCAAGTATCTAGTTCTTGGAACTGGATTCGTGAGTAACTTGCTGGTTTTGCCCTACCGTTTCTGACTCGAGTATAGGCCGCCAGAAGATATATCCCCGACTGGCCAGGCATGGACAAGTTTAAGGGCGTCATCCACCACTCCTCCTTCTGGCCCGACGAAAAAGTCGAAGTCAAGAACAAAAAGTGCGCCGTCATCGGCACGGGCGCCTCAGGCGTGCAAATCGTCCAAGCATGGGGCCCCGAGGCCGGCCAAGTCAAGGTGTTCCAGCGCACACCCAACCTGGCCGTGCCGATGCGCCGCAAGACGCTCACCGTTGAAGAACAAGAAAAGGCCAAGAAGTTCTACCCGGAGCTGTTCAAGTTCCGCGAGAAGAACTTTGCCGGCTTTCACTACGATTGGCACGAGAAGAATACCTTCGACGACACGCCCGAGCAGCGCGAGGCCTTTTACGAGGGCGTCTGGAGGGATGGCGGCTTCCGATACTGGGTCGCGCTGTACAAGGACAACTTGTTCAGCGCCGAGGCGAACCAGGAGTCGTATGACTTTTGGGCCAGGAAGACGCGCGAGCGTATTGGGGACCCGCGGAAGAGAGACTTGCTAGCGCCGCTCAAGATGCCGCATTACTTTGGCATCAAGCGGCCGTGTCTCGAGTATGACTACTATGAGCAGTTCAACCGACCCAGTGTGGATGTGATTGACATCAAGAACAATGCCATCAAGAGCTTCGACGAGACGGGTATCATTCTTGAGGATGGCACTCATCATGAGTTTGACGTCATTGCCGTGGCGACTGGATTTGTAAGTTCAGAGACTCCTACTCAGGATGTGCATATATGCTAACATCACTAGGATATTGTAACTGGAGGTATTGCCCGACTGTTCCCACTTCTCACCCTGCCTGAACCAAGCTGACCACTTACACAGTCATGACCCAACTCGGCCTCAAGAGCATCAACAACACCAACCTCGAAGAAGAGTGGCTCCCCGGAGCCAAAACCTACCTGGGCACGACAGTCAGCGGCTACCCCAACATGTTCCACATCTACGGCCCGCACGGCCCGACGCTACTAAGCAACGGCCCGACGACGGTTGAGGTGCAGGGCCGCTGGATCAGCGACTGCATCGAGAAGATGAGCATGAACGGCATCCGCTACATCAACCCCAAGCGAGAGGCGTCGGACGCTTGGAAGAAGCAGATTGTCGACATCAACAATACGATGCTGTTCCCGACGACAAAGTCAACCTACATGGGTGGGAGTATTCCTGGAAAGGCGTTTGAGCCCGTGTGCTTCCCCGGTGGGATTCCCGAGTATGTTATTCAGCTTAGAAAGGCTCTCGATCAGTTGGATGGTTTTGAGGTGGTCAAGAATTAGCGGCATGGTGTCAGGGCGCCGGATAGTGAATGAGGATATAGCAAGTGATAGTATGAGATTGTTGATCAAATGCACAGTCCTTTCCGATTTTCACTGGTCTTATCAAGCTGTCGAGCGAAAGGGGATTCGAGTTGAGGGCAATTGCACCGCAATCTAAGCAAGGGCTAAGTTATTCAGGACCTCGACGTCCTACACATGCTCGATCCTAACGTAAGCCGGCTTCGTTGTGCTGAACTGTCGAATAGAACTTGTAGGAATGATTTGGGAACGAGGGATGTGGGCGGTAGGACTGGTTCAGTTGAAATCACTTTGTTGAGATTCAGTGACATGGTCCCCTAGCGATCAAGTTTGCGAAGAAGACCCAGAACTCTTACCACCTTCTCTAGCCTTGCCTATTGCCAAACGGAAGATATAGGTTATTAGCACTGCGGCTCGAGGAGTGATTCCCTTTTGCCGTAGCGGCAACCTAGTCTGACACCTATCATTGCTGTCTCTAGGGCATTCCACAACAGGCTTCCTCCGTCTATTCGCTACCCGCTGAATTGTGTAGCTCGTGATGGGTATAAACAGCTTACTATGATATTGAATAGTAGTTTACATCATCGCCTGTCACTCATCCCTTAATCCAGCATCAGACGAGCGCAGCCTCTCACAAATCGCACGATACATGCAATCTAAAGTGAGGTACATCTCCCAAACATCATGAGCGTCTCTCCCCCATCGTTTCAAAGTGTCCAGGGAAACCTTGACCAAAGCGTGCCAATTCGAGGGCGACCGCAGTCCGCGATTCGGCTCCAGGACCACGGCAAGGATGAGGCACGTGTAAAGAAACGACTTTCGAGCAAAGAACCATGAGCCTCCGTGGCGCAGGTGAGAAGAGTATTTAGAAACAAGGTCGGCGCAGAGGTCGATTCCTTTTTGCGCGTGGTGAACCGTGTCCAGGTGGACTTGGTCGGTGGGGGAGTGGAGGACGTGGTAGATGATGGGGCGCAGGACAAGCTCGCGCCATTCAGAAAACCTGCCGTATAGGAAATAGGAGAATTCGTTTTCACTGGGTTGGTCTTTGTCGAACTGGACGGCTGCCGGGAGATGGTGATGCCTGCTGGCTTGTTAGCTAAGCCGCTGCTTCAAGCTTCATGAAACATACCATAGCGAGATTTGCTGCTCAAAGTCATGACAATGGCGGACCAGATACGCCTGGTTCTGGAGCCAGAAATAACTGCCCCGCTGATACAGTACCTGGATCGTCTCATCTATGGCGCGCCTGAGGGAGATTTCGGCGAGATAGTAGTACCAGCCTTTCTCATCGACGAGGCGTTGCTGGTCCCGCGGCGTGCCTACAGTCTCGGGACTGGCAGTTCCGAGCTGCGCGGAAGAAAGATCAGGCGGCGGTGCTGGGAATGCATCCGGGTATGACAAGTGCTCGAGGCCACTGGTGGGAAGCCCAGCCTCGAGGTGAATCTCGCTGTGTTGTCGTTAGTTACGCATCTGCATCTAACATGGGGAAGAGCATACTTTTCAGCTCTCCATGTCGACCAGAACACCCTTTGCTCCAGGTGTTGGCTTGACACGGCACTGCCTGGTTTTCCAGACTGTTGTCGTTGGCCAAGCAAGTGCGCGTGTAAGCGAACGGAGGCTTCTCGCAGGTGGAACCAGGCCTGCAGCGGTTGGAGGCAATACTTGTCGTACATGGAAGCGAGGAAGAGACACTGGATGTCCTGGATGGAATGGCCGAGGAGCCCAAGCCGTTTCTTCGCAGCCAGGTAGTACGCGTCGGCCTCTAATCTGGTATTTGCTTGGTTTTGCATCCGCAGCTCTGTGGCTTCGGCGTCATCTCCGAAGTCGACGGGTGGTTCCCAGGAGTTTGTGTATGTTGCCAATGCACAAGAAAGCAGCTATACGCGTGAGCTTGCGTTTATCAAAAGCCAGTGTTTGACTTACCACCAGACACGATCCCGAATCCCACTTAACACCGTGTTCCTCAGCCTCTCTCGCCAAACGCATCAGCTCATCTGCATCCAGAATGGGGTGTCGAGGATGGACATGGGTGAGAAACTTGCGACACAGAGGTACAAACGCGTCATCGCGAATGCCTTTGCCTGGCTGTGCGTTCATCATCGCCCGATCTACGTCCAGCTGTCGGTCCGTGTAGTCGCAATCCATTAAAAATGATTCAATCCCGGCGACGGCTTGAGGCACGATGCCGTCGAAGATAGGCCATCGGAGCAGTGACTCGCATCGAGCCAGTGCGTGCGGGCGACCCAGTGGACTTGACGCAGGAGGCTTGGCTGATGCCGCCTCGGGCCCAGCATCGGCAGTATCGGTCCATGGACTTTGACCTACAGCCCTTGGGGTTGTGGCATTTTGGGACGCTGTCTGAGGTGTAGCTGCTGGAATCGCAGCTGGAGTGGCGACGGAAGGGTTAGGCATTGCAGATTGGCTCTTCTCTAGCATCTCCTTGATCTCCTCAAGTTGCTTGAGGATGCGGCTTCCCATCCCGCCCTGGTCGGCGTCATCCCCGCCGTCGTCGAGAGAATCCGAATCTCCATAGACGCATTTTGCCTTTTGTCGCTCGCAATAGCCACAGCGCGGGCGAACATTGTCGCACTTTGTCTTGCGAAGGCGACAGAATTGGCATGCCGTGACGGCCCTCTTTCTGCGGGTAAAGTCTGCCGTCTTGGCCAGCTTGCGCTTCTTGCTCGCGTATCCCTCGACACAATGACTGTCGTCGTCGTCGTCGGCCTCGAGATCCAAGAGTCCCCGGATGCTGGGTGGAGCACGCGGGGCACGCGGAGGGCCCGGACGGCTCGTTCCAGACGACTGGGCCATGTCGTCGCGATCTGCCGTGTTCTCGGGAATGAATTGGCAGAGTGACGGGGAAGGACGGCCGAACTGGACACAGAGGAGGGTTGACGGGGGGAGACGGAGGTAAGCTGAGTGTCGAGGTGGAGATACTAGGGCCCATCTGACATCGTCTATTGGTCTGTCGATGTCACAGCTTCAGCTTCCACGCATCATATCCGTCTAGCCCCGACACCTCCGTACGCACCATCTTCAACCTCGAACATCCCTGCAGAGGCGGAGGCCATCTGACAATCAATATGGAGACCCGGCAGATGTCAAACCTCCCTCAGGTTCCCCGCAATTGGCCCTTCTCCAGCTTCACGAGCGTTGGCGGCAACCTTGATATGCAAGCTAGTAATGAACCGTTGGGCATTGGCTGGGTAATGTGGACAGACCCCGGTTCCCATCGCCACGCCTGATCGCTGGCTCGCTCAGATGTCGGCATCTACGGAGCGTGCAAGGCCCCTTGGTTTCCGTCGCAAGTGAGTTCTCTTTCCGTCTTATCTGTCGCCATCATCTCAACAGCCAAGATGACTCTGCGCTAACGGCATTCCGCAACCAGGAATGCTTCGCTCTCTTAGCCGTGTTCATTTGCCGACCAGGCGGGGTTCCCACGATACCAACAAATGCACCCACACGTCATCTTCCTTGACTTCAGAGATCCATCTGTCAGGGGTGCATGCTCCGGGCGAGACCGAAAGCGTGGGGTCGTTTACGTCCAACTCCCGACACCAGTTTGCCTCGGGTCTTTGTATCAACAGCTAAGGTAGATCAAGATAGCCGTTCAAATACAAAGGCCCATTGCCCCGAAACCTCGAGATGAGAATGACGCTAGCCACTCGACATCGACTTTCTAGACGGTCAAAAATAGCAACCCCTGACGCCACATAATTTCCTACTCAACATGAAGGGCGGATTAGTCGAGTCGCTCATCGCAGCGCTCTCTCAACACTGGGCTTTGGCCGTCCTCTCACTCTTCCTCGGATTGCTCGTCAAGAACCGCTACAACAGAGGCTTGAACAAGTATCCAGGCCCATTTCTGGCCTCCTTGACAGACTGGTGGCGGTTCGTCGACGTCTACAAGCAGCGACCTGAGGTGACGCTGCGCGCCCTTCACGACAAGCACGGCGACATTGTCCGAACCGGTCCAAACTCGCTATCTTTTTCCGACCCGGCTGCCCTAAAGTCTATTTACGGACTCAACAAAGGCTTCGTCAAGGCAAGCATGCGTCAGACTTTCAACATGTCCATCCCTAACCGTGTAGTAGTCCGACTTCTACATCGTCCAGCAATCCGTCGTCAAAGGCTTCCGCCTAGCATCCCTCTTTAGCACCACCGACAATGACTTCCACGCCCAATTCCGCCGCAGCGTCAACTCGGCTTTTGCCATGAGCTCGTTGGTCCAGTACGAGCCCTTCGTTGACAACACCACCAAGCTGTTTCTTGACCAGACCGAAAAGCTCTTCGTTGGGAAGCCCGAGGGGTGTGACTTTACGACCTGGCTGCAATACTATGCCTTTGATGTCATCGGAGAGATCACCTATAGCAAGCGTCACGGGTTCCTTGAGAAGAATGAAGACGTCGAGGGGATCGTTGGGTACTTGTCTAAGCTCTTCCTATATGTCGCACCTGTACGTCATTGGTCGACCTCCATGAAATGTCCGTACTAACACCGTCAGGTCGGTCAAATCCCATTTCTAGACCTCATCTTCCTCAAGAACCCCATCTACCTCAAACTTTCTCAATGGGGCTTCGTCGACTCTACATTCCCCGTCGCCAAATTTGCCCGCGCTCGCATGGCCGAGCGTCTGATCCCCGCGTTAAACACCAACAGCACAGCCATTCTCCCGACCAGCTCAGCAAAGAAACAGCCCTTGGGTTCTGACCTACTCTCAAAGTTCATCGCCGCCCGAGAGGCGAGGCCCGAGTTTATGACCGATTCGCTCGTCCAGACCATGGCCGTATCCATGGCTTTTGCCGGCTCAGAAACGACTGCCATCACACTGTCTGCTGTCTTTTACTACTTACTGCGCAATAAGTCGGCCTATGAGACGCTCAAGAAGGAACTCGACGATGCTGCGAGAGCCCACACCTTCTTTGACAGTGAGACTGGCCTGGTCACCTTTGCCGAAGCGCAAAAACTACCGTACCTACATGCATGCATCCAAGAGGCCTTCCGCATGCATCCTGCACCGGGTCTTCCGATGGAACGTATCGTGCCTCCTCAGGGCGCCGAGATCTTAGGCCAACACATCAAGGGCGGCACCATTGTTGGTGTCTCTGCCTGGCAAATCCACCGCCGTCCAGAAATCTTTGGCGCGGATATCGACGCTTACAGACCTGAGAGGTGGATCGCCGATCCGAATGAGGATGCTGCAGAGGAGGCAAATCGAATCAAGAAAATGAACGGCATGATGTTCCAGTTTGGAATGGGTAGTCGAACGTGCATTGGCAAGAACATCAGCTTGCTAGAGATTTACAAGGTGGTACCGAGTCTCATGCGGAGATTTGATGTAAGTGGCTTCAAAACTATCATTCGAGCAGTTACTAACCCTGCCAGATTGACTTTCACGGCCCGAACAAAGAATGGACCATCATCAATGCTTGGTTCGTAAAGCAGACAGACTTCTTCGTCAAGTTTACCCGAAGGGAGATAGTTCAAGCGGATAAGGGAGAGAAGGAGACATAAAGAGATGCGTTATGGGTGATGAGTGAAAAATAATGACATCTGGTAGATTGAAAACGAGCGTATGGGTTACATGGTTAATGGCGATGTTATTGTTGGAGAGCTTAATCTGAGAGCTCGCATGATGTAAGATTTGAACGACTTTGGTACAGACTAGAGCACCCTGTCTCAATTATGATCAACTTGATTTCTTATTCGATTGTGCAGTGGCCACTCAGGCAATGCTACTGCTCTGTACAATTGTCCCAAATGCATCGGCAATCTCGCTCAGCGCAACCTTGACAAGTTGCTTTGCACCCACTCCAGGAATATCTCTGTCACCTACAGCATCCTCCACTACCACGACGTCATACCCGCGCTGCGCAGCTTGTCTCGCCGTAGTTGAAACGCAAACATGTGCCTAGACTCATTACCGCCTATACAAGTATATCGACATCCAGATCAAAGTACGTACCATGTAGCCGGTGAGGACAATCTTCTTGCTCCCCAGCTTTTCCAGATGCTCCTGCAAGTCCGTGCTGGCGAAGGAACCAGGGAAGTTCTTGTAGATAACCTTTTCGCCTTCTTTGGGGGTGAGCTCGTCGAACTCCTCGGCAAGCTTCGTCCCGGGCGTGAAGACGGGGGCGCCTTCCGGAGTTGCGTGCAGGACGTGGATGACGTTGCCGTTTGCTGCCCGATACTTGTTGAGGAGCGAGGCTATCACCTTGCGAGTCGCAGCCACGTCGACGACCTTGAGCTTTCCTTCGGCGTACTCGTTTTGAGCGTCGATAATGATGAGAGTGCTGTCACTAGTTGTGGCTGTGGATGGCGGAACGCCGAGAAGCTCACGGAACAAGAATGGAGTCGTCATGTTCATACTCGAGTTGAGCAAACGTGGAAAATGAAGAGGATCTCCGTTCGCTGGCCTATGCGGGGTCTATAAAGACAGAGGCCTATGATGCTCCTCATTGATTACAAAGTCTAGCTCTCCACCTTCCATAACCTGATCGGGCAGTTCAATGGCAAGTGCCCAAATCCGGTCGACCGTTCGCCAAGGTTTGCTAACGATGCTTTGCGTTCCCTTGAGCCGACTGGTTCAGCACGCGAGAGTGGATGAGGTTCCCCGCACAGCACGTCTTAGTTTGAAGTTTTGACGAGATCCCAACGCTATCTTTTGAGTCGGCGAAGACTGAGGAATAGATTATCGTGAGTGATTAGAATACTGCATTGGCTAAGCAGTCTTAAAAGAGTAGATCCGCAGATGTCATCGCTCAGCCCGCATGATTAACTAGCGAGTACAAATGCCCCTTCAAAGGTAATCACACCCGCTTCTTGGGTCTAAGATACTTAGAGATTGTGATACATGATAATACAGAATCTTTATGCTAATGACATGCCTTGCCAAACTTTCGAAGCCGAATATAATTGTAAGGAAGAGGGGCGAGGAAGCCGGCGGCCATGGCTGCCAGAGCTGCAACCCAAAACCCGGGCGTATCAAATGACACTGTTCCTCCAGTGAGATAATAATCAACTGCATTCTCGGCAATCTCCATGGTAATCATAGAAATGAAACTCATGCCAATGGCAGTTTTGCAGGCGGCGAGCCAGGAGAGTCCATCGCGACCAATCCGAAGCATGACAGTTTCCAGCAGAATGGATGTCGAAATTCCAGAAATCACTGTGCATGGCAAGATTAGGCTCGGTTCATTTCTGTCAGGTGTTTTAATTTTACTTACTCGATATTGGCATAATGACTCCCATTCCAAGCTCTGGATAGTTCAACTGAAGCAGCCACATGGCGGTGAAATCTCCCAAGGTGCAGCCAACGAGACACCGCAAAGTGTTGACAGAAGCGCGATTCCAAGTTGGCCGTGATTTCCAAAAAGACGACGAACTAATGGATAGCAGCTGTGGGTTTTCAGCGATATTACTCTTGTGGCATGTCTTCTGACAAGTCGTTGTCTTGGTCCAATGCCTTGCTGAAGTCGAAAAGAGCACTGGCGCAAAGCCCACACAGTGGAGTCTTGACAAGACAGGTGTCGCTCCCATCAATCGCGTCGTCGTCGGGCGCAGAAATCGCGATCCGCAGAGCCGAAAGGCATGATTGACGTGAGCCATGGGGATATGAGGAGAATCAAAGCAACTGAGATCGAAATTTAAAGAAAGAAGAAACGCAAAGAGTCGGGAAGTGTTGTCGTGCTATAACTTGCTCAAACTTGCGGAGCCACTCTCACGCAAAATTCGCTCGCAATCCTGGTTCTTGGCTCGGGGTCTGCGGAGGCAAGAGAGGATTGCACAAGATTGGCTGAGTTATGCAGGCAAACATAAGTTGTGCATCACGTGATCAAGAAAGAAATCTCATGTCACCAACTTCCTCAAACGGGGGATATTGAATGAATGTCTCGAGATTGCTCACGTGGCATTAGCCCATGTACAGTCTCAAATCACGAATTGATTCTGCGTCTTCAATCTGAACGCCCCCAACCGGCCTGGGTGGTTTTGTCGAGAATGTGACAAATGGAGACGAGTTGCACACAAATTTCACCGGAGCCAAAGTGATCATAAAACTAAATCGTGATTCGTGTACTAGCTAATGATTCACACATAGGTATCATCAATACTTAATCTTAACAGCCGTTTCTTAACACCGGGTTTTCTGAGCTAGAAACACTTGTTAGTGCAGGGTAAGTGTGGCTTGCTGAAGTGCACGTGAGCCTGAGCGTCAGGTGACAAATCGCCCCTCATCTCGCTGTGATGCTTTAGACACGATTTGTCTGCCAACTCTCTCATTTTGATGGTTAAGTTTGCCCGGAATGGTCATGTAATTTGAGAATGAGCTTCAATAGAAAGCGAGTCGCATTAGCATGCAGCTTTTGTCGGAGTAGGTGAGTAAAATTGGCGGGCCAGATCCTCCCTGCAATCACTGATTCTCGACCGTGCAGGAAACGGCGATGCGACGCGCGGAAGCCATCATGTTCAAACTGCATGGAGATGGAGGTCGAATGCCAGTATGACGAACAGCCATCTCAAAGGTATGTGGCGCGACAACATAGACGTGCGTGCCGGTGCTAAACGCGTTAGGATCGACACGTCTGGTGGGACGCGAGAAATCATCAACCGACTTCGGGACATTGAGGCACTCCTGGAAACTCAGGGCGAGAGGATAGCGTCCTTGTCCGCTGATTCAAATGCTCCAATGGCCCATGCCCAGAGCGAAACTTCACCGCAGAGTCAATCGTCAATCGCAATGACGGGTGTCCAGGGCGGTGTCGGTGTCCCCTTCACCCCTTGGTCATTCACAGGTCTTGAACTTCAATCAGACATGCCGAATGTGCCTCCGTTGACGATTCCAGTAAAGCACAAAACTTCATCGAGCTACTTACTGGGCTTGCCGGCCATGAAAGCGTTGATTGGAGAGTACCCTACAGACTTGTTCTTTCTCCTCGAGTCGAGAAACCCCTTGCCCCCTGAGCTGTCATTCGAGGAATGGCCAATGGCACGACCTTCGATTGAGATTAATCGTGAAGTGGCTGACGAGTTGGTTGCTATTTTCTTCTCCTCAGCGCATCACAATCACCCGATCCTAGACCCAGGCGAGTTTGAAGGTATTTATTCTCAGTTCCTGGAGACTGGCCCAGACTCGAGTATAGCATCGGCACTTTGCATGGTCATATTTGCCCTCGGGACAGTGGCATCGTCTCACCCAGATCCCGAAGGACTCAGCTCATCACCCCCGGGCATGCAGTACATGCAGCATGCAATGCCCACCCTCATCTCCCAGTCGTCATGGTCTTTTTCGTATAGTCTATTGCTACCACAAGCTCTGGTGCTGGCTAGTGTTTATTTTGCGTACATTGTACGACCTCTGCAGAGTTGGAAATTGATTTACTCTGCTGCGGCAATCATCCAGTTTAAGATATCTGGGTAAGGCAACTGTCCCATTAGACACGCTGTGCTCACATATTGGCAGGATCGGCCCTCGGGAAGAGGGACCAAACTCTCGAGAGAGTATTATCCGACTATTTTGGTCCTGCTTTTTGGTCGAATGCGACCGGCTGGCGGAGCTTGATCTACCACGCAGCGGACTCCAGCAGCTGACCGACGAAATCAGTCTCCCGAGCTGCGCCAACCTTGGGCTTATGCAATCGACCTGCTATCTTGCCGAGATTTCGATCCGCAGGCTGCTCAATCGCATCCACAACTCTCTCTACCCCAGCAAAAAGAACGTCCTAACCCTGTCATCCGCTACGCTCATGGCTTCTGATGACTTTTCCATCGAAGATGTGTCGTCGATGATATCTGTGTGTGATGAACTCCATACTCAGCTGGAAACATGGCACGCATCAATACCTGAAGCATTCCGACCTGCACTGGGTGTTGGTACGCCTGCTATCGAAACCAACGATAGAGAGCCTGTGTTGAGAATACGGTATTTTGCAGCACGTCATATCATCTACCGACCTTTTGCCCTCTACATTGCCACCCACGGAATGCAACACGCGTCCGAGTCAATGTTGGAGAAGGCAGCTCTCTGCATAGAAAGCTGCAGGTGTTATATCCACAACACCACCCGAGTCTTGGTTGGACCCAGCCAGTACACGTGGACATTTTCATTATCGTATGTATAGTTTCCCGATCATCGAAGCATCTAACTGGTATAGGTCGCTCGGTGCAGTCGTTGTTCTTACGCTTGCGTCACTCAGCCCCGACCTGAGACACCTGGTCCTCGACATTGACGAACTCCAGACAATTGCAATCAACAACATACGACCGTGGGCTTTTTCCAGTCTCGAAGCGGTGGTATCAATTTTAGAGGATGTACAAAGGAAGCAGAGGATTCTGTCCCGTGTATAAATAGGGATAATATTTCTTGACATTTATGAAAGCGTAGCTCAGTGTCTAGCCCTCCTACGACTCTTACATACAATACATAATCTATAGTTCTCCTCCAGTTGGTTGGGCGATAATCTCTTGACCGATATCGCTACTCCAGAAGCTACCAGTGGGATATGTGTACTTTTCCAGCGCCTCCTCGGTGTAGCCTGTAGAGTACCCAGGAGCCAGGGGTGTCACGTAATGTGCGTTCTCAATCTTGGAGGGATGACGCAGGTTCTCGCGATGACTATCGGCATTCTCTAGCATCGACTTTCGCCCACTAATGGCAATGTAGTCGATGGTGCTCAGGTGTGACGTTAGCTCGGTCAAACCCATGGCGCCGTTGTGGGGGACGCAAGGGACATTGAACTTGAGAGCCATGATCATAACGGCCTGCAAAGTTAGCTTGGGGCAGGTACAGTGAGACAAGGACACTTACAAGACATTCGTTTACACTGCCGAGCCTCACAGCGTCAATCTGACAGACATCCGTCGCCTCTGCCTGAAGGAGCTGTTTGAACGTCACGCGGTTTTGGGCCGCTTCTCCCGTGGCTACCCCGACGCCGTATGGCTTCAGGGCTTTGCGAATGGCGGCGTGGCCCAGCACGTCATCGGGATTGGTTGGCTCCTCGATGAAGACAGGCTTGAATTCTACCAAGTGCTTCATGTACTCGATGGCTTGCGGCACGCTCCAGACCTAACGGCGTTAACGAAGGCGGGTTCAACAGTCGGATGGAGACTTACTTGGTTGGCATCGATCATGATTTGGTGGCCCTGGTCGTACCCTAGAACTGCCCTGACTGCTGAGAGTCGTTCGCGGTCCGCCTCGACGCTGGTGCCCACCTTGAACTTGAACACGGTATATCCTTCTGCGATCGTCTCCTCCAGCACTTCTTTCATCCGATCACCCGAAAAGGCCAGCCACCCAGGCGAGGTGGTATAGGCTGGCACTGCTCGGTTCTCCCTCGCCTCCTGTAAACGAGCCTCCTTGTTCTTCTGCGTTGTCTTGAGAAGCTCAATGCTCGATTCCGGCGTGATGACGTCTGTGATGTAGCGAAAGTCGATGCACCGGACAATCTCCTCGGGGCTCATTTCGCAAACAATCTGCCATACTGGCTTGTCAAGGATCTTTCCCCACAGATCCCAGACGGCGTTGAGGACACCGGCAACGGCTAGATGTGTGACGCTCTTTTCGGGACCGATCCAGCGGTACTGGGAATCGGAGACCATGTATCGCCAGGTTTTGCCCATGTCTCGCGTCAATTCGTGCATGGTTTTGCCTACGACTCTTTTCGCAAAGATGTCCAGTGCCATGCAGATGAGTTCACTACCTCGACCATTGCTGAAGGCCTAGAAGAGATTGTCAGTGTTGATACGTGCGGATGCAGGAATAGGACATACAATGCCTTCTCCGATCAACCCATCGCGGTTTGTCTCAAGTTGGAGGAATGGATGAGATCCATTGGTGCCGACGTGCATGGCATCTGAGCCCACGCCGTCTAAACTTGTCGGGAACCTCAAGTCGGTGACTTTGAAGGATGTGATGGTGACATCGTGCTCAGTGAGAATGGAAAGGGAACCCATGGCTGGAGTGTGACTGGATTGTGGACTCGACGATGCGACAGATGGACGAGATACTTGGATTTGAGAAATGAATTTCGTAGGTCAAGACATCTTGATATTGCTGATGATCAATTGTCTCACTCCACTCCACATGCAACAACTCCACCTCGCATCGCAACAAGGGACATTCTGACATAGTCGGCCATTTGCCGCCCATCCCCGGACCGCACGATTCGTGAAAATGGTGGAGACGCGGGGATGTGCGGAGAAGCTATCCCGGGATCAAACCACCTGACACCATCAGCTTGGATGTGGTGGAGTGGAGTTGCCGCCTCCCCCCGCCATGACACTTCAACGCCAAGCTAGGGCGAGAGTCCGAAGCCGCACGTCAGGTTGAATGTCTCGTGATGATCCAAAGAGAGACGCTCCGCAATCACGACATGAGGCAGGATTTGAAGGCATAATGCATAGCGGGTAAACTCATTGCGTTGATGGAAGTACAAGAGGCTAGTCAAGTGTAGCACAGCTTGGCTCACTACACGTCTCCCTTTTTCACGTCTCATCTCATTACACCTCTCACTTCTTCAAGATGCCCAGAACATTATTACCTGGAATCTATGCACCCACGCAAGTCTTCTACCAAAACGGGAAAGACGAAAAACTCGACAGCGAAGTCATCAAGAAACACGCTGTTCGCCTTGCAAAAGCAGGCGTAGCCGGCATCGTGACAAATGGGTCCAACGGTGAAGCCGTTTACCTCAGTCCAGAAGAGAGGCTTCAAGTCACAAAGGCCACCCGCGAGGCGCTCGATGAATCTGGGTTTTCTCGTCTGCCAGTCATCGTCGGGGCTTCTGACCAGTCGATCCAAGGCACGCTGCGCTTGTGTCGCGATGCTGCGGATGCCGGTGGCGATGCCGTGCTCTTGATGGTCCCGAGTTTCTTCAAATGGGCAATGGATGGCCCGACAATCGAGAAATTCTTTCTCGAGGTTGCCGAAAGTAGCCCTCTGCCTTTGATCATCTACAATTATCCTGGCGCAGTGGCAGGCATCGACCTTGATTCCGACCAGTTGATCAGCTTGGCAAGCCACCCGAACATTATCGGCACAAAGTTTACGTGTGGAAGCGTTGGAAAACTCGCACGCGTTGCTGAAGCGACGTCTCCCGTTTCCGAAGTTTTCTCTTCCGAGTCGGAGCCATACTTTGCGTTTTCAGGTGTTGCCGACTTCATCTCCCCGTCGGTGGAAGTGGGAGCAAGTGGTGCTATCGTCGGTGCTGCTAATGTGTTCCCTCGGGCATGCGTTAATGTATACAACTTAGCCGTGGAAGGAAAAAGAGAGGAAGCAAAGAGGGCTCAGCAGCAGTTGGCCAAGGCAGACTGGGAGTTGACCAAACGGGCAATCCCTGGCTTCAAGACTATCTTGGGCAATTGGAATGGGTATGGAGGAATTCCTCGAGGGCCAATGGCGCCGTTGAGCGAAGAGGAGAAAGAGAAGCTAATCCGTGATATTTCTTGGATGATGGAGGTCGAGGAGAAGCTAGAAGATTTTGGCGTCAAGCCGTGACAAGGAGTTTAAATTACGTTCCGCCCCTTTCCAATACGCCTTACCCACAACCCTGAACTGTGATATGCTTCCATTCGTCTGCCTGATCTGCGCATCCGAAGCGCTGATTGAGGCCTTGGGCTTGGTGACCTGGCCTATTCCAAGTACACAAAAACACAGAGTGTTGATGTCCTTTGAAATGCTTAAATCGTGAAAAACGTTTTTTTTTTTTTTGGCTTTGTGTCAGTAGTAACACGCCCTTGATGGAGCGGACAGCAAAATGAAAGTTGATCAATTTTTTTTTTGGCAGTCACAGCATGGGATAGAGATGGAGTTGCAACGTCCATTCATTGTACTTCTAAGATCTACTGAAACTGCTTGTCATAGTCCACTAAAGTGAACCTGTACCTGACATCACCATTGTGAACTCTCTCCAGGGCGTTTCCGCAACCTTCCTCTCCGACAGGAATAGTCTCGACCCAGCTTTTGATTTGCTTATCGCCAGCCAACTTGAGCATCTGCAGAGTTTCCTTGCGACTCCCCAAATGACTGCTTCCAATGAGACAGCCGTTTGCAAGAAGACTTTGAGGCCGGATTTGCCACCCGGCCCCCTCGGGCAGGCCGACGGCAATGAAGCGACCGTGTGTCTTGAGCAATGATAGATACGGCGCGAGGTCAAAGCCGTCGTCCGATGAGGCGGTGGAGAGGATAAAGTCGAACGTCATCTCATGGGCCTTGGCCCAGTCGTTTTCCTTGGTGGCGATGAAGCCGTCGGCGCCCATTTTAATTGCGTCCGCTTCCTTTGCGCGAGATCGTGAGATAGCATATGTGGTTGCACCAAGAGCCTTGGCAAATAATATGCCAAAATGACCGATACCGCCGCTGTAGGCGATTTGTTAGTATCTTACGGATGAGGCACACACTCCAGAGAAACACTTACATGCCAAGAATACCCACTTTCTTTCCTGGTCCAACGCCATTTCGGACCAAGGGAGAGTACGCAGTCAGCCCAGCGCACAGCATCGGCGCGACGAGTTCTGTCTGGAGGCCCTCTGGGATAGGGAATGTGAAGTGCTCATGTGCCCGAATGTGCGAAGAGTATCCGCCATGGGCAACGGTACCATCAGGGTACACAGAGCCATATGTGTCTGAGGTTGTTAGTCGACGGACAGCAGTCAAGAGATGAACAAACGTACCCATTTGCTCTTTGCAATACGTCTCGTTATCCTCCTTGCAAGTATCGCATTCCAAGCAGGCTGAGATTTGAGCTCCAACTCCCACGCGGTCACCAGCCTTGACCGTAGTGACCTTGGATCCAACTCTAACAGCGTTTCCAATAATCTCTGCAGAAAATGTGGTCAGCGAAATCGTGCCTTTGGGTGATTAAAGGCGAGTTTACCATGGCCCGGGACCAGTGGCCAGATCTTGTTCCCCCAGCCACCAGTCGCGGTGTGGACATCAGAACCACATACACCACATGCGATAATCTTCACATCAATGTCGTAGTCACCAAAAGGCTTAGGTGTAAACTGTAGTTATGATTAGCACGATGTCAAGACGAGACCTTGTCAAGGCTCAACGTACCTCAAACCGCTTTGGGCTGTTCCATTTATCCGCAGAGGGAATGGCAAAACCTTCAAACGTTTCAGGGTACATTTTGGAGAGATGGTGGTCCGCTTGTCAATTGGTGACTGACTTTCAGTACCTTGATGGTTGGCGAACAGCTTTAGGGGTGTTATATGCTCAATATCAACGTGTACCTCGCACGGACGCCAGTAAATGAGTTTTTTTCTCGACAAAGCAAAATCCCCCTAGTTGATCACAACCGCAGACCGCTGCTAGAACAACTTGCTTGGCCATGCGATAGTTGCTTGGTGTTGCGGATGAGATGCCGCTTTCCCCCGCCGCCACTCAAAGACGCCGAGGCGCTGAAAGTGGGTGCTACAGAAGCCATCCACTAGTTACCCATTGGCTCCTGTTAGCGAAGTTGGAGTAGCTAACCGATGCCGGCGGAATTGCACATACGAATACAGAGTATAGTTCTGGCGAAGAGGAGGCGCTAAGTATGTATGTTGCATCTAGCAGATGGAAGTGATTATGTGTAAGAAGCTCTTGCTATTCTTCCTATCTAATGAGGGTCTTTGGGTCAGTCTTATAGATGAAGAAACTGACGATGACCTCGGACAGCCGAGAGGCTCCGGATGCCTCGGGGTCTTTGACTTTATCTAGCTATTGACCTGATTGAAGGAAAAGCTAGACGGCTGACGAGGCCGCTGACGAGGCAAGTGGCGATGGACGCCTATGATGAAAGACAGAAAGCTTGACGGCCGTCATAGCCGCAGAAATCCGATATCCCGATATGTGACAATGTAATCCCGACCGGGCTGGATGCTCCCATGACTTGAGATATAGGCCTTTATTGTTACTCTAGGTGTTATACTTTTTGAGTCAAGTATGAAGTAATATTGGCCCTGATCATCTAGAGATTTGATACTCGAAGTTGCATTATTGTCTACTCTACGGCCATCAAGGCCATGACTCTCATCGATGGATTGCTCTTCCTGCATAACCGCGTCCTGAAGTTTGAACGCCATTTTCGACCAAGGGAGAGCATGTAGTTTGTCTAGTATTTAGCATCGGTGCGACGAGCTTTATCCAGGTGCCCTCTGGGATGGGAAATGTAAAGTGCTTATATGCCTGAATGTATAAAAAGTACCCGCTATGGGCAATGGTACTATGAGGGGATATAGAGCTGGCTTAGAGCGCATAGCGACCCCCAGCGTTAAATATACCAGTACCAGTACCGGCCGAAAGGGCATTTGTTACTTCCTCTACATATGCATGTCCCATGCATGGCCCTCGCCTCCTCAAGCCCGTGCTATATCCGATCATTTTTCTGCCTTCTTATCCGCTCTGTCTGTCTCTGCGCCTTCCCATGGTTTAGTGTTGTGACTAGCGGAGCACTTGAGGCTTGATCTCTAAGTTCAGTGTCCTATCTACGGCGGCTGGAGCGTTGTCCACTTTTCGAGGCATGGGGTGAAGCCTCGATTGAATTGTGAAAGGTAGGTAAAGGTTACGAGATGAGACAAGACTGGACTGAGGCGAGGTTGTAATCTTTCTCCTACAAGATTCATTGCCACTTAACCAGGATCTCCTGGCTAGCTAAGCTAGGCAAGCTGATATCACTAATGTAGTGTCGAGCATGATCGTCCGTCTCAACCTGAATACATCGTTCCCAGCAGTTGGGGATGCAGCGGGATCCACACATCCAAACCACAACCTTGACAATGCACGAACTACAGATCCTCAGTACCATCAAGAGCCGTCTGCAAACGAGCTTAAATATACAGAATCTCATTCGGATAACTTAACAGGCACGCCGGAACGTAGGGAAAACGAAACGGAAATAGGAATGTAAATCCCCCCCCAAACAGCGGCGGGGGGGGGGGTTAAAGTTCAGGATACTTCATGACCAACCGAAGATGGTGGACTTGTGCGATACTGGAGAATAGGCTTGGGTTGACAAGCTGACGGTCGATGAGATATCAAGAGTATGTCAGCAATGCATCTTCCCACATTCATCCCCGAGTATCAACTAGCCCTTCCATCCTGCTACTGTCAATGCCCGCATCTACTGTTTGATTGGCGCGTCTGGCGCCTATTGAATCATGGACTACGTCGGTGGTACGGACTGTGATCAGCACCCCTTCTTCACTGTCGGATGGCAAACGTGCCATCTTGGAAATGGACAACAGTGACCTCGGGGGGTAGTTGGGAGAAGTCGATAGCGACTGTTGGGGTACGAGCCTCATCAATCTTGAGAATTTGGCCCTGTACGTATGGGCCGTAGGTGATGTACCAAGTATTGACTGGCGTGATCTGGTAGCTGTTACCAGGTTGAGGAGTAATGGTGGCAGCGGCAACGGGCTGGCCGCCGACGCTCTTTCCGAAGCCAAATACCCAATTGTCTGAACGAACAATAATGTTAGGAGCCACGATGACCGTACCACCAGAAGACTCAACTTACCTTCCAGCGCATTTTGGAGAGTGAAGTCAAGGGGGGTGTCGACGGCAAAAGCGCCTTCACCACCAATCGGTGCGTTCTCACCAGTGAACTTAAAAAACCACTGAAAGATCCCCGTCTTGAGGGTGGTGCCTTTCTGCTCGCCTCCCGTAGTGTTCAAACCACCAAGACTAACGTTTTCGAAATCGGATGGAATTACGGTCGCACCGTCGGTACCAGGTGTTTTGCTAGAAGACCCAACAAAGGCGTAAGACTGGTCATTGAGAGTAAAGAGAACCGTTTCTCCGTGTTCTAGGGAAATGACAGAGAGAGCATTGTTCCACACCCCGGTGGAAACAGTCGGGCTCACGGACGGAACTTGGTTGAAGAGAGCATACTGCTGGGAGGCTTCAGACTCATTTATGATAGTGATTTGGTAAGTTTTGGCCATGGCGATGGGTTATTTAGAAGTAGAGGAAAGAATGAATCCGCTCTTAAAGGAAGAGGCAAGGTAGCAGATATCGCTTATGCTGATATATAGTTAATGCCTGCGAGTCCCACCGTGCTGTCTTGGCTAAAGCAGCGATCATCTAGGTACCTAGTCCCGAAGTTCAACAACTCTATCTTCTATCAGTTCAGACTCTCAAAATGGAGACTCAGCCAGCCACAGTCCGTCGATGTGGGGCGCTGGACCAGTTTATTGATTTTGAAGCATGCGCTGTCTCTGATCACGAATGTATTAGGTTCTTGCTGCGATCCATGCGGGTTCATCTATTTCGGCCGGTACTGGTTCAGTCATACCTTGCGTCCGTTTTGCGCAACATGCGTTGGCTGAAGACCCTTTAGCTTGAAGGCTGTGGCGTAAGCCATTGACGAAAAACGGCACTCTTGTGGAACTAGACTGTATAGTCTCGAGCCGAGCTGGATTGGACTTTGCTAAGCTGCAAAGTGTGTTGTTCCTTACTATCTTTGGAAGACATGCTGTTGGATGGTCGCCTTTGAGCATTCTACCCTTTATCACACCGCCATGTCAGCACTTAGGAGATGCTACATCACTGCTATTAGGTGGTGATATGCATAGCAGCTGTTGATAAAATACTTCCACCGCAACCTTCAGGGATTGGGGCCCGGACAAAATCAGCTCAGCGTGATGCAATTGTCAGCCCAAGCAAGAATTAGGCACCAACTACGTATAGCCACAGGCTTGCTGTCTGTCTAGGTATTCAATAGTACACCAAAGACTATGACCGATATGGACTGGTGGCGCGGTCCAGGCCGCCATAGAGACCGAGGCTTTATAAGACCCCGTTTGTATTTCACATCAGCTAGCGGACGGATTGGCGGCTTGCATATTTTGCTGAAATACAACTGCACCGGTCGCCAGGTTGTTTTGAAGTCCCCACTAAACTTTCAATAGTCTGTTGAAGGCATTGCAGTAGCCTGTATTGTTCTCTTTCCTACTTTATCGACTGGCGCTGTCAAGTTCGGTTAGGAGGGGAGGTCTGAGCGCGACCAGATACAAAGCCATACCGTGGGAGAATGGCGACATGATCAAGAGTACAAAGTACATGGGCGATGTCCAGCTACCTCTACACAATGCGGGGAAGTTCGCTCTGCAAAACCCTCACCTGCGAGACCTGCAGCACCCAGTACCGTCACCACTGATGATTGAAATCATTTCCAACATGATCGCAGACTTCGAGTTTTCATAATCACCAGTCTGATCTTACAATCCATCAACTCCTAACGAGAGGACCTTTCTAGGGTCGGTTAGATAGACGCAGTTGCTCAACATCCGTGCTCTATTTACCTTCAGTGGGATTCATATCTAGGGTATGCAGGTGAGGAGCTTCGCCTTGATGCTCCCACCTCGGGACAAGGGGTGGAATTCCGAATTAACTGGGACATTTGAGTGGGCCATGGATCAGGGTGTAACAATATAGTCGCGGCTATAACATCTAAAGGTCGCACCTTAAACTTGGTAATCTCCGTAGCAGATTGTTATCCCAGAGCCGACATTCTAGTCTTTGGTTGTGTTTAAGACGTTGGCATCAAATAATTTAGGGCTGACTAGAGAGAGAAAGCGTAGAATGGCTGAAAATCAGGAGGTAGAAAGCGTTAGTATGAACAAGGTACTTTTAGATACGGACACCACTGTACAGTGCTGGCCCATAGAATGAGTATTGATAGTCTCCTCAAAAGAACTCAATCGGACTGGGAAATAAGCTCGGTGGATGCGTTTATTTTCTGGTCAAAACCAAATCAATTATTCGGTTCATAGACACAGTTAGCAGCACGCAACCATTACCGTGCTGTCGGCTCGATTCACGTTCGAAACTGTTTCCGCTCACTATTATGGAAAAAAGAAGATTCAATCGTATCAATGGAATTCTGAAACATCTTGTCTAAGAGAAGTCCATCTAGCCCGTGCGATATCCTCTATTAGTAATCGCACAACGACCGAGTCGCTTTCTGAATGCTTGCGTCAAGATACTAGTTGGATTTCTCTAAAAGACCAATGAGCTTGTGGTTCCACGAAACAGCAAAGCCAGGGTGGATACTCACGAAGAATCCAGGTGACTTGAGCGTTGTCACCGCCGCCACCGACCTTGGTTGAGGTGTAGTTCTCTGGGGCTGTCTGGGTATAGACATCTGCACCGCTGTTGGGGTTGGTGAAAGTGAAAGTGAACGGGCCGGCAGCGCTATTGTAGGTAATGTTGCCTGCATCGCCGTTGTTGGTAACATCAGAAACTACCAGAAAACTTGCCGATTGAGTATCGGGAATTGTCTGCGGCGGGAGGGTTTGCCAGTTGCCAGCCTCGAGTCTTTCAGTGGCAAGGTCGAGCTCCAAGCCAGTCTGGTTCTGGATGAAGATTTGAGTGGAGCGCGGAGCCGACATGATGGCAGTGGTTCGATTGGTATTGAATAATTTGGTGTGTTATGGTGTACTGAGCCTGGAAGTTGGGTTGAGTTTGAATCGAGAGACAAATGGCGGGTGGCAGTACCCCTTTATATATCCGTCTGATGATGATCGGTATGGCACAGGATCGTCAATTCCATGAAACTCAGACTACCAATGTTATGAACATCATCCACTGGTAAGGCTAATGACAAAGTGAAGTTCTCGTTTCAGCGCGAATTCTGACCCAGTCTGCCTGCCTGCCCAGACACACTGACTGTGGCTTACTCAGGAGTTGCTGAAAATGTACAAAAATGCACGGGTCGCATACTGGTCGCCAAGTGGCGTCGTGAGGGACCGGTCTGGACGGGCATGGTGGGTCATAACAGCTGGGCTCCTACTAAAGCTGTGAATTTTCAGCTTGTAGTCCTGCTCACTGTTCCGATTCATGATACCTTGCCGGCCGAAATAACAAATTGCGTGCGATCACGTCAGAGCTGGGTGAATCATTACAGGTAGTCATCACAGGGTTCAGACAGTTCTTTCCAGTTTCTGCAGGGCCATGTTTTCCACACACCGCTAGAATATTGATCATCTGAATCAGAAATCCATTCGGTCTGGAACCTCTCTAGCTAGCCACATTAGTTGCCTAACCTAGATAGTCTCGTCCAACTGGACCTAGTGACCCTTATGTAGGGCGGTCCGTGTGCGTACTACACCAATACGTAGTTCCAATTAATCAGCTTACCCCGGCCTAGAAAGGGATGGTTAACAGCTGGGCCGGCCCGAGCCGGAGAAAACACTCCAGAGAAGGAGAACAATATACCAAACGACAAGAAGTGTTATAATTAAAAAGAGGCATATTGAAATTTAGCGAACCCTAGCTACATGGTAGAATGTAAAGTAGGACACACGCAATCCTTTTACTTCACAGTGTACTCTAATAGCTCAAGATCATCACCCTATCTTAGGTAGCTGAGTATCTTACAGTCTCTCACCTTTATGCCCCTCAATTATTTGACATAAGCAGATAGAAGCACGGAGGCTGGAGTGATTAAGTTGCATGTCTTCCTCGCTTCTGATCCCCTTGCCCAGTCCCTCGGTTTGACTTGAGCGCCTATCGTTGTGATATCACGCTTTTGCGGCCTACCAAGCTATCTGCTACGCACTGATTTGAACTCCCAATTGTTCATATCATCTGTTCTCCATTGGTTCAATAAGACAGACGCTGATTACAAAGGCGATGCCAAAAATTTGGTATCAAGGTGGCAGCATGGGTACGGACTATGTATTCCAGGAACATTAGCTGTGTCGGGTCTGTTATTTGTCGCAATGCCGCTACGGCAAAAGGGAATGATCACTCCTCTTGCTGGTAGCGTTATTGTGGTCCATATCTCCGTCTGACATTATTCATGGGCCACATATGGGAAACGTGATAAGACTCGCCCTTGCAACGGAACCTTTTACATTAAACGTCACATAAAACTCATGCGAGTGCCTAACCTGAGCAAGTTTATATGTTCTCGTATAAATAGAGCGACGTGTTGCTCCGTGCCCCCGTTTCTACGAATCTTTAGGACACGTCTTGGCCAAAGAAATGTGTTTGAACTGATATTAGTGTAGCGACATGTAGCTACCTGTACCGGCGACGAGACTTAATTCAATACCTGCACCCCAATCGTGATGTGGAATCAGCATGTAGCATAATCAACAACGTTCATCTAATCCTGACCGAGCACGTACTATTGTGACGCCGCCGGACACTTCAATTTCTCTTCGTCCGCTTCGGCATCCTACTTTTTGTCCTCCTTGATACCCACTACACCAGGTACGTCCTTGAACACGGCGAAGCTTAACGGGGTTTCCTCAAGCACGGGAAAATTAACCCCACATTGTGGGCTTTGTTAGTGAAATACAGCCGGCTCCAGTACAAGCTTGTACTTCTTGTCCTGCATCAGGTTGCAAACCGGGCAGACACGAGGCAAGCAGGTTCCGAGGGGTTCGAAATTGGTAACCATGTCTTCAATGATTGCTCCATTGGCGGCCCAAGTCTTTCAGTACTTGTGGTAGCTGTCTTTGTGCCAGTCGTAGAGCGCGCCACGGCTGGTCCAAAAGCCACACCCTGGATATCTCTCGGTAAGCTGGCTGTGGATCTTGGACCACGAAAGCCTCTGTGCTTGTTCAAATCGAAAAGGAGCTTGGTATCCTCATTCGCATGATGAGTTCTCGAAGCTGAAGATCTTTTAGTCTTGCAAACTATGCTCGTTGGAGGCGAATCAACTCGACGGAGACCAGCGATGTGGCCATGCCTAAGCCCTGTATAGATAATTTAATGCAGTCGCGACTGGAAGGTGTTTATGCTATTCTCTGTTATGCGCGTCGGAGCGGCATTTTTAAGCCGCCATTCCTCGAACTTGGCGAGAGCTTCCGTCCAAGAAATTTTGACCGCGACAATACTGGGCCAGGAATCCCACTTATCCGCCGAGCAAGTATACGCCCTAAAAAAAATGCCCTACCAGTTGAGAGTCTTGAGACCTTACGGCATTTGCGCAGAAATCATTGATCCTCGTAGACATATCCCTGCTCTCTCTCCCCGTTTGTCGAAACCGGAGAAATGCAGTTGTCTTCTATTTGTAGGTCGCTACAGTTAATCACTATCATAATCGTAGTGTATTGATACAGGTGCGGCTTTACGACGGGAAAGGTGCGAATCAATAGACTCAGGGATGGAGAGGTGAACGAACCTCTACGTACTTGAGCTTGAATACTAAAATCATGATCTCTTGCGAGACGTGAATCTTGGGAATTTGGCGCTCATGTGAACGAAGCTGTAGTTAACATGAGGTGTCAAGTACGTAATCGCGACCGAGTTGGATGCTCCCATGACTCGAACCACAGGTTTCAGTTGTCACTCCTTATGTCATAAGTCCGAACCAAAATGGATTGATATTAGCTATGGCTGCTTGAAGGACTAATGTACCAAGTTGCGTTATTGTCTAGTCTACTGTGTTGACGTGGAGTCTCTCATCGCAATCGCCTGAGCTACCAGATCTCTTACAGTTTCTCTGAAGGGATGATATTGATAGCCAAGTTTCTTAGCAGCCGTTTCTCCATCCAGGCCGTGACTCTCGTCGATGATCTGCTCCTCTTGCGTAATTGCGTCCCGTAGCTGTGGAAACTCCTCAGCCATGATCTTTGACGCCAGTCCATAAGAGAACCGTTCTGGAGAAGCTGGCACGTATCGTTTCCCTGCTACATCACTTCTCAGAAGGGACTCGACGTGCGAAGCGGCGAGATCTCTGACATCAATCCAAAACGGCACTCGTGATACCGGCAACGGGTTTGCACCAGTAGCAATCCGCCAGAGCATGGCATTCGACTCGTTCAGTTTGTCGACACTCGCCACGGGGTGAACGACCGGGCCAAACGTCATGGGCGGGCAAAGCGTTACGATGTCGAAACTCAGTTCGTGCTGTTTGACAAAGTTCCATGCCTCCAGTTCCGCAAACTTCTTGGATCCACGGTACGCGATGACGGCGCTGGTCGCAGGGTCCACGGATTCCTCGTAGGTGAGGGGGTTCCAGTCAGACCCGGTATACGTAAAGTATGGAGGACCCTTGCGGTTTACATCTAGGACGGATGCGAAGGACGAGGTGATGACGATGCGCCTGATGTTGGCGTTGGTTGCTGCGGCTTCGAGGATCGCGCGGACGCCGTTGATGGCGGGTACGATGAGTTCTTTCTCGTTGTTTTTGGTATCGTACGTAAAGGGCTATCGTACTGTCAGCTCTGGTTCACCGGCAAATATGAACTGGCTCTGACTGACACTGGCGGTATGGATGACCCCATCCACTCCTTGAACCGCCTCGACCAGGCCCCCAGGATTGTCGAAATCCTCTATTTGAACAAACTCGAGCTTGTCGGCATACTGAGGTCGAGCCTTGATCATGGCATCTCCCTTGGCCAGGGATCTGGTCGCTCCACGAACTCTGATTCCTCGGCTGAGCAGAGTGTCGACGATATGGGCGCCGATGAAGCCGGTAGCGCCAGTGACGAGAACGAATTGGTGATCTGCGACGGCCATTGTGTCTGTTGAGAATGTTGTTAGGTTGAAAAACACGAGTCACAGATACTCCATGAGCTGAATTGACTGATGCGGGAATTCTGCGGGGCTGCATGGCATCACCATGCCATGTGGTGTGGCCTCTATGCAAAGCTGTCCATTTCAAGGATCCAGAGTCTCCGCAACCCGGCTCACAGAGGCCGATGAATGGCTCTCTGGAGACACTCTGGTTCCATGGCATCGGGAACTGAATCCTGGTCTCCAACTTGCTCTAGCGCCAGGTATTCTCTCTGCCGCCTACCCCCGCTGGTCAAGCCATGCCCAATCCACCTGGCGAGAGCGGGTCTGCCGCCTCCCCCCGACACGGTTCTCGCAGCTAGAGGGTGATGAGTCTTGGTGTCATTGCAATCCCTGCGTCTGCGGGACCGCACTACCCCGTGGGGACTCTGGTTAGACATTTGTCGAGTCTCCTCTCCGCATCACGGTCCCGGAAGTCGCACGTCTTTCGAGATAACTGGGCCGGGGTAAATAGTTTGATCTTGTGGTTGCTAGCCTGCTGGTCGAACCAGGGACGCGGGCAACGTCTTCATCTCCAGGCCGTTCGTGGCTGACTCCTGCAACCCCTTCGCCTCGGCTACGGCATTCGCCCTCCTTGACCTTGATACCACGCTCGGTGAGGTCACACGAGTATTTAGACTTGCATGATCCCTCCGCTTTTTGGATGATCCTGTAGAAGATCAGCACACACACATCAACCTCCTCCAGAACCCTCTTCGATCTCCGTGGTTAAGGTGGCCTGGATCCGGTTGAACATTACTAGAAGCGAAACTACAGAACAGCATCACAGAGAGCTGCTTCGGAAACATTGCCTCTGTCACCTTGGCCTCTTTTTTTCCAACCGAGGCACAATGGCGAAAACAGGGCTTTCGGAACGGCTCAGCGGAACGCCGCTCATCGCCGCCATCACCGTCGCCAATGCATGGTAAGTTATCTCGAATTCTCTACCAAACTGGTAACTAACATGCAAAAGCTCCATGGCATGGTTTGGCTACGATCAGGGCGTCTTCTCTGGTGTTCTCATCTCGGCCGACTTCAAAGAACACTTTCCCGAGACCAACGAGGCAAACATCTCCGGAATCACGTCTAGCTGCTTCGCTGTATGTTTCTTGAACCAACTTGAAGATGGGATCTAACGGTGTTCTAGCTCGGAGCATTCTTCGGTGCCATCACCGCATTCACCGCTGGCGACAAGCTCGGCCGCAAGAAAACGGTGGCCCTTGGCCTTCTCTGCAACGTCATCGGCGCGATTCTACAAATTGTCTCTTGGCATCTCCCCCAGATGATTGTCGGTCGTGTCATCAATGGTTTCGGCATGGGCTTGACTTCTGCGACTTGCCCCGTCTTCCAAGCCGAGTGCTCCAAGCCTCGCGTCCGCGGCAAGCTCGTTGTCGTCGGCTCCCTGTCCAATACTGCTGCCTTTTGTCTTGCCAATTGGATGAACTATGGCTTGTATTTCCAGGGCAGCGCTCTTCAGTGGCGGTTCCCGCTTGGCTTCCAGCTCATCTTCCCAGTCATTGTCTCCATCGCGCTTCTGTTCGTCCCCGAGTCCCCTCGATGGCTGATGCTAAAGGACCGACATGAAGAGGCACTGAGTGTCCTCGCGCGACTTGAGGGCAAAGGAAAGACAATCGAAGACCCTGACGTAACGGCTCAATTCTTGTCTATCCGATCTGCGATTGAACAAGAGAGAAAGGATCGTGTCCCAATCACCGACGTGCTTCGCTGCCGCGACAAGACGCAGAACCTTCGAAGACTTTTGCTTTCATGCGGCACGCAGTTCATGCAGCAGTTCAGTGGCGTGAATGCGCTGGGTTACTATCTGCCTACTCTTTTGCAGCAGAGCGTTGGTCTGAGTGAAGAAGAGAGCCGTCTTTTGACTGGTGTCAACGGAACCATCTACCTTGGTGCCGCTTTTTGTTGTCTCCTGATTATTGATCGCTTCGGTCGACGAAAGTGAGTCATCATGTGCCATCTCTGATTGATGTTGAGAAGCGCTAACAAAACAGGATGATGCTGTACGGATCGGTGACCATGGGCTCATGTTATCTAGTTGCCGCTCTGTGCCTGAAGACAGCAGAGCAAGATCCCTCTCGAGAGAAGCTGGTTAGTCCACCCGAAACCCCTCACAGAGACCATCACGCTCACGGTTCAATAGCTGGGCCGAGTTACTACAGCCATGTTCTTCATGTACTACTTCTTCTACGGAACTAGCTTCGCCAAGGTCCCATGGGTCTACAACTCGGAAATCAACTCTCTGGGCTGGCGAACACGTGGTGCTGCTGCTGCCACAGCTACCAACTGGATGGGCGGTTTCATCGTGACCCAATTCACCAAGATTGGAGTTAACAATCTTCACTGGAAGTTTTACTTGAGTAAGTGCAGCATCACTGTCTCATGGAATACCGGTAACTAAGACGCATCACAGTCTATGTCATTCTCTGCTGGGCCTATTTCCCTGTGGTGTTCTGCTTTTACCCGGAAACTTCGCGCCGAACACTCGAAGACATGGACGAGATCTTCATCCAGAATCCGTCGCTGATCGTTTGCGGCAAGTCGGACTTGACCCAACGCGAGCGCCCGCAAGCTTTGATCGAAGCCGAGGCTACTCGTATTTCCGATGCTGCAAATTCCAAGCTGGGAGTCGAGGGCTTGAAGGATGTTGGAACATCTCACTATGAGCGTGTCTAATTTGTTGAGCTTGTTTGTGGCCAAGTCGGTTTGGGTTGCTGGGTCAGATGAATGTGATACACCTGCTTCAAGTCTGTAACGCAGGCAAAATCCCTTAGCTAGACCTCAGATGGATGTGAAATATATGATACGTTGCTGTCCACGAACCTCGCTCCGCAGTCGGCAACGGCTGCCGATCCCGGGCGGGTCGGCAGCCGCTACGGCGCCCGCGAACCCCGCGATTGCACTACCTCCCCGCCCCGAGATCCGCAAGAATGCTCTCCGCTCATGCCGGATGTTTCGTCCTTCCAAGTCCTCAAATACCAGTCGCGTCACAGACTAAGCGACGAGCAGGGCATCTAGTCAGTCAGAACATTTTTGAGCGCTTCCGCCTCCGAGCCCTTGGGTCTGGTGCTCCTGGATGCCAACGGCTTGAAAGGCGAACAGAATCAGCTGAAAACGGCTAGGGACGGCGGCGATGAATGTGACTTCGCTAGGGAACCCACACTTGGCCCTAGAAGAATTTGCATGGCTTAAACTCTTCTGGGGAAACCGTTAGAGATTGGAGACGATGAAGTCCACCATTACGAGGACCCATGGGATTTCCCATGTATCTGGGAGCTTTTGAACAATGGCCTTGCTGCTTTTTTGAAAGCAGTGTAGGGCAGCGTACTCACACTATCAATATGTTTTGTGCGACCACTTCACTCTACTATCGTCGAATAAGCAGAGTGTCATAACTTCGCCGACGAAAGATATCTCGATTCGCCCAGTTCCAAGCCCCTCTATTATCAGTTACAGCATGAGCAACGCTCTATCTATGAATTGCGCTATGAAAGGGTGTGTGGGAGCCCCATCAAGTGACTAATTCATCTGTTAGTAGCTCAACATAGTGCCTCCGCGATCGCAGAGTCTAGAAATAGGAGGGGAGAATCACATGACGCACTGAGGGCGGGGTATATATGCAAACAATGTTCGTGATCGGATGATTTGTATTACAGCCCAACGTCGCCAAGAACAAGTCAACTTTCTCCCGGCTTTGCATTGACCATTTCGATCTTTTCCACTTTTGACATTTCATCTACATAATCCAATGGCATCCGTCACACAGTCCCTGAAGAAATTCATGCTCGTTTTTTACGTGCCATACTCCGGCGTCGACGCCTGTAAAGCCGCCGTCTTCAAGGCTGGCGCTGGCAGATACCCCGGCCCAGGACAGTATTCCGAAGCCTGCTGGTCGACCACTGGTACAGGCCAGTTCCGACCTGGACCCACGGCAAACCCGAACATTGGAGCAGTTGGCGAACTTGAGAAGGTACCAGAGGTACGAATCGAAGTCCTGTGCGTCGGCGAGGATGTCGCGAAAAACGCTGTGGCAGACCTCAAGGTGTAAGTACTAGATCTCGGCAGGTGTAGACTAAAAAGAACCTTGCTTCCTTCCCACTCCCTGTGAACAGACTTGACTAATAATTTCAGTGCCCATCCTTATGAAGAAGTTCCGTACCACGTCTACAAGCTAGAGGACTTTTGAGAGGCCCCATTTGAGTTTCTTTGTTGAAAACAAGGGTGTTATTCTGGAATTAATCGTTACAATACCCCTTAGAGTAAAACCTCTGCTCGATATTTTGAGGATGCATACTTTTATCCTCAGCCTGTGTTGCAATTTGCTATCAAGAAAACGGAGATCAAGCACTAGCCTAGTTAAAAGGGTGGTTAAAATTGCACGAGGTTATTGAACTCTGAGACTTCTTTCGCATTACTCTAGATGATGAGATACCATTCGTCATGATCCTCATTTAGTGGCAAGCCTTCTGTCTTACTGATCCCACAGCAATATGCGCGGAAAACGAGACCCTAGGCAAACACCAAAATGCCTGAAGGTCCATATTCCTAAGCATTCTCCCTAAATTTCAAGATTGCGTACCCTATACCCCGAAATGAAGATTCGGAAACCAATACGGCGATAATTCATCGGATCTACGCGAACTGGAAAGAACGAACGTCTCCACAGTGAACTTGCCCCCACAAGAGGAGCTGTGCGTGCACGTGGGTCCTGCCAAGCTCTTGAACTGGTCCGCGAGTGCCGTACGGGAAATTGGATCAGCATGAATCGTGGCGGATCAAGTCATTCGTCAGCGGAGTAGCCGGTCCAACTTGACCTTTTCTGAGTCCGAAAACGTTGAAAAGTTTGATTTCGGCTGTGACTGACTCGGCGGAGACAAGCCGGCTGTGTTGCAGCAAGCAGAGGATGGCTGGGTCGATGTTACGCCAAGGGCTAATACGTTACTCCGCCTGCCATATTCAGGCCCGACGGATGGAGTTACGGAATAGAAGGGAAAGTCAAAACAGCGCCGTCACATGTATACGAATCTTGGCATTGAGCACTGTCCTGGATATGTTGGCGTTCTCACAACATGCGAGAGCGATCTCACCGATTCTATTGTGATTGGTTACCATAGACAATTGCGTGGCCGGTATCCGAACGTCGGTGGCTTCACTGAGCTTCGACCAAGTTAGCTACGAAGACGACACGCCTGGCTTGGAAACGGCCCCTCAGGGCTTAAATGAAAACTTTAAACACGAAAGTAGGGAAGCTCGTGCACTATGGAGTGCTGCATAACGGCTACATCCCAAGTGTTGGGGCCCCGAGTTTTCGGTTCTCCCATGGCGGGCAGCAACTCTAAGCTTAAAGGGTTGTAAAGGGGACACGCTTCGGTCTCGTGTTCGGCCCACTGTCCGTGTTGGTGATTCCGGCTCTCCCGCTTTGGGCAGCTGGTTGGTGGGTTGGCTAGAATCGTCGGGGCTAGAGCCAAAAACAGCCGTTTCATCAGACTAGTGGTGCTTCGGCCGTGCGATGCAGACAGAAGTCGTCCGTCGACAGATGCCATACAGCGGTGGCGAGGTGTAACAAACATACTGCCTTGAAGGGATCTGTCATGCGCTTGTATCATGTTGAGTGCTATTGAGGCCATTGAAGGGAGTGTGAATGTGTAATAGTACCCGAAGTTTCCGAATCGAATACCTTACCGAGCATCATTAGCGTCTTTGCATAGGCCATTCCAAAGCGGCTTCCTGACAAGTTATTCCGTCACCTGATGTAATTGCCAAGGGTAGGCAGTTTTATCTCCAGCCTAACCCTCCTTTTGGCCGCCAAGCATCGCTACCTTGGTTCCCGCCCCTAGTTCAGTTCATGCAAACATTATGAGACTGGCATGCAAACCTTAAACAACGCTGAAATTAGAAAAACGGTTTTCTGTCTGACCAGTAATTACATATGCCAAGACATGTGCCTTACTCTAGACTATCTTGGGGAACACGCCATAGAACTTCTGTTGAACCCACCCATACTAAGTCTTCAGGATAAATTCGAAACACTCCGTTTTTTGCTAGGCGCAGCAACCCGTGCGTCCGATGAACTCGAGTTCAGGACCAAACATTTGGAATATCGGCTCGGCTCGATGAAAACCACCGTCTGTGTCTCAAGGCTGGCAATGTTTTCCTGACGACTGCTCGAGTCCTAATCAGCAAATAGTTAGTAAAACGGCCAGACTGTTGATTCGTAAAATTCATTAGAAGTTAGTCCGTAATCTCTATGGTTTGGTCGACATGAGTTGGTACCAGACTATTCAGCAGCAGGCAGTGTGGGGCATTCCTAGGAGCGTCCTTACACAGCCAGGGGTCTTCACCCGCATTTCGTAAGTCTATCAAGGTCAATCACATGAACAGTCCGAGGCCCTCCGATTGCAGTTAGTGGTCAAAGTTTCTTTGATTATACCCTGTCACGATGCATTGAGGTCTACGGTGGAGCTTTGACAAATGGGAGCTTAGACATCGCAACTTCGTGCCGACATGTCGTGAGGCCATACTGCCGAAGAGAATGACCGTTGGAGGAACAACTATATATGGCAGTCTAGATCCCCCTTCTTGAGCAGATACCTTTCCTCATCACACTACTCTCACTTCACACTACACACACTTACAACCTCACTTCCCATTTGCTTTTACAGCAGACTCTAAACTACGCAAGCCAACAGATTTCACCTCCCTTCAAGATGCATCCCCAGACTATTTTCAACGCCTTCCTGGCACTTGCCGCCACCGGACTTGCTGCTCCCACCGAGATTATTTCTTCTCTGGAGGCCCGCGCGGTTGTCCCTCACGATTCTCTCAACCCCATCGGCAAGACCATCCAGGGTGGTGCCATTGGCTCGGCCATCGACAAGTTCCAGCCTCTGCTGCACATTGCTCATGGATGCCAGCCGTATACTGCCGTCGACAAGCAAGGCAACACCAGGTATGTGGTCAGCAGTACAGAGCAGACTGATCTTGAGCTAATCTTCAAAAAGCGGTGGTCTTCAGGACAGTGGAACTACCGCTGGCGGCTGCAAGGACACCAGCAAGGGCCAGACCTACGCTCGGGCTAGAGTTTTCAATGGAAAGCTGGCCATCATGTACGCCTGGTACTGGCCTAAGGACCAGCCAGCCGATGGCAACCTTGTCAGCGGCCATCGCCACGATTGGGAGTCTGTCGTGGTATTCATCGACAACTACCAGTCCTCGCCGTCAATCTACGGCGCTGCAGCCTCTGGCCATGGCGACTTCAAGAAGACCAGGACCCCTCAAAGAAGCGGAAACAACCCCATGGCTGAGTACTTTACTAGTGGCGGCAAGAACCACGAGCTTCAGTTCAAGACTAGCCCTGGCCGCACCTACTGGATTTACGACTGGGATGCCATGACCCCTGAGGCTCGCAGGGGTCTGACCGACACCAAATGGGGTTCCGCTAATGTTCCTTTCATTGAGGCGAACTTTGTCAACAACCTGAACAAAGCCTGGATGTAAAGAGATGGAAAGTGGCAATGGGTAGCATCGGAATTCCTTTTTCTTGTTGGAGCTTCCACCTTTCTCGGCATACTGTCTTGTGTATTTTTTTTTACTTCTGTTCTACGTCACCTCTTCAGATGGGTAGTCGTGTATATATTCTTTAGACACTTCTTCCAAATATAGATAAGCTTTCAGCATCCAACCATCATGCTGATACATCAAACCTAACGTAGACTCGAGGACTTTGGCGTACCTTGTCTAGCATGGATGCACTTCTGGTGTAATAACTTAGGCTTAGGTTTTTATATAGTTAAGGCATGCTGCCCCTAGCTTCATATCCTTTAGACTTAGCTTACAGATACGAAATGCTATTGAATTTGCAAAATAGAAAAAGGAGGGAATTTCAAAGGGCATGCTATATATAGAAATATAGGAAAAGCAGACTATTAATTAATTAATAAAAAGAAAATCAAAATATAATAGATATTAAAAACTAAGCTTCAGTTATTTAATCTTTCTACTACTATATAAATAAGCAGTTTAAATACTATTATAAAGACAGCTTAAAAAGCTTAATTATAAACTATTTCCCATAACCTTTTTCATCCTACTATTTCTATACTAAGAGGCTACTTTCGTTTAGATAGATTCTTAACGAACTGAGTTACTCGGCGGTCTTGCTGAGATGGCGATAAGATGGCCATTGTCGTTAACCCCATATTCCAGGCAGACTGATGTATCGCGCGCTCCATCAGACAAACCGCTCTCCAACAGCAGCAGTAAGGACGATGGCCAGCCTGTAGCTAATGGCGAGCCTCGACCGTTCTATCTTGAGGCTAGTTCTTGTTAGATAGGATGGATTAGTTGAGACAGCTTGCTGATGATGGAAGATCTTGATTTCTATCTAAGTGACGGTCTGAAGGGCCGTATTTTATAGAGGAATTTGAATACAATAGATGTCCTAGTATAGGGGTCAGGTTCAGCCCACTGACAGCAGGATCAGCTCTTAAGCTGCTAGCGAGATCAGCTGTTGGGCCGATTAGTCCGTCTGGGAAAATAACAGGCCATAAAAAGCATATAAAATCGGACGCCTCTGACCGCCGAAGTCGGCAATAGATGTGAAATTCTTGTCTGTTCTGTCTGACATGGGGTATCCTCACAGGCTTATATAAGTTTTACATTTTGAACTTGAACGTCTTCTTCCAACACCTCGCCTTTCATGAAGCCGTGCAAATAAGATCCTCCCACAATTCGAAACGTACCAGGGTCGACCTCCCTGAAGACCAACGGCACCGGACATCCACAAACGATCTAGATAGAGTCTCCGTGGGCTAGTGACTTCGATCCCAACCCAAGATAGTTCTTCCGAGTTAAGAATGGTGGGAGATGCACAGCATGATAAAGAGTGGTTTCATAGTCGTCAGCGGCGTCTTGTCCGTGATACGTTTCTCGCAAAAACGATGAAGAGCCAGTGATAGTGGAGACAATTTCGTCCATAATCTGAGAGCTTTGAGCATTTTTCTTCTTCTTATCAATGACCTTATGGTGCTGCGATGTGAGCCAGAGAAAAAATCCTTGCCCTAAACTGCAGCAATGGCCACCAGGATGAAGAGAAGTTTTCGCTTCAAGCCGCATATCCTCTGCTTGGATTTCTCGACTGATCCGTCGGCATTTGGTGCGTGTCTAGTCTCTGAGAGTGTTGCATCGGGAATGACGATGTGCTTGTAGGACCCGTCGACGGGCACAACTTCTGGCAGGTTCGCCGTCGAATCGTGATAGACCTCGGGCAGGTCATAGTAGGAGTGACCGGGGGTGGAGGAATTCGCCATTTTTATTCTCGGGAACGGCCCTCGAAAGGCGAGCGAGCTGTGGAGGATTCGCCAACGCTCGGCCATAAAACCCAGAACAGACGGAAGCTTGAAACGGGAGACGCAAGAACGGCAGGACAAAGACGAATGGAGAATGGTAGGGTATGGATGCCGGCTGAGACGATACGAGGACAGCATCCTGTGGGAGGGATTGTTCTGGAAGGATTGCAGCTGCGATGGTGTGTCTGTGGTTCCAGCTGAAGACGCAGGAGCTTCAGAGTGGGCGTGTAATGAGGCGGATTGTTTTGGGTTGATCCTAGAACCAACAGTCGACCCGCTTGAAAGTCCAGCTGCACCTTGTGTTGTTTGATGCTCTGGAGCCGGAAATGAGAGGGAACCAGCAGACGGATCCCTCCGAGGAAACAGTCTGATGATTCACTCGGCGAGGCTGAATTGAGCGAGCTATTCGAAATTGCAATGGTGTCAGCTTTAGTACAGTTGCACATCTGGTAGAGGCGAAAGACATTTGCATCCTGCGAGGTTTAAGAGACAAAATACACGACTAAACCCATGTCATGGCAATCGATCAAAAGCCTTATTGACCCACTGCTGGGTCTTGGGCATGAATCATCTGCTTTGTCAGTCTACACAGCTCATGACTAAATAAGGACAAGACATGCTTCGCCCCCGTGATAGCCAACAAGCGATGCATCCTTTCATTGTTGCAACGTTTCCAATCAATCTCGACCGTCTGTTCCACTGGTAGAGTCACATCTCGACCCGTTGATCATCAGGCCACCACAGAAGCACTTCGAGAGGAAGCATGGCTCAATTGCCATGAGCAGATGGCCAAGTGTGGGGAAAGTATTAAAGCTGCGTCTCAACGGGTGATATTGAGCAAGGGTGTCACTTTAAGATTTTATGGCGCCTACTCTCTACCTTTTGAAGTATACCACTTTTTAAATATTTAGTATTAATTTACATTATTTAATGAAGGAAATTAATAGAGATGTAACTATCTAGGATAAAGAGGCATGGCTTGGAGGGCCTCTCAGGACCTTGGAGTACATAGATCCTGTATGGCTACTAGCAGAACTAAAGCTTGCGACGCTCTTTCGTCTTTGGGCCGTAGGTGCCTCCTTCCGCTCATAGATAGATCTATGTTCTCTCTTGTCTCTCGAAGGTTTGTCGATTTCTGCGCCACCGCCGACTGTTTGCGCGGACTTCTTGAGAATGTCGGCTACTTTTGCATCGGTCGGCGCCTGGTTGGGATTTTGGAAGACATCGTTAACAAGAGTAATGAAGACCTCGCTCAGGACATCCATCACCTCCTGGAGAATATCGTCGAATGAACTTTGCACGAAGAATTCCAAAAATCGCTCGTGGTACTTGCCCATCAACTTGTCGAAGAGATAGTCGAACAGCTGGTCAAAGGGACCTTCCAGAACGGGCTTCAGGGCCGCATGATACTCTATCCGCGCAGATTCAAAGAGCAAGGATCGAAGACGTTCTGCTCGGTCTCGGGCGGCAGCCATGAGGTCCTTGGAGAGGATGTGCACCCAGGAGTCGAGGCCATTGTCAGCGGCGTACTGAACGAGTTGGGCACCCCTTGGTATGGCTTCTCGAAGAGCCATCCAGCGATCCCAAGACTGCTTGTCTTGAATGCGGTTGATAATGGCCTGCGGATCTGCCCCATTCTCTTCAGCCAGCCGCGCGTGAGTAAACAACTCAAAGGTGGCGTACGAGAGCAGCGCTGGGTAGTCCTCTAGGACCTGGGACCGGCCTGCAAAGGATGTGTCCGTGATCGATTTGGGCACAGACATGCCTAGAGGAAGCGATTCGGCAACAGGCTGGCTTGTTTCTAACCATTGAGCGATGTCGATGTTCTGGCGTCGACTAGATGATCTTGTGGCCTCTAGTGCGAACTTCAGTTCGGCACGCCGTACCTCTCCTTTTGCTGGTGAGGTTGGGGATGTTCCATGATGCCCGTGGGTCAAGTGACGATCAAGCCTGCGCGTTGTAGGGCTATAATCTTGTGCCATGCGGTTTGAATGACGGCTGCGTAGCGAAAGAGTGTCAAGGGCGCCAACTCGACCGGACCTGCTATCCGGAGAGCTCAAAGATCGAGAGACATCCAGGCCAGACGGAGGTGTAGAAATGTGAGTGAAGGAGAGGATCCTTGCTCGCGGTTCATCCTCCTGTGGTTGCGCCGTCTCTTGTTGTGCCGCTCGCGTGCGGGCCTGAACAAGGGCATCTAATTCCGGGATGTCTAGGTAATCCAGGCAAGTGGCCATAATGGAAAGATGCCCCCGACCGATAGTTTGGGATTTGAGACTTGGGTCTAGGAGGGAGAAGCCATCTCCACGCAAGAAAAACTCACGTACTGACTCGTGGATGACCTGAATAATCCTCGTCTCGCCTTGATCTTGGTTCAGAGAGCCTGCTCCAGCAAACACTGACATGGTTTCAATGTTATGGTCCTGCGGTTCTTCTGCCATGGTCTTTTTTACCTCCACCAAGCCCTTGGATATGCTCCTGATTTGCCTCTCAAGTTGATTATCGGTCTTGGTAAAGTTGTCAGATACGCGCCACTCACGCAGCGACGACGGTGCTGGTTGGCGAATGAATGCTAATACGTGGTGCCACTCGTAGAGACGGAGTGGTTTCGCGGCGAGAATGGCCCACTGGAAAAGCCGCATGGTCAACTCTCTTACCTCTGGCCCGAGCCCTGTGAATAGTTGTGCAAATAGAGTCTCCAGTGCTTCTGGGAGAACATCCATCTGCTTGAGCAAGTACCGCAGATCCTTTCCGTCGTCCCAGCTCCTAAGCATCTCATCCACCACCAGAACGGCCCACAGAAACACGCCGGCTGATTTATCCAGGATGCTATCCCTCAGGTATTCCCATTGTGGCTCCTGCGCTGCAATCCCGAGCTCAAACCGCTGCTCCACGTAGGTTGCAATGTCGTGGCTGTTGTGGTGTTCCACGAAGATCTCTGGGCAGTCACTTACGGTGACGGAGGGGAAATGTCTGCTCGACAGACAGACATTCAGATGAACTCCTGCGTCGTGAGCCAACTTGGTGATTCTGCGCCAGAAGTAAGCCTGCGGGCGTATGCTTTCGGCGTCGCACTCATCAAGGGCGTCGATGAAGATGAGCGTCTTCTTGGCTGCTGGCTGCGTGGTGAACATGGACTCGAAGAGGGACTGGAGCTCTTCTTTTTGCCAGGTGTTACCTCGCAGTTGGTCTTGATCCCATTCCACTTTCTCCCACATCTGTTTGAGATGCTGGAGCGTTACCCAATGTTTGGGTAGAAGCTGGTGCAGCAAGGATCGGAAGAGACCGACGGGCGAGTGCTCGAGCTCATGGCCCTTGGCACTGAAAAAGAAGGCCGCCGTGTCGTAGCCGGACTTTTCCTGCTCCTGAGCGGCTCGGCGGAATGCTTCTTTCATCAAGGTCGATTTCCCCGCCCCTGGCTTCCCCTTCAGCCAGAGAAGGCCATGGTGCTTTAACCGATTTCTACTGTTGAGCCAGTTCTGATACACGTTGTGGTTGAACAACCAATTACACGTATGTTCGGTTGGGTTCCCAAGGCTTTGGCGCCGACAGTTGATGCTGGGGTACCACAAGGATTGGATACAAGCCTTGTCAGCCTCGTCAAGTCCACTTCCGCCAGCATCATTTGGCACGGTCGGTATACGTGCGATTGCGAGATGGACTGAACGAAGTTCTCCAGCGATCTTGCGGTAGTTTGGGTCGTTGGGCCCAGAAAACCGGCACATATCTAAATGACTGGCCTGCATAGTCTCGGCATGCTCGCGATGATCTCCTATTAACGATGAGTAGTCAGGGACGACCTTATTACCGAGGACGCCGAGGTTAATCCCAGTAAGACCAAGGCCCTCTTGAAAAGTTTTGACCCGAAAGTCATATTTTTGCCAAACCTCAGAGAATGATTCTTGCACTCTTTCTAGGTCCGTAGTCTTGAGACCAAGGGCATCAAGAATAGCTGAGGTTGTCTCCATTCGCAATGTACTGACAGCATATCGCGCCCACTCTCCAAGTGCTGCAAGATCTGGGCTCCCTCGATGTGGCGTACCGAGAAAAATGACTGCTGCGGAGGATTTGACGACGTTTCTGAGCTTCGCCTCTGTTGACGACGCGGATTTGGCGAGCATCTAGGGAGTATACGGTTACCAAGAGACCAACAACTAACTTCCATACTCACACCGCGAGCACGAGCAAAGGTAGGACCGGGCGATCTTCACTCACGTCTTTGACGATAATGCCTCCAAGACTATGCGCAATAAATATCAAAGGGCGATCGAGGGTACGCTCTCGACAGAGGGAGAACAAAAGATCCCTACTATGAGAGAGAATACTGTTTTTGTTCGTAGATCCCTTCATGTACTTCGTAATCTTGCTGTCATATCCATATGTGAGAATCCGTGCACCCGGGCACTCCGCGGGGAGCAAGTCAGCTGGCCAAAACACAGTTGTGTCTTTCGCATCATTCTCTTCCCTGACATCCAATGTGGACGCATCTGCCGGGATTCTCAGCGCAGTCTTGTCTCCCGACTTCCAGCTGAGCCGGGAGACGGCACGGCGAATCAGATCACGTTTCCCCTCCTTGCCGAACTCTGACGTTTCGACCCAGGATCTGGTCTCCGATGTTGGTTTTGAAGGAGGCTTTGGGGTGTGGGTCCATGTCTTGTATGGGTGGCCTTTCAAGCCGTGGATGACGATGATGCTGAGAGATTTGAGTGCCTTAGGAAAGGTTTTACGGTGATGAGGTGGAGGACTCACTCTACAACCGCAGAGCAGCTCTGTGGCTCATAGACAACGGATATGCCAGTATCGAGGATGTGACTCTGCATCTCCCATGACAGATACGATGTGCTTGAGGCGAGGGGGGAGCTGTGAGCGGAAGAGATGTTGTGGCAGCTGATGAGGGATAACGAGCAGGTCAGGCCGTCTGAGCCTCGCAGGCTGCATTCAGCCCGGCCAAGTGATTCTGGAGGCTTCCCGCTTGGGATTGGTAAATGGGTAAAATATTTCAATAGATGCTATTTTATCTGAGGGTGCTAGCTTGAGAAGGTGATATTTACCCCGCTTCTACTCTATTGGGCTTGGCTGCTGGAAACTATCAGTAGTAAGCTAAACTCTTTTTAACGATTTTTATTATCTTTTTCAACTCGAGTTTAGATTTTCGCCCGGAATTAGTACTTATTAACAAGTGGAGTGTTGAAGGCCGGGAATGTTTTCTCATGTCATACCTGTGGAAGGTTAGGTCGTCAAACTCGCCCGGTATAGATGAGTAGAAAGACAAAATTCAGAAAGCGAGTTCTAAAATGAAGCCTACTTCTATATGCGCACTATAAATCTGCAAGTTGACTCAAGACGGTGATTTAGCTCTTGAACAGCACCTAACAAAGTATAGGTGGTTAATATTAGATGACCTGATAGTCTCTATAATAGACACCAGCTCGTAACTCTATTCTCTACTTGCACTTACAATACCCTCACAGTCTAGCATCAAAGGAGGAATCATTGTTCATGAGGGCCGTTGAGATGAATATCCACGATCAAAACGGTCTAGTCCCATATCTCTCTCCTACTTCGTACAATAAGCAAAAGTCTATCTTCACCCACAAAATACATCACAAGTTAACAGTCCACAGGCTGAACAGAACACTAAGGAGAGGCTGTGTTTAATTTATAATATCTAAAAAACGGGAGAGATTTTAGATGATACAGGATATCACCTTTCAAATGTGTATAAACGAAGAATAATTGCGTTCAAAAGGAGCGACTTTCAGCAACTCGAACCCTCCAAGTGGACAAGTGCGTCGTGTCCATCTACTAGAGCTCGCACACAGGCTCCTTGACAGGGCAGTTATATGCCTTCTTGAACTTGGCTAAGTTACTTAGCGTCAGTTTGATCCTCGCCGCGTTGGGGCTGTGGTTGTTGGTGCCTATAATTTGATCGAGAGCATCTTCAGGCGTGGTGCTCTGGCATTATGACTGGCCCCATTTGAGGAAGAACAGCCGCTCGTGGGTAAATATGTATAGGCCCGGCAGGCTCTTAGCCTCTCTGCGTTAGGCCTTAAACTTCTTCTATATGGCGAGGCTCGATATGACGCCGCCGGTATCGGCAATGCTCTTGCCGAGCGTCTTCTCGCTGTTGACTGGGATGGGGGATTTGTTGGGCTCCGTGATGGTAAATTCGCTATACTGCTTGATGAAGTATATCGCCTTCTTCTGGAATGCTGCAATGCTGCTATTATTCTACTATATCATCAGGTTTTCATCTAGGTTAAAGAGACGGCCAGTGTTGTTAAAGCCGTAGGTGATTTCATAGCCTATGATGCTGCCCATTCCTTGATAGAGGATATATAAGGGGAAGTTAATATTATATAATGGAAACTGCTAAATTGCAGCTATTGAAGCGGCTGCGAGGGACGAAGAGGATGAAAACAACCCCAAATCGGTAACCTAGGAAATGCAAGGCCCAACCTAGGGAGCTGTATGCGCCCGGATCGCAAGGAAGGTCTAGCTGGCAAGCCTGTAAGGGCGACCCGGACAGCGGACGGCGAGGTCTCGCGGAGAGGTCGGCACGGATGGTAAGGTCAGAGAGAGAAGAATGTCATGTCTATTCATGTATGAAGAAGTCGATGCCGCCGCCATCTATTCAGACAACTTAAGAGGGCTGCTAGGTGTCCCCAGTGTGAAGTTAGTATCGAGACGGATGACGCGAGCCCTAATAGTAGGGATCCTTACCTTTTGGTGCGTCCATAATCGTCACAGTTAGCTACTGGGGTAATGGAAGTGGGGCAGCTACTAGGAAGATGGCCTCCAAAAGCGGCACTATGAACACCCAAGAATGTATGCCCCCTCCTCCCTATATCGATGTCAACTTCCCGTTACTCAGTAGATGGCTTATGAAGCGCGCTGTCAACTACCAAACAGGCTTCTTATGTGATCGAGGTACCTGTTATCAAGGAGATGATGGATTTGTTGGGTTAACTGTTCTGTGTAGGTGTTGTCTCTCATCGAAACGCGGGCGTTGACAAGTTAAATCTCCAACTGTGCACCTCGCACCACCCGTATCGAGTACGCCGACCTCCAAGACAACGCGAAATGCAACCATAATACCGGGGGATATGTGGTTTGGTATGGTCATCTTGGGCACAACGTTGGCTCCTGCTTACTGCTACAAGTTCGAAATCAGACGTGCCATACTGCGTGACGATTACTAACGTTGTCATGAAAGAATATGCCATGCACTGCGATGTGGTATCCAACTTGACAGACATCAAGACAATCAGCTACGCAAAGTCCCAACTAGCTGCGACGACGACGCAGGACGAAACCGAGTCGACGACAGATGCCAACTTCCAGACGGCAACCATCAACGATGTCGCAACTGGAAATCCAGACACTTCTAGTGTACCCAGAACCACTAGCGACGGCAGTACAAGGAGCGGATCTTTCGATGACCAGGACATCTCCACGAACAATGGAGGTGAATCTAGTGGGGCCGGACATTCTAAAGACGGCGACGCTGCCACCAGTGTCAGCGAGGACCAGGGAACAACAGAAATCTCGTCACCCAATTCTGGATCAGACCATTCTAGCAGAAACACCATAATTGGATCCGTAGTTGGGGTCATAAGTGGTGTCATCCTCGCACTTATTGGCGTGTGGTGTTTCAAAAGCTTCAGACGTAAGCCGGCACCGCCGCCTCAGAACGTTCAACCAGCACCATTTTTACAGCTGCCCCAGATATCTCCAGATATGCAAAGCTCTCTCGGGTCTCATTTCAATTATCAATCGCCAGTTACGATGCAACATACATCTGTTTCGCCCACGTCACTTTCCCTTGTCGGGTCGTCGGTTACGGGGGCTCCGACGCAGGCATTCGGATCTTTGCATGAGCTCCACGGAAATGGAGAGAATTCTCAAACTAGCAGCCGGAATTGGTATCGGCATGAGACTATGACAACCGCTGGATAATTCCCAACTTTTGCATTATTTATGCTTCATTAGCACATAGGTTACATATGTATTAAATAGACTGATCTCTCTCGATGTGATTCTAGAATCGTCTCTTATGGCCGCGGCCCATACCCGAGGTTGACTCATACCAAGATCGATGGATACCCGACCGGCGAACGACTCCAGTCAGCTCCTTGACTGAAACGAGCTGCATGGATCTCGTCCTACTCCAGCCAACCAATTGCTCCGTGCGGAAGAGAGACGCGACGAAATTTATGGGTCACAGTCAGTGCCACTGGCTGTTCACATCGTTATATGGCGGTGAAGGTTCATGTCATTCTCGGCTTGGAGCGACTATCCATATGGAAGGCAGAAGGTATATCCACAGTCTGGGGCAATGCCCCGAATTCCATCAATCATGTAGAACAGGTAGCTGGAACAGGAAATCGACCGCCAGCCGTGAAATGGGTCGTTGGGTGCGTGGCCGATGGCGGCCCAACTGCCACCAACCAATAATCAATTGCCAGCAATGAACTGCCAACAATAAACTGCCACGATTAAATGCCCACGATGAACTGTCAGCAACAAACTGCCGACACCGCTGCTACAAAAGCAGACAGATATCTGGGTTGTCAAACTCCAAATAAGCTTCATTCTTTTCTACACTCCTTTGCAGCTATCGTAACTAATCATATTGCACTAAAATGCAGGCCGACGAAGAGCGTTCGGTTGATGAGAGCACATCCTCGACAACGAGATTCCTCCAGTACTCAAACGAAAACCCAACCGAATTTTTGAACTTTCTGGCATCCTCTTGGGAGAGCGATGCGGCGAACTTGTCGGGAAATGCCGTGGCGGTGGCGATGCTGAAGGACATCAAAGTCCTCTGCGAAAACGGAGACCGATTACCGCTTACGAGGACCTACCTGCCCGTCCCAAAGCTGGTATCCCTTTGCGAGGGATACATGCTCGAGAATGAGCGGTTTCCGTTTCTCAAGCTCAGAAAGCCACCGACGACCGACGAGGATCTTGGTTCGTGGGCTTTTCTCGAGTCGCATTTTGGCGTGGGGACACGAAATGACCTGGGTTTCTACCTCGACATTCTTCGCTCCATTCGACAGAGGAACAATCGTGAACAGGTCAAACTTCCACGACGGATCTTGCAGTTGTACCTCCGCATTCATGCAGCCTGCGAGGCTTCCAACGATGCACTCAAGGCCCAGCAAAAGGTCAGGTAAGTCAAAACCACCAAGCACACCAATTCCCAAGACCTGAGTCGCTGATTAAACTACAGAGAGGCATTCGACAAGTCAGATCTGATTCTACGACACGGATGGTGGCATAGTCTTAGCACATGCTTCCTCGAGCTCCCCGGCCGACCGCGTGGGTGGACATTTGTCTTCCCGCCAGAGGAGAGCTGGCACGCAACCGACGCGGAATGTGCCGAGCTGCGGCAGTTCTACCAGCAGACCTTGAAGATTCCCAATGCGGTCTCCTTGGGGGATATCCTGCATCGTTTGGACGTTGCCCGTGCAGACCATTCCTCTCACCCTAATTTCAGACTCGAGAAGCTTTACAGTGCCATCGATGAGATGCTGCCAAGCCTCTCCGAGAAGAGTGTGGAAGATCTCAGGTAAGATTTGTTCATGTCAGCCCGATTCCATGCTAATCAATTGGTAGAACTTCTTTCGAGGAAAAGCCCTACATCCGTGTGCTATCAAACGGCTCGACTGCGTGGCACAAGCTGTCGACCTGCATATGGGCCCCCGGGCTGGATATTCCCGGCAAGGTCGACTTGAGCAACGACTATAGCAGGCTTGAATCGTTCTTCACAGGGTCCCTCAAGGTCTCCAGCGGATTCCGCATGGTTTACGAGCATCTTATCAACCTGGATCCTAAAAATGCGTCGGTGAAGGCGGTGAAAGAAATGATTTGGTCACTGAACGCATCGCTATCAGAACACGGCCATCTCTTGGATCCAAAGCCATTCCTTTCAAGCTCAGTGTTCCCGGTGAGGAATAATAATGATGAGGTTAATCTCACATCTGCAGAAACGGAATTTTCCATCCCTGACAGAGAGTTTCTTCATGAACAATTCTCAGGGATGGTCGAAATGCTGGATTTCACCGCTCACGAGGTTTGGCTTCTTGAACCTCTAATGGTATGGGCTGGCCTTGAGAGTCGATATCTTTCCTGGAATGTTGTTGAGGCTAGCTACTTGGATGGCGCTACGCCCAAGGCAACAAGGGGAGGGTTTTCCGCGGCGAGAAGTCGCGGTCTTGTGCGGTCAGTTTTCCTTTCCTCAAAAGCACATTTTTGATCACTCACTAATGTTTCTAATAGTGTTGCGTGTCATTTCCGAAGCCCTCGAGTTAAGAACCTGGCAGGGAAATATGCCGTCATCAGTAAACTTGAGAAGACTCTCTTTTTCCAGACGGATGCGATGTTCCTGCAACTCGCTCTGAGCACAGACAACAATGGCGTCACTACTGTTGATAAGATACCATGCCAGCTTCATGTCGAAGACTGTAATGATCAACTGAAGATACATATGCCGCCCGGCGAAGAAGCCCAGGAGTTTTGCATCGCATCCAAGCTGCCACGCCGCTTGGTGGAGTGGATCATGACAGACCCTGATTCCGAAGTGATCGGAAGAGTGGACGAGGTGGCCGTGAGTCTGTTCAAGACTCTCATGACTATTCGAGACGGCTTGATCGACTCGGTACTTGATGCAGAGGGCATTGTGAAGGTTGATGGCCTGACATTACCAGTCGACGAGAGGTGTGTAAATTCTAACATTCACATTGTCCAATACTAACCTCTTGGGTTTAGCTCACATCACCTGGATTCAAGGTCACCACCGTTGGGCAGTCGGCCTATTCTTATCCCAAAGGCAAAACGAAGTCGATCGAACACCATGACCTCAACGAAGCGACCTTTGTCAATCGAATCTTCGCCTCCAGGATATGACGAGGCAACACTTCAGGTGGAGGCGATTCATATATCGGATGGAGAACTGAACTAGTGGGGGTTAAAAGTTTTGTGTCATGATAGTGTTGAGTGAGAATGTTCTGAGGAGTTAGACGTCAGGGTGGTTACTTGAGATACTGAGGGAAGATAGAACCTCATCGCGTAATCAAATCTCACATTCTCATTATAGAATGCTTAGCCCTGACCCCCTAACAGTTTTGTGTGAGCTTGAAGCGAACGGCGCCCGCGGTAACGACAGGATCACGGGGCGGACCAGCAACTATTGAATTGTCTCGCCGTTATCTAGCCTGATGTGATATGTCTGAGTGGCAGAATCAATCGTCGACGTTCTATCTCGCCCAGGTTATCCCCCAAGCTTTTACTGACTCCCGGCTCAGAGTCATTGGTGCGAGGCATCACAATTTCTCTAGCAGGATGCTAAGCCTGTGAACGGCCTAATGTGCGCTAGTGGTCGCCCCCAAACCATCTCATCAAGCTGGCTGCCATTCAAACATGGTACGTCCCCGTCCGACCATTTCATCATGTACTACATAATTACCACATAATCTGACATGCAGCCATAGCCAATTCTTTCGCTATGTCTCTCCCCTGGCGAGATCTCTCGGATGAAAAGGTTCGTATCACGGGCGGCACGACAGGCATCGGCCGCCCCATGGATTTCCGGCACTAACGCTAGCTTTCTTACAAGAACAAGTCCCTGAGACACGCCCAGCATGACTACCCTCGTCCTCTTCTCCCGCACGAGTCTCTCCCCTCTCTTTGATCTCACCCTCGCTCAACTTAACTTGCAATTATTTGGCATGTTTCCAGTTCTGTATGCTTTTCTTGTGGACAGTCCCAAATTCGTCCTCGGATTCTTCCTCGTACACAAGCGTATATAGGGCATCAAGTAGTGTCAAATCCTGTGTAGAGTTGCTTTTGCGGAGGCGGTTCATGGAAGGAGATCGCTCCAGACTTCAGTAGTCCCGCGCCCGGAGTAGGCTATAGGAGCATCACCGATGATTCAGCGCCGAGCGGTGAGCAGTCCAAACATTGAGACTCCAATTTGAGCTCTCCAGGCCGCTTATAGCGTTAGTAGTTCTTACTGTGCATCTACTGTATTTGGCGCTTCACCTGGCCTCGTGCTGGGGTACGCCTAGCTCAACAGCCAAATCGGGTTCGGCTTCGGCTCGTAGGAAGCGCTCCCAGGGCCAGCTCTGGCGGGAAATGCAGAACGGAGTCTGGATCGAGGTGTTACACGCCAGCTGTGTGACATGATGGAAGACTCGGTTAAAACTGCTGCTGAGTAGACTGTCATCAAGTCAGGGAGCCTTATACGGCTCCAACCCGTATCGCACAAGAAGCTAGCATATGTTCGCTTGTGAGGCATCGGTAGATCCTGGCTGGGTTGTCTTGACGAGCACAATCACCACCAAGTCGGGGTTGGCAGTGCATAGAAAAGACGCGATTTGGATTATCTCAGGCAGGCAATCTAATGGCTACGTCTTCGTGGTGTTGGCCCGCATTTGGCCACGCTTGATCATGGGCTGTCTCAGAATCTTGCTGATTGTTCGGCAAATAAGCTATTTAATATGCATATTTGAACAAGCAGAACTTGAGTGCTGACATGATAATTTGCTAGAAATTGATGCGCATTTTGGGAGCCCAAGATACATCGGATCAAGATTGACTCTGTCAGAATCAGCACGGCGGAAATAGTCACTTGATAAAGTCTGCGGCATGGGTTTGTTGACCTGCACTAGATCCACATCAAACGCCAAAATCAGCCAGCCTGCGGTATGCCCGCCATGAACGCCGCTTAACCTTTATCCAAGCCTCGCATTACTGAGCCAATGTGAGCTTTTGAGGCAGTGTTACAATGCCTCTCTCTAAGATCCGTGCACGTCAGCCTACTGAATAGTTTAAAAAAAGTAAGAACAGGAACCCCTTGGCGTAACCAATGGGAAAGCTTGTAGGATAAGTTTATCGACTTGAATTCTTGTAAATTGATAGTCGTTCTACATGAAAACGAAGAACAAATTACAAAAGGGGTCAACATCCAGTTTCAAAATACAACCAAACGACTGTGATACTCTATTTCGACTATGAAGTTTTCTTTGTTCTATGTTGTGCTGCCTCTGGGCATGATCCAGAGCGTCGCTGCCATTGACTGGGGCAGAATGTGTGATGGGAAGAGTGGTCAGGGAGACTGTGCCACCTTTAGGTCCGATGTATCTGGTAAATGCGGTATGATGCGTCTCCCCTTAGTGTTCAGTTCTTTGAAGGAACACCATTTTCTGATATACTACGGATAGTTTCGTTTTCCGGAAAGGACAACTTTTGGAACGACAAAATCGATTATGTCGACGTTACGCGCGGCACTTGCTTCTTCTACGAGTACGCGATAATAACAAATTCTCATGAATGAAATCACTCACATTAGAACAGACACTTTGGCTGCAACGGGGTCAGTATTGGCTTGCGTGCCCCACGGGCCATTAATCTTTTGGACTTCAGTAACCGAGCAAGCTCCTTCCGCTGTGACCTCTGAGTGCAGACGGCCCGGGATAGACCGCGCTGGGAGACTTTTTGAAAGCCTCAGAGACTACACTGCGTGTTGACGGATTTTTTGTTATCTTTCTTAGCTAGCAGGCTGCTTTGGGAAAATCTAGCTTGAGCCTACGTCTGTGAGGGGAAAACTCATTTGGAGATCAGACGCGGCACGAATTTTGCATCAGCAGAGTCGAAAAGTTAGGATAGATTTTTTTCCACAAACTGATTGGGATATTTTTGCTCCTTTCTGACATCATGTCAATCCGTATTATACCAGCGTAAAGTTGCGATACGTCAGGTTTACCGAATCTTCCCCGTTCATAATCCCGTGGACATAGGCTTCTTCAACGAACTCAAACTTGCCACTGGCAACTTCCCTCAGCACAAACGGCGTTTCCAGTCCAGGAATCACCCAAATACCATCTCTCGATGAAGTAAGTACCGTAGCGAACAGTCGATTCTGTGTCCTCGCAAGACATCGGTCCAGCATTGTGCTATCGACTCTCGCCGACAACACTCTCACTCCCTCAACACCACCGACATCCTCCATGAACTTCCGTACTGCCGGCTTAGAGGCACAAACGGAGTCTCCTTGAACGGTCCCCAGGATATCCAACACGTCGTCCTAACTAGGGAAGGCACTCGTTCGGTCAGTGTTGCGTAGTTGCTTGGGCTGCTCACAACAGAACAGGGCGTTGTGATAGCCCTTTCGTATGGCCCCAAAACTCTCAATGCGATGTACATGGGCTGTCATACAGTACATGGCAAAACTGTATCCAAAGAATGGAGCAGCAGGACACTGGTTCATGGCCGTATCGGTGATGATGGTAGGCCAGAGAATATCAGTCAGACCCTGCTGCTGTCTCTTTAGTCTGGGGCGTGTCTTCGCCGATCATCTTGCGACCGCGGCATGATGAAGGATTTTATTTTCATAGATTGGATCATGCGAGGCAAGTACCTCGAAAGTAGCCCTGCCAAGGAGGAGTTCTGTATATACTCATTATTGACCCTTGATAGTTGGATTGGTCTATCAAATGCCTGATATGGAGCGAATGATGTGAGTTGGCCCGCAAAGAATGGCAAGAGCTGTCCGTAGTTTGTTGGTGAAGGCGGCACCTCCGTGTAGCACACACCCACCCTGGAGACGGAAATCCGGTGCAAGTCGTAGCGGCTGCGAGAAACAGAGGTCTTCAGCGGCCACGCCTCAACTAAGGAACGTTGAGAAAGCAAGGGACAACGCGCGTCTGCTTGATCAATTGACAAGCTATTGGCGCAAGTGGAAAGAGATAGGAAACAGCGATAAAAGCTGCTGCGACAGCTGGCAAGCGAGAGATGCAAAGAGACAGCGAGAGTATTGGTGAGAAGATGCCTCAGAGACCAGCCCTCTCTAAGTACATAAGATGACGTGAAATCTTGAGCTATACTGGGCAGGGCAGACTACGTTAAGACGCTGTGGTGAGTTCAGCACGCTTCCACAGGACCAAGATGTTCAGACCTACGACACAATGTGTGACTAGGCGGTCTGGAACGGGGAATTAAGGAAACAGATCGATAGAAAGTCTGCATGATTAGTCAGGAGTCATTAGGAGAAACTAGGTGAAGACAGTTGATAAACCCTGATGAAAAGAGGGACACATTGGCTGAGCTCAGCTGATGCGAGCCGACGAAGAGAGCTCTGGGTGTGTATGGAGACACCCCCACCTCCCGGCTTTCCTCCAAAGCGGTCCCTACATGTCTAGCTATGATCGTAACTTCACACTGTGGACTTGTTTGCTCCTTGCTTCATCCACATTGAGAGTTAACGCCTGCGTAGTTACTTATGCCTCAGGACCACTATCAATATCAGACAGGATGGATTGGTGGCGATGGAAGATGTTGTCTTTTCTATTTGTCTAGTAAGGAGGAAAGCCAGTTATGTATCCCTAGGGATTCAGCTGATCCGGATGCCCTCAGATTGGGGATGCCGTTGGAAGCCGAAGATCTAGGTTTTTGAGGTTGATCTAGGTTTGAAGTCTCTATTAGGTTTAATCGGAACCACGGTATGAATCCGGGTCTATGCAGAGCTGACTATTCCTATCGGACCTATTCGTCTGGCAGCCAACAAGCCCCCAACAAGCTCCAGCGACAACTCTAAGTCGTCGCACTATCTTTCTCAGAGTTTCTTTCGCGGCCTAAGCATAGGGTGTCTGCTACGCTCTTAGTTCTTCCTATTTTGATGACTGATCAGGTAAGAATGGAAGGAAGGAGCCTAGGAAATCTCTGACAAGGTCTTGTTCTTTGCGTTTGAATATTTAAGAGAGGTAGAAATCTAAGATGGATAAGGCAGCGTGAGAGTTATACGGACAGGGGAAGATGATAGAGCACCACTGGGTTAGGCAATTAATATAAGCGTGATGCAGCCATACTTTATGAAACTGCTCTCACGAAAGGTTTGAGCAGGACCCACTTCTGGGACCCAGGTCCCAAAAGAAGGCCCACAATGACATCCCGGTTAAAGTTTACATAGCTCGAGAGGGTATGGGCAGAAGCCAACAAGGGATGAATTAAAGGCTGAGAGCCCAGACATGGGACTATGAGGGAAGTAGAGAGCTGCTCAGCGAAAGGACGAGGAGGAAGGCTGATGAGGGCTGATGAGAGCTGATACAAGGCTGAACTGGGGTTGAGACGGGAGGGAACGGACATAAAAAGCGGCCGCACGCGCTAACCAAAATGTCGATTCAGTTTCGTCTCACAATACCGTCAGAAACTCATCGAGATTTCGGCCTGGCAGGACTGAGAGGGCCTTCCCATCAACGACAAAGGCATGTTCCGCAGAGTTCTTGACCTCCAAGGCAGCCCTAGATATCCGAGAATCTTGGCCTTCAAGGTCTGGAAACTGAAACGGGTTGCCCCAGGTGCACGAGAGGGCTTCGAAAGGCGGCGCGCAGCGCAGCTGGTACGTTGTCAATCAACACGAATAGCAACAACCCGTGTTCATTTCGACTTGAAAGTAGAGGAGGCGAATGGAAGTCTTGGAGGGGAGTGAAAGGTACTTGTATTTCTCAAGTGGCGCATAGTGTACGGGATCTGGATCTTGAGTCTACTCTTGGGCGGCTTGCAAGCCTTGCCCAAGGGCGGACAATAGGAATTCCATGGTGGAATACTAAATAGTTGTTGAGGATTTGGAGTAATACCCCTCTAAATCCAATGTGAGCAGCCTGATCTACTTATGAACAGACCTAGCCACCGCCCTTTCGTGCTGGCAACCCCGCGCCGGGCTCGAAATGCCAATCAGGGTCATTAGAAAGCGCCATAATGTGATTGCAACACTTCTGCCAAGACTAGTATGGCTGACGTTTGCACATTGGCCATCATAGGGTCATTCACTATCACATCATGCTCTCAGGCTGCGTATTGTGGCTGGCAACGGGGGTGGGGGTTGAAAGTCTTGTTTGCCATCCAAGAGCAGGATGCGAACACTTTAGGCTCCATGAAAAGAGGCAGATTGAGTAATTATTCAGGACCGAGAAAAAGGCTAGCTGTTTGTGGCGTCATATATGATGAGATGGCCTTAAGTTTTGGACTGGCAAATACAGGCACGATTGCGAAGGCACGGTATTTCTTCTTAATGTTTAATAAAGTAGGCTGAGACATAGGGCCTTAACTATTTATCCTCCTCTTAGCTATAATGTTAGGGTCAATAACTGGTAAAGCAAATTAAAAATATTTAACTATATGGTATTTGCGCTCAGCAATACAGTTCTGCACCTTCCTACGCTCATTTAAATCGTAGATCTTGGCCCACTTATCTTCTAAGCTGAGAAAACTACCCCAAGCCCCGCAGTAAGACACCATGAAATAGCCATGTATTGATGAAAAGCAGAGCTGTCTTTGACCTATTTACTCTCACTCCTTGCTCGGGTCCGCCCAGAGTCTCCCCTTGACTCCTCCTTTGGCTAAAGCACCGATGCTTGCAGGTATCTCAGAGAATGGTACTTCCACAAGCAATGGGTCTATACGCCTCTCTTGCAGAAGCTTCAAGACTTCAGCCAAATCCTCAACACTGGCTCCCAGCGACCCGACGAGTGCCACCGTACGTAAAACCAGTACATCAGTTGGCACCGTAACCGTTTTGGAAGCCAAGCCAACCACGACTACTTTGCCTCCTTGCTTTACCGCGCTCAAGGCCCCCTGAGTACTGGAACCAGTGCCAGCAAAGTCAACGATGGCATCAAAAGATACACCTTCAGCCTCATCAATACTCTTGAAACATCCGTGGGCACCAAGTTGCTTCGCCTCCTCGAATTTATCCTCGACGATGTCAATGCCATACACAATAGCTCCTTGGAGAACTCCGAATGTAAGGCCCGACATTCCTAAACCGCCGAGACCAATCACGCCAACGGTTATGCCTGGCTTCGCTCCGGCCTCGGCCACTACAGCGTGATACGAGGTGGCCAATGCATCAGTGGCCACAGCTGCCTGGGCAAAGGAAACTCCGTTCGGAATATGCATGAGCCGGCGCACAGGCGCGACCGCGTACTGGGCGTAACCACCGTCGAAGCCCAGGCCGATACCAAGCGACCAGTCACGTTCTTCGACTGGATGGCAAACCTGAGACACAGCAACTCTGTCCCCAGAGCTGAATCCAGTGACCCCCGGGCCGACTTTGGTTATAATGCCGGCGACCTCGTGGCCAAGAGTGATGGGCTTTTTGATCAACCATGCATCGCTCGTGCCGGATACGATGTGGCAGTCGGAGTGACACATGCCCGCGGCCTTGACCTCGAGCTGAACCTGCCCATTCCCGGGCTCAGGGACAGGAATATCCCGAGGCTCTAGTCCCGTTTGAGAGTTTAGGTACTGAAATGCCTTCATTTTTCTTTGTTGTTAATGGCGACGGAAAATGTTGTGAATAAGAAGAAGGGTGAAATAACAGGTAGTGGGGGGTTGGGGACTGGCGTCTTGATGATAGATGCAAAAGCGAACGAAGCAGCGCTGCCTCTGTCCATTTATAGAATTAAAGATACCCGGGACTTCTGGAGTTACCAATCGTTCAATGAAGCAGGCTTGCAAGGTTTTACTGGTAAGTGGTTCAAGGTGGCTTCCTGACTCAGAGGATTCTGACGTGCATCGAAGTTAGCGCAGGAGGTGCCTAACCCCTCCCCCTAACTTGCACTCTCGAGTACCCCTCCGGGATGATTCATTCGTGTCAGGTATTCAGGTCAAGAAGCCGGTTGTCTATTAAATCTAGCCTCTTTTACTAGGCATGGCTAGTAACGAACTTGCCTAATTCACATTGGGCCGCTGCGAGATCTACGTAAATCTCAGAAGCCCCCCATGAGAAGCTTCTAGCATCCACTAAGTTTTTGTGGGGGGTTCGATGGCATCGTGATGTGGTATGTCCCTGTAAATTGCCGAGTTTGCGGTGCTTCTCGGTCTATGAAATTGGCCCAAGTCATACAAATAAGCTACAGCAGAGGGTTCGGTTCACGGGAAAATGATCTCTACGAGATGAGACTCCCATAAAGTAGGATAAATATGCCAGGCCTTCTTGTAATGTATCTCTTTGATTGCTAATATTTCCTAGTTACTATGCTTGTGCTGATTGAGAGCTCACGCAGCCACCGTTGCAAGAGATGAACCTTGGAGCTCCTCTCCGTTAAATATTGTGTCTCCTTGCGAAAAAGTCTTTTGCTTGCCGGGCCATTACGCTTAAGTAGATATAAGGCACAAAACCAAGCTAAGACGCAAAAATAAAACATTGCCGTCCAACTACAGTTTGCAACGAGTGATTATCATCCCACAATCCTATCCAGCACGTTTCTCACCTCAAACGCTCCTATTCCTATATTCCATTCGTCTTTTACCCAAGCTGTCTTTCGCCAATAATCCCCTGCAATGGTTAATTCCTGGGTCATGGTCTAGCCAATCAAACGTGAGCTGGCGTAAGTTCGCAAGTCTGCTTACTATACTATAATAACTTAGTAAATAATAGCTTCAATATATAAAACATCTGTTGGGGTTTATTTACATTATTATCTATAAGAAAGAATTGGAAAATAAATAACTAAATATAATTAATCGTGATACCGCTCATCGCTGATACCTAGGACCCAGAATAAACCGCAATGTCGTCATAGAGCTCAGGGAACTGCTTGAAGAAGTCGGGTGCCATCTTCCAGGCGTCAAGCTTGCTAATGCATTGCTCGAAATGAGGCGATAGCTGGAACTGGCCTGTCTCGGCATTTTGCATATAAGTGTCCCTAAAGTCAAAAGGCCAGAGAATTCTAAAGTTGGATATGAAGAGGTGCCAGAAGAGGTTCGCACAATATTGGTGTTGGAAAAAGATGAAACGTTCTCGCAGTCCGGGCCTAAAAGATAGTTAAGTCATGGATGATATTCATCTTGGAAGTCTATCTTACCAGACGAAGAAATCGATGGCGTGTGAATGTGGTAGAGTTTGAGATGGCCTTGAAACGGTTTCAGATGGTTCATTTTCTTGGGGGTTCGGGAACTTACCTTGTCCACAGCCAGCGTGGCAGAGAAGCTTGCCTCGTCGGGCTTGGGTCTCTGCGATACTCGATCATCAAACAGATCAACGTCAGGACTGCTAGCCTTTCCGTTGGCCGGCATTTGTGCCAACCCATCTCGTCGAGTTTTCGGAGCTTACACCAAGACTCTGTCATGCTGCATTTGTTTTCAACACTATTCCATCCTTCTACGATAGCACGAATGACTGTATCTTGGCAGTTCATATCCTCCATCGCTGCATTTGACTGACAAAGCGCGGTAGGTCTTGTTAGAGCCTCATTGGCTGCTCGCCAAAGGTTGATATCGGGAGTTGGGTTTCCAGAAGCCGATATGACGCAGTGACATTGTGACGTAGCTGTTGGTATTATGACATCTTCTGGGGGATAGACATCGGACAGGTAAGGGTCGGGTAACGTCGGCAAGATGGTGATATCTTGGGAAGCGCCTGAACCGTTCAAAAGTTCGTCCAAAAGTTCGCCGTTAGGAAGCCCTCCACAAGGAGTAGGCACACCAAGCTCCGAATCCAACCACATCCGGGGATCAAGGAAGCCGTTGAATGCATCAGCGGTTGGGATTGATGATGCATGACGATCCAAAAACAATACTGGGTCTGTGGCATCGCGGCCCTGCGGTGACAATGCTGGCATGTTCTCGATCGTTGGAGAATAAAGGACCCTTTCCGCGCCTCGTGTAGCATCCTTGATGTGACCTTGAATAGTGAATGTGAGAGACTCGAAGGCATTCAGAAGCTTGTCCCTGTCGCTTGTCACCTGCGACAGATGATCCATCAGAGACAAGACGCGGGAGTCGGCATCACTCTGCTGGAAATGTGTCACCATGGCCTCGAGATGTGTGATGCGGTTTTTGGTTCGTTCGCGGGCCATACGCTGCGCCTTGCGGTCGAGTTCCCGCTTCTTCAGGCGACGGTCCTTGATGGTGTCTTCGACCACGTCCTCGTATGTCGGGGTTTTGTCGGATTTGGAGGATCCCATTTTTGCAATCTCTGCTGTGCACTGTGAACGTAATGGAAGTGGAATCCTTTCAACATAAACACATAATGTATTGTTTGTTAGACATATGCCGCTGGGAAACAGGGGCTTTCGGGGCCCCGGAGAGAGACGGAGACATGCCGAAACGCGGGGAAGACTACGGTCCGGTTCCGATGGCTTGCGCTAACAATGCCTCTAACCTAGCCATTCCGGGGTAACGACTGACTTTTCAGAGTCGGATCGACCGGGAAATGCAAGCGATTGGGTCATGTGGAATGGTTCGAAGCGGGGGAAAAGCAGCAGCCGCGGCATTGGGAAATGGGGACATCACTTGATCATCTCTACTAATTTAGCAGAAATAGCTGCTCACGAACCGCCAAAGCCCAAGGGTAGAACTGAGGAGAACAAGAAATGTGTGACGAGTTCAACACTTGAAAGATAAATCCGTACTGCGTAAATAACTGACCCCTCAAGCTCAGTATTCAATGCTGGGCTGCCCTCCTCCTGCGAACTCGTGTCCATACAAAGATAGAAAAAGAGTATAGTCTTATTCCAATGCACTCGCAGATGCTATTCGTAGAACCGAGGATCAAGAGCATCTACGTTCAGGTAGGGGGAACGATCTGCGTCAGGATCGGTGCTTAAATCTACAGCGGCGTATCCATATCCGAGGTATTGAAATCGGTTCTGCCGGAAACAGTTGTAAGCTAGACTGAAAAAAGTGAGTAGTCTTTGATAGACCTACCGGGCCATGATACTTGATCTCCATGTCCTCCCACCGGGGTTCCTCTAGCGCGACCCGGTAGTGAAGGGCGCTGCCGGGCCAAATGGCATCTACACGTCCAGTCTTTCTGTTCTTGTCTATGTCTGGTGAGATTTCCTGTTACTATCAGGACTGTGATCTGAAATACTCACACCAGGCATTGCAATCTTCCTCCCAGACGGTACCTTTAAACCAGCTCTGAGTATGTTCATTGAACTCGTCGGAAACATCTTGCTTGGGAAAGAAGTATTTGATGTTGTTGATCTGCATTTTCGTAATGACCTTGAGGGTGTAGGACACAAGTGCCTCGAGTTCGCCTGTTGCAAATCCGTCAGCTAATGCTTCAGCTCAACGAACAACAAAAAAGCTGTTGGCGTACCCGTGATGCTGCCACTTTCGACTGGAGAGTTTGGGCCAAGGTACACTGTTTGCCATCTTTAGCAGGATTCCGTGCTGGCTCCATGGGTGCTCTCTTACTCAAATAATTCGGAATCTGGGGCGCCATTACCTAAGAAATAAGCATTAGTCGTCGAGTTTGAAAGATTGGTCTACAGACGTACGCCCAAGTAGCTTGCAGGAACCTCTGTCCACTCCTTACGCAGATCAACACCACCCAAGCCAATGAGCGGGAAAGGAGGTCGGTACGATACATCTGTAGCATAACTGTCAGCCAGGTCGGTCTCAACCACGCATATGCGTACACCTTACCAAACCCGGTTGCACAGACGATAGTGTCGCAGAGGATCTTTTTACCATCATCGCCAATGACTCCATCCTCGACAACCTTGGCTACACCGCAGAAGTGCATCTCGACGTTGGGCTTCTGGATACTGCGAGTGACCTGGTCAGTGGCCGACAGAGCGCAAATCGGGGCGTTTTACTACTCACGCCAGCATGTACGGGTCTCCTGGGGCGATGCGACGACATCCAACACTAAAATCGGGAATTATGTTGGCAAAGATCTCGTCATCTTTGATCCACTCGCGCGTTCGCTTGGTGATTTGCTAATATGGCATCATGAGCATTATTCCATGTAGTGATCAAGTACTCGATCGGACTTCTCGAGTACAGGTCGGTTCTGGCGCCTACCTCCCTGGCTTGATGATGAAGCGGGTTATGTTTGACCATTAGATGATGTAACTGATGGCAGATTAGCTAGGTGCTGGTTTAAAATAGAGCGAATTCAACTGTTTTACCATCATCAGTGTGTTCTCATTGGCCTTGGAATGCTTCAGCATTGCCTTGTGATCTTTCTGAAAGACGTCTCTCTCCTCATCCGTGTCTTTCTCGGTACAATCAGCAGTGATTTCAAGAAACTACTAGATGGGAGAACTCACACTTGTAGCCTTGTGGCCTCGTCTCGCCTTTGATGTTGTCGGGCTGGGCGAAGAACCACGGCGGAGTGCGAACGAAGACATCCAGCTTTTTGGCATGGGGTTGCATGCCCGGTACGGCTTGAATACTGCTCGCCCCGGAGCCAATGACAACGATGCTCTCATTTGCCCACTTATCCTGGGTATACTCTCCCCATCTGATATGATTTATTAGTCAAGGCTTTTCTTTGACGGTTATAGCCAGATACGAGAGCTTACTGAGTTCTGTCAGCTGAGTGGATAACTCGTCCCCGGAATGTGTCCAGGCCGGGGATCTTCGGCATCTCCCATCGATCGAGAATGCCAACAGCACCGAGAAGTAGATCACAGTCATCGGTCACAATTCTTTTGGTGCCATCAGCTAGCGTCTGCTCGATCTTCAGGTCCCATGTACCCCTCTCTTCATTGAAGCGAGCCTCGATAACTCTCGAGTTGACAGTGATGTATTTCCTCAGATTGAGCTTGTCCACGACCTTGTTTATGTATCGACGGAGGTACTCAGAGGACGAGTAGAAATCTTCCCAATCTGAAGGTTTTCTCGGTTAGCAGGCCTCAAGTATCGTTTGGGAGCTTCAACGGGCAGGTGAGCAACTTACCGGGAGAAATGGCAAAGTTGAACTGATACGTGCATGTTGGCGAGTCGCAGCCGGCCATGGGGTATCGATTCTGATACTGCGCACGAACTTTGTAAGCTCAAGGTCAAGGAATGGAAAAGAGAGCTACTGACCCAGGTTCCACCAACTTCGGGGTTCTTCTCGTAGATGATGTGCTCCACGTTGGGCGTATACTTCTCGATGTTGTACGCCAACATAATACCACACAAGCCAGCACCGATAGTTACAACCTTGAGTTTTCTGTTCTCGGGCTCCCCGATAGGAACAAAGGGGATATGATAGCCCGACTTGGGATCATTGTGGAAGTCTGCATTCAATCGCTCCGTGTACAGGTTTCCAGGGCGCGTGGCAGCCTTGGGGTCTGAGAAAAACTCGAGACCAGGAATGAGGAAAGGCGATGCATTGCCATTGGAATCATTGAGAGTAGCCATAGTGACTTGGAATTTGGTCTTGCGTGCTGCTTGCTGAGTCGGAAAGTGTGTGAGAGCTCTGCACCTGAAGCGAGTTTGATATTGGGAGACGTCGACTAAATAGAACCGCTAAATTTTCCTACAGGCTTTGTCGCGTTGTCTTTCAGTTCTTTCCGTTCGGTCCGCGATTTTTGTGGCGTTTGCACATGAGCATCCAGATCGGCGAAGCCATCTGCAAGTTGACGCAGGAATTTCTGACATGAGGCTATCTAGGGTGTGGGACACAGACCACACAACCACGTCTTTCTGACTCAAATAAAACGCAGTCGACAGTCCGCGTGATGCCACTCGAGTCAATGCCCCGATATTAATTGAGCTAGTTGTGATTTTGAAGACCTCGGCTGTTAAGGCTCTGATACCCTCAGCCTATTTCTCTTGCAGAGGAATTCTCCCCTATAAGTAACTTAGCTAAAGGTCAATTCCATGACTACTTCACCCAACTGTAATCCAGCTTTCAAATATTTCTCAAGCCCTGAGGTCTCAGAATGCAGTCATCTATTGTTCGTCGACCTGGCCTTGCCGAAATCAGTCCGGAATGGACCGAGGTTTGTGTTATGCTCATGAACCCTACGACAGCCAAGGCTTACCAAGCATTCCATAGTTCTCCAAGCATGTTCAGGTCCCTCCTCTAATAGGAACCCCCGAAGAACTTCGTCAGATGCAGTTTCCGCAAGATGATAGCCCTCCTGTCGGGTTCTCCACCAAGCAAATCCCTGTCCCGGGCCATGAAGGATGGACGAACCAGGCTCGCATCTACACCCCAGACGTCCGATGCCAGGCCCGCGCAGTCGTTCTATAGTATGTAATAAGCATGCTTCTGGTGTGAATGGGCGTTTGCTAAAAAGGGGTGGCTTAGTGTACACGGTGGTGGCTGGACAATTGGCGATTTAGACTCAGAAGACGCCGTCTGTCGAACCATGTGTAAGTCCACCGGGGCTGTCGTCGTGAGTCTCGATTACCGAAAGTAAGTACCTAGAGTCTTGGAAGGTGTAGCATGAGAGTCTTCGCTAAATCCTGCCTGTCAGGGCACCTGAAAATCCCTTCCCTGTCGGTCTCGAAGATGTATGGGCTGGAGTACTTTGGGTATGTTTTATCCCACTCAAATTGGCGAAAAAGATTATCGTTACTGACATTTAAAGGTTTTTAAAAACATTGAATCCTTGGGAGGTGACTCAAGCCGTGTTATTCTCGGCGGTCTAAGCGCAGGAGGAAACATAGTGCGTTTGCCACCACATATTTGATTGATGACAAGGGCTGAAGATCTTTTAGACAGCTGTTCTAGCTCAAAGAGCCCGAGATACTAAGCAGGCCTCATTTTGTGGACAAATCTTGCGGGTCCCTCTAGTCGTGCATCCCAAAGCACAGCCCGCAGATCTCGACTTCTCCAGCTACGACGAGAACGTCAACGCCCCAATCCTTCCATCTACCGCGGTCACACAGTTCCTCAACTACTACAACGCTCCTCCCGAGGATATCCGAGTCTCTCCCCTTCTAACACCAGAGTTGTCCGGATTGCCTCGCACTTACATCCAGGTCGCTGGAGCTGACCCTCTGCGAGACGATGGCTTTGCTTACGCCGAGAAGTTGCAGCAAGCTGGGTACAAGCACTTCCTAAGATTCCTCATCTCCGATAATTGTACTAACCAGCCTTCGTTTAGGGTTCCTGTCAAAGTCAGTATCTATCCTGGTTTACCACATGGTTTCATGATGCTGCCATTGGCTACCTCACATAAGAGCGATGAAGACCTGACCAAGGCCATAAACTGGATGGCTGAGGCTTAAGAGTGAACTCTCAAGTTCCTGAGCAGCCTTGAGTAAATTTTCATAGTCACGTCTTCTCTTGTATTGCGCTGGTTCCCAATTTCCTATAGTTCATCTTTCTTCATCTTTAATCCAACCCAATGGGTGACGAAACTTCTACCAGCACTGCTCCGAGAATCCTTGGTGGAGAGGTCAATATCACCTTTCAACGAAGACCGTGGAGAACTCAACGCAAGAACTGTGATGTCAGCCGGCACGAGCAAATACTGCCTACGTTCTGCTTTCTCAGGCTCGAGAAGGCACACATTTGGACAGGTCACAATTCGCGTACTCGAACCCCACTTTACAGACGAGGCCTCTGGTTTCCCTGATTTAGGGCAATTTGATGGGAGAAGCCAGTTTAGATACACTGACACCGGTGCAATGGTGCTCGAGCGGGCGTTGTCGTCTAAAAAGCGGGATAGGATGAGTGAGGATTTTACTTGGGCAGTTTAGCGACTGATGGATTTCTTGTTTCTTATTATTTAATTCCCTCCCCGGAGCCGATACCGTTGATATGCTCTACCGTGCGGCGTGTTGTGTGCGATACTCTTAGCAATGCCAAATCCACTAGAATCCTCTTACAGAGAGGTCTGACATACAATGAACTCTATGGGAATTCATAACTCACCTACGACCATATCGTTCTTTGATCCCTGAGGCAAGAAACTTCCAGAAGAAACAATCAGAGTTGCACTAAACGCAGGGAGGGGAAACTGCCGCCAACTGAGGCCTGGACAGTCAGCTTAAGCAATACCCACGTCCACAACACATCTCCCCATTGACTCCTGGTCAAATGAAGACGGAACCATTAATCCACCTCACATCAGGTCATGGCGGAACTAATCCCACAGCCAGATAACCTCGGCTACCCGGCCGCTATCGCTGACATCCCGTATCACTTCTCACATCCCCAGTAGCACTAAACCAATAAAATGGGTCACGACCGACTCAGGGGGATCCATCATTAGCGCCGGGTATTTATCCTCCCCTGAACAACCAGTCTCAAGTCTTCCCACTTGTTTGGTCGCCCGGTGCTTTCACCGGGCTCTGTCGTCTGATGATTCGTTCGTTTCGCCGGCCGATAATGGCCGGGTCGTCGCACGCGACCCTTTGCATGTCACCTCCGCAACCCATCCCGATAAGCTGGGTTTCCCCAACATCCACAGTGGAGTCTTCGTGGAATTCGCGAGTCATGAGAACTTCTTATTATCCTGGCAATAGCTTCGTGTCCAGCAGTTCGTCAACCACCGTTCATCTTCTTCTCGTGCCAGCTTGAACACCTGCAGACGCGGACGCAATCACAATGACCTCCTCTCCCAGCGCCGAACGGCCTGTTACGGTCACGGGGGCCATCGGCTCCAACGCGGGAGCGTTTTCATGGCTCAAGAATGCCGGTATCGTCAAGCTGAACTTGATCCTCATCCTGCCGCTCATCTCCAGCTATGCCACTGGATTTGATGGCTCGATGATGAACGGGCTGCAGTCGCTCGATACGTGGAAGGACTTTTTCAACAACCCCGGTGCATCGGAACTTGGTCTGTGAGTAATTCACCTTTGCCTCGCAGCTTGATCGTACAATGTAGCGATTGATGTACTGACATGCCTCTGCAGGCTCAATGCCATCCAGAACGTTGGCCAACTTGTCGCCCTTCCATTCTGCGCCATCACCTGCGACAGGTTCGGTCGTCGACCCGCCCTGATTTTCAGCGCCTGTATTCTCCTCATTGGCGTCATCCTCCAGGCGGCTGCTCAGAATACGGGCATGTTCATTGCCGCTCGTGGCATTCTGGGTATTGGTCTGGCTCTCAACATCACTGCCGCTCCCCTGCTGCTCCTCGAACTCGCGTACCCGCGCCAACAGGGCCCCCTCGTCGGCATCTACAACAGCCTCTGGAGTCTAGGCGCCCTCAGCGCTGCCTGGATCACCTACGGAACGTTTCGAATCAACTCGGAATGGGCGTGGCGCATTCCCTCTCTGCTCCAGGGTCTGTCCAGTATCGTTCAGATCCTCCTCTGCTGGTTGGTCGAGGAATCTCCCCGATGGCTCATGTCCAAGGACCGCGACGAAGAGGCTCGAAAGCTCATTACCAAATACCACGCCAATGGTGACGACAGCGACGCAATCATTAATCTCGAGATGGACGAAATCCGCACCGCTTTGACCCTCGAGACCCACGCCGCCAACACAACCTCGTACATGTCTTTCTTCCAGACCAAGGGCAACATACACCGCTTCTTCATTATTCTATGCGTCGGCTTCTTCAGTCAGTGGAGTGGAAATGGCTTAATTTCCTACTACCTGACCCTAATTCTCAACTCGATTGGTTACAGATCCCAGGAAACACAGACGCTCATCAACGCTCTGATGACTCTTTGGGGCATGATCTGGGGTCTCTTCTTTTCCGCCTTCATCAACCGTTTTGGCCGCCGAACTCTGTTTTTGACCTCCACCATTGGATGTCTCTGCGTGTATGTCACCTGGACAGCCCTCGAGGCTACGTACGAGAAGCAGACGGCGCTCGACGGAGAAGGCAGCGATGGCATCGCCAAGGGCGTTTTAGCCATGATCTTCCTCTACAACTTCTTCTTTTGCATTGGATGGACGCCTCTACAGGTCACCTATGTCATCGAGATCCTGCCATTCAACTTGCGTGCTCGCGGCCTGGTTCTTTACAACCTATTCGTAGCCCTGGCTCTCATCTTCAACCAATACGCAAACCCGGTGGGTGTCACCAACAGCGGATGGAAATACTACATCACCTACGACGTTTGGCTAGCTTTCGAGGCCGTCGTGGTCTATTTCCTCTTTATCGAGACGGGCAACCTGACTCTCGAAGAGACGGCCGCTGTTCTGGATGGTCCTGTTTATCAGGATAAGCTTGCCGATGGTATGGACGCGGATGGAGAGCAGGAAGATCACAAGGGAGTAGACGGAAATGCGAAGGAGACAATTTCGAGGATTTGAAGATGGAATAGACATAATAAGGTCATTTGATTGAGGAATGAGCGAGCTTCCCGTTAGTCGTTCGATACCTGTCGATTCCATTGATGACTCCAAGTAGAGAGCGAATTGATTTGTGCTATTAATATGTTGTTGTACTTGAACACACTATGTCCAACTTTATTTCCTTGTGAAATTTATGGCACTGTGCACACCTGTGTATTTCACCTGGTTGGATTAATTCGACACTCTTGCAGACAACGCTTATAGCCACGACATTCACTCTTGATATTGTAGTAGAATACAGAGTAATTGACCCAAACCCACAAAACATGATAAAAGTTACTTAAAAACCGATCATATTCATGATCATTTCATCTAGTTTTGTAATCTTAATTATTCTTTTCATTGATAATCTCAATCGAGCAAAACCTCAACCTCAAACTCCTCCACCTTTAGCGCATACTTGGCCAAAGTAGGCGGACCGCAAGAACCGGTACCTAGACCATGATGCTTCCAGTCCAACCGCACAATCGTATCCTTTCTCTTTCTCTTGTGCAACTCATACGGGTGCGTGCACTCGTCGAGATCCTTGCCCGTGTAGTGCATCGCCGAGAACGACGCGCCCTCCAAATCGCCAAACCGCGCGCGCAGCACTCGCTGCGAGTCGCCGCTGAACTGGACCCATCGCGTATCCGTCCTGTTTCCGCCGTCTTGAGGGAACTCGTAGTCAACGAAGAGGTCGTCAACGGTGGAGCTCCAGTTGCCAAAGGACTGGCTGAGTTTCTTGTCGCTGTAACTCTCGCCGGGGCCGCGTCCGAACCAGGATACCTCGGCGATGTCGGCGAGGCCAATGGTGACACCCAGCCGAGGGAAGAATTCTGGAAGATTGGGACCCTGAGGAGTGCCCTTGATTTTGAGCGACATGGTCTCTCCAGAAATGGTGAAGATCCAGGTAACATTCACGCCCCAAACCAGCACAGGAGGTGCAACTCTAGCCTTGACCTCAACCTGGACGCCAGCATCTGTCTGTTGCCACTTGACCTCCCGAGTGTAGTGCTTCAGCTGATGCACTCGCTTCGCAAGCCAATCCTTGGCGTGAATCTCGCGATCATTGTCTGTCAGGGCACGGTAGAAATCGATCTCCAGAGGCTGGCTCAATTGCTCCTTGCCCGCTCTCTTCCAGCTGTCCAGTCGACCACGTGCAAGATCGAAGCCCCAAGTGGAAGAGCCTGACTCGGAGGTGATCGAAAGCGTAGAAAGTGAAGGCTGCTCGATCTTGGGGCTAGAAGCGGGCTTCGAGCTGGCGCTGAGTGTGGCCAGAGAAGTGGGCTTGGTGAGTTGAATCTCACCAAAGGCAACCTGGTAGTTCGCGGGAGCCCAGGCAGTGGCCTCCTTTGTTCGGAAGCTAATTTTCAGATAGGCCTCGACGTCGAGGTCCTTGGGAATAGCAGAATCAAGGCCGTCGATAGCAAGGGTGGCCTCGGTATGGGGCTGGATCCCAGCGGGAATCGCTACAGCGCCACCGGGGATCTTGACACCGTCACCCACAATCTCCCAGGAGCACACAAGGTGGTCAAGCGAGATAAAGTCGTAGCGGTTGATGATGGTGACATTGTTGCCATCACGAGCCAAGGTTTGGACGGGCTCAATGGCCTTAGCGTACTCAATCAGGCCGGGGGTTGGAGAGTGATCGGAAAAGACACATCCGTCCATGATAAAGTTGTAGTCGTTGGGAATCTCGCCAAAGTCTCCTCCGTAGGCCATGAACTCCTCACCATCCTTGGTCTTCGTCCTGAGACCCTATAGCACAAATAGATTAGCATAACAACTGGAACCCGCTGTTTGCAGAAACTTACGTGATTGCACCACTCCCAGATGAAACCGCCCATGAGACGGGGATACTTGTAAAAAGCGTCGACATATTCCTTGATGGCACCCGGGCCGTTGCCCATTGCGTGGATAAACTCGCACAAAACGAGAGGCTTCTTTCTCTCTTCGCAAACACCTAGGGCCATTTCAATCACATTGTCGACAGGTGGGTACATGCGACTGTAGACGTCTGAGGTGACTGCATCCTGGTCTCCCTCATAGTGAATGAGGCGGGTCGTGTCAATCTCCCGGATGGCATCGTACATTGCTTGATGGTTTCTGCCGTAAAAGGCTTCGTTACCAAGTGACCACATGAATACACTGGCGTGGTTCTTGTCACGCTGCACCATTTGCACAGCGCGGTCAATGTACGAAGCCTCCCATTCTGGGTTATCGGAGATGAAGCCGGCCCAATCACTCCGTTTGTCGGAGAAGCCGGCCAGCTCGAAGCCGTGGCACTCAAGATCAGCCTCATCAAGGATCCAGAGGCCTAGCTCGTCGGCAAGATCGTATAGCCGAAAGTCATTGATTTGATGGCTCATGCGAACGCTGTTGAGATTGTGGCTCTTCATGAGGAGTAGGTCGTGCTTGAGGAACTCAAGGGGGACAGTACGCCCAGAGTCGGGATGATGTTCGTGACGGTTTGCGCCTCGCAGCTTTATTGGCTTGCCATTGACGTGGAAGATGCCGTCGACGAGTGAAGTCTGCTTGAAACCGATACGCTGGGCGATGGTGCTGCCAAAGTCGATAACAAGCTCATAGAGGTAGGGCGTTTCAGCCGTCCACTTGTTTGGGCTCTTGACTGGAATCTCGAAAATGCCGGGCTTGTTAGCCTTGAAATCTTTGGAAACCTTGGCAATCTCTTTTCCAGCGTCCAGAAGCCTAATTTCCACGGGAGAGTCTGCGCTCATTTCGACTTTGATCTTCAGGGTGGCATCCTGGTAATCCTCCCCGAAGGCAGTCTCGACCTGGAAGTCAACGGGATGCACCTTGGGGAAGGAGTGCAAAAAGACATCGCGGAAGATGCCAGACATCCACCACTGGTCTTGGTCCTCGATGTAGCTGCCGTTGCACCATTGGTAGACCTCGACGGCCAGAGTGTTGTCGGCATCAACGTTGACAAACTCGGTAATGTCCCATTCACTAGGGTTTCTAGACCCCTGTGCATAACCGACTTCCTTGCCATTAACCCAGAGGGTAAATGCAGAATCGACACCCTCGAAGCGCAACCTCAACTGCGCATCGTCGGCAAAGGCCTTGGGAACGTGGAACTTTGTGATATATCTTCCGCACTCGTTGTCTTCTTGCGGCACGTTGGGCGGGTCGACGGGCCAGGGATACTCGACATTGGAGTAGTGCGGCCCCTTTCCGAAGCCCTGGAGCTGCCACATGCCCGGGACCTGGACATCGTCAAAGGCCGTGGCGTCGTAGCCGTCGCGGAAGAAGTCAGACGGGCCCTCCAGGGGTGTCTTGGAGAAGTGGAACTTCCACGTCCCGGACAGGCATTGGACCCTGGCTAGGTTGGAATCTCGCGTGAGTGCGGAGGCCTCGTCGTCATAAACGAAGAAGTGGGGACGCGGGGTCAGCGTGTTGCGGTGAATGACCTCGAGGTTCTGCCAGTCTGGGACCTTTGGAGGGTAGACGTGAGCTTGGGCGGCCATGATGGGACGGGTTGGCTGAGGGTTGACACTCCAGTTGGCGGGTAAAGGAGTTGATGGATAGTGTGAGAGTTATCCAGCCCGGCAAAAGCTACAATACCCTTCGATATGATAGCCAGATACGAAACAGAATCAAACCGTCGAGCGGATAATGATAGCAGAAGAACTACAGAGGGGTTAGACCCTGTGCGACCGGAGCTTTTCATGACCTCGTCTCTCAGACTGCGGGGCCATGCGGCTAGCGTCATGCGCGCTGAAGTCGAACGAGATAGGTGCGGCAAACGACCGGCCAACACCGGCGATCCCTCCGGTGGTGTGTTGCCGGCATCGGCCCCGGGCCTCATCTAGAGCGGCCCATTACCGATTAGGGAAATTGATGGTCGCATCCGGCTCGTCCACCTATCGGAAGGCAAACGCCGAGGCTGGAGCCAGACGAGCATAGTCGAGGGACTAACATTGAGGGGAAGCAAGGCCGTCTATAATTCAAGAGTATTCCTGTGACTTGTTGGTGTGTTTTCCCGAGTTCCAGGGTCAAGCCTTTGTGTTCCAAGTACAGTAGTACCAAAAACAACAAAAGTACTTGGTCAAGAATAGGGGAAACAGAGACACCAAACATGCGCTTCTCAAAGGTCTTCGTGGCTGCGTTGGCTGCAGCCCCCACAACAGCAAAGCTGTCCAATGGTGAGTCCTGTTTTGTCTCCAGTCATCACTGTCGATGAAACTCAAACGTTTCCATGTTGTCATTTCCAATCAGGCACTACTATGTATCCATTGACGGGTTGGCTGGCAGAGTCAACAACATGGTCACTGACTTCAACTGCTTCTAGCTGCACAGAGTCTGTTCGACTATTCCATGCAGGTGCAGGACTTGCGATGGGATGATTCGTACAAGTTAATTAACTACCCCGACAACGGGCCTTGGTCGGTGCGATTTACAGCATGGTACACTGCCGGCTTGCTGCACCGAAACAAGGGCAGCGATGTAGCCAACGCCAAAAAGGCCATTGACATGATGTAAGTTTTTGACGATGAAAGGATTTTCTCTTGGACTTAAAAGCTGACAAAAAAAATAGTCTGCAATGTCAGATGAACGAAGACTACGACTCGGCATGGTACGGGACCTTCAAGTTGTCTCCCGATCAGCCTTACCCGACGGCTGACGGCCCCCTCTATCCTCCCGCCATCTATGTAAGCAATTGTCTAAGCTTCGAATCCATCTATAACATCATGGGTTTTTAATTACTCAGTACTGACTACTTAAAGGACACTTATGACCCCAACTGGCGAGAGTTTGTGGGCACCCAACTCGTCCAAGTTGTCGAAGAGTTTGGCGATCTTCTCGGCAACAAGCTCATCACTCGCATCGAAGATGCTCTCGAGGCCGCAGCTGTCGGTGCCATGCGAAGGAACGGAACATTTCCTTTGGACGATAACCTGACTATTGCCTACGCCAACCCAGCCCTCATGCGAGCCTGGTTCGTCGGCTGGATCGGCGAGCGCCGCAACAACAAGACCTTCATCAAGTTCGCCAACACCCAGGGTGATCTCATCCTGAAGCTCTTCAAGTCAACCGGAGACAACGTGCTCTCCGAGTACAACGCCCCTACCTACTACGGCATGGACGCATGGGCTCTCGCTGGCAACATCAAGTACGGCCCCAAGAAGGCCACCATGACCAAGAACTCCGAGTTCATCTTGACCGAGCTGTTCAAGGATCTCGCCAAGCACTGGAACCCCTACCTCGGCAACATGGCCGGCCCCTACGACCGTGCCTACACGAGAGACTTGACCACGCACTCGGCCGTCATCACCATGTTCTGGTGGGGCCTCTACGGCTACGAGTACGGTCCGCACCTGTACAAGGGTGAGCTCGATCTCCTCTATGATATTTCTCAGGGCGCTGCTGTCGCGCTTATCATGGACACTACTGCCCAGTTCATCTCTAAAGACACTGCCAAGGCTCTCAAGGCCAAGGGTTCATGGAAGGGCTCGCGTCTCATTGAGAAGACCATCCCTGACGCCCTTGGAGAGGATGCCACCACCCGTACTGCCACCTCATGGATCTCGGCACCCCTTATGATTGGAGCTGAGCAAGTCGCTGAAGACGAGAACCGCGGCAATCAGTTCGTCCCCGCCATCGTTCACTGGGCCGGAGACAAGTCCCACAAGCCGTATCCCTATGTCACTTTCTTTTCGCTCTACCCGACTGCCTCCACCATCACAGCAGTTGCCGGCAAGAACAGTCTTACCATTTCTTACCCCAACACGACTCAGGAGGGAACCAACATATTCACCTATGCCCTCTCCAACGTGCCCCCAAGCTGGACCCTCGGCGGTAAGCACGTCATCGATGGTTTTGAGAGCCTGCCCTGCCTCAAGGTCTCGGTCAAAGCACCCGGCCTGGAGAAGCAACCTGTCACCTACGGTCAGCAGCTGAGGGACCACCTGTACTACAACATCTCGTACGCTGTTCCTGCAGACTTCGAGGGTGTGCCCAAGATGGAGTTCAAGTTCAAGTATACTTGCTAAGTAGGACATGAAACACCTGAGTTCGTATTCGATTCTTGGGCGAGGGAGTTTTAGTCTATGTAATATTTAGGGTAGAGAGTGAGGACTATATTGAGAATTAACGTTCATTATAAATCCTTCTACTGTTCCATCTCTCGTTACACACTCGCCTGAGAACTGCAGCCAGCGCACATCTCAGTTTTCCGGTATTCCCCAGACAGATCCCCAAAACAAAAACAAAGACACTCATATTTATAATCACATGTGTTTACTAATTTACAGTGCTACTTTCGTCAATCGAGTTTATCAAATCCACCATACCTTTGATTGTTAATAGAGCCGGGTTCATACATCAAATCAAAATGATGTCGCTGGGCAATGACCACACCTTGCTGTGCGCCATTTACGCTGTCCCTTGACCTGTGAATGTGTCCCGGTAATTGCCTCGATGGAAGTCGACAGTGATAGTACCGACCAGCGTGCGGTCCATAGCATCTTCTGTAATGTTTCCAATCAAGCAAACTAAATATAGATTCACAGTATTTTCGCGAGTGACGGTTATTCGATAACGTGCTCCCATGAAAACGCTAGCTTCGTGTATTGCGAAATTCAATATTCTTCTATAGACTCCACAGCATGCATCCTTCACTTCTAGACACCTGATCTTCGTCTATGCGATGCAGTTACTCTATCGACTGCGCTATAAGCGCCGCACCAACGCCCGAGCCATCTCTTGCAAGCCCCATGGTCACCCTTTTCTCTCCCTCAATACCAATTTCCGGTATGTCTCGAAGCGCTCCTCTAATGTTCTCCTCAAATGTCGGGTAAAACTCGAACAGCGACCCATCTACGCCAATGTCGATAACAGACTCCTCCCAAACCTCCGAGTCTGCAACTTCTGGGGCTGGAGTCGGAATATTCTTCGGTCGATTGCTGCGTCTCAATCCCAGTCGTCTTAACAATTTCCGCAGGAGATGGTTGATGAAGTGCCAGACATCCGCTGCTGTGTCAGTCGGATGGTCTAAGTTGTCTCTCTTCTCCCTGTGCGCCACCTCCACAAGCTTGGGAGTTGAAGACTTAGAGACTGATCGGGATGTGGCGGGATCCAATCGTTCTGATTGTATAATGATGGCTGCGATGGCTGCTCCGGAAAGCCGTGAGGCCCGGCGTGCAATGGACTCGGCAATCAAGTGAAAGGCACGGGCATCCTCCCATGAGACTTGTCGTGCTCTCAACGTGTCTGAGATATGGCGAATCGCGTCATTTAGTGATTTAGTAGGATCTTTAGCCAGGAGAGTAAGGAATGAGCTGTCAACGGCGTACGCTCTCATCAGGGGAGAGTCGGCGTCGAGCTGCATGTTCAGGAGCCCCGTTTCGAGTAGTTGACAAATGACCAACCGTAGAAGCTCGCCTAAATATAGCCCCGATATACGCTTCTCAAGCATTTGGCTCTTTTGGTTGACTGAGTTCTCATCCAGCAGGTCATCGTAGATCGTCGTCGGTAACGCCTTCATCTCCTCGTCGAACGCGCCCCATTCCGTATTCATAATCATGATGCTATCGGGACCATGACTTCTAAACTCTGGTCGGCTTTGGAGTTTGGTGAGATTCGACATTCTCTCGACATAGGCCGCGTTGGTGCCAGTCCCGAAGATGGCGCCGATTAGAGTGCTGGACTTTGTTGTCGAGGTGTACGATCTTGCCATTAGAGTACCCACGCTATCGCTGGCAAGGGCCGAAACATGTACTGATAGGCCCAACTCGTCGATAGCGGTCTGCAACATCTCGCAGGGGTCCCTACCCAAGGCGCTGGGGATGTCCCATCCTTTGTCCCATTGTATCATGGTACCCCGCGAGAGAGATTCATTCTCATAGGTGAAGCTGAAGGTGAAGCCAAGTTTCAGATGGCCCTCCCTGTTTGCTTCCTCTCCGCCACGCCTCTTATCGCGGGCAGGTTCAACGTCATGTTGCTTCTTGAGGAAATCTCCGACTCGTTCCGCGACAAATTTGAACAGAGGTTGGTGGCTGGAGTTGACCATGAGCTCTCTAGGTATGGAGTGCTTAGACTGTACCAGTGTGTATGTGGAATCGCCATGCAGGTCAACTGAACAAACTCTGCAGTTGGTGCCTCCCAAATCAACGGCCAGGAAGAGGCCTTTCTCAGTACCGGTCGGCATAGTCGTCACATAGGACGGCATCTGTGTAGCACCATGGCTTCGTAGCCCATCCTCTACAGTCTGTTAGCACTTGTCAATGATCACCACCACGAAAGGCTCAAGACGTACTCATGTGTTGGACAAAGTGTCTCGCTATCTTGGCAACATGTTCAGGGCTTAGCTCGAACTCGCCCGCAATCTGCTCAGCCCGGGCAAGCAAGCCATGAGGGCTAGAGGTGGCTTGTGACATCACCGATGGGAGGTCTGGGAGGTGTGGAGCCAACGGGAAGGGAGCAACATCATGCGACCGACGAACAGCGCCCGTCCTAGGAAGACGGGAAGAAAATAGGCGGAAGCAATGCCATTAGAACCGGTGAGTGGCGAGAGCATGGCCGGTGAAGCCGGTCGCCAAGGTCAGATTAGCCGACCAAAACGGAGCCTAGCCTCCGGGTGGATGATAAGACAGCTTGGGAATGAAGAGCCCGGTAATATCGCCGGGTAAGCCGGACATGGCCGGTGCAAGTGGGCCAGGGAACCTAGCGTATAAGACTTCTTGTCATCAGACGGTTCAAACCTGTGGAGATGGCGTGGCAGATGACCATATTACGGGGGCTAATTGTGAGCGTTGATTTAGTTCTATTCAAGAGACCCAGCCATAAGTTGTGCGGTCCAGGATATCAGGGATATAATGCGGAGGAACCAGGGGAGCTAGAGCGTTGGGATGCGGAGAGTGGATCGAACACGACTTAGCACTGCGCCACTAGAGAGCGGATCATAATGCTATCTAATTACTGGAGTCTCTTCGATCAGTGTTCCGTAGTCGGAAGTTAGCGATAACGGATCGGTGGTGTCCGCAATGACAGCAATATTAGATCGTGTCATACTACACCCACTTGTCAAGTTCACCATTACATACACTTCTTTTCGTCCCGTCTTCTCCGCCCGGCATTCATCGGGCCGCATCCATCAACAAACTTGCTACATCTCCTCCCTCCACTATGTCTCCAAATGATCAGTCGATTGTGGTTCGTCCTACAGTGGCGCCTCCGGCAGCAGAGGAGCCCGTGGAGCCGAAGGCAAGAAAAGCATGCAGTTGGTTTCCGAAGCTTGGTCACACCACTTGGTGAAGACCGGTTAGGAGTTGTGCTGATTGGTTCGTAACAGTCAATTGCCGGAAGCAGAAGATGAAGTGCAGAATAGACAGTGGAAGTATCTGTCGACGGTGTCGCCGTTCCGGCCATCCTTGCATTTTCGTCCCTCGGTCTAATGCATCTGTCCCATTCGTATTGGAGACTTTGCCTCTGACTGACCCAACTCACATCGAATTTAACAGCGAGGTGTTACGAAGATTGCAGACCATTGAAGAATATCTAGGTCTCTCGATATCAAAGCCCGAGGAGGCAGAGCCCACATATGAGATAGACATTGCAACAGACGAGTCACAAGAAGAGGACAGCTCACTCACTTCGTTATGGGAAGCCGTCAGATGTCTCGAGAGAATCAGTCCCGGATCAATCGACACTTCTATATGGCGAAGAAGCACCATCAAGCAACTGTGGCAGATGTTTGTGACGTGTTATATCAATCTAGTTCAAGTTTGGTCTGCTAACACATTTGCAGTTTCAATGAGAAGACGCCAGGACTCCACTTTCTGCCCAATAAGCAACGATTCTCATCTCCTCGGCCGCTGCTTCTAGCATCCATTCTCTACTGCTCAAGTACTCGTGGGACATCTGAGATAGCCGAGCTGTCACCACACTATTTTACTGTCCTATGCAACGCCATCGCGCAGCTGTGCATCCCAGATAGTGAAATTGGGCACTCGCCAGATGATCCGGGCTCTACTGAGGAATGGGCCTTTCAAACAGTGTTGGCCATCATTTTAGCCGGTCTCTTGACTGAGGGCAGTGTCCGAGAGACTGGGGTTTGGATCTCTGTCGCACACCGTCTTATTCTTGAGCATTGTCCACCACACATGGATGAAAGATCCAGAGACTGGCGGAAGCTTTTTACCGGTGTTCAAATCGTCGACCTAGAGCACGCGTCCCTTCACATGGCTGCTCCAGTAATTCCACTAGAGTCACCTCTCCCGTCGCTGAAAATATCACACAGGGATCAGCTGTATCGTCTTTCCCGTATGATGCACACAGGCCTGACTCATTTTACCGGGCGCGGCCTGCCTACTATCTGGTCCTGTTTCACCGGCATCCCCTCGGACACAACCTCCTCAGTCTACCCATTCAGCCCCGTTGACGCAGCTGTCATCCGTGACTGGGCTAGACAGCTGGACGATTGGCTCGTAGAGTTTAGCAAGAATGTCGATGACAGTGAGCAGGACCGTCAGTCAGTTTTCCGCCAATATGTACTACATCGACTGCTCGTTTTGTCAATTTACCATCCCGCTAGAGGGTGCAACCTCCACTCGATGAGCATCACACCCAAAGAGCAATACGAGCTACTGCTTTCCGCACGTGCAACTCTCAAGCTCCACCTCAATGATAAGGCGATTTGGTCCAATTGGGACCTCGTCATGATCACATGGGCGGCACTCATTGTGATACAAGGAGTAGAAGGCGGCAATGGAGAAGCAGATGGTGAGTGAAGTCAATACGCTTTTATTCATGATCATCATAAAATCTATACTCATATCTATCAGATCTCAGAAATATCCGCATCCATCTCGACTTTCTAAGAGAGACAAACACACCCAAGCCGAGCCTGCATGACAAGCTAGCCACGCGTCTTGAACAGAGCCTCCAGGGCATGCAAACCCCAAGCCCCACAACCCTCAACGATGCCATGAATATTCCTGTGATAAGCCCAGATCTCGATTACTCATGGCAAATCTTTAGCCAGGCCAGCCTGGACCAAATGACGTTTGGGATCTGGCCGGAAACGACGGATATACAGCCGATACAATGAGAATACTGCCCTTGATACAATACTTCCTGACTGACTCAAGTGTTGACTAAAATCTACTGCTCGTTTCCTAGCTCCTAACTCAGTGAAATGGGGCAATTCGTGACGACATGCTATCCGGTGACAGCTCCCCATCCTCGAAGGCACTCTCCAAAGCAAATTTTGACTGTGGGGTTTGAGGTGGCGACATCAGAGAAGATGTTCTCAGTCGCTTCAAGTCTCGTATTCCCACGGTCTCTTTGGCTGGCCCCTCGATACTCTTGAAGTACTGTGACTTGGTTAGGACCTGGCATTCGAGCACTTCAAGAGAGAGACAACTTACCCTGACGGTCTTTACCTGCAACTCCAGCGTAGCATCCTCATCCACCACAATCATGCTTGATGGGTGCATCTGCAAGCATGACAGGGTGTACATGTGGCTGACTCCTTCTTCAACCGACTTCTTCACGGCGAGGGCCTTGCCTGCGCCAGTCGCAATGATGACAACTTCTCTTGCGTCCATCACCGTTTGCACTCCAACCGTCAGGGCCATCCCTGGAACCTGGTCGATGTTTCCTCCAAAGAATCGTGCGTTCGCCAACACTGTGTCGTATGCAAGTGTCTTGACCCGGGTCCTGCTTGAAAGGCTTGACCCTGGCTCGTTGAAGGCAAGGTGCCCATCGCTTCCAACGCCGCCCAAGAACAGAGCAATTCCACCAGCAGCCTTTATTCTCTCCTCGTACTGGTCGCACTCCGCCTGGAGATCTCGAGCGTTTCCATTGAGGATGTTGATGTTTTCGCTAGGAATGTCGACTTGGGAGAAGAAGTTGGTGTGCATGAAGGAATGGTATGACTCCGGGTGTGTCTGAGGCAGGCCGACGTATTCGTCCATGTTAAACGTAACGACATTTCTGAAAGAGATCTTGCCATCGCGGTATGCTTTGATGAGATTTCGATAAACAGGTAAAGGACTGCTACCAGTAGGAAGGCCGAGAACGAAGGGCTTAGAGGCGGTGGGAGCGAAAGTGTTGATCCGGTCTAGTGATTCCAAGGTTAGAGACGAACGGACGACTAGACTCCAACCGCCTACCAATTACGTGGTTGGCAACATGGGAGGCAGCTCCCTCGTGGTCATCGCGGATAATCAGTCTCATGATGTTGCTGGCTTGGTGTTCGGGGGGCTGCTTTTGGGTGTTTTGAGTTGCTAGGTTTCTCAAGGTGTTTGTCGGATTTAGTGCTGAGGGGTATCAAAACGCCATATAATTGCTTCTCTACGTGCTCTATGACTCTTCTTATCTGACTAGCTAATACATTTGAAAGTACATTGTATGGTATGTCGAGTGGCGTCGGCAAACCAGCCGGAGGCCCCAAGCGCCGGGCATCACCGGACAACACCGGGCCTCCGGATAGCACGCCGGTACTGTTACAGGAGATGCCCCGTTTTGTGCAAACGCTGTCCAGTCATGTCTATCGGTTTCGTAGCCGCGAGAGTCAATTTCAACGTTGCCACTTGGTTGGCTGTGACATCACGAGTCGATCAATGTAACGTGGTTTTCAGTTTCGCGAGGCGAGTCGTGTCACGAAAACAGTTGACTCCATATCCTTGACCATAATTCCGATATGCGTGAAAACTTTCCTAAATTTGCTGAATGATACCTGTCTATACCACCATAACCTTTTGTCTATTCCTCCCTCATTGAATTGGATATTATCGTCCCAAATTAGTCTCACACGGCTACCCTAGAACCATTCGCGGTCAGGCTTGGTTGTCGACAAACTTGGTAAACAAACAGCTGCGAAACTATGTAAGACGTAGAATGTGAGTCTAACTATGAAACGAGAAACTGCGAGGTTGATTGTCATATCCCTCGTTCAATTGCTTTTAATCGTTGAGTGAGGCTGCTTGGCCACTTAGTGAGGCCCTACGGGTACTCATAACTGGCTTGGACCGAAATTCCAGGTTAGGGACGAGGCGTACCTTAGAGGGACCTCACCCGGACCATGCTCCGCTATTATTCCCATCTAGGCCTAATGTTAGAATCTAGGCCAATATTGGATAATAGGATTGTGATTGATTGGTATAAGTGGAGCATGGTCCTGGTGAGGTTGAGCGTGGAATTAGGATATCCAGAAACTTATATTCGTCCCGCGCCAGTTCGATGGTACAATGACTTGAATGACAAGTTAATGCTTGATACTGAGTACATGAAGAACGCCACTATTTTGATCTGGAATACGGTCGTCTCTCCGCTCGCACACGGTCTGCGAGTGACGGCGTGTAACGTCAGCATTGAGCATTGAATTGTTTGAGAGACTGAAATTATCACATTTTACTAAACAGTTACAAGAACTTTAGGTAGTTGAATATTGACAGTTCAAGGCAATATCTCGGGTCCAGAGCTGCAACTCAAACACTGACATTGATGGCGAACTCCTTGATCGTTACGAGGCATGAATGGAATCACAAACAAACAAATGAATGTCTTGTATTACTGATGACAACTCGAGACTTATGGGTACAAGCGTTAGCTGGGATAGTCCTGGCCTTTGAGACTACCTCAAATTGTAACTGTCGTAGAGCAACCTCCCTCAGCCCCCTGGCATCGTGTTAAGATGACTTGTTCGAATGCGTTTCTATTGATTCGATGTTCATGCGGGGGACTTGATCGTGAAACTGACTGCTCTTGGTGCCAAAGGAAAGGAATAGCGAATGATATAGTACCTGGCGTCCCGAATTTACCAGTCTCGTCTGTTGTTGACTTGCAACTCGGAGAGTTATGACCCTAAAATTGAGCACCGCAGCCTATTTCCCATTCAGGTGCCTAAGGTAAGAATTAAGAGGATCATGCACTAAAAAACTCCATATCGCCAGAGAATGCAGCAACACTGAGTTAAAGCTTGTCATAACATCGAACCAATAACTTCAAACGGAAGTGATTGTTGTTCAAAAGAACGCTTCTGACATCGCCAGGTCATATTTTGGGTCGCAAACAAGATATGGTCTGAGACGACGTGTCAATAATTCGGCGGGCGTCATGTCAACATCTCGGGTACCGATAGCCTCAGGAAATGTCGTAGCCTTCTGTGACCTAGCTGGGACCATGTTTCAGTATTATTCAGGCCCCATTCTTGTTGCTGGTCAGGTTGACAGATAATGCAATTCTCTTTATGCAAATTTCTTGCACAACGCATAGCCATTCGAATCGACAGTGCAGAATTTGAAGTTCCGCAAGCAACCGGGACGTGGGTGATCTCTCCAACAAAATTGACAACACATGCACATTAAGGCATTGGAAGTTGAATTGAGACATTAAAATAACAAAACCCATAAACTAAAGCAGCCCCCCGGGTATCTCCTGCGCTCTAAGGGTATCATTTCTCGACAATTGGGGTCTCTTTCCGCTCGCTTGAAACCACCGATACATGGGTATATACAACAATACCCCGCTCCCGCTCATCAGCTGAGTTTCTTTTGCTTTCCTGCCCTAGGCTTGATACCGTATCCCCACAGCCCACCTTGCACGTCAGCTCAACCTCGTCTTCCTCCATGACGTGTGACGTGTTGTTACGACTCGGGCTTGAGATTCCGAAGCGTGGGCTTCGCATGTTACTAGCGATCATGGTCCCCCTTCGTGATGCTTCCGTCTTGTCTTTGGTGTAGTATGGATTACTATTTGACCTGCTCGAGTGGTTGAATCGGAAGAGAGGCGCAAATGTCGGAAGACAGGCGGAGATGATGCCGACGGATGGCTCGATGCTGGACCATGCTAGTGTAGGGCCGATCCACCATGTGCTGTCGAGCTGTTCGAAGAATTGATGAAGGTAGTAAATGCGTACAATGCTGGCAATGCATACACTGTTTCCGTTAGTGTTGCTCAGAAAAGAGAAGAGAAAGACTCACAATCCTCCGAGCATCATAATCCCAATGGTTGATGCCTTTACTCTTCTGCTCAATTGAAGCTCTAGGATCCTAGGTATAGGAACGAGAAGGATCACCACATCGTTGAGCATGTTGATAATTCCCAAGGTTAAGAAGAACAGTTTAATATTGATGCAGGTCCCCTCTGCACCAGAATATTGAGTCCAAAAGTAGCTTATTGGTCGACAGGCGGTGATCAGGGTAACCCATAGGATGATGGGGTAGGTGATGGCAAGGAATAGGGCGACCCAGAATAGGATGGAGAACATGCTCGTTGGTGATGCGTTGGAATAGAGGAGGCGACGATAAAGGAGAAGCACGCTGATCTTGGTGGTGGTGACAGCCAACCCGTAGACAAATCCCTGGGCATAGATGACCTATGGTAATGTCAGCACGACTACTAGATGACTTGACGTGTGGACATCAGAAGGGCAGTGGTGGACATACCTTGAGAAGCTTCGCAACCCGGGGCAGCTTTGACACCCAAATATGTTCTCCAGCGCCGTGCTCGCCAGCCAAAACGGTGACAGCTACCGTTGCGCCGCAGCAAAACTGGCATCAAGTAGGTGAGCTGCTGTTCCAATGGATGAATAGTAGACAGCGAGGCTTACAGTGCTGAGAACAATGGCATAGTCGTCGAGCCAAAGCCTGGCGCCCCCCTTGAACCTGCGCACGTACAGCCGCAGGGCCACGGCCGCCACAGCCAAACCGAAGACCACGGACACGGCGACGTTTTGGTTTTCGACGAGCTTCTCCTCAAGGTCCACGCCGTCCGGGGGCTCCCCGAAGGCGGCCACGATGATGGGGTCGACGGTGACTGCCATCACGAACGACAATGTCCAACAAGCCAGGACTACTGATTCGATAAACGCGGATGCAGGAACCGGCAGCGACCAAAGGCTCGGGATAGTTTGGAGCAAGGCATAGGGCCATTTAAGAAGGCTGCATTTCCTCCGTCGACGATCCACATGTCCATCCCACTCCGCCATCACCGCCCACTCTCCTCGACATCCACAAATCCTCGTCGGCCGTACCTGGTTCGACGATATATGGCCCGTACCCGCCGGTCCCTTGCCAACGTTACGACAGTTCAAGCAGAGTTAAATCAGCACAGACTCATATGACAGCACGTGGGGCATCCGGCACCTGATAAAAAAGCAAAGAGCCGGCGTGGTAGGACCATTATATCAACCCACACCGCTCTGACGGATCTGTACCCATGCAAATATGGGATGGCCAGGATGCGGAAAAGTCCTCCAGGATGCAAAAGAGGCAGGCCGGGATCCCTGGGCCTTGGGACGTGCTACAGTAGCCGGGCGAGGCGGGAAGGTTTTCGGCTGACAGGCATCGCCGGTACCGATACGAAGCCATCATCGGCCGAAATCCTTCTTGCAGCATGATGCGAGGCACGGAAAGCCAAAAAAAAACCAGTTATAGTTATCTTTACATCTTAACACTGCATCTTGCAATCGAAACCTAGTTCGCTTTCAAACATCACGGCCCCCCCATCGCCATATTCGCCGGGCTTCACATTTTCCCAGCAAGATAGCGATCCACTTACACCCCAGTCACCAAAGTGGTTCTACTGCGCTCCGTTATTCCTGCCAGAAGAAATGACATCGAGCCGTGCTGGTAGGTACGAAGTACAAGGTCCCTCATCCTTGATACCTTGGTCCAATTGAGGCAGCAGCTCATCATCTTCCGGTTTCCGGCACAGCGCGTGGCCCCATCACACGCTCCCACGAGAACTCGTCGCACTCAAAAAGCAAAGAAATAAGTCAGTCACCCATTCTCAATTTGCGTCCATCGAACGACCAAACGCCGCCAAGCGGGATCCAGATTGTATTCAGACTCGAAGCTCGTAATTATCCAGATGTGCCCTAGCGCGCCCATTTCCAACCGTTCGGAATTGATTCATGGTTCGTGTAGCAAAGTCATGACCGTTACATTGAGGTCCCAGGAGCCGTTTGCACTCGACAAATTTCCGTCTTGATCCCAGTGTTTCACCTTGCGAGTACTCATCAGCCGCATAGCCGTCCTAATTACTAAATATCGTATCCGTTCCAGCACGAATCATTCACCATGCCGGAGATCTCCAGGCTCTCGAGTCTCCGCACCGCAATAGTCCACCCTAGTACCATGTGCCGCGGCGTTGAAATTGCGCAAGCAGTTTCAATTGTAGCTTTGATGACGACAGCCTCACGCACGGAGGCTCTTACTCCACGACACAATCTATCTGAGGCAATAGTAATCACCAATAAGGCTAAGAGGCGAACGAATATCTCCGATCACTGTGTGCACCATTCATCCCTCCAATCATCTATACCGGATTATCTCCGTGGGCAAAGGGAGCATGGAGGGCCGAGTCTACATAATGGTCGAGAGTCGCCCCAGCTGGACCTAGACAAGGAGGCCAAACGGTGAGCCTGGAACAGACCTATGGAGACCTTTGCGAACGTCTATGAGCGCCGATTTGCGATTGTGCCGCCCGGGATAATTCTTTTCCCTCCACACTGATGAGACGCGCGTTGTCGGTGAAGGAGAAAGTCCCATGCCTGAGCAGAGACATGAGATTTGGAGAGAAGAAATGCGCACAGCTAGGATAGAATCAATGTTTGTACAAGCCAACAGATTTTCCCTCCAATCTTCTAACATTCTCAGAATCTTCTCCCAGTCTTCTACATTATTGTTCCGCAGTCTTCGAGTTTAGGGCACGTCGTGCAAGGCGCCATCAGCCACCTCGAATCGCTCTCCCCACACCATGACTCCCGAATAACAGACAAAACTTCGGAGAACGGCTTCGATGTGTGGTCAATATCAATGGAGAGTAAGAACAGACAAGCCGAGCCAGAGATTAATGTTGTGAGTAATGTAGAGGTGCCCCAGCCTCTCCACATAGAGCTCACTTTCTATCGGTGGAGTGAACCGTTAAAGGGTCTAAATGTGTAGAAAAGCCTTCCGAGCAAGACGACCGTGAATATTCTTCCTGGTATAATGGTGAATTTCAATGGGACCTGTTCTCAAGTTTCATTACTAATTCAAGTAGATCGACACTCGATCTTGGCTCGCGATAACGAGTCATGGTCAAACCTAATCCCCCCTAGTACTAATCAACCCTGATATCTTCCAAACCTGACTATGAGATGAGGCCTGGTCTAGCCTTGTCAGGCAGGTCGTTTGATTAGGCTCGGTTTTTCTGCAACCTCGGTTGTTCTCTGCGGCTTTGGTTGCATCAGTGTCAGAAAATGGTATTTTATGCGTTGTTAACATGTAACGTATCAAAACTATATTGGCATGGATGATGTATCAGTTCTTCGTAATTGAACAGATCGGCCCTAATGACACTTCTCAGCGTCCTTTCCACCGCTCAGACTTCAGATTTACCACCGACTTCTAGTTCTCTCCGCAAAGCCTCCTTGAAGGACCTCCAGTTTCTCAACGCGTCTGCCTCATATTGGCTTATACGCTGATTTGTTGAACTGACTAGAAGCTCAATTCGTGACATGGCGGTTGTTGGCGGCACGCCGGGCAGTGATTAGGTCATAATAGTTAGTAGATCATCAATTCCAGTACATGAGCATAAAGACGCGAATCTTGCACCCTTTACAATGACGACGATGAGGAGAACAATGATGCTGCATCTCGGCACAGTGCCCTATTCAGGGCCGTAGGGAATTGCTACGATCGATGATATAGCAGCCCCGGTTGTGTTGCTCGATTTTCGGGTTTGAATACATTTTGATGTAGGACTATTTCGTGCTGAATAGCAAAAAGGGCTATAGACTCCGAGAATGACGTAGTGCAGTTCTATGGGACGAGTCAAGATCCATGAGCCCAAGTTCTCGCATGTGGTACCGTCTTTGCAAGTATCAAGCGAAAGGTGAAGGAAAACAAAATATGTCCAGCAGGCTTTTCCTGGACAACTTTGTGGTGATTTTGTAGGACAGCTATAGGTAGAGAAAAAACATCAATAAACACTCGAGTTGATGGAAAGCTCACGTGGTAAAGAATACTAGTCTACACTAGGACCTAGGTACTGAGCTTTAAAGCCGTACTCCCCGGTTACATACGGGAAGAGGTTTTCGGAGCAGTTGTCGAAAGTCCTTCGGGCAACTTTGTGGAATTGTCACCTATTTTGCGCCAGGCATTTCTTGTTTCATCGGTTTTGATGAATGCTGTCATCTCATCTATGTTCTTGTACATGTTCCGAGCATGTCACCTTGGGCTGACGGGAATGCCAGCAGTAAAGTCCCAGTCATAGTACTTGCCAACTTTCGCCAATCCATTCAAGAAAGTGCGATAACCCTTTTTCGTGCCCAGGGCGTTTTATTTGGGATGGCAAGAAACCCAGACGTTAAAGCAATAACGGCGCCAGAGACAAGTCGGAGGCACGGCTCGAGAATGGTCAGTCCTCATCGTCCTCGTCGACCACCTGGCCATCCGCCTCAGAAGGCAACTCATCTGGAAACCACCCATACTCCGAAAAGTCCACCGAGAGTTCCCCCATGGCACTCACAGCGACCTCGACGCCCTCAGCCCGCAGCGCCGCAGCCTGATTCCGACTCCCCTCAGGTTGCGATCTTGACAAAAACGGGTCAGCCAGCTTTGGGTGAATGACACTGGCGAGGAGAATGATACAAACCTGGGAGAGATGATGCCCTTGGCATTGATGACACGCTGCCACGGCACGTTGTCGTGGTGGAAGCGCTGCGAGGCGTCGGCGGGGAGGTGCTTGAGGCACACGCCGACCTGGCGAGGGCGCTGGGCTTGGAGGGGATCAGTAGGGGTCCTTCAAGCCTGTTGGAGATGGACGTACGAGTGCCCACGAGAGCGGCAATGTGGCCGTAGGTGGTGACTCGGCCATGAGGAATTTCTTGCACGGCCGAGTAGACGGCGTGGAAGAAGGCCGCGGCCTCTTCGGATCGGGGCATGGTGGAGGGTGAGAGGGGGAGAATACAGTTGCGGGGATCGTAAATGTCACAGCGCCCAATTAGTAACGGAACCGCTGGAGTTTTAGGTACAGACTTGGGCCAAAAGTCTCCGTACACATATACTAAGGCAGAGCATCTCATACCAAGATTGCATCAATGACTTTAAATAAAAATGATCCTAAAATGGATATGATACAGTACCTAAGCAATACAATAATAGTCTACAATTTAGTACCTTTCTAATGTACCTAAATTCGGTCTCCTAGATGCGTTCTGGCCCATAGTGTTAACGTAGGTGGACGAAGACTTTTGGCCCGAAACTGTACCGACGGTCAAGTTACACCAGACTTCGTTCACCCTGCATCATGCATGCATGCTGACAGTCAGACAACCTTGTTTCTACTACCCTCATCTATATCGCTAATCTTTACACATGATTCATTGCTTTTAATATACACCCAATCCAATAACGCATCTTTTACAGCCTTATTTAAGATGCTTGCCGTTGACCAGCACGTATCGGTACCTAGCAAGCCCGGCCTCGAGATCGACAATGGTCTGGTTAGCCTCCTCCATGGGCCGCGTCTCGATCCACGGCTTGATCTTCTTGTCGACAGCCAGCTGGAGCACCTCCTCGATCTCCTGGGGCGATCCGATCAGGCTGCCGCCGATGCTGACGCTGCTCCTGATGAGGGTGAAGACACTGACGGGGGGCAGGTTACCGCCGTTGGGAAGACTGTGTCTGTGTTAGCAATGGCTTGGGGACAGACTCATGGATGAGGGCTCATTCAACATACCCAACTTGGACAAACTTGCCACCAACATCAAGCAGGCCCAGGTAGTCGGTCAGAGGCATGCTGGCGCTCGACACGGTGCAGATGATGAGGTCCAGCGACCGCGCATTCACCTTGGCCCAGTCCTCATCGTCGGCCGTGGCAATGTACTGATCGGCGCCCAGGGACAGCACCTCGTCTCGCTTGGAGGCGCGACGCGAGATACCCACGACCTTGTCAGCGCCGAGGGCCTTTGCGATCAGGACACCAAAGTGTCCCAGACCGCCGACACCCACAATACCCACGCGCTTCCCAGGCCCGCAGCCGTTCTTTTTCAGCGGGTGGTACATGGTAACGCCGCCGCATAGCATGGGCGCCGCGTCCTCGGAGGCCAGGCCCTCGGGGATCTTGACGACGAAGCGGCCGTTGGTGCGGTTGTAGTCGCCGTAGCCGCCGTACGAGATGCCCTCGCCGTCCGGGTACGTCGAGGCGTAGGTGCCAACGTGCAACCGCGCGCAGTAGTTCTCGCGGCCCGTCGTGCAGTACGGGCAGTCGGCCTCGAGGCAGCTGCGGGCTTGAGCGCCGACGCCGACGCGGTCGCCGACGCTGATGTGCTTGACGTTGTTGCCGACGCGGACGGCCTTGCCGACGATTTCATGGCCGACGCAGCAGGCTATTACAGTTAGGACTCAGATCCAGCATCACGATTATACCCTGGGAAGTACATACGGTACGTGGTAGCCTTCCATCCGGAGCTCAGAGTATGCGTGTCCGAGCCGCACACGCCGCAGTGGGTGATTTGGATGTCGACGTCGTCCTCCTTCCACACCTTGGGCTCGAAGCTTTGCCATTCCATCTTGCCCTTGACGGCCTCGGGGGAGAGGCCCATCCAGCCCTGGAAAGTGTAGTCTGTTGACATTTTGAAGAGGTTTTCTTTTACAAAAAGAGAATATGAAAAGGATGAGAGAGCAGATGAGAGATGACTCGTTTGATGGGTTATTTAGCCTCAACTCAGTGAGGCTCTCACGGCCTCTTTATACATCTCGTTCCATGAGCGGATTCTAGAAACCCATCATCACCGTCTCCACCGAAAAAAATCGCTGGACTGCTATCTAGCGGTCTACCAAGGCCCGATTCGGAGCTATCGCCAGTTGTGATTGCGTGACGTCCCCTCCAAGTGGGCGTTGCCATTATCCAAGCTTTTTTTTCTTCCACTTTCCTCGCGTCAACATAGAACGGCAGCGCCGGGGCAGATGGGCGGGATGATCCACCGATTATCGCAACAGCGACTCCATCAGACGATGGCATCTCCACCCCGGCAGAGGCAGTCCAAGGGCGTGGCTTTTGTTTGTAAATCAGCCGATATATAATCTGGGCCGCCGAGGCTCGGCTGATGGAGGGGTCCTCCTATTCGATGATTTAACTAAACCCGACCGCATCTCTTCCCTTTTTTTTTACGGCAATAATCATAAACAAGGGTTTCGTCGTCTCGGGCCAAAGATGGCACGGGCTGCCGGACGTTGGGAAACCCACATAAGCAGCCTGCATTAGTGCGGCTGTCCCGCCACATGGTGGCCCATGACGCCGGCCGCGATGACGATGGGGGGGGGAAATAACCCAAGTCGGTCCACTTTGTATCCGTAGTCCGTACAGCAGATAAGTTTTTCGAGGTGGATCGTTGACTGGTTTTCCCTCTTTCGCCTGCTTGATAAGCGGTTTGCGCACCATATCTCGCACGTCACCGGTATTTTCACCCATCGGCTTCTCATACACATCACTTGCGGAAATCTCACAAATACACGCCCCCCGTCATGAGTAGCAACCCCGTCGAGCTCAATAAGGCTCTGTCGCGCCCCCACGCGGGCCTCGGCAGACCCCAGCTGGTCGAGTTAAGGGCGCCCGATGACGACTGGACGGGCCTCACCAAGGCCGCGGACCGACGACGCCGCCAGAATCGCCTCAACCAGAGGGCCTATCGTTAGTAACCAGTAGAAGCAGGATCAGGGGGTGAATCGCAGGGGGTGAGGCGCGAGAGTGGGAGCTAACCTCGCCATCTCATAGGCAGGAGACATGCTCATCAACCCGGCGATATGTCCGACATGCGTCCAGACTGGGATGCTGCAGGATACCTCTGGAGCACCAATCCGCGCAAACGTGCCCTGACATACGCCTTCATGCAGCTCGTGTACCTCCAGTACACACTGCAAACGCCGAAACCCGTATCTCTGCCGGGCCTCATCCGCGTCAACGCCCTGAACGCCTTGTCGCGCAACGCAGCCCCGCTGGGCATCTCCATCGACGGGCTCTGTCGCGACGAGCTCATCTCGCCGTTCAACAGCAAGCCTCCCACCGAAAAATGGTGGTCCTCGTGCCCCGAGAGCCTCCGCCCAACCCCATTACAACTAGCCGTCCCGCACCACCCCTGGACGGACCTCCTCCCGTTCCCGGGTCTCCGCGACAACATCCTCCGGGCCGTGGGCGCCGGCAGCCTCGACGAAGACGTACTCTGCAACGAGCTGCTCGACGCCACGGGCGAAGATCCCCGTAACGACGCCCTGCTAATCGTCTGGGGCAGCAACCCCTGGGACGCGCGCGGCTGGGAGGCCAGCGCGGGCTTCTGCAGGAAATGGGGCGCGCTGCTGCTGCCCGGGTGCCATGAGCTGATCGCCTCGACGAATCGCTGGCGCCAGGGCCGTGGGGAGCAGAGTCTTGACGTTCGATGGTAGACTCTGGATCTGTACATGAGAATGCCATCTCGAGAGGGTTCATACTAAAAGCTTGGAGGGGTTGTGGACAGGGGGGCAACCAGCTCTGAGATAAGCGCGGCAGCACTAGGATGCATCGTGGTCCCACCAGCACATCGGCACGTCATCATCTCTAGCGCAGTCGCGTTTATCTACCGGCATCGCCTCACCCGCCCCCACGGGTTTCGCTCACTGTCTGCCGCCTGGGGAATCTCTCCATGGCTCGCATCATCACATCAGAAGAGCCGGTCTCGGATCGAATCACGTTGAATACCTGTCGAAGTACACCGCAAGAGACCGACATAAAACCCCCTCCCCATCCCCCACCCCCTCCTCGACTCTTTCACCACTCCCCTATCCGTGTACCGGCCAAGGCCGATACCCCCACTGGCCAATGTCAAACGAAGGACCGCCGGGGCAGTAGTCGGGCTTTCCAAAGTTGGAGAAGCACGCCAACTTGCCGTCAAAGTTGTTGATGATTTCATCTACAAAGAGTCAGGGACAAAACGTCTCACAGAAAGACGGGGGGAACACGTACTGAGGTTGACAATGTTGCCCTCTAGCTTGCCACCCTTGCCCGTGTAGCACTGACAATAAAACACCCTACCATCTTCCTGGAACGCACACGACGTGCAAGTCTTGTGCCACTCGCCCCTACAGCTACCGTCAGAAAACATCCACACTCAAAGATGGGACGCAACTCACTTGTACGCCGGCTCCAGCCTTCCCCCGCGATTCCCCATGCAATCGCCAATCTTGAGCACCGAGCACTGTTTCTGGCCCGCCAGGTTGGGGCACTTGGCCACGACGTGCGGCGACTTGAGGAACGGCTTAGTACCGACCCCCTCGCCCTCGTCCAGGTACCGCTGCCAGTCCTCGGCGTTGAGGTAGTAGCGGATGTCGGTGCACGAGTCTGCGAAGCCGCCCCAGGTTCCGCCGTCGCGGCCCTGGATTGATGCGGCGTCGGTGATGTTGTCGAGTTTGTGCTCGTTGCTGAGGACGGGCTCGGTGCTCATGGCAGGCTCGGTGCTGGGCGTGGCAAAGGCGCCGATGGCGGCTACGAGCAAGGAAAGAATAAGAATGTGCATGTTAACGAATGATGCTTGTTACTAGATAACGACTGAGATGTTTCTTTTTGCTCTTCACGAATGCAATCCTCGCCGCTTAAATATGCGTCTCATCCAACCCCCGTGTCACTCCCCATCCATCTCGTCAGCACTGGACCTTTGTGCTCATCGTCTCCTAGTCCCAAGGCCCTACCCATCAAACCGTCAAAGCGCTGTATGGCATACCCAAAGAACAATGTGAAGAACAATATGAAGAAAAAGCCATGGGCGTTTTTGTGCCGTCAAAGAAAGAAGCTACTTAGCTCCCGGGAGTTCCACACAACGCCATCAGGATTGCTATTTCAGGCCGAGATGATGATCGAAAACTCACGGAAACTGCGATATCAACATTCTTGGGTTTGTTTGCGACTCGGGGGGGACAAAGACGATCGGCGGCATCCAACTCGTGACGCTGACCAGTGAGGTTCTCATGCGTCCCGAATTCACCCCATGATGCTCACGTCCCTTGATGATGATGATGAGGGTGTGCATTGATCGACTGCTCTTACATCACCATGGCTAGGCTCAGGTACCCACCCTGACGTTGTTTCAGCGGGTTGGGAGAAGTGTCGGGTCTTTGTGTGTAAGACGATGAATCTATCCCCGATCGTCTTGGAGTGTGTGGTACGAAGGATGACATAACGCACCCCAACGACACTTCTGGTGATAGCATTGGATGAACAGCAAGACGGTTCCATCGTCGTCTTTGATGTCCTGGTCTCCTTTTGTTTGCGTGACTGATGGCTGCATGGCCACACCAGTGCTGGAGCGGAAGACTCGATAACATCTCCCTTTCTTCGAAAGCAGGCGTCCAGGGAGCAGAGGTATCCGCGACGTGAGTCACTTGGAGTATCGCAACGCAAAATCACATGGGTCACTAGCCGATTGATGAGCAACTCAAGCCGTACAGACATTCATCTTCACGGTACAGGTAGGTTGGATCTGCGGGTGATGTCATTTGTTCCTGTGTAAGAGCATCGCGGGGTGGCTGCCGATGGTAGTCAAGCCCCTTCAGCCACCCTGGCTAATCGATTGAGCCGCAACATCTTGGTATGGCAATTCGAATTGATGAAATTCCACTGGCGTACAGCAGCTAAAAGGTCTCAGGCCTTCCCAGTGTCAACCCAAGGACCAAACACGTGGGCTTGTCGCCGAAATCCCTCGATCCTACCCCTTCCCACGCATCAAATGTGGATCTCCCCGTCCTGAGCAACAGCCTATGATGCTTATCAACCCACGCCAACTCCCACAGTCAGCCTCCTTTTTCTGTAATCTCCACCTCAAGCCCTCGACTCGTTTTCTTCAGGGGCCTCGATGCATGCCGCGTCTAGATAGCGCTTATTAGTCTAGTGCGGAAGGGGGGTACTGCAAAGTTTAGAACACGGCGTAGCGCACGCCCTGATTTGCTGGGGGCCGCCCTTCATGTCAGCTGCATCACGACCACATGGCTTAGTAGCATGTCTTGGATTGCAAGCTGTAGTGCTAAGCAGGGCGCAAAGGTGCAATCGCCTAGCGGTCATGCCCATTCCGTAAGAAGAGGATATCTCTGATCTCTTTCTGTTGATTATGGCCGGCTTCAAGACGATGCGCTTCTTAGCAGCATGCCTCGACTAACACGACTCGTTCAAGTAGCCTGCTCGCTGGTGGTGGCACTCACGCTCTGGCATCTAGTAGCATCACCCACTCGTCCGCGCGTCACGTTCGCCGCCAGCTCCGTCAACTGGTCCAGCCGTCCATTGTTCCATCCTCCGTCCTCCATCAAGCCCCTGCCGAATGGTCGCGCAAAGCAGTTTCCCCCTGTCCAAGCAGACGCCAGCAAGTTTGCGCACTCGGCGGCGACAGAGGCCAGGCGCGATGCCGTGCGCGACGAGTTCGTCCGCAGCTACCGCTCGTATCGGCAGTTCGCGTGGACTCGGGACGAGCTGCTGCCCGTGGCGGCGGCCGGCAAGGACACGTTCGGCGGGTGGGCGGCCACGCTGGTCGACTCGCTCGACACGCTCTGGATCATGGGCCTGGACTCTGAATTCCACGAGGCCGCGCAGACCGCCGCCAAGCTGGACTGGGGCGACGTGCGCGGCATCGGGGCCGTCAACGTCTTCGAGACGACGATCCGGCACCTGGGCGGGCTGCTGGGGGCCTTCGACCTCAGCGGCGACCCGGCGCTGCTTTTGAAAGCCGTTGAGCTCGGCAACATGCTGTACGCCGCCTTCGACACGCCGAACCGCCTCCCGGGCTTCTGGCTCAACTTTGCCGACGCCGAGCGCGGCCGCCAAGTCGCCGGCGTCAACGACCCGTCCGCCGCCCCGGGCTCGCTCTGCCTCGAGTTTACGCGCCTGTCGCAGCTGACGGGCGACAGCCGGTTCTACGACGCCGCGGATCGCGTGACGCAGTTCCTGGCGCGCGCGCAAAACGACTCGCTGCTTCCAGGGATGTGGCCGGTGACGCTCGACTTTGAGCACGAGCAGGTCCGCGACGGCTCGTTTTCGCTCGGCGCCCTGGCCGACTCGCTGTACGAGTACCTGCCCAAGATGCACGCGCTGCTGGGCGGCCTGGACCCGGGCTTTGAAACCATGTACCGCGTGGCCATGGGCGTCGTGGAGCGCAACCTGCTGTTCCGGCCCATGCTGGCGGACCAGGCCAACGTGCTGTTCGCTGGCGACGTCCACTTTACCGAGCAAGGCGACGCCTTCCTCGTCACCGAGAGCCAGCACCTGTCTTGCTTCGCCGGCGGCATGCTCGCCCTGGGCGGCCGTCTCATCGCAGACGCGCACCACGTCGACCTGGGCGCGCGGCTCGCCCGCGGGTGCGGCTGGGCGTACGGCGCCTTTGCATCGGGCATCATGCCCGAGATCTTCAACCTGATACCCTGCCCAACGCTGAAGCCTTGCGCCTTTGATGACGCGCTGTGGCGGCGCGAGGGCGACCTGAGACTCACCAGGGGCTTCCGCCACGCGCGCGACCCGCGCTACTTGCTCCGGCCCGAAGCCATCGAGAGCGTGTTTGTGCTGTATCGCGTCACTGGCGATCCGGCGTGGCAGGACATGGCGTGGGATATGTTCCAGGCCGTTGTGCGGGAGACGGCCACGGGGTATGCCAACGCGGCCATCGAGGACGTGACAAGGCAGGGTTCGGCCAAGATTGATTCGATGGAGGTGAGTGATGAACCCGCGAGCTGGAAACGCGAGATATTTGTGAGTTTATGCTAACATCGCAAAAGAGCTTCTGGCTGTCAGAGACACTCAAGTACTTTTACCTCATCTTCTCGCCGCCGGACTTGATCAGTCTAGACGAGTTTGTGCTCAACACCGAGGCGCACCCTTTCCGAAGGCCGACTTATCAGCCGCCTGAGAATGGCGGGCTATAGTAGCAAAACAGACAACGCACACGTAGCGTAGATACAAAGAATCGAACATCTATTATTGCGTAAAAGGATGCGGTACCGAACCGCGTCTATCATCTAACCTCCCCATCTTCTTCAGACGCCCGCATCCCGCGCCAAATCTAGGATCCCTTGCACGAGTGCGTCCACGTCGTGCGGCTTGATCGGGATGCGGTGCCCGCCGTCCCACTCGATGAGCCGCGCGGTGCCGGGAGCGCAGTACTTGTCCCGGAGGATGCGGTGCAGCTCCAGTCCTGGGTCGCGGGTGCCGTGGACATGCAGCGTCGGGATGGCCAGCGCGTGCGGGCCGGCGGAAGTCTTGGGCCAGTCGGCAAAGGCGGAGCTCAGCTGCGCCGCGTCGACGACATGTCGCGGGGGGTTGAGGCCCGGGTCAAGCGCGACAAAGGGCCCGCGGCCGGCCATGAGGACGCCGAACTTGAAGTCGGTCTCGGCTTCGGTCCCGGCCTGCTGCTGGGTCCACAGCACGCTCGCCGCAATCTTTGCGCCCTGCGAAAACCCCAAAATGCCGACCCACTCCCCATCCCCAGGATCGTCGTCCATGGCACGACGACAGCTGTACCGGATCTCGGCCGCGGCGGACTCGGCGTCGATGTCCGGGTGCTCGGGCAGCCAGCGGAGCCAGCGGCGAAACGGGCCGTGATCGCCGTAGACGGCGACGACGGACGGGTGCGGCGCCGACAGGAAGGGGCCCTCGACGAAGACGAGCCGGAACGACGCCCGCAGCTGCGCAATCACGGCGCGGCACTGCACCTCGAAGATGGCCGCGTTGACGCCGCCGCCGTGGAGGCAGAGGATGCGCGGGCGGTGCAGGTGCTGCGCGTCGCCGTTTGTTGTCTGCGTCATGGCGAATCAAGACTCTAGGGGTTTCAGTTCTCTGGGCGGCTGTGAAGACGATGAGTTAGATATGGTGAGGGCAAAGAGGCCTGGTGTGTAAAGGTCAAGCCCGTCGAGCCATGCATGTTTCGGGTCGTTGCTGGCTGAGTATGACACATTTTCGGCTCCCGAGAAAGGAGCTGAGCTGTATTAGCATTCGGGTTAGCATGAAGCATGAACCGAGGGCTTTAGGAATAGCCGGCTCCTCAGTCACCCTCCACGCTCAACAACGTCACTCACATAACTTATTCACATCCCAGCCCTAGTCGGTGTCAACAACTCGAAATATCCCACAGCCCAATGGGTCTATACGGCCTCCAGGTTGCTCGGTCTCGCCAAAGCCATCGATTGGCCAAACCCGTCCCACGTTGTGGCTGTGCACCCGTCGTGAACGCTCCAGCCACGCCGCGTCGCAATCACTAGCCCCTCCCCGCCCGCCACACGCCATGACATCAACCTGCCAAGCGCGGCGGGCGTCCGATGATGGCATGGAATCCTGCTTGGCTGCATGAAGTTGTCCCGAGAACATAAAGACCTCATCTTGTCGCCTAGAAGAAAAAAACTGCATTTTGCAATCTCTTAGCGACAAACTGACCGACACCTGTTTGTGCCATCTTCCAACTATAAAGCCGACTCAGCTTCCCCTCCTTCAACCCCGCGCTCATCACACCACCACTACCGCACGATTCCCCCCCTCTCCGATATCCCAATGTCCAACTCTGAAAAGATTGTGTATAACCCGTCCGAGGACGAACCGAAGCAGGGCGGTTTGTTCCCTACAGCTTCCTCGCAGGGCAACTTCCCTCCTCCGCCTACGCAGCAACCCGCGTCCGGAGACGCCCCATACTTCCCTCCTCCTCCTTCAGGCCCTCCCCCGCAGCAGCAACACCATGAACAGCAAGAAGAGTCTGGCCTCCCACCTGCGTACCAGCAGGGCGACTTTACTCCCCCCGTTTCCGAGAAGCAGCAGCAGACACCCCCGGTAACGCAGCCTCAACAGGGAGAGTTCGCCGCGGCCGGGTCTGAGAAGAAGTTCCCTGATGAAAAGAGCTTCCCTCCTCCTCCTCCCGGGCCTCCTCCTTCGCAGGCCCATCCCAACCCTCTCAACGTACACCCCGTGCATCCCGGGCAGGGATCCGAGCAGACGCTCCCTTTCCGTCCCGCGCAGGGCTCCGAGCAGACGTTCCCCCCGCCGCCGCCCGCCGATCCAAACTACAGCATCCCGGCCTACAACCCCGCGGCCCCCGTCTTCGCTCCGCCCCCGGCCAACGTGCCGTCCGATTCGGCGCCGCCGCTGACGCCAGTGCTGGAGACGGATCCCGAGACGGCTCCAGCGCCAGCTCCGGCGCCCGGGGTTTCGGCTGCGACGCACACCGAAGAGCAGCAGCAGCAGCATCCCCATAAGAAAGGCTGGGGTGAGCGTTTCAGCAGCCTCGGCATCAAGGCTGCGGCGCCCATCAACAGCCTGGCCCACATGCTCGGCAGCCAGAGTTTCCTCCCTGAGACCCTCGACAAGGAGTGCGACAAGGCCGCCTCCATTCTTCGGGCATTTTGCAGTATGTTCCATTCCATAGTCCCCCAGTGCCCTGTGTCCTAGTTTGGCAAAAGCTTACACGATGCAGAAAAGGGAGTGTACGCCGACCCCAGCTCCAGCGGCCCGCCAACATCCACGGACCCCAAGGCCACTGAGACGAACGAGACCATCATCGATCCTACCAAGAACAAGCCTAAAAACCGGGTCATTGTTACCATTCCACCCAAGGTCATTTCCAAGGCAGTTGGCCTGGCCATCTTCACTACGCTTCGCGCCGGCTTCAACGTGTCTGGCGCCACAGGCTCCGGCATCCTCATTGCCCGCCTCCCCGACGGGTCATGGGGTCCCCCCTCTGGCATCCAGGTGCATTCCGTAGGCGGTGGCTTCTCCATCGGGCTGGACATCTACGACTGCGTGTGTGTCATCAACAGCCAGGAAGCCCTCGCCGCCTTTACCAACACGCGCGTCGGCCTGGGTACGGACCTGGCCGTCGTCGCTGGACCGTACGGCGCCGGAGGAGCCGTCGAATTTGGCAAGGCGGTCGAGAACCGTGAAGGGAGAAAGGGCAAAGAGACTGAACCCGTTGAGCCGGCTGACAAGCAGACGCTGAAGCCAGAGACGGACGGCAAGAACAAGCGCCGCAGCCTCAGCGCCAGCGGCTTCAAGCCCGTCTTCTCCTACGTAAAGTCGCGGGGCTTCTACGCGGGCATCCAGATCGACGGTACCGTCGTCGTCGAGCGCAAGGACGCCAACGCTGCCTTCTACGGCAGCCGCGTGACGGTCAACCAGATCCTCAAGGGCGAGGTACCGCCTCAGGGCCCCTCGGGCATGTGGCCCGCCGGCTCGCGCGTGCTCCTGGACACGCTCAAGGGCGCCGAGGCCGGCATGCTGCGAGACAAGTCGCCCGCGGCGCCGGGCGGAGGACCGGACACGCGCGCGCCTGAGAGCGGCACGGAGCAGCCGCCCCCAGCTTACGTCGACGATGGCGTGCACCGGCCCGAAGTCGCAGATGTCAAGTACAAGTAAAGGGAATCAGACTGAAAAAGGGGAGGATCGACTGAGGATTTCAAGCAATGAGGCGACGATGAAGCCGTGATTAAGCGAGGATCGAACGGCACGCGATACGAGATACCACGTTATGTGCAGGTTTTGAGTAGTAATTCACAACGCGTACTGTTTCAGGGCCGCAGGCCAAAGACCAACCGCCGGGACCACGTACACTGCAGAGCGACACGCGATGTGCCTACGTAGTTGCAGCCAGATGACGCGGACACTGTGTGCTCCCCAAGAATCAAGAAAAACTCCGTTACAGAAACCCAGGATTCGACGTCAGGGGGTGGAGCGAGCACGACGTTATGGAGCGACCAATGGGGTAGTGGAGCGACGAAGCAAATGGACTATGGAGCGAGAGCGGGGACTTTGGTCGTTGGCTCGCTGTAAGCGACAGCCTGTACCGGCGCGAGCGGAATAGGGCTTTTTATCATGGAATTCCCCCAACAACGGACAGGAAATGAAAGCTGACAATTTGAATATCGATTACCCCCTAGATCCGTCTCAATGGCGCATGGCGTCTCGGAGCCAGGCATCTGAAATCTTGCCCGGGTCGCCCAATGCCGACGGCAGGGCAGTCCCAGCCCGGCTCAGCTTCGTGAGGCTGAGATGCATCAACTGCCTTGACTAGTTTAGCCAGCCCTCAGCTCAACGGGCGAACAGGGCGAGCAGGAAAAAAAAAGGAAAGAAAAAAAGGAGAACAAGAAGACCGCCCGCAAGAGAGACTATCAGCCCGTCCCAAGTTGTCGCTAGCCTGCTGGCTTGGCTTCCAATAGCGCCTACGGGACCTGCATCGTAGTGTGCGTTCCCGATGGAAAAGGGTTTGGTTTCCTCAGCCAAGGCTGCCAAGCTGAAGATTGGTCGTTTCCTCGGTTCAATAGGGAAACATTTCGTGCTGAGTGAGGGCATCGTAATAAGAGCTATGGTTTTGCCAATTCAATAGTTTCTTGACGGGCATTCCGAACAGGAGCTGTTGGGCATTGAGATGGGAGAAATGTAGGCGGGGACCAGATATCCCCCCGCCATCTTGTTCTTGTGACTGCATCCTCCCTGCCTTGCAGCATGTCTAAGACATCGTGCTTACTCTCTTTCCATCTCTCTTTTCCTCTCCTCCTCGCCGGAAACCGAAAAACCCCAGCCCAGCCCAGTCCAGCCCTGCTGTAGCGTTCAGGAGAAGCCCATCAATCCCCCCCCATCTAACGGGATTTGACTCTGGCCTAGAAAGCGACACCGTCAGCCGCCACATGGGACTTCAGAGCACCCATCGGCGCTTCGGGGAGCTCGCTCCAAGGGGAGGGGGAAGAGCACCCCTGAATTTTAGCCCCCGAAAAAAAAAGAAAAAAGAGTCGGGGCCTGTGCTGTACCGCTTCCGTCGTAGCCCCGAATGCACGCCAAACGCGCGGTTCCTCCCCTTACCTTGCAAGTTTGGGAGCCGCTGCACGAACCACACACACTCACTCACGTTCACGGCAAGCAACCACGCTTCCGACGGCCAAGCTTTCTATCTGCCTAACCGAAAGATTAACGCCTCTCGCGTCCTTAGGTTTGGCCTGGACTTTCTCTGCTTATCGCGGAGCGTCCCGTTTGCAATTGCCTTGCGGTGTGCCTGGTGCCCTTTTTTTTTTTTATTAGTTCGGGCAACGGAAAGTTTTTTGTTCGTTCAGCCTTCGTGCAAGACGGCGCCCGCGGAAACCACAACATGCGTCATCGGCGAAACTCCCCCGGCAGCGCGGTGCCGGAAATAGATTGGCTTTCTGAAGAAAGAGGGCTGATGGCGTGAGAGAACGGGATATCACTGCACTCCGTACGGTACGGGACGTCACACCAAAAGGCCTCCAATCGGGATATTCTTCCTTCGTATTTTTTGTTGCACAAGCAGAGTCCAGCGTTTGAGTGCTGTTCTGGAAACACTCCTCATTCCTGGGGGGGACAAGAACTGGGTGCGAGCTGTCAGGGCTCTTGGCTTGGGGGATCCAACGGTCGATGAATAGCGGCTTCGGAGTGTGCGTAGTGGCCTGCAAGCGCCTGGGTGGTGTGTGCCGGCCCCCATGCCTCCCATGCTGATCCTCTTGCATGCACCCGTTTCAGCCGTGGCGTTCCCTGCCTCCTACGACAATGTCTGATATGTACCAACTGCGTCAGTCAGTAATTATCGCTGTGCTACCAACCGACGGATCGGACTGTTCAAAATGGCGGAGCCCACAACGGCATCTCGGCCGCCTCCCAGCACGACAGCGATAATCAGCCAGCCACGGCTGCACACGAGTCGCTTGGTGCCATCGAAGCACCTAACATGTTAGGGGCCGCCTTTCTCTGCAAGAGCTCAGGGGTTTCTTTTGGTTGTGTATCTCCACGCGTCTGTCCCTCTGCGCCGGGGGGGGGCTGTGGGATGGGTCCCCCCGGCCTGGGACGGGATGGACGCTGGAGCCAATCCCGTCAGCGCAGCATGTCCTCCGAACAGCGTTGTTCCTGGCAGTGTTTCTTTTTTGGTTGTTTTTTTGGGGGTGGTTTTTCTTGCGATGTTCCCGGTGAACTTCTTTCAGCTCTGCTGGTTGTAAGCGATATCTGCATCTCCCTCCAGCTCTGCTCTCCTCTCCCATTGACGACCCACACAACTTGATACCAACGAATGTGATGAACGTCCCGCTGTTGACGTGCTGAATGTGTGCTGGATCTGAGTCCCGCCATCCGTACTTGCTCAGGGAGTCCCGCTTATCCTCCTGGCTTCTGCAAGGCCGTTCAGGTCAAGGCAATCCGCACCCCCACCGCCAATCTACGACTATTTGCTAGTACACTCCTCGTGCGCATGTAGTGGTATTTTGCACCGGGTCATCCTCCGTCAGCCCCCCCAAGGGACAGACAGCCTGGGAAATGGAGCATTTCTTTCCAACAACGCCTACCCTCGAATGCCTCGACCAGATCCTTGCATCTCAACCTTGACCGAACCTTGACGCTGCCCTGGCGCGTGCTACATACGTATCCAGTTGGTTCTCAGCACCCTTCTCAGCACACCTCTTCAGCAGTCAGCACGCCTTGAACTGGATATCTCACTCCGTCATCCTCCCTCTGCCTCTCTCTCCCTCCCCTTCTCCTCTGCTCTCTCTGCTTCCCTCCTCCCCCGTGTCGTGTGTTTCCGCTCCAACAAGCCTCCAATCCCGCACCGGTCCAACCTTTTTTGTTTCCTTTGTTTCAAATCCCGACATACTGGCCGACGGTCTGGAAGCTGGTCTCCTATTTCGATTCAGAGTGGCGTCTTAATATTTGCGCCTTGCAGCCTCGGGCCTTGGCACTAGACAAGACCCTCCCCGACCCTCTCTCCCTTGATAGCCATCCCGTGTCCTCTCAAAAGCCTCCCCCTCTAAAACTTCCCGTCCGACCTCCCTGGCTGCTGGCAGACCCGACCTGGCAGACGTGGCAAAACTAAACTCAGCCCTTCAGCCCTCCAGGCTTCGATACCCAAACCTCCCCTCCCAGCGAGCAGCGACCACGTCGAGCCGCCATCATGGGTGCCAGACTCCAGGTCCCCTTCCGGCTCAACATGCGGAACCCTCTGAACAGGGCCGTCGTCTCGGCCGTCACCCTCCTCTTCTTCTGGGCTCTGATGCTCCGCCCCGAGACCACCCGGGTTCGCGATCGCCTCATGAAGGGCGACGCCGCCAACAAGCCCGTCGTCGAAGAGGTGGTCAACGATGACCCCCTGTCCAACAGCCCGCTCATGGACACAGAATACATCCCCACCACCACCCACGAGATGGACTGCAGCGTCGACACCGTCCACCTGGCCGACCTTCGCAAGCGCCACAGCCTCTCATACCGTGTCCAATATCTCAAGCGCTATGTGCGCTTCACCCGCACCGAAGGCCTCGAGCGGAAGCGTCTCACGAAGCTGACCCAGCCCTTGCTGCCCGGCAAGTTCAAGACGGTTCAAATCGGCCGCGAATACGAAAAGGAATCCTGTGCCACCCCCATCGATCTTCCCGTCCCCGTCTCCGGTTACCCTGCCACCGTCAACGCGACACAATTCCTCTTTGGCGTGTCCACCACGTATGAACGGTTCATGAACCCCGATACAACTCCCATTGGCGAGTGGATTTATTGGATGACCGATAGCCACGGCCACACCAATGGCGCGCACCTCGTGCTGATGCTGCTCGACGCCACCGATCACGAGCTTCAGGAAGTCGCCAACATGCTGGGCGACGTTGGCATCAATGTCGACGTCTACCACTCCGACTCGTCTATGGAGATGGCTGTCCGATACCTTACCCTCGTCCCCACCCTGTACAGCCACCGAGAAGCCGCCAACAAGAAATGGTTCGTCACCTGCGATGACGACACCTTCTTCCCCAGTATGCACGGCCTCGTCGACACCCTGGCCACGTACGATACCGAACTGCCCATGTACATCGGCACCCTGTCTGAAGACGCCGGTGCCGTCGAGCGCCACGGATCGCAGGCCTTTGGCGGAGCGGGTGTCTTCCTCAGCGCGCCAATGGCTGCCAGGATCACCGAGGCATACGAGGACTGCAAGAGTCCGCAGAGCATCCAAGAGGCGAACTCGGGCTGGGGCGCCCAGGGCGATATTCTATTGCGCAACTGCATTTACAAGCACAGCGAGACTCGCCTGACGAACCTATGGGATCTGTGGCAGCTCGACTTCCTTGGCCACCCCAGCGGTTTCTACGAATGGGGCATCAAGCCGTTGTCGCTCCACCACTACCGCGGTCGCGGCTGGCATCTGTCCCGCCCCGTTCAAATGTCAAAGATTGCTCACACGTGCGGTGAAGACTGCACCATGCTTCGATTCCAGACCGAGGACAACTTCATCGTCTCCGGGTACTCGGTGGCCCACTACCCCGAGGGTATCAACTTTGACCACCGCCAAGTCGAGTCCACGCTCTGGGCTCCCGCTCCGAATCGTGGGTGGAATCTGGATTACATGCTTGGACCTCAGCGTCCATCACTCCTCCGCACAGGCCGTAAGATTGGCTGGGAGCTTCAGGAGTCCGAAGTCATGGCCGATGGCTCTGTCCTGCAGACGTACATTCGACACAAGACCGACTGGCGGTGGGTGACCAAGGACGAGAAGCCTATGAGCAACATCGACGGCATCATCGAGTTAATCTGGATCCCTTCGTAGTATACGGCCACTTTTGTAAAGCGTTGGAATCATTGAGCGGTGTCAGGCGTTGAGCAAACTGGGTTTTGATGGCATCCCATCGGCGGTTGGCGTTATCTTTAGAATGGAACCCCGTATCCAGGTTGGGAAAGGGTATTGAGCAAAGACATTCGCTTGGAATGACGGTCAGAATTGAATAGAGTAATGTACATTATAGGCTCAATCAAAACAGATATTGAAATGAAATTCAAATAGGGTGTTGCTGTTGGAAACTGTAATTAATCACCTGCACAAACTTTGGGAGCAACGGAAGCTACCCATGTCTCCAAGGTCCAAGTTGGGAAGGTCCAGGTCTGGAGGGAGGGAGTAAGGCACATCGCCCCGTCCCTCGCTTAGTCATCTCCCGCCACACTTGCCCCGCCAACGTGGCGTGCCGCTGCCATGAAGTCATCGCAGCCAACTTCATCCAGCCCACCACAAGCTCGCCAAGCGCATACAGCTCGAAAGCCTACCAGCGTTGGCGCAACGCAGCCATGGCGACGTGAGTGCCCTATACGAAAAGACTGAATCAACGCCCGCTGACCTAGTTCCAGCAATATCTTAGAGCTGCCTTTTCGCAAGTCCACCCAAATCTCCCTCTCCTCAACGATCCGCCAGTACATAAACACCAAATATGATCAACACCCGGACATGTTCAAGCAGGACCTCGAGGTCATCGACAACCTGCGCCGCGATGCTGTCAACGTGCGGGAACCGCATCCAAGCGGTATCAAGAAGCTGCAGACGTACGCTGCCCAGCTCGTCTGGGTCGGCGGAAAGTTTCCCATAGACGTGAGTGTTTGCCAGCGCGTACAGCGGCGGTCTGTTGACAAGCCTAGATTGGAGCCGACTTTTCATGGTATCCCGCGCTTGGATACAATACCGAACGGCCGATGGTGCGCAACAACCTCAAATACGAGCTCATGAATATCCTCTACAACCTCGCCGCCCTCTACTCCCAACTTGCCCTGAACACGCCGCGTGGAAATACGGATGGTCTCAAGACCGCAGCCAACTACTTTTCCATGTCTGCTGGTGTCTTGTCGCATCTACAGACAGCGGTACTTCCTGAGCTGCGCATGTCCGATCCACCCGATGACATGGACAACGACACGCTCGAGTCGCTCATCCAGCTGTTTCTAGCCCAGAGTCAAGAGTGCTTTTGGCAAAAAGCCGTCATGGACGGGTACAAGGACGCATCTATCGCGAAGCTGGCAGCTCGCGTCTCTGATCTATACAATCTCGCTGGCGAGGCTGCTGTGAACAGCGAGGCTATCAGCAGTGCCTGGATCCACCACATGAGTGCCAAACACCACCACTTTGCAGCCGCCGCGCAGTATCGCGCTGCATGTGACTGCCTAGAGAAGCGCAAATACGGAGAAGAGGTTGCACGACTAAAAGACGCGGTGGCGTGTGTGTCCGAGGGTATCAAGCAAGTTCGGAATGGGTCCGTGAGTAAGATTGTGGCAGACGACCTTGACGGACTCAAGCGCAAGGTAGAGGCCGATTTGAAGAGGGCCGAAAAGGACAATGATATGATCTACCTTAGTAAGTCACTGCGAGGCTACATGCTGGGACTTGTCATCGATCGCTGCTAACAAAACAGACGCCGTTCCACCCAAGTCGGATCTCAAGATTCTCGATCGAGCCAACCTCGCCGTAGCAAGAGTCCCACCCCAAGTCGCCAACCCCTACGAGTACTTTGGTGACCGTGCTGAGTTTGGCCCAGCCTTATTCACTCGCCTCGTCCCCTTTTCAGTACATGTCGCAACCTCCATCTACGAAGAGCGAAGGGATCGCATGGTTAACCAAACCATTATACAAGAGCTTGAGACTCTTACCGAGCAAGTTCATGACCTGCTAACCTCCCTCGGGCTCCCCGGATCACTACAAGCGCTCGAGAAACCTTTGGGTCTACCACCGAGCCTGGTGCAGCATGCCGAGGAGATTCGGCAAGCAGACGCCATTGGCCGAGTGCAAAAGAGCTTTGCGGATATTGACAAACTACGATCGGCGGACATGGCTATCTTTGAAGAAGGCAAGGCAGCCTTAGCTTCGGAGGAAGAGGAGGATCAGCGACTGCGAATGAGATTTGGGACACAGCGGTGGGCTCGGCCAGAGAGTCGACACGAACCTGCCGGCGCCAAGTTGTGGGTGCATGCTTCCGAGATTGACGGATATTTTGCCAGCAGCATCAGCAGCGATTCCGTCGTCAGAGAAAAATTCAACGGCATCCAAGATTTGCTCAGCATTTTGTCAGGCACAGACCGAGGCCTGATGGACTATGTGCCGTCCAGTCGCCGGATGGACATGCCCGAATCACTCAAGCCTGTCATAGGCAGGCTGCGAGGCGCATATAACGATGTGCTGCGTCTTGAAAGTCGACGTCGGAAAAAGGTAGAGAACCTTCGAGAGGGCGCTCGCCGCGATGACATTAAACCCGATATCCTCAAAGAAGCGGCCCGACTCGAGCGCACATACCCGTCCACGGCACTCGTACCAGCCCATTTTGAAGACTTCTTTGAGAAGCGTCTGGATGAGCTGTACGAACCCGAATTGGACGCGGTCGACAAAGAGGCCCAGGACCAAGAGCGCATCCTGGGTGAGGTCCAGCGCATCAACCGAGAATTCGAATCACAAAAGCGACAAACGGGTGACCGCGGCAATCGGGAGCGCGAGTTGGCCCTGCAGCGACTAGACAATGCCTACTTTAAGTACAAGGATATTGTCAACAACCTAGAGGTGGGCCGAAAGTTCTACAACGACCTGAATAAGATCGTCGGCCAGGGATTTCGGGATGTGGTGCGAGGGTGGGTTGCACAGCGTAGAATGGAGGCGAGGGCCTTGGAAGAGTAAGTCTGATGTCCATGTTGATGAGTATCACGGGCTAACTAAAATAGGGAAATCAACATGCCACCACTGGCAAGCCTCAACATATCCCATCAACCCGCCCAAGCGCAAAGCCCAGCGACTCAAGAACAGAACCCCTACGCAAACCCGATGCATCATTCGCAGCAAAGCGTGCAGAACCCCGAGGCCAGCATCCAGTCGTGGGCTGGCGAGACAATGCAACAACCGCGGCCAGTGCAACCACAGCAAAACCCGGTCGGGGCCATGTGGAACCCAGAGATGGGTATCAAGTTTGGAGTTCCCCCGGGGCCGGGCTCCGGAAAGCAGACGCCGGGAACGTGGAACCCGAACTCGGGCATCAAGTTTGGATGAGGCTGGATGTAATGAATAGCAGTTGTAAAATATACGGCTTTGTTAGAGTTGACGGTTCAAGAATGAGCAGACTTATTTGGTTGGAGTCTTGTTGCTGTTCCATGTATTGTTGCATGTCACCGGCAGAGTGGATCGAGTTGTGTTCTAGTCTGCCATTGTTCTGATGATGTGTAGCTAACGCCTAACTGACAGTTGCCGCGCTTGAGTCGAAGAGAAGCTTGTGAATAGAGACCGTGTCTCGACGACAGAGGACCCTAAAGATCCTGGGTCATGGTGTCCGGTTCATTGTAGTTGCGCAGGTGTCTTTCTTTCTGTTCATCGTGTCTTGAGCAGTGCCCGCCTCGATGGGCGTAGCGTTTCGCCTGTTCAGTCGTGCAAAGGGTGAAACCGGGCGGTGTACAGCCAGGCGGCGTCCTCAGCTTCCGGGACGAGCGACGCCTTGGCCCAGTCCCACCCGACCGAGGACGTTGATGTTATAGTAGTCGTCATTGTTGGCAAGGAACTCGGGCACTGCGTTTTGCTTGTAGCCACGGAGGTTGAGGAAGTTGACGGGCGCCTTTTCTTCGCTGCCCTGGTGTAGTCGATTGGTTACTTAGTCTGCCGACATTGTGATGGGATATAGGCTGGGTTCGTCATCATCAGGTTGGAAGCTGAAGTCCTTGACATCAATGCTTCCGCCTCGGGCAAGAAACTCGAGACATTGACCGAGATGGAGGCAGTGCTTCGCGTCTGGATCGAGAGTCGCGGGAATCAAGATGGACAGCTTGGTGGCGTGTAACTGTCGGCACTTTTCTGATTCGCCCTCGTTGCGCAACAGGATCGTTGAAGGTTTTACGATGTATTGCAGACGGTGACTCGGGCTTCATCCAGTCTTCGCAAGGGTCGAGGGTGCGACAGTGGACATGGCGGGATTTTTCGGCCTCGCAATCAATTCCTTGGGTGGAATGTCCGTTGAGAGATTTGGTGACTGTGCTGACTGCATCGTCAGACATTGGTGTCCTCTTACTCGCATCCGTTGCCGCCTCCATCGTAAGTCTCATAAGGGCGCCAATGCAGCATCCACAGCGCCAGCGTGTGCCGCGGTGTGGGGTTGCTTGTTGAGCCAGTCCAGCTGTTTCTGGATTTCGCCGAAGGTCCCAAACCTGCTAAGGTTTCCTACATACAGCAGGATATCTCTCTTGGGCAAGCTTGTAAGCTGCCTGCCTAGGGTGTCTTCTATGCAGACCAGAGTAGCTGGTTTAGGTTGCTTCACGGCGAAGAGGCCCTACTTGACCTGCTTCATGAAGTCGACGAAGCTGGCAATCTGAACACCCTGTTCGTTCATCCGTTCTTGCATCACCGCGATGGTCTTCTCCATTTCATCGTGTCGTCTCTGTAGCTCCGCGTTGGTCTGCGTCCCGGTAAGTGAAGGTCGCCATCAAACACTGGTTCCGGGCTACAACTAGGGTTGCCCCGGCCGCGAGACGCCGTCGAGGGCTTAGTAGTTGCGAATCACGTAGCCGTGTTCGGGGGGGATCCAGTTTGAGGCTTTGGTCTTTTGGCCGGACGGCATTGCCACAGTTGAGATCCGTGCGATGCTGACCGGTCCGGCCAAGTCCGAGGTGACGGAGGCGGAGTTCTGGTCGAGTCTTGGTCGGATTTGATATGGCACTCCCAATCAGCTTGATGCAAGGCCTTCGTGAAGGGCGATTGGGTGGTGTTTGTACGGCCCTGATCCCGTGCGATGTGTTATATATAGTGATAGCAACCAAGGAGGGGTTACTGATCATCCGATGCCTCTAGGCACAGCAACTCGGCGCTGCCTCTCTCCCCGAGGGACTTGGTCGTCGCAGAGTTTATGTGGCGAAGTGTCATGACAGACAAACAGCAGGTCCGAGGCCAGCTAGTCTAGGCTGACGAATCGTAGTATCAGAGCCACTTTGTCGGTAGTCTTTTGTGGTTGAGCCTTGCCGTCTAGACCGTGGCTCATCCACCAGCTTCGTGCCTGGCGCTTCCAGTTCCGCCATGATCCGCGATGTGGCCACACAGCCTCTCTCCGCATACGTTCTATTCAAGAACACAGTGGTGTAGCGCAAGGCTTAACTTCTTGCGGCGGAGTGCGACTCTTGGCATACTTTCTCGAGCGATGACGAGTTCCAGTTGGTTCTCCTGACGAAGACCCTGAGAAGCACCACGAGCGGCCTGGGATGGGCCGATTGTTTTGGGATGGAGAAATGTACAGGGCGGGCATCGTTCCGAACTGTGTGATGCTTTTCGCTCTAGCGTCCATGTCCTTGATGTCCTCTCTTTCGTCTCCGCCCTCCGTTTCATTATCGCCGTCATCTAATACACTGTTGCTCACTTGCTAACTGAGCGACAAGTCCGATACGGCTTGCGACAAAATGCCGGACTCGTGGTTGGTGTTGGGAACCGTGGCGGGGTGAGTGAGGTATCGAGTTCGCGCTCATATGGGTGGAATCGTCGAGGTCGATGATCCGGGTCGCGTCCAAACCGAGATGCCCGGAATGTGCCGTATGGTGTTCTGACCACGACTGCCACCAGAAGCGAAATACGTAGATGGTGTAACAGTATAGTTTAGTATGCGTCGTCGTACTTGAACCACGCTGCGGGATATTGCTGGCTCGTGTTGTTGGGCAGTAAACAATCCGGTTAGAGTCCCACGAGCCCCGCCAACCAATCGATTGCAAGAGTAGCAGGCTGTCGGGACGAGGGGAGATTCAATGCGGAACAACCGATTGCCAGCGTAGCAAGCGGTGGATGCGAGCGACGATCCAACGCGGATGAACCGCAGCTGCGTGACGTTAACATTGGCGGTAGGTATAATATAGAGGTGACAGATATAGTATAGTATAAAGAAAGAGGAGTGTTGGAAGGAAGAGGAAGCAGGCCCAAAGTGAGCGGGGCATGCTGGGTTTAAATGAGAAGTAGGCTACACGAGCTGGGCCAGTTCGGATTTCGCCTTGTGCAACTCGATTACATACTAGTTACCTATATGCCAAGGTATGTGTCACCGGAGATAGTATCAGTAGGCGGGTTGCAGACGGCTAGTTGCGACAGTCCGTATCCGCCAAGCTCAGCTGGGCAGCGCACCCTTAGCCATACATTCTGGGCATTCTCGTCCCGTGTTACAGGCAAATTTCAACGTTTGAGCGATTTTCAGGCCTTATTATTTGTTTGCTCGCGGAGCTTGAGACTCGAACGATGCGTGCTGAGGTCAACGCGCCTAATTGACGGATGCGACAGAAACCAGCTTTGGTGCATTTGTTCCCTGTTTGACGACAACTGGGGCTTCACGGACCGTACTGTAATTCTAACTCAGCAAGTTCGCCAGCAGGGGCTGAATTTAGTTTTATCAGTGTGGTTCACATTCAAGCAACCGTGAAGATTGGCGCGACATGGCACGGCAGGATGGTCACTAAGTTCATATTATTGTGTCAAAGTCAAGTCACAGGCTACAACCACTAACAATCCAACTTCGGGTCTAACAAAGTCAGGTCGACCATTGCTTGGTACGTGTAAATGAGTTCAAACTCCTATAAAACATTCCCAATACTACAACCCATGCAACGCCCGCGCTGCATACAAGGCGATCATCGTCTAGAGTCCAGGGTAGGCGTGTTGGTTTGTGAGACTATTTGATGGGATGGCGATGTTCGAACTCGGGCCTAATACAACGTGCTTTCTTGATGCAACCCGAGAAATGACTGATATAGATGATCAGACTTTTACCTAAGATGTCGCTCATATGATTCGTGGTGCCAGTATGGAAGGTCGGCTCTCGTATGAGGCACGGTGCAGAGTACAGTGCCACGGCCCAATTCGCACGGCCGGTGCCACTTCGCTTGGCGGCGGCCAAAGGCGGGAGAGGCGGCATCTGAGCCTCAACACCCCGGCCCAGCCAAAGAATTTTTCCTCACGTATAATTCCTTGACCCAGGACAAACGACACACTAAACAAAGGTGCCTCTGGATGGAGATGCAAGTGGGCTAAGAAGCACCGAAACAAAAAGACCCTTCTTTTTCCCGCGCCACCTCCCACTGACACTGCCTCCAAGCCGAGGGACCTGCCTGATTGCGACTCCAGAAAGGGGGGGCCCCCAGTGAAAGTCGCAAGGCCGAAGGAAAGAGATGATGGCTTGCTCGTGGTCCAACGGCCTGATGCGGCAGCTGGCCCAGCGCCAGTGGAGCTTCTTCGCGGGGCTGTCGGTTCCGCGAGGCGTTGGCTGTGGTGTTGTGGGCGCCGCGGCGACGACAGCCTTGCCGAGGACACACATCACCAGCGGCCTCATCAGCAACAGCTTCAGCCTCAGCAGAGGGTTTGCGACAGGAAGCGTCGTCTCGTCGCCGTCATTGGCCAAGACCCCGGGCCGCAGCCGTGAGGCGACCAAGCAGCCGAGACGGGTCGGCGCTCGGAGGTACGTCTTTTGTTAGCGCCGTTTTGCCGGGGACGGAGAGGAGGCAAGGGAGGGAAGGAGGAAGGAGGGGAGGGGGCGCGATGGTCGCAGCTTCTCATTGGGAACTTTTGCCCATTCGACCCCGCGGTGGGCCAACGAGCTCCCCCAGCTCTGCGTCGGCTTATCACGTCACGTCACAACCCGCCTCGCCCTCCACCTCACTGCTTTCCTTCACTTCCCATAAACATCCTCCTCCTTCCCCATTCCCCATTCTCCATCTCAATTCCATCATCTTTGTCTTTCTTTCTCGCCTGCCTGGAGCTGCGAGTCCCCCCTCAACCGTACCTCGCCCTTGACGCTTCCAGACTGACGCCGGGAGCATCAACAGCTTCCTCCCCCACATTCCCCGCCGCTTCTGCTCCCACCAGGCTCGACTTGCCCGCAACCTCAAGATGGATGACCGCGACGTCCTCCCCGACAATGTCAAGCCCAACAACTACTTTCTGTCCCTAAAGGACCTGGACTTCAAGGCCTGGACCTACCAGGGAACTGTCACGTACGTCTAGTCTCTTTGTCTAAACCTGGTTCAATGCTGCCCACCCCCGCTTCCAAATCTGACCCCTCCTCTCGCGCAGCATCAACTCGGAAATTGCCAAGCCCACCAAGGAACTCGTCATCAACGCCCTCGAGCTCAAGCTCTTCAGCGCCAAGGTCACCGTCGACTCCAAGACTCTCGAGTCCACTACCATTACCTACGATGAAAAGGCTCAACGTGCTACCATCGTCTTCGATGAGGAGCTGCCCGTTGCCAGCAAGGCTGCCGTCACCATCACCTTCGAGGGTATCATGAACAACGAAATGGCCGGATTCTACCGCAGCAAGTACAAGCCCACCGAGGAACCCGCCGCTTCCGTCCCCCGCGACGACGAGTGGCACTACATGCTCAGCACCCAGTTCGAGGCTTGCGATGCCCGCCGTGCGTTTCCCTGCTTCGATGAGCCCAACCTGAAGGCCACTTTCGACCTGGAACTTGAGATTCCCAGTGACCAGGTCGCCCTTAGCAACATGCCTGTCAAGGAGTCTCGCCCTTCCAAGGATGGCTGGCAAGTCGTTAGCTTTGATACCTCTCCCGTCATGAGCACCTACCTGCTCGCCTGGGCTGTCGGTGACTTTGAGTACATCGAGGCCTTTACCGATCGCAAATACAACGGCAAGCAGATTCCCGTCCGTGTCTACACTACTCGTGGCCTCAAGGAGCAGGGTCAGTGGGCTCTTCAGCACGCTCCCAAGATCATCGACTTCTTTTCCGAAATCTTCGACATCGACTATCCTTTGCCCAAGTCTGACCTCATCGCTGTCCACGAGTTTACCCACGGTGCCATGGAGAACTGGGGTCTCGTCACCTACCGTACCACCCAGGTCCTCTACGATGAGAAGTCCTCTGACCCTCGATTCAAGAACTCGGTCGCCTACGTCGTCGCCCACGAGCTTGCTCACCAGTGGTTCGGCAACCTCGTCACCATGGACTGGTGGGATGAGCTCTGGCTCAATGAGGGTTTCGCCACCTGGGTCGGCTGGCACGCTGTTGACCACCTGCACCCCGACTGGCAGGTCTGGTCTCAATTCGTCAACGAGGGCATGGAGGCCGCTTTCCGCCTTGATGGTATCCGAGCTAGCCACCCCATTCACGTCCCTGTCCGTGACGCTCTGGACGTCAACCAAATTTTCGACTCCATCAGCTACCTCAAGGGCTGCTCTGCCATTCGCATGCTTGCCAACCACCTTGGCGTCGAGACCTTCCTCAAGGGTGTATCCAATTACCTCAAGGCCCACGCCTACGGAAACGCCAAGACAACTGCTCTTTGGCACGCTCTTGGCGAGGCTTCGGGCAAGGATGTCAATGAGCTCATGCACCCCTGGATCTCCAAGATTGGCCACCCTGTCGTGACCGTTACCGAGGAGCCTGGCCAGATTTCCATTAAGCAGTCTCGCTTCCTCTCTACCGGCGATGTCAAGCCCGAGGATGACACCACCACTTGGTGGGTGCCCTTGGGCCTGGAGGGTAAGAAGGGCGAGGCTGGCATTGCCTCCCTGTCCCTGACTAGCAAGGAGGACATCATCGAGGGCATTGATGATGATTTCTACAAGCTCAACAGCGGCGCTACCGGTTTCTACCGTGTCAACTACCCCCCTGAGCGACTGGCCAAGCTGAGCAACCAGCTTGACAAACTTTCCACTGAGGACAAGATTGCCATTATCGGTTCCACTGGCGACCTTGCCTTTGCCGGCAACGGCACTACTCCCGCTCTGCTCACTTTCCTCCAGGGCTTCGGAAAGGAGACCCATACTCTGGTCTGGCGCCAGGTTCTCGACTCCATTGGCCAGGTCAAGTCTGTCTTTGGCGAGGACGAGACCATCAAGAAGGGTCTGGACCAGTTCACCCTCAAGCTCATCAACGACAAGGTCAAGGAAATTGGCTGGGAGTTCCCCGAAAACGAGGATTACCTTACTGGCATCCTCCGAAAGGAGCTCATTGGCACTGCTGTGGCTAGTGGTCACCCCGAGTACGATCTCTCCACATTCCCCTTTCCATGACTGGCAGCTAACTTTCGCAGGGTTGTCGAGGAGGCTTACAAGCGATTCAACGCCTGGGTTGAGGATCCAGAGGCCAACCCCATTAACCCTTCCCTTCGTGTCGCTGTCTGGCGCGCCGGTCTGAACAAGGAGCCCGCCCGCACGGTTGACATTCTGAAGAAGGAGTGGTTCAACACCAAGTCAATTGATGGCAAGCTCTTCTCTCTGAGCGTTCTCGGCACTGTCAAGGATGCCGAGCTCCTCAAGACTGAGATCATTCCCTTTGCCTTTAACGAGTCCCCACCAAACAACTCGGTTCCCAGCGGCGACATGCACGTCCTTGGTAGCTCCGTGGCCGTCAACGTCATTGGCCGCCCGCTCCAGTGGGAGTTTATGAAGGCCAACTGGGACGCCGTGATTGCCAAGCTTGGCAACCCCGTCGTCGTCGACCGATACATGAACCTCAGTCTCAGCCGGTTCGCCTCGCTCGACGCTGTTACCGACATTGAGGAGTTCATGAAGGACAAGGACACCAAGGCCTTTGACCGCACCCTTGGTACGATCAAGGATAAGATTCGTGGAAGAGCTGCCTACCGCGAGCGTGACTCTGTAGCACTCAAGGAGTGGCTTGGAGCCAATGGGTACTTGTGACTCTGTAAACTATAAAGTGGAAAGGAGGAGTTTCTGTCAAAAAGCGTGGCGGGATTTGATGATGCGTAATCTATCTATGAGGTGAAATGAGTATAGTTTAATGAGAGGCCGTGAAATTGCCTTGAATAAAAGGATAGTTCAGAACAATTGTGATCTCGTACTCGATGTTTACATGCAATGAGTGGATGTGTCTCTATGAGCCTGGGGACTCCCTATCCCTCCCTGCGAGCCATTCTATCTGTAGAAGGAAGGGATGTTGGAAATTGGTAGCTATTGCATCAAGGGTCCGGGAGAAAGAGATAATGAGATGTGTTTTATTTACAGTGGGAGGGCCAACATCGGGTTACCAAGATGTCGAGCGGATGTGGAATATGAGTAGTTAGACTAAGAGAGGCACTACACAGCTTCACTCCCCAATCACCAATGCAGCTCCCTCCTCTTGCTCCCAACTCACCCTCTAGAAAACCAAACGCTTCTGGCAAAAAAGGGCAGGGAAGTGACTGACGCCTCAATTCTTTCCGCTCTGCCATTTGTCAGGTCATTGTAAAGGCTTCTGCAACTATTTGGTACTGGCGCTGCGGTTGACTCACTGCAGCAGGAATTGAGTTAATCAGGCAATGGCTTGAGAATGTTTATTACTAACGACATCGGTGATTGGAGACATGCGCGTAGAGAAGAGTTTATATTTATGCTCTTCTACCTGCCAGGGCTTTGTCGTGAGACATTGTTTTTGTCTCGGGGACTCTAGTTCGGGGCTTATTCAGCTTTGCACTGACTTCAAAGTTTAATGGAGGAAAGGATGCAAGGCCGAAGATGAGGAGTGTTGGATCAGGGGCAGGGAAAGTCTCAAACAGTACATTTGACTTGTTCACCACATGCGTACTTACAGCCAGCCACATGTTCACCCACCTAGCCATTTTACTCTCGCAGCTGAGTTTACAATGAGATTGTGAGCTAGATGTTTTTACGGCGAGGCCTCTTCCTCACGTATTACCAAGAGGCCTCAATGATGTAAGGCGGCAGCATTAGGGAAGGAAGACATTCAGACCGGTTTCTTAACACTTTGGTCATGTCGCAGTATTCATGAAGCTTTCGGCAATTCCGCAAGAGCAAACGGAGCATCAAATCTCTGATCCGCGCCTGGGCCTTCGGAACGAATACATAGCACGCCAGTAAAGGAGTGGTTTGCTTTTGCTAGGAAAGTCACATTCTCCAGGGAAGGATATCGCAATCGTTGCCGTATTGGTCTGATGAGACAGTCACAGGCTGACCAGAAGGCGCTGTATATTGTGCATGGCATAATTGCGAATGTACAGCAGGCGGTTCAAGTTTGATTAGATGATTTGCTTTGTACGCGCTCTGTTCAAACCGCATTCTCCACCGACGGCGCGGCGTATAGCTGAATGAATACCTCATGGCTGTGATACTCGTTCAACATAAAACGGGAGCAAAGTCCATATCAATCAATAAAGTCCAGTCAACACAGTCGCTCCCTTTTGGGCCACCTTCAGTCACTACCTTTCAGTACTGACACGGGCTTCCTCTTTGAACCAAACTACATTCGTTTATTTCCTATTCGCTATTCTTGTCTCGATACCCGACCGTCGTTACAAGTCGGCAATGACAGGCATGTTTCTCCTCATAGCCCTTGCGGCTTGAGCCGCCTTGTTCGCCGCTGTCCAGGCTTCCCAGCTGGTCAGCGGCTGGGGCGTCAATGTGTTGGCGTCCGAATCTGTCGTGAGTTCCGATAGCGATGGTGAAGAGGTTGTCTCTCTGCATCTTAATGTTAGCCGCGGCGTGTCGACTTCAGATACGTTCCACCTGAACGTCTACTCGACGCTGTATCTGGTTCTCAGTTACGCCGACGCGCCCGTCTCGTCCTCGCTCGACCTAGTCGTCAACATCACCATGTGCGATCTCTTCCAAGAAGATCTGCTCTCAGTCGAGATGGACGACGGCAGCTCGGACAGAGAGTACGACAACGACGGCGGCGGCGGCGTTCTCGCTCGCGACGCCGACGGCCCGTTAGAGATCCGCGAGACGGCCGCGTACGACCACGCCCTAAACGTTGCGCTGATTGAGGAGTTGGAGGCGCTCATGCCCGAGGGCATCCCCGAGCTGGACGACGAGTTGGATCCGGAGCCGGTGCTGCCGACAGAGGACAAGATCCGGGCCTGCGATCCAAAGGATTCGCCGGGCCCGTTCCCGATCGAGGGCAAAACGACGGACCCTGGGACAGGGGGTCCAACCCCGGGACCTGGGGGTGATGACTTTGAGGGTCCCGGCGGTGATGAAGATGGCCCTCGTGGTGGTAAAGACGATATTCACAACATCACGGTCTCGTGTCCTTTACTAACGTATTCCTCTTCTTCTGCCTCTTCTATCCCCCCTCCCCTCCCGTTTCTTCATTTCGTCCCTGCTAAGTCGGCAAGAAACACCACCTCGAGGCCCGTCAAAACATTTGGGCAGCAGCTGTCGTGGTGCCAGGACCTACGCTTGCCCCCGTGTCTGAGGCTCCAGCTGCTCGGCCCGGACCGTTACGACAAAGCGCGTCCGGTCCGCAAGCTGCTCGTGCACCTCCGGGTCACGTCTACGAGGACGGCGAGCTGATCGATGGCGAAACCGTCAGGGTACGGACCGACGTAAAGGGCAATGCCGTTTTCACCGTCGACGTCCTCGCCGGCCAGACCGTCGTGACGACTAAGCTATGGGTCAACCTGTCCTCCAAGTGGCTCAGCGTTGGCACTAAGGCCAGCATCTCGGTGCCCCTGAAGCCGAAGCAGCTCCCACTGGAGCTGGAGTCTCGCGTGTGGTTCATCCCAGCCGGGTCGAACGTTGTGCGAGTTGCGACTTTTCCCGAGTCGGTCACCAGCCGTGCCCTCAGCGTCATGGACATCTTCACCAACGCCAAGGACGTCTTCAAGACGCAGCTGGCTCGCAAGAATAGTAGCATGGGACACTTGCCCATCTGGTTTCCCGCACAGGCGGGGAAAAAAGTTTCTCATTTCTGACCGGATGCCAAGTATCCTTACATCAGCCTGACTATCACAAGGTGGCGAAGCCCCAGCGTGCTCGGCCACGAATACGGTCACCACATCCACTGTCTCGCCCGGGAAAAGGCTGTTCTAAAGGAGACGGCAGTCATAAACGCTGTGGCGATGCTGTCGGTGACGGCATCAAGAAGAGTGCTACGCTGGCATTCAAGGAAGGCTATGCAACCGCCTTTGGCATGTACGCCCTCGACGGAACCCATCACCTGGATCCCGACTCGTACATAACCTACAGGTGGCTCCCCGAAGTGATGTCGTCGGACGAGAAGCCCACGGGATACAACGTTGAAGCCTTTCATTGCTTCGGTAAATATACTGAATAATTTCTTTTCAGGAAAGAGGGCCGTATCGCCGCTGCCCTATTCGACCTGGTGGACCGCAAGCTAGATAACTTCGCCGAGAACACGGCCGCCTTTGGAAGAATCGAAAGCGACTTTGATCCCGGCCTACTCAACTGGAGATGGAAAGCGCGATTCATTTTTTGGGATCTTCTCCAAGATAATCCCTAGAACATCGCTCAATACTGGTACGTGCCTCAAACCTTTGTTGCGGAAAATGGAGCGCTAATCTGTTTCCCCCCTTGTTCAGGAGAACCATGAAGAAACAAGTCGTCGCTCAAGATGAACCCAAAGCTTGGGCTATTTTGGACTACAACTTTGCCGACTTCAAGCGTTAAACCACACTTAGTAATGCGCGAGGAAAGCACCTTGGCCCTGGTGCATTGCTGTCGGAAACAGACTATCTTTATCCTAGTATGGGCTATCTTATGTTGATGACTTAGTACTGTATCCTCTTTCACTTCTTTTCTTGGCTTTGCACAGGGACAAAACCTTGGCCTTGGTGTATCATTTTTGGGAAACAGAGTACTTTTATTGAAGGATCGACTATCTGAGAATGATGAATTGGTACTGTAATCCCTTTCCCGTTTGCCCTTTGCCCCGAGAACCTTCTGGTCCTACCTGGGGGTCATGAGCTGTAACTTTTCAACGGTTGACGTTTCGTGGCTTTTCGGGGCCCTTTTTGGTCTACTTCTCCTCCCCTAAGAACCTATAATCTAGTAGACATGGCCCTTGCAAGTGTAGCACTTGTTACGATCGCCTCCGACGCAGACCTCGACGTAGATGGCGAAAAAGTAGTCGCCGTGGCACTTGAACTCGTCCTTGATGGCAAAGGCGAACTCTTTGAGGCCCTTCTCCTCGACCGCCAGTGTCTTGTACGTTTCGGGGAGACAGATGTTGGACGAACTGGCGTCGTCGCAGCCGGCGTCGCAGCCGATGAAGACGGCCACCTCGGTCGCGACGTACTTGTGCGAGTCCTTGACGTCGACACCGACAATGATGTCGTGGCCGTCGAGCTCGAGGAAGAAGGATCCGTATTTCTTGTGGCCTGACTTCAGCTCGCCCGAGACGCCGTGCTTGAGGTCTTGGTAGCAGTACTTGTTGTAGTAGCCGGGGTGGTTGTAGCAGGTGTTGGGGTGAGTGTTGTGAGCTAGGTCGGATAGATGGTATGAGTGCTTGTCAACGCCATAGGCAGCAACCAGCTTGCCATAGCAGTCAGGCTTCTCGCCGTTGTAGTACTTGTCCCGGGACTCGTTTCTCGCCTTGAGTTTGGCTGTGTGCGAATCTGTGCTGGAGTGGGCGTCCTTTCCAGCCGTGTCGGAGTGAGAGTCCTTGCCTGAAGTACCAGAGTGAGCATCAGTGCCGGAGTGAGAGTCTTTTCCTGCAGTGCCAGAGTGAGAGTCCTTTCCAGCAGTGCCAGAGTGGGCATCAGTGCCAGAGTGAGAGTTCTTGCCTGCAGTACCAGAGTGAGAGTCCTTGCCTGCAGTGCCAGAGTGGGCATCAGTGCCAGAGTGAGAGTCCTTGCCTGCAGTACCAGAGTGAGAGTCCTTGCCTGCAGTGCCAGAGTGGGCATCAGTACCAGAGTGAGAGTTCTTTCCAGCAGTACCAGAGTGAGAGTCCTTTCCAGCAGTGCCAGAGTGGGCATCAGTGCCGGAGTGAGAGTCCTTGCCTGCAGTGCCAGAGTGGGCATCAGTACCGGAGTGAGAGTCCTTTCCTGCAGTGCCAGAGTGGGCATCAGTACCAGAGTGAGAGTCCTTTCCAGCAGTACCAGAGTGAGAGTCCTTTCCAGCAGTGCCAGAGTGGGCATCAGTGCCTGAGTGAGAGTCCTTGCCAGCAGTACCAGAGTGAGAGTCCTTTCCAGCAGTGCCAGAGTGGGCATCAGTGCCAGAGTGAGAGTCTTTTCCAGCAGTGCCGGAGTGAGAGTCCTTTCCTGCAGTGCCAGAGTGGGCATCAGTGCCAGAGTGAGAGTTCTTGCCTGCAGTACCAGAGTGAGAGTCCTTGCCTGCAGTACCAGAGTGGGCATCAGTGCCAGAGTGAGAGTCCTTGCCTGCAGTGCTGGAGTGAGCATCAGTGCCGGAGTGAGCATCAGTGCCGGAGTGAGAGCCTTTTCCAGTAGTGCCGGAGTGAGAGTCCTTGCCTGCAGTACCAGAGTGAGAGTCCTTTCCAGCAGTACCAGAGTGGGAGTCCTTGCCTGAAGTACCAGAGTGAGCATCAGTGCCAGAGTGAGAGTTCTTGCCTGCAGTACCAGAGTGAGAGTCCTTGCCTGCAGTGCCAGAGTGGGCATCAGTACCAGAGTGAGAGTCCTTTCCAGCAGTGCCAGAGTGGGCATCAGTACCAGAGTGAGAGTCCTTTCCATCAGTGCCAGAGTGAGAGCCCTTTCCAGCAGTGCCAGAGTGAGAGTCTTTTCCACCAGTGGAGTGCGAAGTAGTGGAGTGCGAAGTAGAGGAGTGCGAGTCCTTGCCAGCCGCATGCTTACCAGCATTAGAGTGTGAAGTAGAGGACTGAGAAGTTGTGTGATCGTGAGATTTGGCGTTGTTCTCATGGTGCTTCGCTGCGGTGTCTTGCTTGTTCTCGTTGGCGTTCTCGTTGGCATTCTCGTTCGCGTTCTCATTGAGGTTCTCATTGAGGTTCTCGTTGAGGTTCTCGTTGGCGTTCTTATTGGCGTTCTCGTTGGTGTTTTTGCTGTCAATCTTGTCCGCATGCGAGCAGGTGTTGTGCTGGTGGACCTCGACAATGTGCTGTCTACCATCAGCGGAAATTCTGCTCGCATGGTAAAGCTCTTCGCGGTGGCCTTGTCGGCCTTGATGACCGTGCTTCGCATGGCCTGCATGGCTTACATGGCCTGCATGGCTCATATGGCCGTGGCTTGCGTGGCCGTGGCTTGCGTGGTCGTGATGCTTGGGCCCACCGTTTGAATGGGTATGTACCTCGTGGTGTTTATCTCCCTTGGCGTGCTTGTGTCCATGGTGTTCGTGGTGCTTCTTCTTGCAGCTCTCCGGATGGCAGTGGAAGTGGTTGTGTGTTCCTCCGTGGCCGTGACCGTGGCCGTGGGGACGCGGGCAGCCGGCGTGCCATTGTCCGTGAGAACATTCCCACTTCAGTCTGCAAGCAGAGTCATGAGGGCCGCACTCGTGGTGATGAGGCAGGCCGTAGTGGATCTCGTGCCCGTAGCTGTGCTGATGGTAGTCGTTGTGTCGGTGGTAGGAGTATGGGTCTCGGCTTTCGATTACAGCCGGATCACGAGTTTCGACCGCAACTGGGTCGCGTTCCTCAACCGAAGCAGGAGCGGAAAGTCTCTTGGAATAGCCATGGTGTCCGTGGTGTCCGTGCCCGGGCTTCCCGTGATAAATGTGGTGGTCGTGATGATGAGCGTGATGATGATGATGATGCTCGTGGTGGCCATGTTCGTGATGGTGATGCGGATGCTTGTGTTTGCACTCCTTGTCGTGGCAACTAAGAAAAATGTCAGTCTTCTTCATCCAACCACTCAGGGTTCTGGATTGTTTAACATACGAAGTGACCTTAAGCTTCTTATGGCACTCCTCGTCGTGGCACCTGAGTAAAATGTCAGTTACTTTCCTTCAACAACTCCAAGTATTGATTTGACCAACTTACGGAGCGGGCTTCGGCTTGTGGCAAGGCTTGTGGTGGCAGCTAGGAACTTGGTCAGACTTGCCGAAGAGCTAAGACGGGGATGACAATGTTAATCAACATACTCGACCTTGCAGTCGGGACACTCGGTGCAACAATAGCTAAGAGAGAACCAGCAAACATCAGGCTTGACGCCACGGCTGTGAAGCTCGTACTTCTTGTGGCCGTGTGCAATGACAGCCTTGATTTGGATGTAAAAGACCCACGATCCTTCGTCGTTGATGGGGCACATCTCCTTGTAGGAGCCTCCATCGGTCAGGGAGAAGTAAGGAGCGTGGCAGTTAACCTCCTTGCAGTCCTTGTTGGGGATGCAGTGACCGCCCTTGATGTTGTAGACAGGCGAGTGGCTGTTGGGCGGCGCCTCACGCTGGATGTGAACGCTCACATCCTCGTACTTGTAACGATCGATGGTGGGGAAGTTGAAGACGAGACCATCATCCTTGAAGTCGAAGCACACCTTTCCCAAGGCATCCTGCGGCCTGCAGTGAGAATTGCCGACGCAAAGATCCCAACAACGACCGTGATGATAGCCGTCGTGCGGGAAGACAAGGGTCGATGGGTCGGGAACCCAATTTCCCTTGCCAGCTTTGCCGCATCCGTCAAGTGACTTGCAGTCGCCGCGTTGACCTTCATACTTGAAGTGAGACAAGGATTCCCAGGCAGCAGCCCCGAGGGCGCCCTGAAGGGCGTAAAAGAGAGACGTTCTCATCTTAGACCCTTAGACCAAATGAGAGTAAGTGAGTGAGATTGATGGTGGTTTGATCGAGATGATTTCACGACACATCGCGTGCTTTTGTATCCATCATCGTCAAAAGGGGAACCCTCTGAACTTGGACTGGAGTTATCAATATCATAGGCAAGGAGACTGGGGAAAGGCTATCGTGCATGATGGCGGTTCAAAGTTCCGGTGACGTGAGGGGAAGACTAGCGAGAGGTTATGCGGAGGTGAAGTTGAACTGAATAGATGACGACGACAACAACACAACGACAGCAACTCGACGCTGTGGAGGCGTTTTCTATCCGTCATTTGGAGAACGTACGAAAGCGACATTGTCTGGACGCTGGGGCAGCGTCTGGGATAGTCTCTTGCCTTTGGGTGACGATGATAGACTCCAAGTCTAGGTTGTTGGAGTAGCTCAAGTTAAAGAAGACGTTATAAGATGAAAGAGACGAGGCTGGACTGCCACATGCCAACTGAGTCTATCGTAGTAGACTCGAGCATACGAGGAGAGGCTTTCATGGCGGGCACGCACACTCGCGCCGAAGCTTCCCGGGCGACATAAAGTAAAACTTTTATTGCATATGAGGTCGGGAGATTGATGCGTCTCTTGTATTGAGAGATGATTCGAGTGGGGTGTCAAGGGGTGTCGAATCGACCTAACACAGCCCTCAGAGTTCAGGTGGTCGCATGTTATTGAATACCTGTTACGTGTCGCCTTGGTCGCGGGAGGGTCTGCAGGTGCGTCCACAATCGGATGCGCAAGGGGAGAGCTACGTCTTCGGAGACAGAGCATGTTGGATGATGTCGCACAGCAACCATACGGCTCTCCCCGAATCTCGGCAATGTCGACAAGTGCTGGCTCGGTCCGTCTGGGCGACATGCTTCCGGTGAACGAGGGGGTTGGTTTAGGGTTGTGGAAAGCTCCGCGAGCATATCCATGATCGAAGGTCCTGGAAGACCTGTTGATTCGGACTTCAGCGAGCGGAGACGGATTGGACTGTCGCGCAATGGGCGGGGGCCTCACGGCAGTCGGCTGGGAGGGTCAAAGCAAACACGGTGGATGGTGTAACCATTATCCGTACCGATGGAACAACTGCTATGACCTTGACGGAGGGCCGATGTGCGTTGTACGATGTGCGTTGTGCGATGCATTGCTGAACGCATTAGGTGACATCTGTGGTTGTGCATATGTCTAGTTGTGTGGTTGACAAGGCAGTCAGTGGTGTTTGTTGGTTTCTCAGGCTAGCCAGCCAGTTAAGGCATCCATCGGCTATAGTCCATAAAAGTCCCACGAACAAATAGAGACGCGAATCTGACAAGGCAAGGGGAAACAGGGGAGGATAAAAAAAAACACTTGCAAATTTTTTTGATCTAATGAAAGGCTCGTTTCAGCTCACCATGGCAGTTGCAAAGCTCGGGGGGCAGTTTTTGAGCAAGTGTCATCGTGGCTGTGGTTGGAGGAGACCAAGCAAGCCACTTGGGCCCTCGAAGATGTGCAACTAAATCCACGCAGAAGTCATCGAGCACACTGATCGACTTTAGGTAGTTTAAAATCGACTTTTCCAACGTATGGCAAAGGGCGAGGGGTGCAGGGCACACAGTGTGCGAGGGATCTCGGTAGTTAATTGGTTGTACCATGGCCATCCCGTGTTTGCCTTGCAGGCGAGCGGAAACGAGCACCAACATCGGATCGATGACAAGGCAACCTGGTCCTTGTTTCTTGACTTCTATCGGCTTTCCCAGTTGTCTCTTTTTACTAGGCGAGAACTGTCAATTTATTTGTCCGCGCACTAATGTTTCACACTTGTTTTGATTGACTGTCCTGTAGGCCCAGGGCTAGGTGCAATCCGCGGAGAGTCCAACACGAGCCGTCAACGCCATTCTCCGCGCAGCGGTTGACAGCTGCCGCAATTGACTGCCAGCTGTCAGACCTAAGGCATCCACCATTTCTCAATCACCCTCTTTCTCTTCTCCCTCTACAACTCCTGTTCTCTCTTTGTCTTCGTCTTTCTCTTGAACCTTTCAACTCTACTCACGACCTACCTTCATCAGACCACCCGAACCAGCCACCAACTCCGGATCCCAAAGCATCATGAAGGTTGCCGTCATTGGCGGAGGCCCAGCCGGGCTGGCCACTCTGAAATTCCTTCTTGAGGCCCACAAATACTTTCCCATCGAGCCCATCGAAGCTCGCCTCTTTGAAGCAGAGGCTGAGATTGGAGGCACCTTTGTCTACCGTGTCTACGAGGACGCCGAGGTAAGTATCTTCTTGGGTTTGAACTGTTAACATTCTTTTCTAATACCGTTGGTCTTGTAGCTGGTTTCTTCCAAGTACCTCACGGCCTTTTCTGACTTCAGACTTCCGGATGACGCCCCCGACTTCTTAACTCCGCAGGCCTATGTTCAGTATCTCAACAACTATGCGACAGCTTTCAACCTTTGGCCTTGCATCGAGCGCAACACCAAAGTCGTGCTTGCTCGCCGGGGAATGAATGGCAGTGGCCACATTGTCACCATCGAGCGGTCGGACGGGCAATCTGAATGGCGATGCGATGCTTTGGCTGTGTGCACCGGTATCAACGTCACTCCCATCATCCCCTCTATCGAAGGCATCGAGCAAGTTCTGACAGTTCTTCACTCTTCGCAATTCCGAGCTCGCGCTCAGTTTGGAGAGAACACCAACGTCGTCATCATGGGAGCTGGAGAGACTGGCATGGACATTGTCCACCTTGCCGTCACATCTCCCACCGCCTCGGTCACTCTTTGCCACCGAGATGGATTTTTCTGTGCACCCAAGGTATGCCCAAACACCCATCAGTTTCTTGCGCTGTTTAGCTGACTTTGAAAGATCATCTCGGTCCCTTCTGTGATGGGCTTTCCCCGAAACGATGGGTCGCCACGACCCAATAAGCCAGTCGACACGTCCGTCGCAAGCCTGTTCGATACAGCCTACGTTCACCCAGTCCTCCAGCGCAGCAGCCTGCCCTGGGCGTACTACGACCAATGGATCAAAAAGATGCACTGGCTCATATCTGGCACCGAAGAGGGACCTGACCAATGGGTTGGCCACATGAGCCAAGGTCGGAAGTACATGGATGCCAGTGAGTTGACCTTGTGCTAATCAATTGGATCCCGCTGACAGTGATAGTCCTTCTCTGCAAGTCTGACCGAGCTCTCCCGTACCTCAGCAAGGGCCATCGCTCCACCTCCTGGACAAATCGACTTCGGCAGTGGTTCATGAATGTGCCAATCAAGGAGACAGGGGATCGAAAGATTAATGTTTGCATTTGGCCTCAGAGGATTGACGAAGATGGCTACATGCAATTCTCAACCATAGACGATTTGATGCCGATAGACACTACCAAGAACGAAAACGATTCGTCCGAGACAGTCATTGTCACGAAAAAGAACGATTCGACTGAGACAGACAGTGTCAAGAGCGGGATCAAGCCAGACGTTATCGTCTTCGCCACCGGCTACAAAAGAGCCTTCCCATTCCTGGATATTGACTACCCAGAGGTTGCGCACGCCAACGTTCGGGGTGTCTACAAGGAGGGAGATGTGTCGCTGGGGTTCATTGGCTTCGTCAGACCAGCAATTGGTAAGTACTCATGCCGGAGACTCAAATCTCGTTAGCTGACCAAATTTAGGTGCCATCCCTCCCCTCGCCGAACTCCAAGCCCAATTTTGGGTGTTGCGTCTCCTTCAGGATCAATTCCCTGACGAGGTTCCGACCACTCTCGACCCCAACGCTGTCGTACCCTACGATCTGGACTACGAGATCCACTCCCGCCACAACTATGACTTTTTCGAAAGCAAACGAGCCGTGGACCACGAGAGCTATGCTTACCAGCTGGCCTTGGACATGGGCGCGGCACCTACCATCACCCATGTGATGAAAAAGGGCTGGAAGGTCTTCTTCACTTGGGCCATGGGATCCAACTTCAACACTAAGTTCCGCATAGTTGGGCCGTGGAAGTGGGAAGCAGGTGCCAAGAGCATCATGCGCAACGAGCTGTACAACATTGTGAAGCAATCGGGTGGCTTCGTTTGTAAGTGCTCCCGCCGCAACCCCATAACTCCAAATACTGACCCCTTTCTCTTCTAGACCTGGCTACTTATTCGCTCGTTCCGTTCTTCGTCTTCGGCACCATGAGCATGATTTTGTATGCTTGGTTCGGACTTTTGGGCCTGTTTACACGCCCGAAGAGACGCAATGAGCGCCTGGACTAACTTCAGTCAGCGCAATCACAGACCCCTAACCGTTAGGTTCAGATCCAGCTCGAATTCTTCCCTTTAGTATGGGGAGCTATGGATAAATTAGTAGTGAGAAATTGACAAGATGATTAATGCTGCGTGAATACTCCATAAAGTTGAAAGCTAAGTGAGCTCCAGAGGACGATAACCACACACCAACTTGCCTTTCCCCCAACGAAAACCGATCGCTCACGTCTAAGTGTTACCTAAATTATTAAATAAAATCCCACTAGAAATGGTAAATAACTACTAATAAGCATACAAAAACTGCAGCTTAGTTATGTCTTAATGTGACTTATCATAGAGGGCAAGTTAATGCTTTGTGGTGTGTGGTGTTTTTCTCCCCTCTGGATGTGGGTTGGCACATATGACCCGTCGATTGGTCACCTCGGTGAACCACGAATGTGGGGAACCATGGCGGGGCTCACCGAGGTGAGACGCCTCTTTAGTTTTTTCCTTGGTGCTGAACCGTCGCAAACGCAGCTGCAACACCACCCGCTCACCATGTCTCGAGAAACAGTCCAGCCCAATCAATGGGTTGCCTTGCGGCTCCCCAATGAGACTGTGCGCATCCTACAAGTCGTGCCAAACACGTAAGTCGGCCAAATCCCCCATGCGCCTTGAAATTGGTGAGCTAACCGTGCCATTCAGGACCATTTCCTTGGGCAAGTACGGCTCATTTCCGACCAACCTCGTGCTGGACCGCCCGTTCCACCTTACGTACGAGGTCCAAGAGAAGCGCGAAGGTGAGGCCTTTGCGCGGCTCCGCGTCGTCCCCGCCAAGGAGCTCAACGCCGACATCCTGGCCGACCCCAACGCCGAAGCCGCTGACGAGACGGCCGCCGAGGGAGACGATGTCATTGCCACGGCCGACGGCGAGGAGCTGACGCTCATCAACGACAGCGGCGAGGTCGTGATCCGGACTAACAGGGAGATCATCGACGATACCGCGCGCCAGACTTTAGCCACTGAGGAGATTGAGGAGCTGAAGCGCAAAGGCACCTCGGCCGGCAAGGAGCTGATCGCAAAGCTGCTGCTCTCGCACACGGCCATCGACCAGAAGACGGAGTACTCGCTGGCAAAGTACAAGCTGCTCAAGACGAAAAAGTACATCCGCCGCTTCACCATCCTGCCGCTCGATGTGCCGCAGCTCGCCCAGTGGCTGCTCGAGGACCGCGACTCGTCCAAGATTCTGGAGATGAGGCACGAGCTGATGGCGCTGACGGGGTGCTGGGCAGACGTCCACTTTGGCGGCGTGCCGTGCGAAGGGAGCGAGGGGTCACAAGGTGGCAGGTGGTTGGTGGTGGATGACACCGGTGGTCTGCTGGTTGCTGCCATGGCGGAGAGGATGGATATCCTCCACCCGAAGCCGGAGGAGGAAACAACTGATGCAACCATGACGGAGCCAGCTACCAACGTTGGATCACAGGATCAACCCAAGGATGCTTCAGAAACAATCAACCCTTCCCAGGCACAATCGCAACAGAAGAGGCGGCATCCTCGTAAGAGCGACTTTGACGTCCCATACGTCTCTACCAACACCATGACCCTCATCCACAGCAACACCCAGCCGAACCTCGTCCTCCTCAAATACTTCAACTACGACAACACCAACCCCAACCAGCCCTACCCCTATCACCCGCTGGCTACCAACCTCATGCCCATCTCGTGGCTGCAGCTGCTCGCGCCTGAGGAGGACGACTCGTACGCCAATAACGCGCCCGAGGCCACGCCCGAGGTGATTGCCTCATGGAAGACGAACCGCCGCGGTAACTACCACCGCAAGCGGCGGAGGTGGGCGCGCGTTCGCCACGTCGTGGACACGACGCGCGCAGGCGGCTTCTCTGGCCTCGCCGTTGCTAGCACCATGGATCCCATCTCGATCATGCGCAGCACCCTCCCCCTACTCGCAGGCGGTGCCCCAGTTGCCATTTACTCGCCCACAGTCGAGCCCCTGACAAAGCTGGCCGACTGCTTCAGCGTTGCTCGTCGCGCTGCATGGGTGATGACGTCCTCGCCAGACATTGAAGGCAAGACGGTCGAGGAGCTGGAGCGCTGGGAGGGCACCGAAGAGTTCCCCCTGAACCCGACGCTTCTTCTGGGAGTAAGCGTGCAGAGCAGCCGCGCCAGGCGATGGCAGGTTCTTCCTGGCCGTACACATCCATTCATGATGGGCCGGGGTGGCGCAGACGGCTTTCTGCTCACGGGATGGCGAGCGATTCCAGTCGAGGGCAAGATTGAGGCACGGGGCAAGTTCAAGAAGAGAAAGACGGAGGTTTAATGACGGCGGTTGTTTTCAAATGCGATGGCTAGGAGCGTGCCTTGAAGAACGAGTCTCCGGGGCATGTGTAAAGTTAGTCAGGACACCACACCATGATACCCCTGAATAGAACAGGACCTGCGCCAACTCCGTTCCTAGAAGCTTTGGAATATGCTAGAAAGCAATGTGGATTCTTGTGTGAACGAAAAATATGTTTTGTGCCAGCTCTTCAACATCAACATCATTGCAACCTTCTAATATCGCTGCCTTTTACCGTCTACAGCGACTTGTTCATGAACTTTCTCTTGGTAAAGCTCAACCACCACTTGCTGGGCTTGGCCTCGTTCTCCTCGTACACTCTGGCGAGTAATCGAATGGCCAGCTCTTGTCGGACCTGGGCCATGTACTGTTTGAGCTGCTCAGCCTCTTGCCTGTCCCGAGGAGGCTCGTACATCTATCGCGACACGTGAGCAAATGAAACTTCTAGCTTCCCGGTTTCCTCGACACGAAGGAGGAAGAATCAGACTTACCTGGTTCAGGGGCCACGCGGGGTCTCCAGGGATGGAAAAGTTGAGGTCGAGGGCAAGGTTCATGACATCCTTCTGGGCATCACGGGCGGAGGCTTGAGGCCGGATCTTGGTCAAGCAGTCGCTGACGAACCAGATGCCGTACATGAGAAGGCGGTCGGCGGGGCCCTGGATCTCAAAATTGCGGAAGAAGGTGTTGGCGCGGAAGAGGGCGAGGACCTCGTCGAGGATGTCATAGCTCTCGCTGTCCGGGTCGGGCGACTCGTGGGCCGGCAGCGGCGGCGACTCGGCCGGCAGGGCGTAGGCAGGGCCGCGGGTCTTGGTGCGCAGCGGGAGGAGGGGGAAGTTGCCGATGAGGCGGGGGACGTTGGGGTCGGAGTTGAAGACGGAGTTGTATGCCTAGAGTGAAGCGGACTGTCAGCCGAGACGGAGCTGCGATGGTTTGGGGGAGTCGTGGCTTGATATCGGAGGTTGCGGAGCCAGGAGTAGCGGAGGCGGACGGGCAGGCGAACAGGTAGAGGGCAGCAGGCGGATTCGACGAATGGGTTGCGTAGATGGAATTGGGAAACATACCGGCATCTTGAACAGCGTATGGCGAATCCGCACAGTGAAGCTGTTTCTATAGAGGGGGAGATTCGAGGCGGCGCCGACAGGTTGGGATGCGCTTCGTCACTAGCGGGGCTGCAGCAGCTTCACGAAGCTGTCGTCAATGGTGTGGGGGCAGCGAGGCTGGCCGTCAGAGTTGATGCCTTACGGAGCTTGTGCACCGGCGTCATCATGGTCAGGCCAAAACTATGGCTTTTTCCGGACGTGGCGGAATGACGGCCAGCTGCGCCACAGCTGGCTGCCTGTCCCATTATTAGTCACGCAATCTGAGACCCGCTTTTCACTTCCTTGCGTGGCTGCCTAGCCCCAGCGCACGCTCACGTGAGGACGCTTCTGTGACGCGCCGGTTCCACCCGCGGCGAAGCGTGGCAAGGCGCGTTCGGTTTTTCCTAATTGGGGGCGACAGAGAGGGCCCCTACAGCGCCCACTGGAGCCCACTGGAGCAGCAAGCAGGCCGACTGGGCAAGAAAAACCCAGAACAGAACCCGTGTGGCTGCAAGCCCTGCACTTTGCTGGCTTGGTAGCTTGGGGCATTTTGCCGCCCACCCCACGAGAAGGAGAAGAGCGAAAAGTGGCCGCCAGGCTGCTGTGACGGGTTTCAGCTGCACGGTCCCATTAAACCGTCCCGTCACCTCCTCTTTTGCATATTTTTCACCCGCAAGAGAAAGCAGCCCTCTTCCCTTCATCCTTCCGCGGACATCGCGTCCTCCCTTTTCCTCGTCACTTCAGGCTTCAAATTTCTCTCCAAAAGATCGACCTTCGACTTGCCCGTCCTTGCTTTCGCGTGGACGCCCCCTTTTGCTTTTTTGCGCTGACAGGTCCGAAGCCCGTGCCAGCCGCTAGTTCCAAAGCTTGTCGCTGGACATCAACAGGGATCGCCTGGGCGCGTCAAAGGGCGTTAAGAGCGAGGGAGAAGAACGACAAGGGAAGAACACAACACAAAGCAAGACGCCGAGGAGAAGCAGCATTCAAACGAGATACCGTCAATCAGTCAATCCATGCTGATATCTGAGTCAGTACCCGCGCCGCCCTTGATTTGTCGCCGCATCACTTTCGCGTTCCCTCGTCCCCCCTTCTTAAACCCCCAACAACTCGGCAACTCCACACAACTCCACAGCCTCGTCTTGCTAACACCATCTCCACGCCCAGACTGTTCGGCAACGGCAGCTTCCTAGGACAGCTGCGCGGCCTAGTAGACATGGCGACCTCGCGCTCCTCCATTGGCAGCGACTCGCCAGATGGCTCATCATCAGACACAACGCCAACGACCTCCCAGGCGCCCGTGGTCGCGCTCCCCAAGCCGCAGCGCCGTCGTCGTCGCATCCACCGCCCGGCCAAGAACTCGCTCTACGACCTGTTCCATCAGCATGCTGGCACCTCGCTCTTCGTGCGTCCCATCTGCTGGACCGACTTGCATGCCGAACTCCTCGGCACGCGGTGGGAAGAGCTACCGCCATGCGACAGCCCCAAGCCGGCCACGATGCCTGGCTCGCCGCCTTCAAAGGGTCATCTGCGGCCATCGCACACCATCATGACACTCAGCGACTCACTCACCCAGATTCTCCTTCCCGACGCGATGCATCCCATTCTCTGCTCCAACGCTGTCAAGACGGTGCTCATGACGCTATGGCCCCAACCTTTCAGCAAACCGCAGTACCTACCCGAGTTACACCTGTACTTTGGGGGACGTGTCTACCGAGATGCTGTGCGCGCGCAGATCATGTGGAACTTTCCATCCGATGAAGCCAAGTCGTCTTACTCGTCGTTTCGCTCAGTCTCAACACGCCCAGCTGATTCTTTTAACGCGCCCATGCACCCATACACCCCTTCACCACAGGGCCCTGCCAACCTACCGATGGTGTGCTACATTGGAAAGAGCCAGCTTGCTAATATCCGAAGGAATCTTTTCCGCATTGCCCCAGGCCCGGGGAGGAGTTGGAACGAACCCGTATATCGGTTGCAGCAATTGAGAGCAAGACAGTTGGTGCCGATCAACTCGGACCACGACGCGCACTTTGTGGGTATCTTTCTCGCCATGGCACAGAGGCACTTCTACCCGCCGCCACCCCCCTCGTCGCGGAGAGATTCGCCCATGAACCAGAAACGACAAATCCCACCAAGCCCCAACTTCCAGAACGTCACTCTGAGAATCCTGACACACGACACCGACACGTCAGACTTTATTGTGTACACGGCGTATGTAACCAAGGAGTTTCTGCAAAAGTTTCACGACCCATTCAAGGCGCCACAGGACGAAGACGAACAAGGGCAATCTGGTATCAGGATAGAATTCGCGCGAGTCCCCATCTGGCCCATCCTAGGCCTGCGGGAACGACTCGGCAAGGCATTGGGACACGAGGTGGTTGGGCAGTTCAACCATGATGAGATTGAGACGTGGGAGAAGGACCCGGAGAAGCAAGAGGGCGGCAAACGCAAACGCGAGGTGTTTTCCGAGGTTCTCAACAGCAGTTTTGATGAAGAGTCGGGTGATGAGCCTTCCCTCGGTGGAAAGAAGCGTTGCTTGACTGAAGGATCCCCAGTCGGGGTGGTCATGTAAGAGTTCAACACTGGCGATGATGGATTTTGTTTGGAGCACTTGCCCACACGCTGGGCTTCTCATGAGGAGGATACGACTTTGTTTTCTGCGACGGATGGCCATGATTGCAACCAAGACGAGGGCCTCACAGGCATACATGTTTGTTGTACGGTACGGCGCGAGAGAGACTTTTGATAGACGTTACAAAGTCGGCGATACGAGACATGGGCATATGGAAACAACATACGGGATATGTATTAGGATAAAGCGTGTACACAGCTGGTTTGCGGTTTTCGTTTCTTGGGGGATTTGTTTTAGTCAACACTTTTCACGACGGATGATGAACAGAGACGACATTGTCATCTCTCGGGTTACTTTACGTTCCGGCCCGTTATCGAATTTGTCAACCACGGCATTATGCCCGCATATGGCCATGGCTGCCCGCCGAGCTGTCAGGGTTCTGCACTGTGGGATCTGTCATGACCCATGCCCACAGAAAGTGATCTCTCCCCGCTCGACTGGTTGACCAGGGTCTCAGCCTGACAGTCGATTCCGCCTTTCTGGGACGCTTTATCGCCGACATGGACATTGACATCGGGCCAAGCAAATACTCCTCCGCTCGTATACGGGATGTGCGGGACTCCCACGTGCCTGTTCCTGAGAGCTAGAGCGGGGTGACAGGTCAAGTCGAGCCTCGGAATGCCGAAGGATGTGGGTGTTTCCTTGTGAAATGCGGAGGTTGTTCGTACGATGGGAAATCCCGGTGTGCCTCGTGGAGAGCAAACTTGTGCTGTCATTTGCGGGCTTGGTGGTGGGCCTGGGAACGGAGGCTTATGAATCGACAGGTGGGCTGCATCTGCGGGCGGTGGAGGCGGTGGTTGTGATGATGGTGGGACGGGATGAAAATGCAGAAGAGTTGGGCACGACAACGCGCGTATACGAAGACGAAGCAAACTGCCGAAAGAGTCTAGGCGGGAGCAAGGGATCCGGTAGTTAGCGCAAGATTTCGGGATGGGAGAGATACAGAGTAGGGATGAGGGTTGATGGGGAGTCGCGAGTATTGCCCAGTTAGTACAAGTTGCAGTGAGAGAGTGGGCTTTCGATGGGAATCGGACTGTTAACAAAGCCCGTCTTGCCATGCCAGTTATTTTATTAGACTAGACTATGCGTGTCTAGGTAACTACCTAGTAGAATGTAATGTTTTCTGCTCAACGGCCTGTAAGAAACAACCGTTCTGGTTGGCTGCGGTGTGGATAAAGATACCCATGCCACGCTCCCCATGCTGCCATGCTGCCATGCCACAGTGGCTGGCTTGATCTTGGGACCGGATTGTTTCCAGGTCTAGCTGGTGGGGGGGGCGAGGCACAAGCCACTACCAGCGCACTTTATTGCTCAAGAACAGGTTATCGGTTTTACGTGTAGCTGGCTCAATGGGAACCTGTTCAGTGTGTAGCCCGGGAGCAATGCTCAAAGATAATTCATTGTATTTATCAGCTCCTGTTGCGCCTTATTTACCTACTCATCGAGTGTTAAAATCCCATCTTTCAACTCAACTTACCCCGGATTTCCTCCCCAGTCCCAGTGGCCCGTGGCATCGTGGACCGAGTGGGTTGGGGAAGGAACAAGGCCCACGTTCTAGCTGCCAAACAGGGCAAGAACAGCACGTCACCGCTCTTACTCCGCGAATTGACAGCCTACAAGGGTCAGGGTCCATCGTAGGGTTCCAGCCAGACCTTAACACTTCAACACCTTATTCTCAGCCCTTTGGATATCGAGCATGGATTAATTCGTCCAAACCCACACACACACACGCGCAAATAATCTTTTTCGTGGAATGCATGCAAGCGCCGACAATGGAGAGAAAGACCCCACCCTCTTTTCTCTGTCGTCCAGCTGATCGTCGCTCCTCCGCCATGCTTGGACGAGTGACGCTGCGAGCCCTCCCTCCACGATGCTTCTCGGCTGCGCCCAAAGCAGCCATGATGTGCGCTTCCAGCTCGCTCTCGCACCACACCTAGAATTGGGTCTCCATTGCTGCCGAGGCCAAATTCCCCCTCATCCTCCAACCCGCACCAACCCACCAGCGAACAACCTCTCTCGCAGGATATCTTAACATGTGCTTTCCGCTCTTCCTTTGCCCTCCGGCCCGCCGTTGAAGCCGATCGACCCCGTGGGGAAGGCCCCGCCGCGGGCCCGGGGGTTCGACGTCGGCCGTGAGCCTTGTTTGGGCCTTCATGCCCCGAGTGAGGGCTTGCTTACCTCGCTGGACGCGGCCATGGCTTCCCGTTTGGACGGTCCGGACCTTCGGGGGACCGTCCTAGCAGCCTTGTCCATGGCGGGGGAGCTTGTTGGCATGTTGTGATGGCGCGGGGCATGAGATGCATTCTTTGTGATATTGCCGTGTATTATACGACGATGCTGTGATGGGCCGTTGGACATGGCATTCGGGCTATCAGCATGAGGCCTTCAAATTGGGCCCGTTTCCCCCCTCAAACAACGTTCGCGATGTCTCTCAGACAGCATCTCCTCATTCTCTCCCCTTGGCAGTTTACCTGTCCCTCGCTTACACGGTGACCCAACTGTGGTGTCATTTGTCTGTCAACCCATCAAATCTTCCCGTTGTCCTAGACTCCAGTCTGGGATTGACTTGATTGCTGTCTTGCTATCAACATGAGGTTTCACGGCAGCTTGGTCTTTGGCCTGGGCCTTATCGCCCAAGTCCTCGCCGCTCCGGCTCCGGTCCCCGTTGCGGACCCCGAAGCCGACGGCACCATTCAAGAGCGCGCCGCCAAAGTCACCGTCGCCGTGCCGTCTGGTACCGTCATTGGCTTGAGTCTCTCCGGCGTCGAGTCCTTTAAGGGCATCCCCTTTGCGGACCCGCCCACGGGTTCGCTGCGCCTCAAGCCACCCCAGAGGCTTTCAAAGGCTCTTGGCACCTTTGATGCCACAGATCTACTGGGCCCCTCTTGCCCCCAGATGTTCATCACCACGGGAGGCACCAGTGTCATCACCGAGTTCCTCTCCGACTTCTTGAGCATCCCGCTACTCCAGGTAGTCACTGGACAGGAGGACTGCTTGACCATTTCGGTTCAGCGACCCGCGGGCACCAAGGCAGGCGATGCGTTGCCCGTCATGTTCTGGATCTTTGGCGGTGGCTTCGAGCTCGGAAGCCCAGCCATGTACGACGGCACCAGTTTGTTAAATACTGGCATCGACCAAGACCAGCCTTTCATCTATGTGGCCGTCAACTACCGTGTCGCTGGTTTCGGGTTCATGCCCGGCGCCGAGATCCTCGCCGACGGCAGCGCGAACCTCGGTCTCCTGGACCAGCGCATGGGACTCGAGTGGGTTGCAGACAACATTGCGTCTTTTGGCGGTGACCCCGACAAGGTCACCATCTGGGGCGAGTCCGCAGGTGCCATCTCTGTGCTCGACCAAATGGTCCTGTACGGCGGCGACGCCAACTACAAGGGCAAGCCGCTCTTCCGCGGCGCCATCATGAACTCGGGAAGTGTTGTCCCCGCGGCCCCCGTCGATGGTCCCAAGGGTCAGGAAATTTACGACGCTGTCGTCAAGAGCGCCGGCTGCTCCGCCGCTACAGACACGCTGAAGTGTCTCCGCGGCCTGGACTACGAGGACTTCCTCGACGCCGCCAATTCCGTCCCCGGCATCCTGTCTTACAACGCGCTGGCGCTCTCCTACCTGCCCCGGCCGGACGGCACCGTGCTCCCCGACAGTCCTGAGGTGCTCATTGCGACGGGTCGGTATCACGCCGTGCCCATGATCAACGGAAACCAGGAAGATGAGGGGACGCTATTTGCCCTCTTCCAGCCGAACCTGACTACCACCGCCCGTCTCGTCACGTATCTGAAGGAGTTCTTCTTCGAGGATGCCACCACCGCTGAGCTCACTTCCTTTGTGAACACGTACTCCACCACCCTCAGCGCGGGCAGCCCGTTCCGCACCAGCATCTTCAACGAAATCTTTCCCGGTTTCAAGCGCCGCGCCGCCATACTCGGCGACCTCGTCTTCACCCTCACACGGCGTCTCTTCCTGCAGACGGCCATAGCCGTCAACCCGGACGTGCCTGTGTGGTCCTACCTCGCCAGCTACGACTACGGCACGCCGATCCTGGGCACGCTGCACGGCTCCGACATCCTCCAGGTGCTCTTCGGCCTGGTGCCCAACCACGCCATGCGCAGCATCCGCACCTACTACTTCAACTTCCTGTACAACCTCGACCCTAACGAGGGCGTGTCGGGGTACGACACTTGGCCCGAGTGGAAGGATTCTAAGGAGCTCATGTGGTTCAAATCTGCCAACGCCAATGATTTGCTGGATGACGATTTTAGGACGGATTCGTATAATTGGATTGCGAATAATGTCGATGTTTTGCATATTTAAGGCGGATGCGCGGGAATCGATTTGGAGTGGCTGAACCACTACCTCGGAGTATTTATGAACTACCTAATTTACAATGGTACCTACACTATTCACCACGGAATACTCCGTCGCACCCTCCATGCTCTAATTATGCAGGTGATCTACTACATGCTCGGGTTCATCTCTGGCCTCTGCCACCCTACTCCTTGATCGCGGAGGCGATCACAACGGGTGGTCTTGGCGGGGGCCGCTGGATGACAGGAATCGGTCCCATTTGTTCGTCCGTACGGCGACAGAAATGATTATCGCATCCAAAAGAGAGCTGTAAGCAGTATTACTCAACATGATGAGGTCCCGTGCTGGATGTATCTCATGTTGAACGCCCCGCGGTGAGTTTCTGTTTGCTTAGAGTTAGGTTCGGAGTTAGTCTGCGGTAAACAGCGACAATGGTGACGATGGACGCAAAAGTAAATAACGAGAAAGGGATAAAAGGAATGCCGGTAGTCCTATGAATGAGGTTTCTGAACTGTGCAATGAGTGGAAATTGTCAGACAGACTGACAATGGCTGTCGCTTTCAGCCGTCTTTCTGTCAGTGTCTTCAACCTCAGAACCACCCTCTCGCCGAAAGAAATGGCTAGACCTTTTTGACCAGTACTCGATCAGTCTCTCTCTACCCCCTTTCTTTCATCCTATTGCCAACGGCAGATGCACTTTGCGACAGAAGTCAGCCCTTGCAGCATTCGAGAATTGTGCGTCACTCCACTCATGGAAGTGCCATTCTTCTGACCTCGCTTAGCTACCCGGGACCTGGACAGCCCCAGCAGTTTCATCCACCTCAACGCATCTTCAACCTCGTCTTGGCTTGGGACGCATCGTCTCTGTCGCCGCCGCCAGCACCCCCGACGCCTTGTTCGCCGCCATGCTCGCCGAGACGACGGCAGAGTTGGCTGTCACCGCCCTCTCCCCGGCCAGCGCCGCCAACGGACGGTGAATGTAAGGCTTCTCTGAGAAAGAGGGGACGGAAAAGGCCCTCGCCGCCATGTTGCGGCTGTGAACGCTGGCACTCTGCTTTATCTACTAATAACAAATTTTGGGTTCATGCTCGAATCCAGCCTCCTCCAGAACCATGCTCAGTTATTTTCTTGTCCATGTGTCATCATTTGAATCCAGCAACGGAAAATAGTACGTCAGCTCGTCACTTCGCTTGTGCTGGTCTTTCTTCATCGTCAACTCTAACCTTCCTCAGACCCAAGCCCGGCTTCATACCATCGACCGACTGCGAACATGTCGTCTAGTTTATGTGTTTGCAGAACATGGACACAAAACCATCAGCCGACCCTGATTGAGGATGGGCGCCAAGGGAATGAAGTCATCTTCGTCAACGACCGAGTGTCAATTTCCATGCCCTCTTCCATCCCAAGACATCGACCGCCAAAGAAGAGCATCTGGCCGACAACCTGTCAACTCTCCTCTATCTGTCCCGCCGACCCAGGTTTCGCACAATGGGATTCTGTAAAGATATTCCCTATCAAGCCGCATTCCACCGCGACGTGTTTCTCAAGAACATGGCTCGTAAATCTTCCCCAGGCCCCATGGTCAGTGTTTTGCATTGAGGCAGGGTTCGCTTGGCGATGTCTGTAAGCGGCTCTCTAACCCTTCCGACCTCTCTGCCTCCACCATCGCGAAACTTGCCTCAACCTCTTCGACCGGCAATCGACCGTTCCTTCCTGGAACCTCTCTCACGTCTTCTAGTCGATCTGAGACGCCGCTCAGAGTAGAGTTAAGCCATCCTCCCGCTCGAAACTCAACAGCACGATAATCGTAAGTATCCCCACTCGTCGAGGTGTGACATTCTTCTGACCTCCTTTGGATTGAAGCGCATGATTTCCTCTACGATTACACCCATCTCTACCACAGAACGTGGCACGAAGCAGAAGATTACTTGGAGGCATTCTGAACCTGATTCCCCACGCCAGTACCCGGCCATTACAGGAATGATCCTCAAAAAGCATCTCGTCTACACTCTCCAGCAAGTTTCACCACCAATGATTCACCACGAAGCAGTTTCCCTGGGCGACGAGGTCAAGGCATCTTCTACCTAGTCCCATCCATCCATTTCCGCCACAGAACATGGACATTTTTGGAGACATCTGATTGACATTTGTCGAACTCTCCCACCGTCCGGGACCCATCACAATGTAGCATTTTCTCAAGCCATGACAAGGATCACAAAACCATTGAGACCTCATGGCCAGTAGCTCCCTACAGCATATACATTTATTGCTCTGTTAATTCGTCATGGAAGAAGTCTAGGCCTGTCTCCATCGCTACAGAAGGTACCCTGGTACAGCCCTTTTTGCACAGACGAGCGATGATAGACTACACCAGCCTCACTATAGTCGAGTTAGCGGCATGTCAATTCGAACGTCTACCTTTTCGTCCAAGCAGCTCTCAATACCCCAAGATATCGTTGGCACCACACTACCCATTCGGCCACATCATCCAGCTCGTCCCTTCCCACGATATCGACGCCTGTCATCATGTTGTTCTGTGCGCATGTCTTCTCTGTCCCGTCAACCTGCTTTCTTTCCAATGTCTCACGTGTCCTTTTGCTGCCGAATCTTGGAGATGGATGGATGGCTGCTAGCATTTCATTGCGCCTCGTGTGAAGGAATCTGCGGGTGCGACTGGGGAACTGGTGTCGGGAATTATCATCCCTCGATGGATGTGGTTTTGCCCGAAATCGTCACGATGCATCGCTCGCCGACAAAGGCGGCCCCTTTATACGTTGTTGCACTGGAGTCCGTTCGAGCGAGGCCCGCGGCGGTCGCCTTCGAGATCTAGCTAGTCCCCCCAGACTTTTCTTTGCTGGCATCACGTTCTCTGCAGTTTCCTAACTCGCCTACATAACGCAGATCCACTAACGAATTCCACTACTTCTACGCAATGTCGGTCAAGATCGGCGTCGGGGCATTGGTGCGAAATCTGTTGGACCGACTCAAAGCCCGCCAAAGAAGACAAATGGAAAACAAGAAGTTTGGAGAGCCAATAAGCCAAGGCGCCATGTGTCAGGCCTTGGCAACGTTGCCTTGCATGTTGTAAGAGGTGCGAAGGCCGGTTAAAGGCTAAATGCGAGCCCAGCATGCCCCTTCAATGCCCATGTGCATTTCACCAGGTGCAGCAGCGGCATCCTTGGACAGCAGAGTCCCAGGTCACGGCAAGGGAGCAGATTGGCCGGATGCAGAAGATAAGGTGGCCGAATGGAGAATTGGGATGCGTGGAGTGCGCGGGACCCCTGGACGATGATGAGGGAGGCGTTTGTCGTGAGGTTTCTGTGGTGGCTGAGGGGAGTTTTCGAACGTGCGGGGACAAGCGAACCTCCAACTCGATTTCTTCACACCATAATCGAACAGCAGCACAGCCAGGATCACGACCAACAACTCAACCAGCATCAACCTGAATACGACCCTCCCGAGTCAAGAACCCGAAACAACCCACCTGCTGCATCAAGCATCCGGCATCCGGCATCCATCCGTCAGCTGCATCCCACCACGCGATGACACCACAACCCGAGTCCGATTCCCCGCCCAAGCCTCAAAACTTGGCCGCGAGCGAGCCCTGCATCCCAGCGAAACCCAAAATTGGACGAGTTGCCAGCCATCTCGGGACATCATTCCTTCGAACCTTCGGTCTCCACCCCGAGTATCCATCTCCCCCCGCGCCAATCAAGGAGAAAATGCGACGTCCATCCCCGCCTCTCTGCTCCGCTCTCTCTGCCGACGTCTAGGATTCTCCAACGAGATGTCACACGTTGAGTATCATGACCCGCTTCGGCATCTGGAGATGTGGAGACTCTTCATGACGCTTCCTTTTCCCCATGGGGTCGCCCCGCGGCCTGGATGCTACTCGCTCCTCTGTTCCAACGCTGTATGGCTCGTCGTACCAAAGTGTGAGCTCGTCTTTGGCTTTAACACCGCCGATCCACGTTGTGGGCCCCTGTTACCTGTGACCTGGACACGCAGCGACAAGCCAACAACCTCCAAAACGTCTCGCATTACCCTATGGCGGTTCGACCAAGGGTGAAATTGACCGAGAGTATGTCCGAACCTCGGGGTTGTGTGGACCGAGACATGGCCCAAGATCGACAGCAGAGCTAATTGTGACCGGCTCAGGATGGTTTCCTGGGGACGAGTTACCCAGGATGCGTTGCTCATAACGATGGCCACTCCCTAAAACAACGACGCCATCGTTCCCCATCTTCGTCCTTCTCCCCTTGATACCTCTTGTTTCCCCTCATAATCCGACAGAATGGGCGTAAAGAAATTCATTAAAAAGCACTCGCTCAAGGTCTCCGACCATCAGGTCACCAAGGCCGCAGATTTGACGCTGCGCGAGTCCATCTGGCCCATTGCGCTCGTCACTACCCTCTTCTTCCTCTGGGGCTTCAGTTATGGCCTCCTCGACACCCTCAACAAGCACTTCCAGGTAACGCTGAACATCACTCGCGCTCGATCTGCTGGTTTGCAGGCCGCATACTTTGGGTGCGTCTCACAAACTCCATCTACATTCACCGTCGCTAACACCGTCGCAGCGCCTACCCGCTCGCCTCTCTTGGACACGCTGCCTGGATCCTGCGCCACTACTCGTACAAGGCCGTCTTCATCTGGGGCCTGTCTCTCTATGCAATCGGCGCCTTGATAGCCATCCCTTGCATCAAGGCCAAGTCATTTGGGGGCTTTTGCGCCTCCATCTTCATCATCGGAAATGGCTTAGGCTCGCTTGAGACGGCCGCGAACCCGTTCATCACAGGTTTGTTCCCACGCGCATGTCTACTCCTCCGCGACACACTCTAATTGACTCTTGTAGTTTGCGGTCCGCCACGATACGCAGAGATCCGAATCAATATGTCCCAGGCCTTCAACGGCGTCGGCACCGTCATTGCGCCCGTGCTCGGCTCGTACGTCTTCTTCACGTTTGACGATGAGAAAGCACTGGCAAACGTGCAATGGGTCTATCTCTCCATCGCCGTCTTCGTTCTTCTCTTGGCGACCCTCTTCTTCTTCTCAAACATCCCCGAAATCACTGATGCGGGTAAGTGTGGGGCTCGTGAAACAATGTCGTGCGACGGACTAACACCCGGCAGATATGGCGCTCCAGGCCCAGGAAACACATTCAGAAGCCGACGACAAGCCCTTCGTCAAACAATACAAGCTGTTCCATGCCTCATTTGCGCAATTTTGTTACACGGGAGCACAGGTCGCGATAGCAAGCTACTTCATCAACTACGCCACCGAGACCCGTCGCAACACTAGCGACGCAATGGGCTCCAAGTTGTTTGCCGGAGCCCAAGCAGCCTTTGCTATCGGCCGATTCACTGGTGTCCTCTTGATGAGATACGTGAGGCCACGATGGGTCTTCTTGGTGTTCCTCAGCATGTGCATCATCTTTGTTTGCCCGTCCATCACACAGCGCGGCAACGCTGGAATCTCGTTCCTCTACGTTGTCCTATTCTTTGAGTCGATCTGCTTTCCGACCATTGTCGCCCTGGGCATGAGGGGCCTTGGGCGTCACACCAAGCGCGGGAGCGGTTTCATCGTCGCGGGCGTCGTCGGCGGTGCTTGTGTCCCGCCGCTGACGGGCGTGGCTGCGGACAACTTGGGGACTGGCAAGGCCATGGTGGTGCCTCTGGCTTTCTTCATAGCCGCGCTATCGTATCCTATCTGTGTCAACTTTGTGACTAGCTACAAGAGAGTTGTCGACTCGTTTCAGGAGACTGAAATTGGTCTCAACGACCGGCCACTGGATGAGGAGAAGGTCCAGGGAGGCGCGTTGGAGGACGAGCATGTCAAGGCTACTTCATGAGTAGAGCGCGATCGGTGCTGTTTCGTTTTAAAATAGCAAAGAGAAAGGATGTGATGGAGCTTTTTCGACATATATCACACATAAATGACTTGTGATGATGGATGGATGGGGGTGATTGATTTGCGCATCATCTCTCCCAACTACTGGTGACTTAAATGCCCTAAAGTCCCGCGCCAACTCATTCCTTGGCCCCCGAAAACTCTCATTGTATGTATTCGTGTGCGGATGTAATTTTGAGATTAAAATTGGGTTGAGATGCAAAAATATAATTCATTTCCTGCGAGAAAAAATGATGCGTAATCTGGGAATCGAACCCAGGGCTCCCCGACGTTACTCGAATGGCAACGGAGAATTTTACCACTAAACCAATTACGCTTGTAGTTGTTGAGGATCGATGGGCAAAAATATTGTTATAGATCTCAGCTAGATTTCCGATGTGCCACTCACAGTAGCATGTCACCTTGAGCCTTGGTTAGAGGTATGGAGGCAGCGACATTGAACTTTGATGCCTATTAGAAATCACGTCAAACTACAGCAATCACTGGACTAACCATAGAAAGGGCTGCGGGCGGTTGTTGCGAAACTACGAAATGGAGATAGTACCCAGGCGGCTCACTCAATCAGAAGCGTTGGCTCTCAATCAATGCAAGCAGCCACAAGAGAATGGAAATGAAGACGCAAACGGGGCGCAGAATATAAAGCTTGTATTATACGAATCGAAGTTTTCTCACAAATAATACTTCTCTCACCTCCGGGTTTTTGGAAGCCCCTGTGCCCACCCTTGGGACAACACACACTCATGCAAACTTCATTCCCAGACTGTGTATTTGGTAGCTCATGTGTTTGCACATCGGTATTTCAGGTGAATAATGTCTATCATAGAAGGAATCATTTACACAAGTCAAGAGAACCCAGATCTTGCTACTTTCATTTCCATGACAGCAACAGAGAGAGGCTCCCTTCCCAGGTACGTCCATTTCTTCATGTCAGAAGCATAAAGCTGACTAGCTAACATACCAAGGCTGTCTGCCTAGGCTATTGCATCCTCGCGTCCGAAAATGAGTTCTGAAAGGTGCACAAGTTCGCTTGACCTCAGGTCGGACTCGCAGTTTTGGGGTTGCAAGACCCGACCTTGCCCCAAGGTCCATACAATCCCGAAGAAGCTCTCCTTTGACAACATATTCTGCGTGCAGCTCGGTCGCCATAAGTCTCCAGAGCTAATCAGCCACTATCTGGGCGTCGAGGAAACGGACGATGTGGGAATTTCGAGGTTCAGCTACATGCAAGCAGTGGTGGCCTTGGGCCACCAAGAAGCGGAAGATCTGTACGGACAGGGTTATGTGGTCAAGCTGCCAGGTGTCGACAAGCCAATTGGACTGGACAACGGTTTGAGTTGGCTTCATATCTCTGGCAAGATTTCTAAGATGATGCGGAGAGATCCGAGTCTCTGGTGTCCGTCAAGTCCGCCCGTCATTCTGTTTTGCACACCCTCCCAGGTTAAGCGCTGCGCAAAAAGAGGTTGGATTGACTCAGTGCGACTTGAGTATGAGCTCACTCACCCACATGGGAAAGGTAAACATCGCATCCACGGTGATGATTCGGTTTGACTAAAACCGCCTCATCTAGTGCTTGCTCCTCCCACCGACATCGAAGCTCCCACCGACGCTGAAGCCGAAGTCACAAATATCGACGTGTCTCAGGGATTTTCTGAAGAAAATGGCTCATACTTTGGGGATGATGATGCTGTCGACCAGGTCTGGGTCGATTCGACCATCCTTGGCAACGACAGAGAATATTGGAAGCGTGCTTGCGACTTCTTCCACCACGACCAGGTTCAGGTCAATACTGGTATACAGCTGCCAGGTACGACCATTGAGCTCTATGCCTACCAAATGGTCGATGTTTATAAGACGCTTTCAATCTGCTTCTCAGCGGAGACCAACGGT